>CP085829.1:4800000-6000000 GCA_020809705.1 Calonectria ilicicola | reverse complement strand
ATTAACAGCGAACGACGTGACGAATTTATCCTTGATGTTGCAAAACGGACATCACCTGAAATACACAACTTGCTTCTACGGAAGTTGGAGAAAGATCAAGTCTCGGAAGCGTGGCTGATTATTGAGGAAGCGCAAAAAGGAAACCAGGCGCTGGCCAAGTTTCTCATGGAACGAAATATAATGGAGGATGAAATCCTGGAGAGAAGTTTGTGGTATGCAGTGAAATGGAGCAAGTTGGATGCCGTCATGACCCTTTTGAACAGGGGGGTAGACGCCAACGCTGAAAAGTTTCGCCAAGGCCACATGGACATGGACATTGAAGGCAGTGTTGACAGTGTCGACAGTGACGACAGCGATGACAGCACGAACTCTGAATTTCTTCATCCACTACAGGAGGCTCTGGCTGGGGGTGATCCTGATATGGTGTATCTTCTGGTCAAAGCCGGGGCCAAGCTGACAGGGGTGGGACTGGCAGGGGTGTGGTGGGATATCGATACGTCACAGTTTTTATCTATGATTGATGCAGGCCACGATGTGTCTGTGATTGGCAGCTCGGCATTAGAAAGTCTTGGCCAGCTTGGAGACATCCACCGATATGGGGGGCACATCTACAAATATGGCAGATTGCTGGATTTGGGGTGCCCGATCAATGAGTATGGAATTGGTGGCAAAAGCGCTCTGCAAAGTGCGGCTGGGAACGATGGTACAAGAACCACTACAATCCGGTTTCTTATCGACAAAGGGGCCGACGTCAATCTCGCAGCGAGTGAGTTTTTTGGACGTACTGCGCTCCAGGCAGCAGCCAAACGAGGAAACTGGGACGTGGTCGAGTGTTTGCTCAACGCAGGCGCAGACGTCAGGGCCCCTCCCGCCAAACAAAACGGCATCACTGTACTCGAAGCTGTTGCCACAGCAGTGCAAAAAGAAATCCAGAGTGTTGAAGAGAATAGAAGAGGCCAAGAAGATGAGCTACCACGCGCAATGGCAATTGTCAAAAATCTGGTTGCCCTTGGTGCACCAGTCACGGGACCCGTCCTTCAACTCTTCACATCAACTCTCGGTATCCAATTTTTAGAGTTCTTCTTAACAAGGGCCGGTGCTCGAGCAAACGAATTATTGGAACATTCATCTGTGCCCAAGCATGTACGATTTGACGAGGTTTACTACCCGCACACAGCCTTGCAATTCGCCGCACACAGACTGCAGTTGGACGTGGTTCAACTTTTCCTCCACTACGGGGCCAATGTCAACACTCCTCCCGCCGGTGAGCGAGGTTTTACTGCTCTTCAGTTAGCAGCTGGATATCGGTGTCACCTTTATGGTGAATCTGGCCGAAACCCAGATGAGATGCAATTACAACTCCAAGTAGCGGAGCTTTTGTTGAGCAAAGGTGCCGATGTAAATGCACCCCCCGCCGCGGTTCACGGTCGCACTGCTCTGCAAATGGCATGTTCTCAGAACCCACTGAACCACAAGCTCGTGCATCTTCTGCTAAAAAAAGGCGCAGATATCAACGCTGAACCTGCCAAAAAAGGAGGAATAACTGCTCTCCAGGGCGCCGTAATAGTTGGAAACATAGCGCTTGTAAAAGACTTGGTTGACAAGGGAGCTAACATCAACGGTCCCGCATCTCCCGAGGATGGTAGAACCGCTGTTGAAGGAGCGGCAGAACACGGGAGGCTGGATATACTGAAACTCTTGCTCAATAAAGGCGCTCAGCCGGACCCCACAGGCTTCTCGAGGGCTGTCAAATTTGCCCAGGAGCAAGAACACTGGGAGATTGTGAGCTTGCTGGAAGAACATCGGACCTATTTGGGGTTGATGCCACTAGACGAATACGGTTCGTTCCTAGGCTATTAGAATTTATCAAGGGAAATACAATTAAAATCACTTCATGCGTATAGACAATTCCAAGACATCAAAGGCAAGTGAGCGCTTTCACGAATAAGACGAAATTATGGAATTTAATACGCCTCCATCACTTGCCACCAAAAGATTTAGGGGAAAACTTATCTCTTTCCATGATTTTAAAAAAGTTATAGATCTGAGACACACAAGAATCAAAATTATGAGCACCACCTATCCCCATTACATTACTCTCATGTGCCGGGATTGTTACTGCCGTAGCACCGAGAGGTTGTGAAAAATTGGCGCCAGGATGTCAGAACAAACCAGTGCACCCTCTACCGCCCCATAAATCACAAGGCACAAACCCTAGATCCGCAGTAATAAGCTTGACTGCGACACAGATTTAGACGGTCGATGTCGTAAATTTAGTCAGCACAAATTCCATGGTGCTGTGCAAACACTTCCGGAACACGTGAAGGAAGTCTCCGCAGCATATCTAATTCAGTGCAGGTGGTACTTGTATCATCCGTAGGGGTCGTGGTTGTGTCCGTGATGGAGGTGACAGTCGTGATTATTGTCGCCATGATTGTATCTTTAATGGTAGTGAAGTCTGTAGTCGAAGTAGACGATTCGGTAGTGGAACTGGTGTCCGAGTTGAGGGCTAGGGGGGCTTTTGGCTTGTAAAGTCTTCCTGCAGCGCTGGACGCTACTGAGGAAGTTAGAATAGCCGTTTGGACGGTAGTCCTTAGTGTGACCCGCATCGTGTATCTTGTTGGGATAATCCTAAGATTGGGAAACAGAGACTGGGGTAAAAAGAGAAGTTATTTAAAAGGCGGGCCCAATCGGTTTCTTATAGACCCTGGCATAATGAGGCTTGAACTATGGATTTCATACCTTTGGTTGTGCCCCATACGCTTGTGGGGTGTGCGTAATCTCATATAAAGGCGTTAAAAGACTTGGGTGCCTACTAATCTTTGGTGAATGTCGAATTCTATTTTTATTTTGGAAACCTGGTGGCTTCTCGAATAAATTCCGATTGTGTGCCTTTGCTGAGTCCAACTGACTGTTCTCAGATTTCACTTAATTGTTGCCATGTCAATGACTGGCAGACGTTTTCATCAGAGGAGGGCATTCTCTCTTCTGTCAGTACCATGGACACTTACGAGTCATTCCGAATTTATCATGAATATGGTAAAGCTCCAGGACTTGAATGGCGCCTGTGCCTATCGGAAGTTTTCCATGTGCTTAGAGACTGGGTTGGACTTGACCCACGCGACCAAGTTCAAGTAGCGGTCGGGCTAGTTCAAGAGTAAATACCATGTGAATCCTTAAATTTGGGTTTGAATTGGCTGCTACTGTGCAATCTACCCAAGAATTGCTGATCAAATCTATCTAAGTCGCGTTGAAATCTTCTTAGATGCTTTGAATTCGTAGATAGTTCACCAAGGAGCCAGCGGAAATTTGCCGGCCCACTTCAGATACTCCCTCGGGTTTTTGACCAAACAGGCAGGGCATTGAAACCAGTACCTGCGTGTCCACCTCAATACTATGCCATCCCAATCCTGCCGCGAAGGTGTACCCGACTTCAATAAAACAAGCTTCTCCCTTTCTCTTATCCAGTGACTGTTCTTGGTGGGTCGTTACTTTAAACAATCGTAGCAAAGCGCTAATCCTCGCCTTGGTGTCCCACGCGCATTTATGGGGGGCAGCCTTCCCAGCAGCAGGCAAATTTCACGACGGGGTCGCGAGGTCGCGGATCTATGCTTCGCTGCGGACGGTACCTTCAAGTTGAGTAATGAAGAGACCTGGAGAAGGCGCCTACAGCTAAGGGCCAGGCAGACTTGATCCGAGGGATTGATGGTGTGCGAGAAGATCTGGACAAGCAATTCGGATGGTAGGCAAACAAGACGCGAAGAATGCTTTGGTGCCACGGTTAGAAGCTATCAGCATATTCGTTAGATTAGTCCGCTAAACTCGGATGTGGTGCTGGCGCGCTTACTTCTGGTGGAATGACAAAGGAGACAGAGCAACAGTCTCGTCTTGGGCGCCTGGCGATGAGTGTTGATATGCTGCAGATAGACATTGAGGAGGTTGTGTTTTGAAAATCGCGCTGAGAACGAGCTGGATGCCGATGGTATGACGAAGAAAAAAAAAACAATTGCCACTGGCGCGATGGACGAGGGTGGCGATGAAGAGGGAACCAAGAAACAATAAACTTAATCCCCTATGAGGTATGATTTAAAGGATGGCATCGAACTATGCCAGTCTGACCGCAGCCAACCCATGCCCCTCTCATAGTCGTGATCCCGCCCACCACGCGATGGGGTAGTGTTGTCTGTCGAGTAAAGTTCGAATGGGGGTTGGGCGTGGGTTTGAACGTCCTCGCCGTTGGACAACTAGAGTAATTTTATTTATTTATTTATTTTTATTTATTATTATTTGTCGTTTAAATTATCATTCCTAATCTTGGCACTAAGCAACGTTCTTCCAATTTGCACCAAGGAGGAACTTCGCACTGTATTGAGGCATGATATCGCCATCGCCAAGCCGAGAACATGGCTCAATATCCCCGACACAGCCTCTACCAATTATACCATAACACCACACGCAAAAACAAATGTGTTATGATGTTAGGCGCAGCACTGGCAGACACATCTTATACGGACACGGCAAACGATTCTAAAATTTAGTCCACTAAATTGTCAATGGCTATTGGATGTTCATTTCGGGCGAACTAAGCCACCCGAAGCCATGCATTTTAACTGGAAGGCCTCTCGTTATCCACGATGCAACACCATCCAATTGATCCATACCATGCAACAACGTAAGCTAAATTAGGCATCTGGTCTCTAGCTGCCTGGAACCTGGCCAATGCCTCCGTTTGCAAATACACTTCTGACTTCTTAATTTACGTTTCACCTTACCTATTTATCAAATGCACTTTAAATAAAGTGCCGAAAAAGAAGCCATGACTTTCGGGCGAACCCAGACATCTCTGCGTTCTGATTTATCCAAGCTTGCACCACGAAGAGACGAGCTGGGTCTCAAAATCTTGGCTCCTGGAACCAGTCCTGTGGTCGAGTAAATATGTCCTTTCCAAGGTATATGTCCTTCTATAATGTCTAATAATATTTTTATGCAGTCTGGTTGCAGTGCATGGCCTCAACGGACACCGAGAACGAACCTGGACGACTTCATCCAATGTGAACTGGCTTTGTGATCTGCTCCCAAGCGACATCCCCCAAGCGAGAATTCTCACTTACGGCTACGACGTTCGCACTCACGGTTCGGCCAATTTTAGCGTTCAGTATCTCCACGACCATGCTGTAGATTTTTTCCAGCAGCTATGTGCATTCCGGAAAACCACCAAGGCAAGACACCCCATCACACATCGCTCCCTCCAAACTCACAATGTGAATTCTAGACGGAGGCTCGGCCGATAATCTTTTTGGCGCATAGCCTAGGAGGGATTCTGGTCAAGACTGTTAGTTCTATAGTATGCAGTTAATTGGTTCTAATTTTCTCACAATACTTGCAAAGGCGTTGATCCATTCGAACCTCAACTCAAATCTTCGGAGCATTAGGTTATTTACCTATGGCATCGCATTCTTTGGTACTCCACATACAGGAAGCTACGCTGCTTCATGGGGTACATGGCTTCTGAAAATAGGCACATTATTTTTAAAAACCAATACTTCTACGATTCGACACTTGAGAGTAAATTCGGAGTGGCTCCAGATGCAAATTTCGCAGTTTAACGGCATCGGCTCTGAGCTTCATCTGGCATGCTTCTATGAGACATACAAAACCCCAGTGGCTTTTGGACAAAAGATACTTGTATGTATCATCTGAATGGTTTAAATCACCGAGCATTGGAGGTTATATCTTGTTTACACACCATTGGACAGATTGTACCAAAGCAATCGGCTACACTTCCTGGCTTCGCCAACAGCGCTGATATAGCACTCACCCGAAACCACAACCACCTAGTGCGATTTTCAAATCGCCTGGAACCAGATTATATGATCGTTGTATCGAATATTAAAATGTTAATAGAACGCTCTGGTGCTTTCGGAAAGAGGCAGAATCACATGAGTTCTCCTGATAGGCTTAGCAGTGGTGGTAAGCTACACATATCTACCAGTTGATGTTGAGCGAAGTTGAAACTTGAATGATACAATAGGTCCGTCTACTACATCACCTAAGTTGCTCTTGCAGCTCCCTTTTTCTCTCCCAGTGGAACAGAACCCAAGGTTCGTTGGCAGGTCCCACCTTTTGGCGACGATACATGAGAAATTGTTTCCCAAAACATTCATTGAATCATCTCAAGCAAAGGTTCTTGTGCTTTATGGGCTTGGAGGTATTGGCAAAACACAACTAAGTCTCAAATATGCCACCCAACACAGGAACAAGTTCTCTGCGGTTCTTTGGATCGATGGATCAAGCCGAAGAACGGCGCAGTTATCGTTCAGAACCATAGCGCAACGATATTTGGATGCAGGAAAACAAAGTGGGGATAGTGATGTTCTTCAGAAGTTTATGGAAGTCCTTCCGCAAAGTGAGAAGATGCAGTTATCTAGGCAAGCTCGCCCTGATGATGCCTCACTCTCTAAAGTCACTGAGGCCGTTGTTGCATTTTTGGATTCCAGTACCAGTACCCACAACTTGCCGTGGTTGATGATTATGGACAATGTTGACGAACTCGATGACTACCCCGTTTCACAATTCATACCAAAAAACACCAAAGGCAAAATTATAATCACGACCCGCCTTACCGCAACTACCTATTTAGGAGATTCACTAGAGGTCGACGAGGTGACAGATGATTCAGCTATCGAAATCTTGCTCAATAGCTCTCCTCTACGGTTGCAGACATTTGAAGGTGACTTTCTATCTTGCCTTTCTTTTCACTAGAGCGCTAGTAGCTAACGAAAATAGATCACATTTGCGCCAAGAAAATCGCTGGAACTCTTGGCTGCATTCCTTTGGCTCTTGAACAGGCTGCGTTTTACATCAATGAGGCGAGGCTTCAACTTGATGAATACCTTCCGCTTCTTCAAAAATACCGTTTTCGGCTGCTCCGCGACACAAAATTGACAAATAGCCGTGCTTCAATCTTTGCTACTTGGGAAATTTCATTTAATCGCCTTCAAAGTTTTGACAAAGCTGCATCTGAATTGCTCCTTTTATTGACATTCTTTCATCACGCATCAACATGGGAAGGGCTTTTCCTTCTTCCTTCAGTTACACAATTCAGCAACGGATATGCACCAATGGAGCGACCTTCATCCCCGGAATTCTCTTGGTTAACTCTTTTGTGCCAAGATGAGTTGAAGCTCAAGTCCGCTTTCGGAAAGATAATGTCTGTGTCCCTGGCAAAGCGTGGCAAGCAGCCTGGGACTGTGTATCTTCATCCGTTGGTTCATTCCTGGGGACGAGACTTCTTAGATCCCCTAGAAAGAAGGAAAAAACTTATCCACGCCTTCATCACCATAGGTCAAGCATTGGAGCGCATCTATCGAACTCCTCTCAATAAAGAATTTTGGAACACCCAGCCAAGACTCGTGCCACACGCGGATGCTTGCATGAAGCTTATAAAATCCGACGCTACAAATGAGACTTTCCAGGAAATTCTACAGAGTGATATTACTAAGGTTGCACTTTTCTACTTTGGGGTGTTCTTCCTGGACTTGGGGCGACTGAAAGAGGCTGAGGATGCTTTTAGGTCCATTCTTGGATCTAAAGCTCCAACTTCACGAAAGGATCTAATCCCTAATACCAAGCGTAAATTGGCGGAGATTCTTTACTACACTTCGACATATAAAGAGAGTGAGAGCTTTTTGTGCGAAGCAGAAGTTGCTCTCACGGACTTGGTCGGACCGCGACATCCAGACACCCTCGCGGCGCAGACACAGCTCGGGACCAACAACTTCCGCGTCTATAAATACGAAAAATCGAAAACCATTCTTATGAAAGTGATAAAAAACGACACAAATGAGCTGGGGATAATTGGTAGGCATGGGCGAGAGGCAGCATCATTACTTTCCTTAGTCTATCGACAGCTGGGCCCCCCGAGTAAAGGTCTAGAGCTCATCGATAAAGCACTAAATGACGCAACTAGCGACAGTGAGCATTTGGTAGGCTTATTATCTGTCAAATATAGCCGCGCGATTGTCCTTCAAGAATTAGGGAGGTGGAAAGAGGCGATGGATGTCTTCTCAGAAGTGTACCAAGGTCGACAAAAGTTTTACGGTTCAGACCATCCGATTTCTCTTCAGACTGCGAATGCACTCGGTCGCATACATTGCTTTTTAGGCAATTATGAGGAATCTAAAAGACTTCTTGATATCGCATGGTACGGCCAAGATAAACTGGGCTTCAGCAGTTCCAATGAAACAACCCAGTTACGCACACTCTTCAACATTGGTGTTCTTCATCGCGAGATGGGACGCTATAGTGAGTCATTTGAATGTTTGGATCAAGCTTACAAATCAGAAGTCAGACTATATGGTCCACATTCGTTTTCAGTTGTGGATCAGCAGCTAGAACTGGGGATCCTATTTCACCAACAAGGCAACTTCAACGAAGCTATCAAAATGCTGGAATCTGTTTTGTCGACACAACTGAAACATTATCCGGAAAATTTCATGATACACATACAAACTAGGACAGCTCTCGTGGATTCATTAGTACAACTTGGTCAGCTTCAGAAGGCGAGTGAGATTTTGCGTCCTGCAGTTTCATCTGCAAACGAACGACTGCAGCCTTCAAACCCGCGAAGACTAGCTCTTGATGTGTGCTCTGCCAGCATTCCATCGCCTTATGGCAGCTCACTTCCAGATCGCATTAAGCAATTGGACAATGCCATCGCATTGCTCTTAGCCAGCGTAAGTGGGCATCATCCGATAGTCATTCGTGCCAAGGCACTGTTGGCACAACTCTTCCTGGAGATCGGCGAGTCAACCAAGGCACGGGCTTTGCTACATGAAGTGGTTAGAGACGTCAGAACTGCTCTCGGCCCATCAAATCCAAAAACCTTCAAGTTGATTGAATTCTTGGGGAGTGTCAGCAGCGACAGTGTGAAATCATAAATATTCTCACAAAACACTGCATGTGCCACTGCTCGTATCCTGTTAGTTGTTTGATTGAACCGTTGTTTGCATTTCCTATTCTACCTTTCCTGCCTTTTTCCTTCCACTATGCTGTATTTATGACTGTTCGATTCAACATATCAATCCACATAAAACCCTCATTCTTTATTTCCTCCAAAAATCTCTCTTGATTCTCCTTAAAGGAAGGTCTTTTATATTTAGGTATATTAAAATACCTTAGTATTGGTTTTATCATCCGTTGTTGCTTTTGGATAAAGGTCTTATCCTCATTCGAAAGATTCTCCTTTTTAAGAAGGAGTTCGCATTCCTAAAGGATCAGCTTGATTCTGGTCTGATCCTCTATGTTATCTTACTTTTGTGCCTTTATTGCTTCTTTCTGGAATTTTTCTAGTTTTCGATCCTTTGTATCCAGCTTGATGTTGTTAGCTTAGATTTCTCGATAGATGTATCGAGCCGTGGATTCCGTTTCTAGAGGGCTATCGCCCTCGTAGATGATGCATCGTTTAAACATCTTGGTTGTGCGTGCATGTGTTTTTGAGAGGGTCTGTTTGGTGTGTGTTTGAGAGAGGGTTGTTTGAGAGAGAAAATTCTTCCTTTTATTGTACGAGGGTTCCATCTATCAAGGTTTTCATCTTGTGTTGCCTTTAGGCTTCAGAGTTGGCACAAGGGCGATTGTACCAATCGATGTGAAAGTCTATCATGAGGCGTGCCTTTAGGTCCCGTGACCTTGTCGGCATCTTCCTTTCCTAAAAGGAAGAAAATAACTATATGAAAGACACTGCATGTGCGATATGATAAAAGTGGCGATGGCCAGAAGCCTTAGAAGGTACTAAGGGCCGGAAAGTTGTTATAGCAGGGAAATGGATCGTATTGATGTGCGTTGAAGGGTGAAAGAGCTAGGTTGAAAGGGCCCGCGGGGCCCTTATGTGACAACCACCCCTAACGTGAGAAGTTTTCTTGTTTTCATTGGTGACAAGAACAACAAATAGGATTGAATATAAATCCCGTATTTATAATTACTCCTGATGGCTTACTATATTCAGTTAAATCGCAAGTTTCTCCAAAGTTCTATAGCTTTTAACTCAATAACAGCAGACTAATGATGAGGGAACAATGTCAATAGTTTGGTTTATCTTTCTTTATATCTGTTGCTTTTGAATACTTGGAAGAAAAAGTAACACAACTTCCAAATACATGAATGTTTAAGGAGTTCAGGAAATATTGCCAGAAAAGGAGAACTCTGAAAGGATGCTGTTGGAAATTTGAGATTTGATATTGGCTACTATTTAACAAATGGTATTATGGGGTGACAATGTTGAAGTTTGGATCACTTGGGTCCAAAAGTTTGCTTAGACGGTCAATTGCCGATTTATCGCCCTCAATTTCCATACCCGCCTTCTCGAGAGCCTTGACATTCAGTTTAGTCACAAGAAGTAATGGTAACTTTTCGGTTGTTGTAGAGATCTTGACGTCGGCTTCAATGGAGCAAATGCGCCGATACACAAGCGTCCCGTTGGAGAGCCAAACATGGAAATGGACATCCTCCTCGCCAAGGAGAACTATTTCAATGCTGATCTCTTGATGCCAAGCATCTGGGCCGTTTATCTGAACAACAAGTGAGTCAAACACCATGGTAGGTTCAAGCTGCATAATCACGTCGACCGAGGAATTAGCTACGCTTGAAAAGTTGCCTTCACGCAACTTGGTAGCTCTTGATATGTAAAAGTTGCGCCAAGGGCCACTCTCGGAGCCGTATCCCAATTGCTCATACGTGTCAGCCAGCCATTTCCGGGCCTCTTGGTTTTTCGGATGGGCAAAGACAGCATGATTCAGAAGCTCGGCAGCCCAGCGGAAGTCGCCGTCCTGAAACGCCGTTTTGGCATGGTCAATAATTTTATCAATGCCGCCAGCGAGTTTGACGTGACGCCTAGCCTTCTCTACAGGAGGATGCTCCCACAGGTGAGCTGGGTTCCCATCGAACCAGCCCATGTAACGCTGGTAGACAGCTTTGACATTGTGGCTGATGGTGCCATAGTAGCCGCGGGCGTGCCATGCTCGGCGAAGGGCTGGCGGTAGAACCATGCGCTCGGCGATTTCTATGCCAGTCAGTCCTTGGTTCATCATGCGCAGCGTCTGGTCGTGCACGTATGCATAGAGATCGCGCTGCTGGGTGAGGAACTCGCAAACTTCCTTGGTTCCCCACGTCGGCCAGTGATGGGAGGCAAAGAGGACGTCTGTCCTAAAACCATAGCGCGAAATTGTTTCCGTGAGACACCGAGACCAACCATGTGAGTCTCGTACCTGGGCTCCTCTCAAGTCACCAAATTATGGTAAGTGTGGGTTGCGTCCTCGGCTGTGCACAAGGCTCTTAGCTTGGGAAAGTAAACCAACATCTCCGCGGGAGCTTCAGTGTTGGGCGCGAGTTGGAACTCAATTAGAAGACCGTCAACAACCGCGACGCGATGGTCCTTTGTAATCGTGTGCGTTGGAGATATAAGTGAGACCGTTCCGGTTGGAGTTGTCTGCCCCAGTCCAACACCAATCTGGCCTCTCGGGCCCTTGGGAAGAGCTGATCCATACATGTAGACCGCGCGACGTGCCATTGCAGTCCCCGCATACACGTTTTCAGATACTGCATGCTCCATGAATCCCTCCGGGGCAAAGATTTTAACCTCCCCAGATTGGACTTGTTTCTCTGTAACCATACCTTTAACGCCACCAAAATGGTCGACATGGGAGTGTGTATAGATTATAGCCTTGATCGACCTATTGGGACGGAAATCTTGATAGAGTCGAAGCGCAGCTTTAGCTGTCTCGGTACACGTCAGAGTGTCAATGACGATGACTCCGGTCTCACTTTCAACGAAGGTTGTATTGGACAAGTCTAGACCCCGTACTTGATAGATGCTCTCTGTAACGCAGAAGAGGCCACACTTAGCGGTAAGCTGCGACTGACGCCAAAGGCTTGGGTTCGCTGTTTCCGGTGCTTCCTCTTCGAGAAACTGATAGCTCTCATTGTCCCATACAACCTCATTTTTGCGATTGAGAATTTTGGCAGGGGGCTGGACTTCTTTAATAAGGCCGTATGATGCGTTCTTGAAATCAGTTGTATCGGCGAACGGCAACAGCTCTTGAACCTCTTTGTTTTGTTGAGCAATGATATTTGTTGCCCGCTTGGGAGACTGGTCAAGCGATGACATGGTTCCAAATTGGATTGTTGTTTTAAACTTAGGTTTTGGTTGTGAGGTTTGTGATAGTGCAAAGATGTGTACTTGTGTGCTGGGAAACGAGAACTGGATGACTTTTAAATCGTTTTATGATATTGCCTTAGTTTCATGGAAGCTATGTTAGGTTGACTTAGCTCACATCCTCCAAAATTACTTTTCGCTTCGGCCCGATGCTAGTCAACGAAAGCCTATTTCTTTCCGAAAGCGTTGGATTATATCATTCCTACAAAGCCCATGGGAGCGAAAGTTAGCTCAGGGTTAGCTGCCCGTATGCGGAACTTTTTTATTTCAGGATCTAGTTGTTGAATATTCCGTAGTGAGCCTGAAACTGCGACTGACCTGGCAGTGGACAATAAAGGGCGTGGTTGTGGATTCTAGTTAAAATACGAACTGCCTCAAAATCAACATAAAATCGGCGGCCCGCCCAAATGAATTTTCTGTGCAATAATATTTGTGATGAAGCTTATTTTTGTTTAGTTGAAAACCAAACAATGGCTCAACTAGGAGGGAGCACCACAACCCCAAATATGGGAAATGCAACTTTATTTAAGCGATATATGTGGAGTTATTAAGGTTTTTGTGGCTTCTAAATGTTCCATGCTAATCAAGGCTTTGCGGAATGTTCGTTGCTTCCGCATATCTTGTCATTGAGGCCGAATTCTACTACCCAGCAGAAATGACACTAAAATTACGTGAAAGTTCTACTACAGTGGTATCTAGACAAATCATAGTATCATTTTAATCAGGATTCATCATAAAACCTTAATTCGGGAAATTCTAGATAAGGTTATAGAAAAACTCGCTCCGTCAACGCCTCATCCGCAGTTAATGGAATGTGGGCTACAACCAAATGGGTAATCGCATATGTAAACAACTCACAAGTTGCCCCAGCACAGGATCTTACAGATCAGCGTCTGTTTTACTTCACACAGTAGCACAAATCTGTTCAATTAGCATTCGTCAATTAGTCCACCCACGCAGAAGACAATTACAGGTTCGCAGCGGAATCCTACCAATAACGACTATAATCAACCTCCTCCTCCCAGTTTGGATCAACATCCCCCTCGAAAGATCCAGACCACTCCTCCCATTCTGCTTTAGTCATCCTAGTCCAACAGTCGATGGTCACCCCTCGCTCATTGAATTCCTTGTTTAACTTGGCAATCCTATCCCATGGATAACCCTCGCTTTTCTTCAAGGGCTTGCCTGGGTTGTAAGTAATCTCGATTTTGCAATCGGGAGATAGTCTGCTGGCAGCCTCATGGGCAAAGCTCCGCAGCCAACGCTCTTCTTTCTCTCCGAGGCTTGTCCAATTTACTCCATAACCTCCGAAATGCAACCTAAATAGTTTGAGATTGGGAGCGACAAGCTGTTTCGCATCATCATCGTGATGCCGTAGTTCCTCATCCAAATGGCGTCTATCGAGACATAGCTCTTGCAAGGCAGTGAAATTGGTCAGGTTGAATAGAAGCCCTGGATCCCCTAAAGGAAGAGGGCCGATGTCAAGTTTCACAAGCGTGCCCTTGTGCTTTAAAAGCATTTGACGGATCATAGGTAGATCCAAGTGATATTCACAAACTTCATGGCCGTATAATCAGAATTTTGTTAATTGCCGAGGCAAGCCTAAAAATTTAGCCATTGCCTCAGCTGATTCACGCCAAAAACCTATACTAAGCTTGGATACATTGGAATTGCCGAAATCCTAAAGTTATGTTAATTTATCTGGAATGATTAAAAAGAAAATGCTCGTAATAGACTTGAAGACGTACGTGACTATCCCATGCTGGAACGTCCGGGTCTGGTTCAGAAATATGCGTGATTCCCAGTTTCGTCAACGAGCGAGAGAGGGTTAGCGTTGACATGAGGGTCCAAAGATGTATTTGGGCATTGGTATCACCAGACAGGTCCAGGCGTCGAAGATTTCTCATGTGTGGCAAACCATGAAACAAGAGATTCAAATTTTCCATTGCGTTGCCGACCACGGGGCTGGTGTCGTCAGGGTCGGCTCTATTTACAATTTGAAACTCCACAACATTGATGAGATATGAAGCGATGTGCGTAAAAATTTCATAATTCTCGAGAGTGCAATCTGATGCGTGAATTTCGAAGCGTTGGAGGCGATGACCGAGTGATGGATCCATTTGAAGCGTTCTATAAAACAGTATATTTTGGTCCAGGTCCTCATTGAGCCGGATCCTTCGGTAAATAACGGGCACTACATTGCGATAGAAACGTTTGCATGTGCGAACAATGGACAGAGTCGACTTTCCTGGGCGCAGGCGCTGGTCATGCACTATTTCGAAAATAGAGGTTAGAATCTCATCGGGTAAATGCAGAAAGAAGCATCGCCTATCGTTGGCTTGGACCAATGCATCCATTGTAAACCAAAAGGGAAAATCAGGACAGGATAGTTTTGGAAGTATTATGATGCGATGATATTTGGTCGCCGCGAATAGATATGAAGAGATGTTGAGAAATCGTTCAGACGCGGAGACATTTTGCCCTCGCCATTTTAGAACATGTTTAATTGGGTGGCTGGCTACGGGCCATACAGTGCGTTTGAAAAGTTTCACCCAATCACGATCGCGAGGCATCCCCAAAATTCACATCCATGCACTTATGTAAAATTCATCTGGTTATTTTCTTCCTTGAAGGAAAGGAAGAGGCCGATGAGGGCACATCTATAGTTTAATCTTTCATAGCATAGCTTGAATGAAAAAAAAAAATACCAGGTTAAAATCTGATACCGAGTGACTCGGTAAAACTTTTTCAAACACAGTGCAAAAGTGGTCGCAAATGTGTTCACCCAGGCCAACCTACTGTGTGTTATGCGATGAGCAGGGCAGACGGCTCACACCACGTTCAGCACCTATGGGTGTGCAACACTTGAGGAAATATCCAACCCAGGTTTCTCCCTCAAATTGGCCCCAGACGAACGCGACGCCACCTTTCATATCAGTCTTAAAGTTTGGCCTTTATTAAATGGAGTATTTCCCACATCCGTCTCGCATTCTTTACAATCAAAAAATTCAACAAGCGGTGACTGCGCTATCTTATCATCTCTGGGTCCATGGGACCGCCCCATAGCCACGTAAGACCCGTGGTCTGATATAGCCACAAGTGTGCTTTCCCCCAACATATCCACAACTTACCCATCAGATTAAAGCCTCGAGCTCTGTTGGAATATAAAAATCTGAAAAACAAGTCCACGTTTTGTCAGGCAGAGCCTGTGCCTTGCGCCACATCTACTTCAAATCGTAGCCTTCAAGCCTTGCGTAGTAAAACCACGAGAAAATTCTTCTGATGTCAACTTTGAGTCTTCCTTCGTACCTATCCTCATCAGCGTCGACAGTATTAGCATCACCAGCAAAGTGTCCCAGGCAATTACACCCGGATTCTTTGGAAACATCCTGGCCTTCTTCCTGGGTGTCTTCCTTGGTCTTTGCGACAGATGGTGGTTCCCAATTCAAATCATATGCCCAGAGATAAAATGTTGGTACATTGCTGGGCTGTAGTTTTCGCGGCGCATTGGGATTCGACGAGTACTGCATAAAGCTACCGGAACCCTCGGCCGCCAGCTCATGACTCTCCAGTTCGGGGAAGGTGCAATCTCTGGTGAGAATTAGAAACCTATCTTTAATAAAGTGTTTCTTGCGAAGATTCTCGGTAAGCTTGCGGAAGTGTCTTTGTTAGGGGTCAGCGACATGCGAACGAAAGGACTAGTGATGGGTATCTGACTTGCGTAGAGCAATTGGATTCAATTCAGAGGGTTGATGAAGCGGGCACTTTTCAACCCAGCCAGGAAACATGTGTTTTGTAAGACAGTGACCAGCATACACTGAGTCTTTTGCGTCATGGTAACCCCCAAAATTATATGTCCCTTCTTTATCATTAAAAACATTCATCCACCTTGCCTTAGCCTCTGTTGGCTTTCGGTAGGCCTCTCGAGACTCGTAAATGAGAAATCCGTAATCTTCTTTGTCTGAAGTGATGGCCCTAATCCATGATGGTGTTTAAGGTTAAAGGCGAGCCCATACGGCATCGGTTTCGTATTCGGCAAGAGCCCGCCTTGCATGAAATCGGGCGCGTTTATCGTTGTCATTCCTAATGGCCTCTCTTGCTTGTTCAAGTGGATCTTGCTCTTGTTCTAGGCGTATTTGCCCTTGGTAGAGGGTCTCAACAGCAGTGCTGCCGTCATCGCCACTCCAAAAATTTTGAGGAATTCTCCAGTCGCAAATGGTGTATTTACATAGCTCAGGGGATTTATGCTTAAATGCTACAGGACCAAATGTCGAGGCGCCGCCTTGGAAACCAGAGACGCGTTTGCTCTCTCCACCATCCCATCACCTCAAAGTGCGAAGGAATGCAAGGCCCTCCTCCTTGTAAGGCGGTCGACCCAATAAAGCATCTCGTTGGATGTTAGTGAGCGATTTCGGATTGTGGTATGGTGAGGGCGAACAGCTTGATTTTACAGGTCTGCCGTCTGCCGCCGCATTGACCAAGGTTCTGTCAATTAGCGCAACTGAAAACCAAAGCTAGGCGTGGCGTTGTGTGCTCAGATGAGGAATTCACACGCAACGGGCGTATTCAGAATTATTCGTCTCAAGACATAAATCATAGCCTCGAAAGGGCCTCACACTGACTGAGCTGTAAATCCGGATTGCATGTCCCCGATTATTGTAGCACTACTGGCCTTGTAAATTCAGGATCTCAGCATGAGCTCCGATTCTGCGATTGAAACCAGGTGTACAGCATATCTTTATATGGTCCCAAGCCTTATTATTCATCGCTTGGTTAATTATGGAATGGCTTCAAAGTGGAAAACTGGCAGGGATACCAGACTGTCATTTGTCTGGGCAGTAGTGTAAATTGGCATTTTTAGAACAATGATGGCACACATCACTGGGATATCAGATACGCATAGCGAAACAAACTATCGAGCATCGGCTAAACTTGAGTGCTCTAATCCTAGCTCCACGTTGACAAAATGCTATTGTTCTTACCCTCATGAAGGAACTTCTCCAGAAAGGTCTATTCGCAGACACTCCTATTCATAATCCATGTCCAACGAGAGTTGGCCAGATCCGTTCTCTCAAAAAAGCACGTATTTCAGCCTTACCAGTGCTGTCGTTAAGATATGAACATCTCCCCTCCGTACCATCGGAATTAGAGATCTTCACTAAATGATCTCTTCATGAAGTCGACCGATGCCGTTAGACAAGTGATTTTCTCATCGTCATTGGTATAAGCATCAGCAAGAACGTTGAATTTTGCCTAGGCGACGTATTAGATCATATATCTAATTTTGGAAGAAAAAGAAATTGGAAGGGGGGGAGTAAATTTCTGTACAGGAGGAATTTCAGCCGGCAGATCAACTGTTTTTTGAAGAGAAATTTTCCCTTCTTCAAGGGGGCACGACAGATCCGTATTGGAGGAAAGTTGCTCGCAGAGATCGTAGGTGGTACTGATGAGTCTGATGAGTCCTAATTTCACGGTGACTTTGACATAAGCCCCATTTTCGATGCGCTTCTTCACGTCTCCTGACACGACAATGTTCAACGAGGTGCCACTGCTCTAGGTTAACTACCCAACCTGGTATGTGTGCAAAAGCTCACGGTGACATACGGTTTAGGAGGGTTGGGGGAAATGTCCACTTTCTCAATCACGAAGGCATCGGCATCGCGATTTGCGTCGCAGTACTCTATTGGGCTGTCTCCAGGAACCCTGAGATCGTCCGAGAGAGCCGGAACTACCGTGGCTAGGATGGCGAGGATGGATGAAATTCTCATGGTGAAACGGCTGCGTTAGTCAAAAGATGAAAAATGTACCTTTTGGGCGGGTAAAGGTTAGCTCTCTTGGTGTGGAGCAAGCGGGAGGAGGATTGTTATATATGAGGGTATTCGTGGTGCCTGAGGCTATCAAATGGCTGGCTGCAAGGCGTTCCAGGACCAAGACACAAGTGGTGTCGAGTGGCTGGGGATGGCTGAGAGCGTCGTCCAAGTAAGACGGCGGGTGCTAGCGTCGATGTGGGACGGCTGGTAGCGCCAATCTACAATGGCTAGTCACGCGAGCCTCCAGCCATCCATCACATCTTCTTGTTTCACAGCTGCTAGATAGCATGTCCAGACACAAGTGGCTTTGCATGCAGTTGGTATTAAATTCACCATATGGGGGGGGGGTTGAAAGCCGACATACAGGCACAGTTGAATAGTGTACAGTTTTAATCATTTCATGCTTGAAAACAGCGGTATGTCGCCGAAACCTTGGTTCTGTCAAGCGATCATAGCGCTTCCGGCAGATGCAAGCTCGCTCCACATTTCAGTGAACGTGGCTGGCGGAGGACATGGGCACGCGTTACCTTCTCTAGAACAGTGTTTCACCCGCTGGCATAATGGTATTGGGCGATAGCGGTTCTCGCTAGTTTAGTCATTGACCAAACCCCTCAACAATCCTGCCACGTCCGCTTTGTTGGGTCTGATATTCTTCGATCTTACTTACCCGTCTACAGGTTAAGATGATTGGTTGGCGTAGCTGTAAGCGAACGGTACCCTATGCATTACATGCATTACAATATTACGGCATGGTCATATCATTATGTTGGCAAAATCGGGATAAATACCCGATCAACCAAAGTCTCTTCCTTCAGAATCTTGCCCTTTCTAGTCTATCCATCCAAGGTAAAGAGAGTGACTAATGGTTCGCATTATTGGCTTCATTCCTTGGGTTCAGTTTTGCCTCGCCCAACTAGAAATATAAATAATATGCAAGAGATTATTAAGTAAGGAAATAAGGCAGACAACAAAATGCCATAGTGAATACGACTGAATCAAGAGTGCAAGGCGACACATAGTATTTTTCCTTTCCTTGACATGGGGATTTTTGAAGAAGTCTGAATATTCGTCAAACTTTTAAATTGAATTGTGAACAAAGGAGTCAAGTCTACGACACATCTCCTAGGCAACCTCTAATGAGTTTCGACTTTGTTGAACGAACTCAACACCTTTCAGCGTGCTTCCTATATTTAACATGCCTCCTGGAGTTCTTGCTGATACATATTTGTGCCCCACGATCGCTTCAACCAGCAACAGAGAACTGATCTTGGCTCATGAACGAGTAGCTGAACACCTGCACGAGAGAACCGTTCCACTGCGGCATATCTTCCAAGCTCCTCATCAAACCTTTCTCTCGCATCTTCTTCGTAGGTTTTGGCCAAAATTACACGAACACTTTCCAATTCTTGATAACGAGACAGTGATTGGCTTATATCATCGAGTGCCTGGGCCAATGCGGATGGCGATTGACGGTAGGAATCTTGACGAAGTATTAATCGCTTCAAGGATGGAGGGAGCACGAAGGGTTCGAAGTCAAAGTCACCTTCAGTATGGATATAGATGTCCAAATCGTCAAGGTTTGAAAATTGTTCCAGGAAATGTATATCCTCGTTGGAAATACGTCGATGTACTGTGAGAGCTTTGAGCGTATGCTTTCGAGCCAGCAAAGATTTAATTATTGAAGGTTCTGAGTAACCATAGCAAATCTTGAAACTTTCCAACATTGACATTGCTTCCATTATGGCTGGAATATTGGGCTTCGCGTCGTAAGAACAGTATAAGTTGAATTCTCTGATGTTGTGAACGACTTTGAAGAAACAATCGTCAAAGGTCTCATAGTTATGAAGAGTCAGTTTTACAAGCCGGGGCTTGTTAGCAATAAATGCGGAGATATGTTTGGTGTCTAGCTTTTTCCTGTCCTGTTTTGACATAATACTCAACTCTGCAAGACGCGGGAATTCTTGAGAGGATGGAATCCAGTCTACTATAGGTTCTTGAGGTCCAATAGTCAATTCTAGCTGTTCCACCTGTGTGGCGCGATTAAGGAGCGCTCTAGTTATTGTGTTATATCGCCGATGATAAGTTTCATCTTCAATCCAATCTGGGTTATGGTAGCGCGGATGAAAATCATATTCGATTTCTTCACTGTACCCGAGGAGGCAATTGGTATAGTAGAGCGATAGGCTCTTGGTGCTTCGCGCTAGAGGGTGATTGACGTAGCGTTTGAAACGCCTCAGATGTCCTTTTGTGGGCATGGGCTGAGGATTGCAGATGAATGGTTCCTTATTCTCACAGTAAAAATGGAAAAGAACGGGTTGTGCGACTACTCTCGATGATTTTGACGCGAGGCACAGGTTGCGAAGAGGCAGCGATGAGATATACGGTGCGTACGCGGTCCCGATCGGAGCCTCCCAGCCCTCGATGCAATGAGCACAAAGATACTCGCAAATTAGTGACTTGATTTCGAGGGGCATCTGAGAAAAAAGGTCCCGTGGAGAGGGTGCAGCCATGGTGTCAGTGGCCATTTGTTCGTGTTGGGGGATTGATGAACTATGTGGTCACGCTGTGTTGGCGAGAATGATACAAAGCGAAAATGGAATGAGTGAGAAAAGGGCTGGAAAATATGAAGAGAATATTTGGAAGAGGGTGTGTATAAATGCGTTAAGAGGGAGCAAAAGGGTATGTCTCTCTCTCCGATACTCGCAAACCTTGAGGCTAAAAGTGGTCGAACTCTCACCAAGGGTTGACGACAAGGTCAAACTACAGCCACATTCTCGGATAGGCCTCACAAAGAAAAGGTATTAAAGTTATAGGTATGTTATATTCAATTATTTTACCTGACCTCCCATCATTCTAGTATATTTTGGTCTTCCCTTTGCTTGGGAGTCAGACCCCATGCTCGTGGAACAGAACAGGACCAATCGCAATTATTTTTCTGGACAGTCAGCCGGACATTGAGCTTTTCGTGTCCCCATATCTGCTTTATTCGTTCGCAAAGTTGTTCAATGTGCCCTGCCATCCGGGGGTCGTTCTCATCATTGATCACAATGACATGGATGACTTCCAACTTTGGATACCGATGCAGCGATTCTCTTAAATCCGAGATGAGCTCGACTAGAAAGTTGTCTGGCCTGAATCGAAACACTTTTTTATAAAGAATCAATCTTTTCAGTGATCGAGAAGGCAGGACGCATTTGCCATTGATGACCATCGGCGCATTGACAAGCAAGTCCAAGTCATGAATCTCGGGAAATTGCTCTAGTAAGTGTGTATCGTTGTTGGCATAAAGCTTGTGCAGCGTGAGCTCTTTAAGAGTATCCTTTCGAACGAGTAGAGCCGCCAAAAAATCAGGGCACCGAAACTGGACGGAATACCCAGGCGTGCACAGCTTGATACTTTCCAGTTGTGGCATAGCCTCGATCATCCGTTGAACAGTTGATATTTTCGGATACTCAGGAAGGCGATCAATTAAAGTGAGGTGTCTGATGTTTTGCACCTTCTCATAAAAGGAGTCATCAAACTGGTCATATTCGCTCAGAGTTAGTTTCACTAGGCCCGGCGTGTTTTCCAGGAACGCTGAAACCTTCTTGCGGTCAAAGTGTCCGTCGAATCCACCGTGCAAGGCCAATTCTTTCAGGTACTGAAGGTTTGCGAATGATGGAACCCAGCGGCTTGAGCATGCCCACACGCTGCCGTGTCTGATTTCCAGTTGCTCGACCCGAGTGGTGCGTCTCAAAAGCAAAGCAGCACGGGAATTGTATTGAAAACGACGGGGATCCGTGCTATCTGATTGGCTTTCCCGTTCATTCCAAGAATCGGCATTGGCATGACAGAGCGACAGGCTCTTGACGCACTGTGCAAGGCCTCTCCCCCGAGTGGCCTTCTCGAAGGCTAAAAACTTGGGCATGACATGGTCATCCAAGGAAGTCGCTTCACAGAAAAAGTGAAATAGAACGGGCTGGGCTACCTCCCTCATGGATCTTGAAACTCGGCACAGGCTCAGAAGTGGACTTGACGAAATGTGCGGCGCGCGTCTGACTTCGAGCGGTGCATCCCAGCCCAATATGCAGTGGTCACAAAGATACTCACAGATGAGAACTTTGAGCTCCAACGGTAGTTTAGACAAAAGGTCGCTCGAATTTGAACCTGCCATGTCCTCCATATACTCCATGATCGTCTGAGAGAGTGGCGGGGAATTGTCAGTTGGGGTATTCTGGCCAAGAAGACGTGGATGGAAACGAGGAAGCAGGCCAGAGCAGGATGATTTGGCTCATGAGAAAAGATTCTAAACAAGGCAAATTCAGTCCCGAGTTATATAAAGAAAAATTAAGAAAAGGCCAAACAGGTTCATTTGTACCTTGAAAAATGAACCTTGGTACCCTTCAACCCATTACACCGTAGAGTTTGTGGGCACTAGAATTCTAATTGCTCATCACTCCTAGTTAACAGACTTCATCCTCGAGTGGGTTACATGGTCCCATGCAGGCTAACAACAGTCGTCGTTTGAGCGTATTTCTTATGTAAATTTCTTGACTATGTCTTTTTAACTTCAGATCGAAACTTTTCCGTCCATTCTGTAAACTCATCTCGCGAACCATCCCACGTCTTGCTCAGTAGCTCACTCATATCAGACGCATCCGAGAAGGTCTTAGATGCGACCTCGTCAATCTCCTCAGGATCCAACTCGTAAAACGCAGCAGCCACATCCCCAAATTTATCGGGAAGTTGCTGCAGGGCCTTTGCCGTCTCGTCAAGCCGTCGGGGAAGATCAGAACTGGCGTCGCTTAGTGGGAAAGGTGGAAGCTTCTTGAACCGGCGCTTGCACATGGCCTGGTACAGGAGCACAACCATGCGTAGTCGCTTAAGGGTGGATTCAAGGCGTGGTCGAATACCATCGGGATCGTCGCGTGGAATAGCATTTTGGGAATTCATGAGGTCGTCGAGCATGTCTTGCTTGGATAGTTGATCAGCGAGCCCATCTACTTCGTCGTCGTCTTCGTCGTCATCCTCCTCAGGCTCCTCCTCGCCCCATTCCTTCAACTCCTCCATGACATCTTTTAGAGTATCCCTCCACTGCTCTGCTTTTTTTACAAAGAAGCCACCAACACCCATGTTGGAAAGGGCAAGGAGGTCGTCGCAAGCTGACCATAGCACACCAGTCGAGGCAAGACTTCCCTTGCCACTGGGGCCAAAAGCATCTTTTTTCTCACCCGAAAGAACTTTTCCGTCTTTGGGGATTCTTTGTAGAAGACCGCCTAGTTCGATAAAGACTCTTTGGGCACGCCATGCCAGTTCACGGCGGAGGACAGAAGTGTAAATTTTGGCATCGCAAGCCTCGAGGGCTGAGGCAAGGCCAGGAATAGGGCCGGCGACAAGTTCTCGGACGACGGAAGAAATAGCGGTCGGGGTGAAGGGTTCGTTGATGATGAGGAGCGATAGTTTAGTCGCATGCGCTCTGATCAGTGAAGCCGAGTCGCGGGTGAGGACGAGGGGGTTGATGTCGGTGGGCGTGGGAGAGGAAGAAGAGTCGGCATTTTTCGATTCGGTGGAAGAAGGAGGTTCTTGGCTTCTGTGGATGGTAGCTAGGACAGTTTGAAGTTGCTGAAGGAGAGTTGCAGCCGTCTCAACGATTGAGTTCATGGCCTGGAGGGCCTCGGCGTCGGTTGGAGCCATGATGAGTGTGGGTGACAGTCGGATGAACTGGTGAACCGGGGATAGAAAACTAGAGGCAACAAAAAGAAAAAAGAAAAAGAAGTGTCTTGTATAAACAGGAGAGAAAGGATACCGAAAACTCTCCCGTAAGACAATGTTCCTCTTTTGCGTCACAGAAACGTATTTATTTACGTTGGTGGTGATGGAGGGGTAATTTTTTTTCTTCCCCCCCCCCGCCTTGTCCTGGAGAGTCATAACTTGTGGCTTGGTCTGGATTGGGCAGGCGGTGAGGGAAGTGGACCGTTGATTGGAGCATCATGAGCGGTGCTGGGAGTGGAATGAAAATGAATGGTCAACGGATGAAGAAAATCGCATCGGATCGATAAGCAGGCATTGTTAGATGAATTGGAATGAACATGAACTAGCTGATTGATTCAATTATTCTCGCAAAAATAAATAAATGATATTGTATTAGATTATTCCATATGAGACTAAATAAAGTGCTATTTATTTATTTATTTACTGCCCAGGCCGACGACGACTTACTCCAACAATCCACACGCCGCATGCCTTGACCGGCAGACTGCTGTACTGTGGTGAGGAATCCCGCTGGAGTTTAGCGCGTTCAACCCCTGAAACAGTCGGGCAGGCTCCCCACAGCAGGCGCCGGGGACGCCAGGGCCGCCACGCACACCCCTGTCGTAGCTGCAGTAAGCTCCCGATGATGGTGACCTGGCTCCAACTCTATCAACCACCAAGCCTCCTCCTCCCTCCAACGACGACAGAGTGTCGTGCATGCACAACCTCGCAACCACAGACTCACAATGCAGCACCCACCGTCCTGGGCGCTACTGAGCGCCATCTACGCCTTTACCCTGGCGGCTGCTGGCAGTCTTCCGCGAGGTGTTGGCCCTGATTGTGAGTACTAGCCAGAGAGCTTCTTCCACCAAGTCCACACCACATGTTAACTAACCCATCAAAAAGTCGCTGCTCACTACCAGGGCAAGGACGAATTCTCCTGCATCACCAATGCCGCCATCAAGCTCAGCCTGAACCAGATCAACGACAACACCTGCGATTGTCCCGACGGATCAGACGAACCTGGCACCGCCGCCTGCGCCCACCTCGACGTCCTGTCCCCCGAGCAGCCACTTCCCGGCTCTGCCTCGGGCACCACAAAGACCACCAACGCCCTCCCCGGTTTCTGGTGCACTAACGAGGGCCACATTGGCAGCTACGTGCCCTTCCTCTACGTCAATGACGGTGTCTGCGACTACGACCTCTGCTGCGACGGCTCCGAGGAGTATGGCGGTAACGTTAAGTGCGAGAACCGATGCCCCGCCATTGGAAAGGAATACCGAAGACTAGAGGACGAGAAGCGAAAGAAGATTGAGAGTGCAGCCAAGAAGAGAAATGCCATGATCACCGAGGCCAAGGACATCCGTCGAAAGCTCGAGCTCAAGATCAACACCATCAAGGACGAGATCAAGGCCCTCGAGACTAAGAGAGACGGCCTACAGCAGCGATTCAAAGAGATTGAGCAAGAAGAGAGAGGAAAGGTCGTCCGTGGCGAGGGCACCGGCGGAAAGCTGGGCGTGCTCCTCGGTCTCGCCAAGACCCGCGTCAGTGAGCTGCGATCCGCTCTGGACGATGTCTTTGAGCAGCGGGAGGAGCTCAACGAGCGGGTCAACGAGCTGGAAGAGATCCTCCGTAAGTTCAAGGAGGAGTACAACCCCAACTTCAACGACGAGGGTGTCAAGGCCGCCGTCAAGTCCTTTGAGGACTACTCTGCCCGTCAGCAGAGCGACGCTGCCCAACGATCTCGCAAATCCGACATTGACGTTGCCAGCGTTCTCAAGGAGGACAGCGATACCAATGGCATTAACTGGAAGGAGTTTGAGGGTGGTGACGGATCTGACACTGACATCCGTAAGTATCTCTCGGCCTAATACTTGCTAACCATGTCACACATACTAACGTCAATTTCCCATTAGTCTTCAGCATCGAGGCATACCTCCCTGGGTTCGTCAGGAGCCTCCTCCAAGGCTCCATCGACAGCTTCCGTGTGTGGCTCATCGAGAACGGTGTGCTCGCCGATAACGTGACTCCTGGCACCGAGTCATCCCGCGCCAAGTCGGCTCGCGAGGCCTACGAGTCCGCAAACAAGGATCTCGAGAAGAAGAACCGATCTCTCGAGTCTGAAACTGATGACCTCAACAAGAACTACGGCCCTGAGGACATCTTCCGTGCCCTCAAGAGCAAGTGTGTCAGCACCGAAGCTGGCGAGTACACATACGAGCTCTGTTGGCTGGACCAGACCAAGCAAAAGTCCAAGAAGGGCCACGGTAACACCGTCATGGGCCACTTTAACCGCATCGACATCGAGGTTGCCGACGACGAGGAGCGCCTCGACGGCAAGAGCCTAGGCAAGGGCGAGCGCATGGTGCTGCGCTACGAGAACGGCCAGGGCTGCTGGAACGGTCCCAACCGCCGCACCGACGTCTGGCTGGGCTGCGCCGAGACGGAGGAGCTGTGGCGCGTCGCCGAGGCCGAGAAGTGCGTCTACAAGATGGAGGTTGGCACCCCGGCTGCTTGCGGCGACGTCAGGTCCGCTGCTGCTGCCGCCACCGCTGGTCACGATGAGCTATGAACTGTCATAGGTGAAGATACAAATGGGAGGTAGATGATGAATCTAGAATAGCAGTAGTAGCGTTGTGAGCGAATTTGTCTTGCCAAAAGACCCAAACCGACATGGCCCCAAAAGATAGAGGAAACATGCCGGACCCTGTTTTGTTATAACTTGATCAATAAACCAATCCAAGATGATGGATGCATCACACAGTTTCCTTGTGCACACCAATCGTAAATCCAAACACTCGATTTTTTTTTTCGTCAAAATCCTTCTGTATCATTAACAACCTCCTTCCCTACTATAAATACATGAATGAATTCCAAACCGACCAACCCTCGACTCGCCTCGCATACAAAGTCCCTCATCCCAAAATCATTGGACATTAGCAACCAGTCCTCTCCCCAACTCCGCGCAGTGCTAATCTGTCTGGTCTTCTAATTGAGCACAATGCCTCTGCGTCGTTTCAAAAATATGGCGCCTACACGACCCTGTCTCGCTTGCTACCTTTTCGCACATTGCCTAGTTTACGACTGTGCCACAGCAAACAAACAAACAGTCCCGACTTGAACATTGACGTGTTATGTAACCCCTTCTGCTTCATAACGCCCCGGCTCATCCCTTTTCTACTCTTGGGCTTGAAACCAATTTACCAGAAACTGCACCATCCTATGTAGTGCTGACATAGATTTTCAAGTTTGGTAGCCTCCATGATGAGCTTGTTGACCTGGTTGATAACGTCGAGCTCTTCGTTGTTCTTAAAATCGCGGCCCGTCAGCTTCTGTGCCACGCGGTCTAGCACCTCGAGGGCACGCGCGTTCTGGCTCTCCACTTCTTGAGCACCGTTGACCATGTTGCCGTCCTGAGCAGCCGAGCTGTTGGTGCGAGCCCGGCTGCGAGTAGGTGGCGCCGATGGCTCAGCAGCGGCGTTGAGCAGCTCCGAGGGCGCAATATCGCTGTCCAAGATGGATTGGCGTCTGGCCCGCTGTGCGCCTGGCCCAGCCAATGCTGATTCGCGATCAGACCTAAAGTTGGGCCCCGTGGGCGACGCCGCATTGGTCAGTCGCCATGTGAGCAAGGGGTCATGGATAAACTACATGCAATGTCAGTAACTATGCCAAACTGAAAAAACACCTCGGTGGACGATACTTACCGCTTCTAAAACAGCCATGACACTCTCCTTGTTGTCCCTCAAAACTCTCATGACATTCTCACATGTGATTCTGAAGCTGCCCTCAATATTGCTAACCTCCATGGCGTAGGTGAGCATGCGGGTCAATCTAAATGGAACCCGCTCAGGATACTTCTCTCGCTTCATGGCAACTTCGAAACAGTCACCGAAATCAATGTGAATGATCTTGCCAGTGACTCGGTCAAGCATCAAGTTACTAGGGTGGCGATCACCCAAGCCCAGAATGTAGCCTACCATGGACATGACGCCAAGTGACCTAGTGTAGTTGGTACGTCGTTCCAGCCAAGCCTCGGACGATTTGGATTTGAGCCACAGGACACGGTACAAGTCTTGGCCTGTAGTGTTGTCGAGGGCATATCCGAACACTTCGACCTTTTGCATCAACGTGAGGTTATCATAGTCGGGAGCCATCTGAAGCATGATGCGATGCTCAATGTTAAGGAGAATCTTGCGGCTTTCGCGATACTCTCGGATAAGCACGTGAAGGGTATCACTGTTCGGCACCCAGCCGAGCAGACCGGAATTCTGGGACAGAGGAATGGCGGGATATCGCTGGATGTTGAGGTGTCTCTTGTAACATTCCGAGTCATTGGCAAGGAGGGTGTTGCAGAGACCAAACAGCTGCATGACACGTTCATCTTGTCGGATATCCTCATGACCCTTGAGCAGGAAGGCGTACGATTTTCCGTCGCTGCCATTGATGTTGAGCTTCCTAGGTCTCTGCTTTGAGTTGATAACACTAAATGTCGTCTCAAAGGACATGATTCCAACAATTGGCTGCCCGCTCTTGTACGTTCCGGGAACTGCCAGGTCCAAGCTCTTGGCGCTGAGGAGCTTGGGGGAGCAGTATGTCAGTTCTAAAGTCGTGACCTGGGGAAGCTGCCTCGAGATCCTTCTAAAGACTTGATAATACAAATCCCAAGCTTGGTTAAGGTCGTTGACGTCCTGGCTGGTCTCGTACTGGCGACACCAGTCCTGTGCTTCTTTGAGATCCCTGCCGAACGCCTGCGCAAAGGAAATCTCTCTAAGGGTCTCCGGTCCGCGCTCCAGAAGGTCATGGAGGGGCTCCAGCGTCGCAAACATTCCTTCAATATTGTGGTCACCAAAGTACAGACGCGAGGCTTCTTCCAGTCCTTCATGCCAAAGCTCATGCCAAAGCACCGCGACTCGGATCAGCTCATGACTAACCGTATCAGCCTGGGCAACGAGGTTCGCGCTATGCTGTCGCATACTATCCATGATCTGCGCAGCGGACCTTGATCGTCGGCTGTTTTGCCATGATTTCATGGCAACCGTGAGGGGATACACGAGAGCTTGAGGGTGCGCCCTTCCAACATCTGCGAGAAGGTTGTGCACTGACTGCTGTACTCGTTTGTTGGGCTGATTGATTCTAGCAATAAGCTGTGGAATGACTTCGAGCCAAGTATCAACGCTGACGTTGGCGAAGCCTTCGGTGACTGCTGCGTTGACCTCCGCGCTGCCACCATGGGTGAACCAAAGAGTGAGGAGACGGAGCGTATCTTGGAGAGAGCTGCCAGCGGACAACGCAATCGACTTGAAGAAGCCCTTGACGGCAGGGACAACGTGGTCAATAATCATGGATTGATCAGCTCGGGTCATGTGGCCCTCATTCCTAGCCGCAAGTGCCTGGACAATCTCAAAGTTGGCCAGGGCCCATGCGTGCCATGCCTTGTACCATCGGGGGTTATACTTAGTTGCCTGCGAGTACGAGGTCAGAATGTCTTGCACCTGGGTGTATTGCCAGTCGTCCTTGTTCAGCGCAATCAACCACTCGCCCTGGCGCAGATAACACTTGGCAAGGAGCACTGTCTGGTCATACAAGGCCCGCTGTGTCTGTGGGCTCATCAAGGATGGATCCATCTGGTTCTGGAAGCCATATTCGGTGGGCAGGCTCATGTCATTGCCAGCTTGGGCAGTGAGGTGTGCCTTGGCCACATCCAAGCGATGAGCCGTGTCGTTTGTGAACTTCCGGAGGCAGTAGAGAGTCTTTTCAGCGACACCAGAATTTCGCAGATTAGGCTGCTGGCCAAGCTCCCATTCGTACTTAAGCACAGCGTAGATGACCTGAGCAGGGGTGCTGCGAGGTCCAGGTCCAGGGCCATTCTGCCTGTCAGCCCAGTAAGGAATCATGGTCTCCAACGGAGCCTCGATGCCGATGAGCTGCTTCAGTGACTTTTCTGCCAAGCCCATGCGGCCAGACTTGCGGCAGAGGTTTGCAAATTTAATCCACATGTGCATGTTCTCAGCAGGGGAGATGACAAGTGCGCGAAGTCGGAGCATGCGGTGCCAAACCTCGACATTCCTCTGGCAACCCTTCAATCGAGTCTCCCATGTTCGTCGCATCATAGACTGTTTCTTTTCGTCACACTGCTTGTAGACGATGAGTTCTTCCAACTCAGCCAACATCTGAACACGTACGACAACCTGGTATGCTCGGTTATAGGATTCGCTCACAAGAGCACTCAGCTCGGTATCAAGACCTTCTCGAGCCTGCTGCACACAAGCCAATGCCTCACGGAACTGGTTGCGGTGAAGCGCCAGAATGGCACCAAAGAACGATCGGTCTGGTGAATATCTCTTGAGTGATGAGAGGTAGTTGTCCATGGAATCCCACTTGCCCAAGCCCCATGCAGCAGCTGTGGCCAGAGGTGCAATCATTCGTTGAACCTCTGGAGCCGAGTTGGCCCAGGTGCTACCAGTCAAGCCAGCAAGGGCTTCCCACTCGCTCAGTGCATGCAAACAACGCATTTTACCCATGACAATATCTACGGGAACAGGCTGGTCATCAGGCACCTCTGATTCTCGCTTCTGGTAGAAGGCCAACGCTTCTTCCCAGCGCTCCAACTTCTCGAACCAAGTCTCGCGCAACTGGATGCCCTCCTTATAGAGTTGAGCCTTGCGCAAGATACCGATGGCAGCATCTGACTGCTGGAGTTGGTTGTTGATGACAATCAGTGCTTCAACGGCACCACTGCTCTGGTCCTGGAGAAATTCGAGCTCCTTGTAATGCAGGGCTTTGGCATAGGCGTGGCAGCGGGCAGCTTCTCTGCCGAGAACGCGGATGTCAATAGGCAGAGCCTTGTCGTCGTGCTCCATGAACTCGGCAAGGTTGAGCAACAGACCAAGCAGATCCGGGGGTACGTTCTCTGACTTGATAGCGCTTTCAATGTTCTGAATGAGTTCATCCTGAAATTGCTCGTACAGCTCACTCCAGCACGAGACGAACGCAGAATTGAACAACTCGCGGGCCAGTGGCAGATACACGCTGGCGAGGCTAGCACAGGCTCGGAGTGCATGATTAGGGGACTCGGTGAGAAGAGTAGTGCTGAACCTTCGCAGCCACTCTTGCCAATCTTCCTTGGTGGATTTGCCCTTGGTGTCCCAAGCAGCCTTAAGGTGAATAGCATTCATCTCAAGCTTCTTGGTTGCTTGGTCCGCAAAGGCAGCGTCATCGGATCCATCCATAAACCGGTTCTCAGAGCTGAGGTCCTGGGGTAGAACCTCGCCCTTTTGAAGTTTACTAACGAGAAGTTCGTAGTTGGAATGTTGGATCTGGTGCAGGTTGATTGTCTTATTGACAGTGCCCATAAAATGCAAGTAGTCTTTACCCAACTGCTGGATCAGAGCACATAAAGTATCCAAGGCGGCGATTCGGAGCGTATTCTCTCCCATATCCAACACTCTAGTGAGCGGGTGTATGATCTTAGCAGCATAATCATTCAGGTTAACTTGGCGCGAGATCTTCCCAATAGTGTCAATGGCCAGCTTCCTGATCAATGTTGGCTGACCTTGTTTCTCAAAGGTACGCACAATGCCAGGAATAATCAGGTGCATATACTCCTCAGCGCTTGCCCCAAAAACCAAGAATGCATGCAACACTCGTTCGGAAGGCGTCCTCTTAGTTGAAGCATCTTTGTCGAGGACACCGAGCATCAGAGGAAGAAGCCCGGCAAGGTAGATTTTGAACTCTCCCTCCAGTGACCTTGAAATGGCCTCTACGAGGGATAGGATAGTGGTTTGGAGGGATGGGGAGGTGTGCCAGTATTCTTGCAAAATCTCGACAATCTCTGGCAGGTAGTTTCGAATGTGCTGTCGCACGATACTGACAAGGGTGGCGAGCTGGTTAAAGTAGGACTCCAATCGGGTGGATGTAGATGATCGGATTACAAGCAAGAAGGCAGGGACAATTCTGTCGAGGAAAGAAACACACTCCAATCCCAGAGTGCGGAAAATGTTCATGATTGCCTCGATAACCGCAGCATGGTGTTGAACTAGGGAAGGATCCTTCAAAATCTGGAGGAGGGCGTTAATGACAACTGTGGGGAAGTACTCCTTGTTTGAAGGTGTCAGGCCAGTCATCATGAGAGAAATGTCCGTCAGTTGGTTCGACTCAACACGACGCTGAACCTCGGGCGTCCGCTCTTCAACTTGCTGGTGTTTATAGGGGTCTAAGGCACCTAGGATACCCATGAGCTTGATGGTTTCCTGTCTAAGTGGTACTCTCTGCCCCTCGGTTCGGATGATCCCCTGAAGAATCTCAAGAAGCTGCGGGTACTCGAGATATGGTTCAATGACGTATCCGGAGTTGCTCGCAAGCTGGCCCAGAGCATGGAGTGCAGCCTCCCGCTTTGAGTTTGAACTCTGATCCTGCAGAGCATCGATGATGAGTGGCATGAGTTTGTCCTTATAGGGAAGCATATCCTCTCCGCCCACCGTCGCAAGCTCTCCTATCGCCTTCAAAATGGTGGCGGCCACGGAGGGGCTTGGATCGTTGGCCTTTGGTAGCAAGACTGAAATCATGGGCTCGACGTAGGGTTTGATGAGGCCCTGTGCATTCTGCACCAAAAGGCTCAGCAACTTGGCGCTCTCTTCCTTGTTTCGCGCAACATCAGAAAATTCGAGCTCAGTAAGCATCTGAATCAGAGTCTTGCGTAGTGAAGGAATGACATAGGCGGGGTTGAATCTTGCCAATCGACCAATAATCGAAATAGCCACTTCTCTAATAGAGAAGATCTCATCGTTTAGGGCGAAGAAAAGGATGCGGATATTTTCAGCCTTAGCCAAATGTCGGTCAAAGCGCTCGTCAAGAGCGGCCAAGACGGTGCGTCGAATGTTTGGTTCAGGATCAGACACACCAACAGTGAGCAGCTTCTCAATCACGTCACCAACAACTTGGAGGGCATGGTAGCTAGTCTGATTGACGATGGGGTCACGGACATAGAGTTGACAACAGGTTAGGGCAGCTGCCTCTCGGATTTCTGGATCCTCATCCTCAACATACTTGATAGCGACATCACGGACAAATTCATTAAGAACATGGCCAGAAAAGTCGAAGCTGCCTAAGGTGTTGAGGGCCAACTTGACCTCGGATTTTCGGTGCTCATAAGCCTGGGGATCTTTGGCATCCTTTGCAATGATGGGTACGGAATTTAAGGTGTTGGGCTGTGGTGCACCAAGCGGCTTGAATGGCTCACCACAAAGGACAATGCTCAACATGTCAAGCAATCGTTCTTGGATGGTTGGCTTTACGGGGGGGATGTAAAAGGCCATATCAACCAAGGCCTGTGTCAGCTTTGGGGTCAAATCGCATGCGAAGATGGGATCCAGCAAAGCCTCCATGTACTTGCTGAGAGTCTGGCCAACGGCCACAGCAAGACGGCTGATGCAGTCGAAGACTGGGTCCACCGATCCTCTCTTACGGGATTGGATGCTCAGACCTTCTCTCACATATATAAGAACGCCATCCAGATATGGAGCAATGGCACTCTTTACGGAATTAGCAATGTTTCCAATGGCCAAGAAAGCATCGTTACGCTCCTTGTCCTTTTTCAACATGCCAGACAAGTACACCATGAACTTGTGCAGCCAGGCATTGGCAAAATCAGCTGGCGAGTAGCTGGCCAGATCGGGAATCAGGAGCACAACAGTCTTTCTGATGGTAGGGTCCCGATGGTCCTTGTGCTTAAAAACAATCTCGCAGGCTTGCTGGTAGTGCTCCTGCATGTACATGGCACCCTGCTCAAGGAGCTCCTTGAGAACCAGCAATGATCCATGGATAGATTCCACAGTATTGACCTTGAGCCCCTGCTTTGACTCGTTGTAGATTTTGCTCATCCAAATCTGCTTCATCTCCTGGTCTCGCTCGCGGAGGATTCGGAAGCAGGCACTAACAGTTTCAGCCGAAGTCGCACGAATGAGCTGCCTAGTGTCTCGTAATCCAATCCAGATCCAGTCGAAGATTGTTGGGATGTACTGATACATCAAGGTCGGAGCATTCCGAGCGAGTTCTCGTAAGACAAGGACAGCACTATATCTTCGTTCTTCGACTCGGTCGTTCTGAAGCCATTCGAGAGCGGTATTCACCTCGGAGTCGACCATATCGGATATTAATGCACCTCCGGGTCGACACAGCTTTCCAAGGGCTATGGCAGCAGGCTGCATGGGGTTGATGTCCTTCCCCCGCAAGATGGTTTTGAGGTTCTGGGTGAAACGGGTATACTTGAGAGCGACATCGACGCCATCAAAGTCGATTAGTGCATCTAGGGCGTAGATGCCGCCCAGTCGCTCGTAAGAATCGCCTCCATGGGTGATGAGTTGGGTAATCTTGTTGTTGACGGTGTTGTAAAAGGCCATGAATTGCTCGGGGCTCAGGTCTATCATCTCGAGTCAGCTTGGGGCGGTAATGGGGGGCACTCTGATGCCTACCTCGATGGCATACGACGACCAGCTCCCGGAGCTGCATCGCCGAGCGTTTACGCACATCATCGGAGGTTCTGTCGACAGTTAGCGGCCGGCAGGGGCATATCCATCAAAAACAAAGGCATACCGCGAACGCAGGCCTCGAGTAATGTAGTCGAGCCGCTCCAAGGCGACCTGCTGTTGTTGCGCCATCCTCCCCGTACGGCACTGGTGGCCGAACTATCAGGGTTGCATGTACCAGTCGCGAGGTGCGCGCTCGTGTCGGTCGGGATCGAGATTTGGGCCAAGTCGAGGTCGAGGCTGAGGCTAAGGCTGCGGGTCGGCCAGTTATGAGCTGGCCGTGTCGGTGGTCGTGTTCGTCCGTGTCTTGACGCAGGACAGAGGGCGACGGGCAGGAGTTTATGGGCTGCGCCTGGTCGCTAATTTATAAAGAAGAGTCGCCCTCAACCAGGTACCACAGTTGCGCTCATCGACTATGTGCGCATGGCACCTTGTTGATGTTGAAATCCGCGGTTGCTTGGTCAGGCGGAGGTTAAATTGGGGATTTAGGAACTTTGGCGGAGAGGGTATGGCCACTAGGAAACCTGCATGTATCTGCACAGTGTCAATTGCCAGGGGTATCTCCAAATCGTCGTCTTATGCGAGTGTTTCACGTGGGGCGGTGGATCTTCCGCACTGTGGGGACACCCTTCCAGCTCCCGCACTTATCGATTAGCGGCCGCGCCACTGTTGGAGCTCTGAATTTAGGAATTGCCCGCCACTTGCTACACGCGCCACTCGCGAGTCGACGATTCCTAAGAAATCGAATCCGAATCCTAACCCTGATCCAGGCCCAGATCCATTTACGGGCATCAAAGACATTGTCTCCTGTATCCTCCCTTGTTCTTTTCTTCTCCCCCTCAACTCAAACCCAACTACCATCTACCACCATGGGTAATGACGGAGGATCAATCCCCAAGCGTCGCGAACTCGTCAAGAATGCCGCCCGCGCTCCCACCGTCTCCGAACTGAAAGCGACCGCCCTCGAGTCCCTGGGCCATGCCTGGGCACACTGCGCCCTCAGCGGCGAGCCCCTCGATATCGATACGCTTGTGTCCGACTGGCGCGGGCGCCTATACAACTACGAAGCTATCCTAAAAGGCTTGATGCCCTCGGACGAGCCAGCCGAAGTCACACCGGCTAGTCTCGGAATCAAGTCTCTGCGCGATGTCGCAAAACTCAAAATCTCCAAGAATGGCAAGAAATGGGTATGCCCCATCTCCATGAAGGAGCTGGGTCCCTCTGTCAAGTCCGTGTACTTGGTTCCCTGTGGACATGTCTTTGCCGAAGTGGCTCTGAAGGAGATTCAAGAAAAGACATGTCCAGAATGCGCCGAGGAGTACAAGGAGGATAATGTCATCACTCTTCTTGCCGCGACCGAGGCCGACGTCAGCAGATTAGAAACCCGCATCGAAAACCTAAGAAGTCAAGGCCTCACACATACACTCAAGAAGGACAAGTCAGAAAAGAAGAAGAAGCGCAAAGGCGACGATCTCAGGGAGGAAGAGAACAGCGCCAAAAAGGATGCTGCTAATGGCGAGAAGAAGTCAAATAAAAAGGCCCAAGACTCGCGGATTAGTGGCATCAACAATTCACTGGCTGCGTCTTTGACCGCCAAGGTCTTGGCAGAGCAGGATGAAATGAATAAGCGAAGAAAGATTGCGGCCGAGATCGCAAGAGGCTAGATATATAAATGTAACTTGTACAATGAATTGATACCCCACGATGCTAATGTTCAGCTCGCTTAAATATGTTCAAGTCCATGTCGATTTATTTTGTTGAAATTTAGTTCGTCTGTTCAATGGGCTTCGGGTATCGCCTGCTCAGATCGCCGTCAAGTCATGTAGGGTAGCTCACCCACAATAAATAAAGACAGCGAACATATGCATGAAGATCATAATAAGTATATTATAGGATATGGTTTTCTTTTAAATTTTCGATAGTAGATCATGAAAGTCCGCGGGTTTTTACTTGAGGGAAAATGTGGTTTGATTTAGAACGCATTTTGCAAAAGTAGGTATTCGATGTGACACCAAACCACAACAAAACCATACAGTTAGCACATCATCTATCCCAACGAAACAAAAAGCCCATCCTTGCAGTTTCCAATAATATTTACATTACCTATTTTTTTTTCATCACTTCATAACTAAAATTATATTTTTAACCCATACCTCCATCAATACCGCAAAAACTCCTTGACAATGTTCCACTCTGTCTGGCCTGGTTCAGGTAGTCGGAAATGAGTAGCCGACACCCCGCCAGCTTCTGGGCAACTAATGACAGTGTTTAGAATTCTTTGAGATTTTGGAACACCGAATGGTGGTTCCAGGCCTCTTGCTTTCACAGAGTTCAGATTCAATTGCTGCATGGCGTCTATAGCCGTGGCAATTGACGAGGGGGTTGAACCTGCTGACTCTGGAGAAGACGCTGGAGTGTTGTCATCGTCGCCTATTTCTTCCATGGGGTCTGTAAAACAAGGCTTCGGTGTGGGAAGGGTTGGGGGCTCTGTAACCTGTACTCTGTACTCCGAGGAAATTGATCCGGACGCTGTACTATAGTTGTCTCCGTCAGAAAGAGGTGAATCTCCAGGGCTGCCGCCAAAGTCCGAATAGGACAACCCGGCTTCCTCCAATTCAATGACGCGAACGGCAACGGTTACTGCATCTTTGGTGGACCACAAATTCTCCCGTCTATCCTGCATCTGGTCGCGTGCCAAAAGTTTGACAGCGGCTCGCCGCAGCAGGGGATGGCGGCATTTGATACCCACCCAGTATACTGGAGCAATTATTTCAGTTTCAAAAGCGAATGCGCCCATCTTTGAGCCACCTGGTATATTGTTGATAATTGTGGAGGCGAGAGAGATGATGGTAGAGAAGTCGGACAAATGCGCGTCATAGGCAAGTTCGTTTGCCTCTAAAGCCGTGGAGATCCATATTAAGCTGGCGTGATAGTATATGCGGATGAGGCTTTGGTCATTGCTGGAGGCAGTGTTATGGGGAGACATGGTCATGAGAACCGTGAAAGCGGAATTCCAGCGAGCGAGTTTGGATAATAGTTCTTGTCTTTCTCGGCGGAGATGCTGTCTCTCAATTTCGGCGGATGGATCAAAGACAGCAGTGGTGGCCCTGCTGCTGAAATCTAGTCCTTCATCAAGTATTTGGTAGAGGCCTCTTCTCGCCTCTTCTATGGATGTGTATATTGCTGGGACTTCAGTCCAAGATTTTAAGTGTGCTGGGATGACTGCTGGTTTATTGCCAAATAGTACACTCGATAGGCTTAGGCGGGTGTATACTGGGACAAGGTAGCGCTTGATAATATCCATGGATGGTGAATGGCCATCAGCTAGCCCGGAGAGAATCTTTCTTCCCTGAAGAATGTGCATCTGTGATGCAGTAGTGCGGTTGGCCAGGAACTCGATGCAGATGAAGAGGATGCACACAAGTAGCGGCACTGCAGAGGGCCCATCCCGCTCAGCCCAGTTACGAAGCGACCGGATGGCATTTCCATATTCTTGAAAGGCAAAGCGGCGGTCTAACTCTCGGCCAGATCTGGACTTGACCTCGACATATTCATGCAAGCTGCTCACGGCCAAGACAGCATGACGCACACCAGGCTCTGTGGCACTCAGCTTGAGGACGAGGTCGCCCCAAAAGCTCGCATCGATTGTGCCCGACAGTGCCTTTGCTGACCGCATGCGAAAGTAATCATATGCACGCGACTCCCGGTCAGATCCTAAACCTGGCACGGGGCTTAAAGAAGACTCTGGACTGGACCGGCGCGGAATCTCCTTGTAGCCGTCACATTTCCGCCCAGTCTTGACGCAGCGTTGGCAAAAGGGCTTGGCCTCGTCGCACTTGACCTTGCGAATTCTGCGGGGAACAGTCAGCTGCCTGCGCAGTGAAGGCTTCATCGACCCGGAAGAACGAACTTGCAAGTAATGCACCCAGTCCGCACCTTTTTGTTGCCCTTGCGACCAGAGGGCTTGGATGGCACCAGCGATGACGTGGGGCTCTGTGACGCCAGCGGCAGCATGACGGGCAGCATTTCGTGTGTGAGGGAAAGACCGGTAAAGAGTCCGAGGTAAGAATCCCAACAAAGTCCGATCAAGGTGATGAAATGAGAAAATAGTCAACGAGAATCTTGGCGGCAGGAACCGCGTTGCGTATTTGAATCCTTCCGCTATAGTTCCGCGACGTGGTCCACCATATGACGGCGCTATATACAGGTACCAGCACTGCCACTCCGCACACGCAGAGCTGCAGGGGCCAGTAAGGCTGCCTGGGCTGTACTGAGGCTTGGCTTGTGCAGTCCCGCTAGTTTATCGACGTTTCGGTTAATGCCACTGTGGCGCTTCCTTGTTGGTGGGTATAGCGCATTGCCTGGATTGGCTGGAGGGTTACAGAAGGATTCAAGTGAGGCCGGCTAATGTGAATGCCAACAGTGTATGCTGACATAAAAAGTCCACTATTCCCTCCAGAGACATTGCTTGGGATTTTAATTTCCAGTTTCCTGTTCCATTCCCGTCGGGCAACGTTTGAATTGGGTATAGACAGTTGACCAACTCTATCCTGATGTCGGTGGGTTGCCAAGTACGTAAGAGAAGCCACCCAGTTCGTTTTTGATAGGCAGTGTAAGTGTCGTAGATGAAGGGAATGATATAAAAGACATACCTAATTGGAATCCCTGGATATAATCTCATCAGAAGACAAAATTTGATAACAAATGCAAATCAGGGAGTGTACTCTCTAGGGGACTCGGCTGCATGTCAGTTGAATTGGTATTCATGTGCACCTGTGTCTGGTCGTGCGCGCAGTTCCTTAATAGCCTGTTAGAAAAAATCCAAAGAATTTGGTTGACTTGGCTGAGTTGCCGGCATCGATATCCAAGCTAACCGCCCCATCGTGACTTTTTGGAGTCGCATATTATCCACTGCAACTGTAGTCGGAATTGTACCGAGTCTAACGCCACTCCAACATCAGCTTTTCCGGAAACTTTTTTTTATTCTTCTTTTTTCAGATATGTATATTATGAATCTTTTATAGTGGTCGCCACACTATATTCACTTTGGCTGGTTTGTAGACAACAACGCGTTGAACAGATTTGGTGCCTCATCGGGCCCCAGGTATGCGAAGATGGAACCTGGAATCAATCGGTGCGAGTATTTAAAATTTGGCTGTAGGGTGATAAAATAAGATATATCGTCGTTGGTAACGTTGGGGCAAGATATTAAGTCGTTTCCTTGTGTGGCGGCGCCTTGAAAATGTCCCAGGCTAGAGCTGGATCAGGGATAAGTGTAAATTAAATGAAATACACTTAAATTAGAGAGAGAACATTATAGATATCCAAAGAGGTAGAGCGAGCTTGTGCGATGGGGGGAATAAATAAACATGCACCCGAGTGTGCGTACGAGTGTGCGTATGAGTGAGTGAATGCGTGCGTGCAATCGAGATGAACCTGGTCTGCACGCTGACAGACTCAGGTTATTATCTGTTAACCATGTTTAGATACCCGTCCGAGCTCTGGCATGGTCTGTTGTCGAAGCAAGTGTATCGTACACCCTCTCTGCGGCATGCGGTATCGTCAGCATTGAGGTCGCAAAGATAGACTGTTCTGGCTTCACCCGGCAATGATAGCAACACTTTTATGCAAGTTCTTTTGCCTAAGGTAACCAAGGAAGAAATATGTTTCAGAACGAGAATTTCCCTACTGCAAAGGGCGAGAGCGACAGCGGGGGGGTTATTTATGGAGCCGTGTCCATCCCGTGACGAGAACTAGAGAACAAGGAGGGTGGTCTTGTGAAATCCAGTGGATAACAAGTTCTAATAATTGAATGATCCAGCTCAAGCCAGTGCTGGAAGGGGCGATCGTCATTCTTTTATCAGATGTATAAGACGATTTCCCCTCCTCTGCCAAGACAAGAGACGGCACATTTGATCTGTGGGTGGGCTGAGCCCACTTCCCTGCATTGATGCAACCTGCTTTTTTGGGTCTGGGAACGTATTGCTAGTGCTAGAGGTAGTCTAAGTACATTGAACCCGAGAATTTCGCAAAGATGTATTGATTGCAACACAAGAAACCATTGTCTTTGAGGAGCAAGGCGAGTTGCTGTCGAAATAAAAGATCAGACAATAAATGGAATCACGCCTGAGCATGTCAGGGACACGTAATGATATATATCGAAGGCACTTCTAGGAAATTATCGACAATTTTCCGCACTCATCTGCATCCAACCCGTTGGGACAGTCCATCAATTTATGTGATGGCATGGGGACCGCCAGACCTAAAGCCGGCTTTTTCTGGTTAGACAGCGTAAGAGGTTTATAATAACAACGATGAGGCGATTCTTGTAAAGAGGAGAAAGAAAAGATACACCTGTCGGTCTATGATTAAAATGATCGTTTGATTGATAAGAAGGCTGGTAACAGAGCGATCAATTAAGCAGCTAGGGATTGAGCTTGACGTGTTTAAAGAGCACCAAGGTCACCCTTGAACATGGCGATCTTGGACAGCGCTGGGATTGCATGTCGCCCCGTCAGTGGGACAAACAAGTATTTGGACAAATTAGTATTAGCCCATGATCATCAAGTTAGTTGATGGCTAAGTTAATGAAGAAGCGGTTTCATTGCTGTCACTGCTCAGCCCTAACCAAGCTCCTGGTCCACTGCGCCACATGGGGCCGTTGGCGATTGGCCAGCTCGGACTCCATCCTGGACTCGACCTCGGACTCGACGACGGCAGTGCCCGTTTTCTAGCCAGGCACAAGAGGCTCATGGCCTCGCATTCACGTTCCGAGCGAAATTGATTACGATCTGCCGATGCACGACTGCGAGATGAGAAATTAGCGGCGGGACTAGACGGCAAAGGGTATGTTTGGACAGGGCATTTAGAATTGTGGAGGAGGCTGGACCTCGGACTTGGGTCGCGATGGACAGCTCCGATCTTGCTTACTGCTCAGCCTGTCGGATTGGAGACGTCAACGTTTTTCGCATCCTTGGTTTGCGAGCTCTTGGCTTAGACATGTCTTGTATATATATTATTAAAAGTTCGCCCCGAATCAACATATCTTCACCCAGTCTACTCAGTCTTCATACTTCCACTCCATCCACGCCAACCGCACACAATACTGAGGCTCTTGCCTATTTCCTATAATTTTTTATTCTAATCATGTATATTTACAAGTTGGCCACGGCAATTGCCGTCGGCGCCTTGACTTTGGCCGACGCAAAGGCTTGCCCTCCTATGGGTGCTGTCCTCCCAGCTCCTACAACCCCAGGCCAAAGCACCGTGGTCAAGAGCGCAGGCGCCGCGCTTCAGAGCGCGCTCCAAGAGCAGTTCTCTTCGCTTTTCAATACTTCCGGAGTTTCGATTGGTGCCAAGTCTATCCATGAGGATGATGCATTCTTCACCTACCACTACACGCCACCCAACCCTGGATCTGGTGTGAAGAAGATTGGCGACGATACCATATACCGAATCGGAAGTATCTCAAAGGTGTTTCCGGTTCTTGCTGCGCTCCAAAAGAGCGAGGTTGATATGAGTGCTTCAGTGCTTAAGTATCTTCCTGAACTCAACAAGACGTCAAACAGTGGTTCAATCTTGTCTATGGACTGGGAGAGCGTCACTGTTGGTTCGCTGGCTGGTCACCTATCTGGCGTTGCCGCAGACTGTAAGCTTCAACTCTAAATTTTATTCTCACATTCTGACTGGCAATAGTGGCATATGACCTCGGTCTTGTTCAGACCGATATCTGGGCAGAAATGGGGCTTCCCAAATTCTCCAGCAAGACTGGCCCATCATGCTCTGGTCTTGACGGTACACCCGCTTGTACTAAGGAAGACTTGTTGACCCAGGTCAATCGACGCCCTCCTGTTTACGCACCGGATACCACACCCGTTTACTCCAACATTGGAATTTCACTCTTGGGTCTTGTGGTCGAGGCTGCTACTAACAAGACGATTGACGAAATTATCACTGACGACATTTTGGATGTCGCGGGCATGAAGCACACATCTACAGGCAAGACGCCTTCGGCTAGTAAAATGTTTATCCCCGAGGGCGAATCAACTTGGAACATCTCTACTGGTGTTTTTAGCTCGTAAGTTGGCTGGTTCAACCAACCCTGTTCGTTACTAACCTGTGTTCCGTTAGGGCCGGTGGCATGTTTTCGTCTCTGAGTGACCTGCTTTCTTTCGGAGATGCCATCTTGAGCAACAAGCTTCTATCAGCTGCAGAGACTCGTCGGTGGTTGAAGCCAGTTACCTCCATTTCTTCATTAAGCTTCCTAGTTGGAAACCCTTGGGAGATTTCTCGCAGCAACAACATCACCTCCGACGGCAGAGTCGTCGATGTGTACATCAAGAGTGGCGACCTTGGTCTTTACACTGCTCTGTTTGCACTTATCCCCGACTATGACCTAGGTATAACCCTATTGATGGGAGGAAGCGAAGCGGTCGCCTCTGGCTCGACTGCGGCTATTACCTTGAGTGCTGTGATCGAAGCCCTCGTGCCTGCTGTTGAGGCTGCGGGTCGCGCGGATGCAAAGAGCGCCTACGTGGGCCAGTACTCGGACGACTCAACCAACTCAAGCCTCACTCTCAAGATGGACAACGGACCCGGCCTCGTCATCTCGGAGTGGAAGGTCCGAGGGTACAATGTGCTGAAGAATTTTGGGGGCTACTCCTTGTCCACTCTCCTGGCCGGCGAGGTCACCAGCAGTCCCCCCACTGATGCGCGTGTTTATCCCACCAACCTGAAGCAAGGCAGCCAAGTCGCCTGGCGCGCTGTTTTTGACTACACCAACTCAACGGAGAAGGCGGAACTGGACAATGAGCTGTTCTTCAAGGACGGGGCCTGCCAGACATGGGCCTCGCAGGACCGACAAACATACGACTTCCTGAGCCTAGACGAGTTTATCTTTGACAGCGAGGCAAAGACGATTGAGAACCCAGCGTTCAACATCACCCTGACCAAGGTAGGCGCGACCCCTTCTAAAAAGTCAACTAGCGCAGCAAGCAGGATGACGGGCGTCTTTGAGACACCCAGCATCGTCCTGTGGGCAGCGCTGGTAATGGCCGCAGTGAGCGTGTTCTAAAATGGTTGCAGAAATAACCGACTAGCAGATGCACGGATGACTAGGTTTGGATTGCAGCATGCAGGTGCTTTTGGGCTGTATACTGTATATAGACAAGACTGTAAATTAGCAACATGGAACTAGAAAAAGAAAGCCCTCAAGCGTCTAAAGTGTCAGGGATTGCCACTGTGCAGTCTTTTTTAGTGACGGCTGCCTCAATTGAGCTGCGTCTGCCTGATTTCGGGGGCCGAAGGATGCCTGTTGCTGACCAGGCAGGCTAATTAGCCCGCCCTCCCTTGAATTAAACCTACACACTACCACTACTACCACCACTGTACAGACCTCCGTCCCAGCACGCACTCCAATTCAGGACGAACAGCCAAGTGCAGACCCGGCTCAGCCTACAGTCGAGATCTCTCTGACCAACTGTGTGGCTGCAGGCGTTCTTCTTCATCTTTTGCGCAGCATCTCCAACCGGCACTCGCTATGGCGCACAAGATGCGGCGGCGTGTCAGCCATCAGCACGTCAACCACACACAGCACAGCACACACAGCACAACACAGCAGCTCGGCGGTTAGGAATGAAACTCGCAGAGTCTGAAACACAACAGCACGCCCGACGACCCTGACACGCAACCCCATCGTCCCCAGACCAGCGACCCGTCTATCTGTTTTGTTCCTGGTCCGGTCCAAAGCCACCCGCAGAAACACAGCGGGCGAACTGTAGGGCTGACCAGGCCAATCGTATCATGCACCTAGCAGTGATTTTGTCCGTGCAACAACGGCCACCACGAGCGAATCAGAGCGTGACAGGGATGCGAGGCCCAGGGACTAGCACCCCGTGTGTGGACCGAATCCTGCTCGAGGCCACTCACGTAAGGTCTCAGCCGTGGATCAGAGGACGGCTCCGCCCCCTGTGACATGCAGGTCTGATGAGGCGAGGCAGCCAAAATGAAGGTAGGTAGGAGGAGGTGGTCGTGGGACTGACTGGGCACTGGGCAATGACGACGGAAAGCAAGGCAAGGGAACGGAAGACGCAACAGGTGCATCGGCGTTCGGAAGGTAAAAGGTGCATTAGTTAGCAGCATCCATCCCCGTCGTTCTTTATCCCACGCGTAGCCACCTCTTGCTTCTGTCTCTTGTCTCTTGTTTCCTCTTCGCTCCTTCACACCACCAGTTTCTTTTTTTAACCCTATATTCGCCGTCTACTTGATACGCTCCTTGACCCCTCATTGCCGATTGACTGCGCCCAGTCCTTTGCGCGGTCCGAGTCATCCATCCCAGGGCAAATTATTAACCTTGCTTGCATTGATTGCCCCCAAGCTGTTTCATTCGCACCACCCCGGCAGCTGTCGTCCCTCCTTTGAAGACCCAACCCAAATTTGTTTCCTGCGACTCGACTCTGCTTAATCTTGACAACACCTGTTCCGTTACCGTCGCAATCCTCTTTGACAATTGTCGCGCCTCTCTCAATGACCGACCACACAAACCAATCCCGCGAGACGGGGTTTCACCACCTGCCCCTCCGCATCCGCGACGTCCGACAAAGCGATCCCACCGGACTATCCAAATTTCCCACACTAGGACCAAGATCCGATGCGCGCACCAAGCGAGTGCCCGAGAGCCTCCATTTCACACCAGGAACTTTTCGCCTGCGGTCACCCACTGAGTCGTCTATGAGCAGCATCTCTTCCGCCAATCTCCCAGACTCTGCGACAACCCACTCACTCTCCACTCTGGCCAGTCCCATCAGCACAAGTTACGCCAGTGACGTCGAGAACCTATTCGCATCCGCCAGCTTGAATGAGTCCAAGTCAACAAGCCGCAGCTGCCACCGCCACCAGCCCTCAACCGGGACTTGCTCCACCTTTGTCAACGACGAAGACGACGGCGCCATTATTACCGGCTATCCGGATTTCGAACTCAAAATCCGCCAATTAAACGAGGAGCAGCAACGTCCTACAGCAATTCATCTCGAGGAATCGCAACCTATTACTCCCATCGTCACCGAGTCTCCCGTAAAAGACGAAGAAGACGCTGGTACCGAAATCGATGACGACGAGTCTATTGACCTTGCCGATGCTGAATGCGACGCAAACACTCAGAGATGGGAAGGAAGCTCAACGACGTCGGATGATGTATCCAGTGACGATGCGGATCGGCTGCTAAGCTACGCCCTTCAACTCGTCTACGGGATTGACATTAACGAATCTTCAATCTCCCGCGCCACCGCCCAAGGTCTCGTGGCCAACTTTGTCCAGGACATTGACAAGCACATTTGGAAAGCCCCCTCAGATACCCAACTCTCACATACCATGTCGACTTCAAGTTCCTCATCGTCCCCGTCCCAGGAAGGTAGTGGGGGTGACAGGCAGAGAGGGAAGAGAAAGAAGCAAGGAAAGCGAGAAGAAGATGGAGACGAATTCAGCGACGGAGAAGGGTCAGGCTTTATGCCATCAAAACGAGCACGGCCAAATCCCAGGGACGACGAGAATCTACGGTTAAGCTGCCCATTCAGAAAACGAAACCCTCACCGATTCAATGTTAGAGATCACCACAGCTGCGCCATGACTTATTTCCCTAAGTTTGCAGAACTAAGGTGGGTTTTAAACCGGTTTGGGCGACGTGCATTGGTGACTGACTGACGTGTGCGCAGACAACACATTGTGAAGCAGCACAAGCGGGATGACCCGACGGCCTATGTCTGCGACCGGTGCAACCGAGACTTTTTGACAGGAAAGGAGCTCCGGGACCACCGACGCTTACCAAAAGAGTTGATGTGTGACATTACCGACCACGATGTGGAGAGTGGCATCGACTCATCAACGGCCACCAAGCTGCTCAGCCGCAAGCGAGCCAGCGGGGCATCGCCGGAAATACAGTGGAGAGAGATTTGGAGCATTCTGTTCCCTGATGATGAGGAGCGAGCCATCAGATCATATGGTGAGTTTCCTCGCGATTGAAGGGGATGTTGAAGCTTGGCTAATAATCGGACCAGATTTCACTCCCGTTATCGAGCATTTTGAGCTCTCTACTAGCTATTTTGCCTCTTTCCAGCTACTCCAGGATTCCTTGCGCGATAAGATTTCCAATCCAGCTACGCTTGAGACATTATCAACAAAATTCCACCAATGCTTCATGGAAACTGTTGAAAAGTGCATCGCTGATGCACAGAGTATGCCATACACCAACCGCAGCAACAAGAAGGGCGAGATTATGAAATCGCAACCACCTCAGACTCTGGTCCAAAGGAAGGGCAGAGACATCCTCCCCCGCCCCGACTCGGGTGTGGTGATGGATGACGGCTCTGAGGAGAGCGGAAGCATCATGATGGGGCTTGCTCACAAGGACAGCGTCAAAACGGTCAAGGGTGGTCCTCGACGAAGCAGCAGCCAAGTTCCCGAGACAGTCCGAGAGGCTCTGCCGCCAACAACCATGCCAAGCCACTTTGATGAAGCGCTTATGCAGCCATCCCTACCGCTCGGAATCACATCTGGGTCGATGGATCCAAATACGATCCAGGCGTGGAACAACAGTGTGATATGTCCGCCAATGGACAACGGCACCATGAGCATCCCTGATCATCTCCTGCAAACAGGAGGGCTGACGCCGCAGAGCGAGTACTGGCTACCTCAGATGTACCCCGCAGGGTTCGACACGATGGGCAATGGATTTCCGGGATTCAACGGGCAATGACAGGAGTGAAGAAGCAAAGCAAAACAAAAAAAAGTGGATGATGATAAGAAAAGAAAAAAAAAAGAAGGGAGAAAAAGCCCACCAGGCTGTGCCTGTTTGTACCATCAGTAATAATTTTAATGTATACGTGCGCTGTGCAGCACGTCTAATTCTTCTTTTGATAACACACACATGGATCGAGATTAGTTAGTTACTCGATGACCAAGGCAATTCTATTTATGTTTATGAGCCCACGTTTGGAGCATGCCCCGCACCCCGCTTCCGATCACGCAGTAAGACGGCCAAATGCTAGGCTGTTTTGACTTGACTTCTCTCTCACCAGCATTCTTAAGCCTTGTTGCTCTAAATTAAACCTTGAGCGCCTTTTCCCATTTACTAACTAATTAACAAGACACTCACTCCGTAAACGCCGCCCATCATGGCTTCCGCCGTCCCTCCTCTGCTGGCCTCCCGCCTCACTGTACGTCCCGTCCCGCCCACCTGTCTCGGGTAACATGGCAGGCGATACGCGCATGGCAGCAAGCGCATGAAAGACATGTGCTAACTATATTAAATTAGCTTGCAAACGGCATGGCCATCCCGCAGATCCAGCTCGGCCTCTACATGATGTCTGGCCAGGAAGCCAAGTCGGCTGTGAGGGATGGGCTCAACATTGGGTACCGAGGCTTCGACTGTGCCCAAATGTACCACAATGAGCGCGAGGCTGGAAAGGCCATCCTGGACTGGCTCGAGAGCGGTGAGAATAAGCAGGAGCTCACGCGCGAGGACATCTTTTACACGTCCAAGCTGGCCTCGAATGAGACATCGTATGACGCTGTCCGGGCCTCTATCCGGCAGTCTGTGGACGACTGCGGGCTTGGGTACATTGACCTGTTCTTGCTTCACAGCCCGTACGGAGGTCCTCAGTCTCGTTTAACCAGCTGGAAGGCCTTGGAGGATGCAGTCAAGGCCGGCGAGGTCAGGATGGCTGGAGTCAGCAACTACGGCAGTGCTCATGTGAGTAGACTGCAAGCGGGCAAGCCATGGCATGTAATTTCCTTCCTCTACTAACGGTTTTCTTTTCTTCTAGATTGAGGAGCTGATGGCTTCAAAACCTTCAATTAAACCCGTCATCAACCAGATCGAGGTGCACCCTTTCAACACACAAACGGGCATCCGCGAGACCTGCGCCAAGCACGGCATCGTCGTCGAGGCGTACGCTCCCCTAGCTCGGGCCATGCGCATGAAGCACCCCAAGATTAAGGCCTTGGCCCAAAAGTACAGCTGCACCCCCGCCCAAATCTTTGTCAAGTGAGTTATAAGACCGTGACCATTAAGACCCGGACCAGAGTTAACGGGAGGGGTTGGGTATAGGTGGTCCCTGCAACACAACTTGGTGACGCTGCCCAAGTCGACGCGCCAGGAGCGCATGATTGAGAATGCCACCGTCCAGAGTTTCCTGATGTCTGACCAGGACATTGCTGACTTGGATGCTCTTGATGAGCATCTGGTGACTGACTGGTACGTATTCCCCAGCACGAGATTGAGTTTAATCGCAGTGACAGCGACTAACAAGGACCCAGGGATCCCACCGACACCGCTTAGAATGGAGGATTTTAATTACAATTCGCTCTGTTTGCCTCTCTAGCAAGATGAATGGCCCATGAAATCTGAAGACCGATATATACAGCATGAACAACAACAAAGTAGCTTAATAGACATATCCAACACACAAACTTTCATCATGATTTTCCTACAGCTTTGACTTGAATGTGCTGTTAGAGTTCAATACCTGTTTAACCAGCTCTTGCACTTCCGTTGCAACACCCCATGACATTTCGTAGCCTCGTCCTCCAGCGCCGTATGCGTGGACAACATGCTGCTTCACGTTCTCGGGGCTGACTCTAGATTCAGTCTGAACTCGCATGCCGCCCTCTCGAGCGGGTCGTCGTCCCACGACATCCTTGATGACTTTGATGTCGGCGGCGTTCGATTTAGATCCTGCGGGTTGGTTGCACGACTCAGGGATGATACGGTTTGCAGAGTTCAAAATGCGGTCGCGAACTGCCAAAGAGGGCTCAGTGCTCCAGTTGTTAGGCTCCTTGGTGCCACCAACTATGGTGCCACCGTTAAAGGAGCGAGGGATCACAAAGCTCCAAGAGCCATCTGCATTTTGTGTTGTGATGGTCTTTGTGGCTGTTGAGATGTTTGTGAGTACGATTTGACCTGTTGTTGCATCCGAGTTAGAATAAGCGCATAAAGGCTCAAGTGAGTAATGCAATCACAAACCTCGAATAGGGAAACACTTGGCGTCTCCGAATCCCATGCCACTAGCGTTGACAACTAGCTTTACGTGCGGGCCCCAGCTGTATGGTTCCCATGCGCTCTTGAGGTCTAGCTGCAGCGTCTTACCGCCCTGCAGGACGAACTTGCGCAGGAGGCTGCCGCAGTAGAGCGGTGAATTGATACAATAAGTCTGATACTCGAATCCGAGGGTGATTCCCTCAGGAAGTTCATCGGCCGAGAGTTTTCGATAGCCGGACAGACCTGTCTCTTCGCTGAAACTCTGGGCATCCTGGGTAAGGTATTCTGGGGGCGGGGCGCCGAGATACTCGACTCCCAGGAGCTGGGTGATGCCGACAAACGGCTCAGCTTCTAGATGGCGCGCCAGCTCAGCGACGGTCTGCTTGAGCCACTTGGCTTCGCGGCGCAGCTGGGGCGTCGAAGCGGGGATGGGTCGCACATGAGCGCCGGCCCACATGGAAGCGTAGTCGGCCGAGTGCTGGATTGGGGCGCCGGGGATCGAGGTTGGCCATTCTCGGGCAACCAGGAGGACGTCTGTAGACTCTGAGGCGCCGACCTCTGAGAGGAGAGCCTGGACCTTGAGGGCGCTGGCGAGGCCAATGATGCCGGCGCTGTTGCGCAAATTGTTAGCAACATTGGAAGTTGAGTTGTGAGTTTACAGGGACCTACCCCACGACGGCAATGGTGGGCTTGAGAGGGGATTGGGACATTTTTGAAAGGAGGTTATATTAATGAAGAAATTATTATAAGAATGTTGGAGAGTCTGAAAAACGATGAAGGGATGTGAAGATAATGAGTGCGGATTCCGCCCATCTTTATATCTCTTCTCCGATCGCGGGGTCAGTGTTGGCCGAGATATAAGGCAGATCAAGGACTTTTCGGATGCAAACCGCAGCTAGATCGGATATGCCTATCACATGGACCTCCCTCCCTCTCTGAAGCCGGGTTGTATGCGACCATGTTGCACAGGTTGAAGTGGCCGACTGCCGTTTGCCAGGCCGGAGTTGGCCGGGGTGGGGCCGGACAGTTGATGGCGCCCAAGTTTAAGGGCACGGAGACCAAACTCCGTCCATTCGTTGCTCATGACTTACCCTACACGCTAGCGGAGACCCAACCCCGTGCAGCCACCGTACATTTTGAAGGATGCAGGAACTCGTGTCAGCCGCAGGCAGCACTGATAAGCGTATCGGCAGTCGAGGTTTTATCTCTGTTTGAATAGTCCATGATGTAAAAGCAGGATTGGAATTCATGATTCCAAAGGTCATGGTCACGATGTTTGCTGAGGCGGATCGTGCTGACCATCATGTGGGATGAAGGATTTCTGTCCCATTAGCATGTTGACTTGCCTCGCAAGATTCCACGTGATAGAACACTCTTCAAGTGCTTGCACCAAAGCTTGAGACTCTACTGGAATCCCAAAAGTGCTGAATGTTCGCATTGCCTGGACCACGCTGTAGACAAGGATCAATGGGGCGTGTCGAAGCCCGTATTGGTGTCGGAATCGTCGCACAATTGACCCAATGTCTTCTGCTGAAGATATGCAATACTGGCGGGGATTCTGATCCGAGGTGTTTGTCATAGTACTAGACGAGGCTTGGTCGAAATTGAGCGCGATTCGAGTGCTGTGGAATAGCAAGCTGAGATATGTGAGCACCGAGTATCACTTTTGGGGATGAAAGGATCTCACTGTATCATTGCCACACTTGGGATCAAGGGCGTATCAATGGGTTCCCATCTGTTCCATTCATACCGACCAGGCAAGCCCGCTTTCCAGCGAACGAGCTCTATGTTTAGAGTGTCGAGGCATGCCCGGCGAGCCATCCCGTTTAGACTAGGACGGGGAGAAAACAAGGAGCCAAGCATCCTCTCAATGACTTTTGCTAAATGAGTCTGTTCGCGATAATACGGAACCATGGATCCGATCTTCTCTAGTTCATCGTCGCTACCGGAAAAGCCAACAGACCGCCATGGTCTGAGTTCTGGATAGTCTCTAGTTGGATGTATTAGCAGATGCCATTGTATCTTAATTTTTTCACATACGGCTGTTGTTGAATGGGTTCAACTTCGGCATCAGCGTGATATAAAAACACTGGTCGACCCAAGATAAGACTAATGATTTTATCCGAAATGTAGCAGCCCCAGTAAATTCGTCTTCGGATTTCCAGATCCTCTTCTGTCACGAGTGAAGAATCGTATGAAACCCAATTTTTGGGATCTTTCTGGAAACCTAGGTCTTGTGCTATGCGAAATGCAATTCCTATGCTCAGAAGTCCCCAATTAGCATCAGATGATAGAGTAGGATGGATTATGTTGACATGGACTGACCTGAGAACCCCCACCCTTTGGACAAATTACCTCTTCCAATCTCATAAAAAGCCAGGCACAAGAAGGCCTGCACCGTAACAATGGAAGGCATAGTTAGACCCGTGACCATAAGGATGCTCTCTGCCGCCGTGAAAAATTGCTCACTAAAGCGCCGGTCGTCTTCATCAGAAGACATGAGGGTACCCAAAGCGCATATGGACAATAACAGCGCCGAGGACCAATATTTGCAATTGACTCGATCGCTGAGATGATCTTGGAGAAATCCTTCGCGGTAGATGAACATGAATTGGGGATACTGCCATTTGAAGAACTTCATAACAGCTTTGCCAATGACTTCATCTTCAATGTTGATACCAAAGTGTTCCAAAACATGCGAAAAATTTGACTCGGACCCGGAGTAGAGAGGGAGTGCATTCTCTTTATGACTCTGGCCACCCGTCTGAGCCCGGTAAATGCTTGTTGGCCCATGATAAATGAGAGACCCGTCTAAGCCAAGCTGGAGTTCAGACTGGCCGTGGCTGGTCACATCGGTAAATTCACTGGGTTCGCTGGAGCTAGTGCTTGCATCTGATGGCTTATTCTGAAATAATACTGTGCTCAGCAAGACGTCTCTATCTTGTGGCTGCGCCGCTTGGAGCTTTGTGATGAAGGATTCGAGCCACGCGATGCGATCTTCCAGCCCCTTGACGTAGTCATGGGAGGCAGGACGCCGTTTTCTATCTACAGCACTGTACTCGCAACTATGATTCGCCTTGACGCAGTTGAGACAAGGTTCCGTCCGTGAGCATTTTAGCTATCATGAGAGTTATAGGGTAAGTTAGGTTTCGCATGGCATTCAATTTTTGACGCGCACCTTTCTGTATTGACACCTCTTGCATCTAGGGAAAATCAGTGGCGAGGTCAAATAAATTGAGTTAAGACTCTTACGAGAGGTTTCTTATTGCCTGGGTTTGCATGGGCCTGTTATGCGGCGGGGGATATTTACATCACTAATGTGTAGCTGGTGACATGTCGCTGTGTATCGACAAGGAACGGGACTGGTATGCGGGTAGACTGACCCCGCACGATCGACTGTTACTGTAGGGTGACACAAAGGCCCGACGCGGCAACGCTGATTGACCGCGATATGTGTGGTCATATTTTAGTCATCTTTGCTGATAGGAATATTACGGGCTTCGTTCTCAACAGCTTCTGATTGCAGATAGCTAGCTACCTGGTCGCGAACTGCGGCTGTGTCATTATCTCAGCGCCTGAATGGCTGGGTTGTTGCTCGTTTCTATGAATTGACAAGTGTCCGTGACGACACCAATCAAGGCGCTTTGCTTTGTCACTCCCCATGAGACAAAGTGACGGTTGGGCTGGGAATGCGGGGAGGCAAGAGCTGCGAAGCGAATTGAGTGTGGCTAATCAAGGAGAAACCATGCATGGAATTGGGCGGAGTGGCGCTAACAGCGGGGGTCCCGATGCGCTGACAGACCATGACAAGACGATGGCCCTTGTGATTGCCCATGATGGGTCATGACTGACCCGACAATGGGGTGGTTTGATGGTCAATGCCAAAAGTTGGAAATAAGCAACCTCTGATTGGTCGGGAGGGTGGCAAATGGCCCTCCGGACCAATCAGAGGGCGGTCAATTACTTGCATCGACACCACCAGCATCTAGGCTTCATGGAATGTGGGCCCAGGAACGTCAAGTACAAAAAGTTGGAGGCGCCCAAGACCAACGAGTGTTTGATATCATCAGTCATCAGTCATTCGAGTCAATTCAGCAAAGATTCAACCATCTTCAAGTCTCACATCCAACACTATCAACATTCACACACCACTTTTGGTTTTTAACCCCAACAACACAACACAACACCATCTTCAAAATGACTGCTTCTACCTGCTGCCGAGGAAACGCCTCTGAGTGCGCCTGTGGTAAGTTTCTATCTATACTTGCCTTTGTCTTCCAATCAAACAACAACAAAAAACAAAAACTAACAAAGACTCTCCTCCAGCCCAGAAGGCCACCTGCTCTTGCGGCCAGAAGTCTGCCCTTCACTGCACCTGCGCCAAGGCCTCCACCGAGAACGCCGTGACAGGACCCCGATGCTCATGCCGGGCTCGCCCCGCTGGTGAATGCACCTGCGACCGTGCGTCCAGCGAGAACTCGTCTGTTGCGGGAGCTACTTGCGCCTGCGGATCCCGCCCAGCTAGTATGTCCACACATTTGCCCTCGTATGCTTAACAAGAAAGGAAAAAAAAACTAACCCATTTCCCACAGACGCCTGCACCTGCGAAAAGGCCGCGGATGGTGGATACAACCCCGCCAACGAGATCGACTTCACCACCCGTCGATAGGCGACGAATTGGTGTACAATAACAAACAAAGACTGAGACATGTGGGAGACTGTTTGGTGATTCAGTCGAGTACCCACCGGGTTTACAGGACGACGGCGTTGAGGCTTTTCCGGTTTATTAGGCATTGAAACGGTTGGGCGGGGCTGGGGATTGTATCATACGCATACGAGCATTCAAACGAAAACAAGAATACAAAGAATATTCAAACGTTAAAGCAATTGGGATGAATAAGTGTGCTGTGGTGATTGATAATTGTGTGACCCATTGTCGTGGTTTTGTGTCATGGTTTATGATCGACATGCGCAAACAGAATTGTGTGGGTGAATCACGCATCAAAAAGACCGCCAGCACCATTCTGGCTTATCATAGCGTCTCTATTGCATGCATTGTATGTATGCATGGCTGTTTCATGGCCGTGGCAAACACGCATCTCTGCTGCACGTCAAGACCAAGGACAGCTCGAGATAATGCCCGTCAGCAACGATTCCACAGAGACAACCGCCTCTTTCTCTGTCTTGTGTTGTGCGTGTGGAATCAACAATAGCACTCGCACCCAATCGGCGCGCCCTTGTCTTACCGCCCAAGCCACTGACACGGTCAAGGGCCGGAAAAAAAAAGTCACTGCCGGACAAAAGCAGGCCCTAAGCTCCGGGCGGTGAAAGGGATCCGGGCTCGTGGGTGCTTTGCTTTGTGGTTGCGTGGGTTGCTGCGCGGGTTACTTCGTGGGTGGGCGCGCCAGGCCAAGCCCCTGCCCCCAAAAACCCCCAAAACCCCCTACCCCCTGCTGCTGGCTGGGCCGATTGCGCCCCAGGTGGTCAGATCACACGCTAAGAAACCTCCCAAACCTCGCCGCCCAACTTCGTCGCGCCAGCTCTGCTCAGTCAGCTTTCAAGCTTTTTCTGCTTTCATCAACATTGAGCCACATCTCTTCTTTGTGCCATCTCGAATCTCTTGAGAAGCTGCAGAGACACATTGGCTTTCGCATCTGACACGCAGTTTTTGTTTTAAAAGCCAATTTCTGCGTCACTCTGGTGTCTGCATCCAAGCAGTTTTTTTTTTTTTCCGTTTCGCGTCGTCCCGCTACAGAGCATCAACCTACGCGATGGCCCCCAGAGCCAAAGCCGCCGCGGCCGCGACAAAGGCCGCCACTGCAAAGAAGGCATCAACCACAGCCGCTACTGGCGTCAAGAAGGCTGCCGCGAAGGCTGCCACCAAGGCGTCCGCGAAGAAGGCCGAGCCCGCCACCAATGGCGCGTCCAAGAAGCGCAAGGCCGAGGACACCGAGCCTGAGTCCGAGGTAGAGGCCCCCCAGGCCAAGAAGACCAAGACCGCGCGCGAGGTCAAGCCCGCGAAGAAGCCCTCAGCTAAGGCTGCTCCTGCGAAAAAGGCCAAGGCTGCCGAGTCTGAGAAGAAGACCACCAAAACAAAGGCAAAGGCCGAGAAGACCGACATCTACGAGGTGTCCGAGCCTGAGGACAAGCCTGAGCCCAAGCCCGCGCCCATCAAGAAGAAGCCTGGTCGTCCCGTTGGTTCTACAAAGAAGGCTGCTGAAGAAAAGGCCGCAAAGAAGCCAAAGGCGGAGCCTAAGCCTAAACCCGAGCCCAAGATCAAGCATGTCGAAATTGGCAAGAAGATCAACGACGCCCCGACTCAGATTCTCGATGTTTACGTCTTTGGCGAGGGTACCTCTGGTGAGCTTGGTCTTGGCAGCAAGCGCGTCGACAACAAGAAGCCCATCGATGTCAAGCGCCCGCGTCTCAACAACAACCTCTCAGCTGCCAACGTCGGCGTCGTCCAGGTCTCATGTGGTGGCATGCACGCCGCTGCATTGACCCACGATAACAAGATCTTGACCTGGGGTGTCAACGACCAGGGGGCCCTGGGCCGGGACACCACCTGGGATGGAGGCCTGCGCGACATGGATAAGGAGGACGACTCTGATTCTGAGGATGAAGATGATACTGGTCTCAACCCCAAGGAGAGCACCCCTGCTGCCGTTGCCGAGGAGCACTTTGCCCCTGGCACCAAGTTTGTCCAGGTTGTCGCCAGCGACAGCGCTACATTTGCTCTGACTGAGGATGGTCGCGTTTACGGTTGGGGAACTTTCCGCTCTAGCGATGGTATTCTCGGTTTCTCTGAGACTGTCAAGGTCCAGAACACACCCGTCATCGTGCCCACTCTAAAGAACATCAAGACCCTCGCTGCTGGATCCAACCACATCCTCGCTCTGGACCACAAGGGCAATGTCGTTGCATGGGGCTGCGGTCAACAGAACCAGCTTGGTCGACGTATCATTGAGCGCAACAAGATGTCCTCGCTTGTTCCCCAGGGTCTTGGTCTGCCCCGAGGCAAGATCACCAAGATTGCTTGTGGTTCTTACCATAGCTTCGCCCTCGACAAGGATGGCCGCGTCTGGGGCTGGGGTCTGAACAACTTTGGTGAGATTGGCGTCGAGTCCAACGCTGGTGAGGATGAGGCTGTTATCCTGCGACCCGCCAAGCTCGAGTACCTCGAGGACTACAACATTACCGATATTGATGGTGGTGAGCACCACTCGCTGGCTTGCTCCGACAAGGGTGATCTCCTTACATGGGGACGTGTTGACGGCTACCAAGTCGGTTTCGAGTTTGACAAGCTCGACAAGGAGAGTGCTATTTTCGATGAGCGAGGCAACGCTCGTATTCTATTTAAGCCTACTATCCAGCCTGGTATGTATTCACTGATGGCGTATTGATTTCAATTGCTGACAAAATGTAGATGTCAAGGACACTGTTGCTGTGGCTGCTGGTACCGACAACAGCTTTGCTGTTACGTCCGAGGGCAAGGTCTACTCTTGGGGCTTCTCTAGCAACTACCAGACTGGTCAGGGTACCATTGATGATATCCACACACCTACTCTGATTGACAACACTGCCATTCGTGAGAAGAAGATTATTGCTGCCGGCGCTGGTGGTCAGTTCTCCATCCTCGTAGGAGCTTCTGACGACGCATCCAAGGCCAATGGCGTTCAGACCAACGGTGTGCACGCCGACGCCAACAAGGAGAACGAGAGCTCCAAGGCTTGAATGATATAGACTGGCTACACAGTACCATGCAGAGATGTGGAAATATTTCCAGACACGCACATGATTGTTTTACGCTGCGCATTCCCAGATGTCCTGTTTATTAATGAGACTCTACCCCCAACGGAATGGGTAAGGAGTCAAGCTTGAATTTTGATAATATTCTTTTGATGTACGGCGATGAAAAAAATTGGCTTGGGGAATTTCGGTTTATGGGTGGATTTTGATGCTTAAAGAGGGTTGACATGGCACGGGAATCGCATGCTTGTCCTTGTTTTTTGCTAGTTTTATAGACGTCTTGCATATTTGCTCAAGTTCTTTTTTTTCCCTCCCGGGACATCTTCTCTCATCTCAACAACACATCTGCGGTCCCTCGTGTGTACAATACGTTTCATGAGTTTTTTTGCTGGTCGTTATAAAAAAACAATGCTCGATATTATCTAATACAAAAGGACACAGTCTGGTTACTTGTCCCTCCTGCTCCCAGATTTGTCTCTTTCTCGTCAATTCAAGTTTTGCTCTCTCTCTCTAAACGCCTTTCCGCTGTCATGCTCCCCATTACTCTGCCCCTAGATGATTCTATCCTTCCTGGAAAATGGCAGCTACTCGGCGTCATGTATGATACGTTTCTGTGTGTTTGTTTGTGTATGCGGGGTTGGTTGTTGTTTTATCGTTTAATTTAGAGGGGGTTTGTTTCGTCGTGGAGGGGAGAAACCGCAGTACTGCCGTTTGGTGAAGGGGAATGGATTCAATGCTGCCCGGCGCGTGCGTGATGGTGGCGGTTGTTCGTTCAGCTGTTGATCTTGGCGGCGGCGGCGGCCAGCGATCCGCTTCCCCGGCTGCTAAAGACACCCATGATGCCGAAGCCGACGTAGAAGAGGGCTAGAGGGTAGGCGACGAGCACGCGCATGCCCTTCATCCTGCCAACGGCGCAGAACATGCCGCTAGCGCTCCAGGTGCACCACATAATGGCGGCACAGACGATGACGATTCCGATCGGGGTGTCCATGGGCATGACGATGCCAAACAGGCTGGTGGCGACGAGGGGCAGCAGACAGTAGCCCAGGACGGAGGCGGAGCGGGGGAAGGTCAGGGTCTCGGAGAAGTGGCCGCCCTGCTGGGCCTGGGGAGGGCCCTGGGGCTCGTTGTAGGGCGGGTAGGCCTGCGTCGAGGGGTCGTCGGAGGGCGACATGAGGGACAGGATGACGTGGAGCGAGGTCGAGCCCAGGAGGGCCAGGCCGTAGATGTAGCCAAAGTGCAGCTTTCCCGAGAAGAGCAGGAAGAAGCCGAACAGGAGGAAGAAGAGGATCGGGCCGCCGAGGTCGCTGTCGTCCATGAGGTGTTGGTCGATGGGCTTGAAGGGGTTCAGGACCGCAAGAGTCTAGTCGAGGTTCTGCGTGTTAGTCGAGACTTGCATGTGCAAACTGCGAGAAGGAGGGGAGAGGATCATGCGCGGGCGCAAAGCGCAAATGCCATCGCATTTCTTGGTGAATTGACTGTACCTTTGTCTGGATGTGGCCGAAATTGACGCCCAGCTCCTCCATCAGCGGCGGCTCGCCCTCGTAGCCCTCAGTTGAGAAGGCGGCGAGCCATCCGGTGCGCAGGCCGCCCTGCTCGCCCATGCGGCCCGAGACGCCGCTGGCTCCAAAGCCGGGAGCCCCAAAGCCCTGGGATGGAGGCGCGGCGCCGTAGCCAGCCGTGTTTCCATAGCCGTATGAAGCCTGCTGCGGCGTGGCAGTGCCCGAGACGCCGGTGTCGTAGGAGGTCGGGTAGAACTGGAGGTTCTGGGCGTTGGAGGGGCCGCCAGGGGCTCCGCCGTAGTTTTGCTGGCCGCCGTAGTAGTTTGACATTGGGCCGGAGGGAGAATTGGCGCGGCTGGTTGTGTGTCTCTCGGGAGGTGAGGTTGGGGAGAAGGGAGGGATTGGCGGTGGTGGGTGTTGAGGTGGGCGGGCGTTGGAACACGTCGTCGCCTTTAGGAATTTCGGTGATGATGAGGACAGTTGGACGATAGCTTTGCGCCGGTGTACCATAGCTTGTCATGAGGCTGGTGCATGTGTGCGCGTGGAGGGATATGCAAAGTGTGGCTGGTGGACATGTGGCTGGTGCACGGCGCTGACGAGGGGGACTTGTGGCAGTGTATGTCCGCATCAGGGAGTGGGAGAGTCTGGCCCTGGCTAACATGTGCTCTCAAACAGCCGGGTTCGTAACTCATAATATTCATAAAACTGTGTCCTTCCGTTTTCCTTGATACGACATGCCATATTGCCTATTTCTTATTCTCCAGCTTCCCAAAGATATTCGCTACCGACCTACTGTTTGACAACATCCTGTCAAAGTCTCGATTCAAATCTGGGAATTCCTCAATCTTGCTCCGAGCCTTCTTTTTAAGTTCCTCCGCCTTCTCATGACGAGATATGTCTCCCTGAGGCGCCTCCTGATTGTGCGCAGGCCAAAGTTGGTTCAGTTCGACGAAGCATTGCATAAGCTCGTCAAAGTCACAAGTTCGGAGTTTTTGCTATAAGACAAAAATATGAGCCACCGCTGTATACTGGAGGAAAAAAACCATGTAATCTATTTACCTTGGCTGAGTTTATATAGCGGACAATGAAGAATATGGAGTCGTCGCCGTACCCTGGTAACCCCAGCATGGCTTGGTGGAAGTCGGCAGCACGCTTGGACCCGGCATTATCATCGCTGGGCTTATTAGAGGTTGCCATGGTCTATAACTGTATTCGTAGTGGCGATTGCCGTTTTTGAGTGAAGGCCTGATGACGGCGAAGTCTTGGAGCCTTTACACTGTTGCCTTGGCGCGTAATACAAAAGAACTCAAGTCACATGTCCTACGCCACGTGGCTGAGCGCTATAGCTGTGCTAACAACCAGCTGGTCTACATCAACACTGGGCGACCTTCCAATACTGAAGTGCTCTTGAAACAACGTTCTCAAAATTTGGGATTCTTTTAATTATGCGCAAAGCAGGTGGTTAATGTGAACCTACTCTGACAGACGATGGCTATATCCTTTGGATGAGTTAATAAACTGGAGCTGGGCAGCTCACGAAACCGGCGACTTTTCTGAGCTGGGACAAGTCAAGTTTGCGATCTACACAATATTTGCTGCGATTACTACGTGAAATTTGTTGAATTTGAGAACTTGCTGTCACATGAGATGTTGTGCCCATTCGCTGCTGTGTGCCATGTTGAGACATGGGGGCATTCACTGGGTTGAAGCCATGACCTCTTGGTTTGAACTCGATATCCTACCGGGACGAGGGAAGTCGCCTAATAATGACCTATTTGAGTAAACTGTCGTGTGATGGGTTTCGTGTTGGTGTGTATGATTGGACAGTCTCCTTATTCTCCATGACATGCCTCCATTGGGTGTCAATCTCGTTAAATGTGGTGTCTAACTGTCGAGTGACGGCCTGTCAATTATTTTATTGCACTGATGCTGCCAAGTAAACAACTGCTTAGCTGGATCTAGAATCTATCCGAGGGGGAAATAACCGGAAAAAAGAAGTCGATGTGCCGGCGCGTGGGGTGGGAGCGACTTCAGAAATAGACACGGTTCTGAGGTTCTCAACTCCACCTACAGGATGAAAAGACGGGATATGGCGCCGGAGAGCCGCTGATTCACGCAATCTAAACTCGTTGGATATTAAAATAGTTAAAGCACAAATGTTAAGGTCCAACGTGGACATTTCCCTGGAAGCTACATCTGAGAGGGTTGGGGATGATCTGTTTACGGGGCGCCTTGGTTTTCTTTCCCCAGACTGACTCAAGAAGGATGGGGTTATTGTTGGCTGGGCAGAATTGGCTGGTGTGGTTCGATGACGGAAAATTAAGGAATCGGGACGTTAGACCAACACGGCTGTGTGGCATTATGTAAAACGCTGGTCGCTGGCGCATCTAACTTGGCACTGACTCAAAACTTGCTCAGGGCCCAATCTTTAGACGAGGTGGCCAAGGAACGCTCACCATGTGGGGAATATCAGGTCGGGGAAAGCAGCTCACTTGGGGCTGATGTGCACACCTTGATGTCGGCAGTGCGGGTAATTTATTTGGCCGCTGTCGGTGCTTCGGCCAGACTTGTGGCATCCAGCATGAGATGGTTGCGGTGCCGCTGCAGTTCAGCTGAGTGGATCGATGGAGACAATCTAATCAATCTCATCGAACCGCTTTGGCGCATCCTTAGCGACGCAGGGATGCCCCGAAGGTCGGCAACCCGAAAATCACACCAGGGCAGACGTGTTGTTGTTCCTTGGTTGCAGCTTGATTCACGGATGGTCACCAAATGTCTTGAATGCAAATTGCTCTCTTCCGTGACGCGCTCAACTCAAGTCGAGGCTTGAGCAATATACATGACGAATAAAAAGAAACATATGATTGTATTTCTTATTGCACTTTAACATGGGAAACCGGGAAAGCTGATCGAATTCGCGAACATCCACCGTGCTCGCATGTGGGTGGCTTGCGCCAAGCGGGTGCGGCGTCAATTCCGCTGCCCAGGTTCCCAAATGGGAATGAATCTGAACACACTGGTTCAGCTGACGTGGGACGTCGAATTATGATATAAGAAGCCCGACTGCGCACTGTCTTATCGAGACCGCCTTGATGTCGAATTTTCAGTGCAGTCGAGCACAGAGAATACGAAATATGGAACGAGAAGCGCCAACCGTCGCCGTCATCGGTCTAGGTAACATGCCTGCACCAATGGTAGCGACTGAGAGACCACTGACATGTGCTAGGCGTGCTGGGTTTAGTGGCCGTCAAGAACCTGCTTGAGGAGGGTTTCAATGTGACGGGATTTGAGAGAAGCGGCTATGTTGGTGGTCTCTGGCACTACACAGATGAAGACAAGACGTCTGTACTTCCCAGTGGGTAGTATTTCAGCTGCGGAGTGGGCCCCGGAATGGTTAACAAGGTCAAATAGCAACCATCATCAACATCTCAAAAGAACGAGTATGTTCCGAGAACAGGGATCACGGAAGACCAGTCACTAATTGCGTATTTCGCATAGGGATGTTTTACTGATTTCCCATTTCCGGATGATGCCCCCAGCCACTGTACATCGGCGCACGTGGAAAAGTACCTCGAAAGCTATGTCGAGCACTTTGGCTTTGCTTCGAGGCTGCGCCTGAACAGAAAAGTTGACCGAGTAAGGCGGGATGACAAGGAAGATCGTTGGGTCATCGAAGTTGAGGGTTCCGATCCAGAATATTTCGACAAAGTTGTCGTCGCGACTGGCATCAACTCCCGACCTCATGTACCTTCGCTGGAAGGCCTTGCCGAATTTGAGGGCCAGGTTTTGCACTCCCGCGCATTCAAAAGGTATCTATCCCATCTTGAACAAGAATTCATCCAGGCAGAGTGGATCTAACTGCAAACAGGCCAGAGCTATTCAAGGGCAAAAAGGTCATCGTGGTCGGCATGGGTAATACTGGAGCAGACACAGCCGCAGCCCTCTGCGGAGTTGCTGATCAAGTCTCCATTTCTCACAAACACAGCGCGCTAATTGTAAGTCATCGACTCAGCATGCATGTTGTTCCATGCTAAATAATGCATAGTTGCCCCGCGTGGTCGATGGCGTACCAATGGATCACACCATGACAGCTCGCAAGCTTAGTATAATGGGCTTTCTGGAGCTCAACTTTCCCAGGATTGCCGACTATTTGTTTAACCTCGGGATTAAAAAAATGCAGGACAAAGCATTCAACATCCGTCCTGAGTGGAAGCTGAGCCCGGCACCACCTGTCAAGCATGCTGTGCCCATCGTCTCGGACAACTTGGTGCCATTGCTTGAAGCCGGCGAGATCCAATCTGTCGTGGGCCTGAAGCGCGTTTCAGGCCCCAGAGAAGTCGAACTTGACGATGGAACGCGTTTGGAGGCCGATACTATTATTTGGTGTACAGGATACAAGACCGAGTACAGTATCTTGGATCCTAGCGTTGACCCTACTCGCCACACCACTCCTCAATGGGAGAACTCCATCGGATCTCGTGGAAAGCCGCTACCCCGATTATATCAGAACGTTTTTTCATTGGACCATCCAAATTCGCTGGCATTTTTGGGTTCTGTTGCGTTTGCGACCGGCGCCTTTCCTCTGTACGACTTGTGCTCCATGGCTCTCGCGCAAATCTGGAAAGGCAACTCTCCCCTCCCTTCCGTCGCAGACATGAACAAGGCAGTCGATAGACAGCACGAGTTTATTTGCAGCATCGCAAAAGAAGGTAGCGCCATGCCTAGCTGGGTGCGACAAGGGGAGTGGGTTGTATGGGCCAACAAAGCGGCGGGTGCTGGTGTGAGTGAACACCTCGGATGGGGTCTGACAGGATGGAAGTTCTGGCTGCAAGATCGAGCATTTTACAAGCTCGCCATGGATGGAATTTATACGCCTTTTATCTGGCGTGTTTTTGATGGAAAGCGCAAGAAGTGGGATGGTGCCAAGGCTGAGATCGAAAGGGTGAACGCGGAGGTGGCGGCGAACATGAAGCAAAAGAAGAACAACTAGATTCCCCAACAGTCACTATTATTTTCTCCAGTGTTTTTTTTGACCTAAATTTAGCGATATTCACCAAAGACCACTCGGTTGACTGATTACGAACGTATTTGAGCCGGCCGAGTTTGCTAGTGAGTGCAGCACGCCCCATTCCATCCGAGCTTTTGATGATTTATGGCGAGCCGGCCAATGGGAATAGTGGCACCAAGTCTTGGCCGACCCAGCATGTCACTCCGTCAGCAGCCTAGCCATCACTCGGAAAGAATGTTCCTCCATCGATCCCTCAAACTGCTTGCGGGATTTGTAAGATGAAGGCTGTGTTCTGCCGTGTCTTGATTTTATCGACGCTGCACGGTTGTTTTCTCATCTTGGTGTCCAGAGCGCGCCGACTTACATTACTCATCCAGTTGATCATCTTTGGTCCGAGACTCTTGGCAAAGATGAGCGGTGCTAGGGAGGCGCATCATCATGGGCTTCTTGATTTGACGACTCTCTGCTGGCGACGTGCTATATAAGGCCGTGTACGCTTGCGAGTGCAAATGTTACAACAGCAGCCATCCAGACAGCACAACAAAATTCACAAGTATTAAAAACTTTCGACACTACATTGATCAAAATGTCCCACCTTAAATTCAACAGCTCTACTCCCGCTGGCAAGTGGGCGAGCCAAAATTTCGGGTACAGCCAGGCCGCTAGAATCGGCGATCGAATTGAGTGCTCCGGACAAGGTTTGTGAAGACCCAAACTGTAAAAAGAAACGCGCTGACCAACAAAATCTTATCAGGAGGCTGGAAATTCCCAGAGAGCGGCGATGTTGACCTCAAGAGCACATTCCCCAAGGATCTCAAGGAAGAGATTGCTGTGGCTTTCCAAAACGTCGACGACGTGTTGAAGGCAGCAGGAGGCAAGGGCTGGCCACAGGTCTTCCGCGTCAACTCCTACCACACGGATATTAACGAGGAGGTTACGGTCACCATGATTGAAAACTTTAAGAAATGGATGCCGAACCATCAACCAATCTGGACCCAGATTGGCGTGGCAAAGCTAGGAGTTGAGAACATGCATGTCGAGATTGAGGTTTCCGCCCATGACCCTGAGGGTGCTGCAAAGAAGCAGTAATTGTGGACTGGGGGAATAGTAACCGTTGGACACTATCATCGCATTCCGTCACCACATAGGAATATGGATCATTGTCAGGAGAGAATAAACATTGAGCATACATTGAACATACATTGATTCAGGTTATTATTGAAAGCCAAGTGATGAGATCACCAATGCCCCCCCAAACCTGGATAGCGTGTCTCCGCACCGGTACTCACTGCCGAGAACTAAAAGCTTGGATGATAGCGACTTGCCGCACCATGTGAAAATGGGAGCAAGAAGCTTGTGAACCAATTGAGCAGAGCAAAAGTAAATGGGTATAACCATAAATTGAATAAAGTAATACAATGTTAATCTTATTTATTTGATTCTGCATTGCGAAATTTCGCCCAGTATGCCACCCATTTCATCGTGGGCGGGGCTGGACAGAGCTGACTCAGCGAAACGCGCCGTCTCCAATTTACACGAAAATAGCTAGCGCAAGTTCGACCGCGATTTCGCCTTCTTTTTTTCTTGCGACACACCAAATCAATTAAAGAGAGCACGTCGACCCCAAGCTACGCCACACAAGCTGCACGACTCACTCCCAAATCCATCCAGAAACCATGGTGCGCAACAAGCCGAGAAAGCGCTCGGAGCCAAGAGGCCCTCGCAATGACAATCGGTCGTACCGCCCTCCGCCACCACCGCGAAGCCAGCACAAGGACACCGACAGCTGGCGGCCGGGTGACCGTCCAGGTGACCGTCGTCCCTTTTACGACGACTACCGACCCTCAGACTCGTATCGCCCTCAGGCACCCCGCGGCGACTTCACATTCCGCTTCGACAAGCCCGCTGGCATTTCTGATCTGCCCCCTCCCAGGGACTATCGCGGCGGGAACGACAGGCGTAGAGACGGCGGTCGTGGAGGCCGACGACCCGGAAGGCCCAGGTGGCAGCCTCCCCCGCACCTTTCAGAGCGCGCCCTCATTTCGGGCGCGACAGAGCTCTTGCCCGAGGAGCGCGTCGGCGACCTCGATGCAGGCGCCAAGTTCCGTGCCATTGACGAGCTTTCAGATGATGACGAGCTAGAGATGGACATATCGTCTTCCTCAGAAAAGTCGGATACCGAGGGCCCCTCCAAGAAGCGCGCGCGAACCACGGCTGATACTGAGGCTGCTGATGCCGCACCTAAGTGGTCGAATCCAGACCCGTACACAGCTCTCCCGTGCCCGGATGAGACTCAGCGAAAGAAGAAGGACGTGGTCAAGCTTATTCGCAAAGCGCGACTAGAAGAAGAATCTAAACCAGCAGCTTCAACACACGCCGAGGATTTCATCTCTTTTGATCTGAGCGACTCGTCATCCTCCGGAGAAGACAGTGCTGATGAAGCCCCTCCCCCACCTCCTAGAGAACCACCACCGCCGCCGCCCACTACTGCACCTCCTCCTGCACCCACAGGACCTCGAAGCTCGATCAGCAGTCTACCCCCGCGCCCCGATCAGAGTGGTCCTCTGGGTTCGCGAAAACGCACAGTTGATGACGAGATTAAACCCCCCGAGTACGGCCAACTGAAAAAGGGTGCTAATAAACCATCCAAAGGCATGTTGATGCCCGACTGGCTGCCAAAGGCGAATGAGGAGCCGTGCCCTTGGGCAACGGTTGATCACTCAGCTACGACTGATATGGGATTCCGGTAAGCCACTTCAATTGCCGATCGGCACGATACGCGAGATCCGCAGGCTAACCAAGGATTTCAGCTTACACAAGGAAGTAATGGACTTTTACGACTATGTGCGACCTCGTGAGTTTGAGCAACGCATACGTAACGATTTGGTAGAAAACCTGAAGAAGGCAATGAAGCGTGAGGCCAGAAGTTTTTCAAATGCACAAGTGCACCCCTTTGGCTCCTTCATGTCAGGGCTGTATCTCCCGACTGCCGACATGGACTTGGTTGTGTGCTCGGCAAGCTTCATGAGGGGAGGCCCACCAACGTACCTCAGTGCCAAGAGTTGGCTCTACAAGTTCCGAAAGTTCCTTGCTGATCAACGCATTGCCGAATCGGACTCTATTCAGGTTATTGCCCACGCTAGAATCCCCTTGGTCAAGTATGTTGACAAGAACACGGGTCTGAAAGTGGATGTGTCGTTTGAGAATCTTGGCGGTGTCAACGCCATTGACACGTTCTTGCGATGGAAAGAACAGTACCCCGCTATGCCGATCCTCGTGACCGTCATCAAGCACTTTCTGCTTATGCGAGGGTTGAACGAGCCAGTCAACGGTGGAATCGGCGGATTTTCGGTCATTTGCTTGGTGGTCAGCATGCTCCAGCTCATGCCCCAGGTTCAGAGTGGCAGCCTCGTTCCAGAGCACAACCTTGGCGAGATGTTGCTCGAGTTCTTCTTCCTATATGGCCGCCAATTTCGCCATGAGGCTAACGCCATCTCGCTGACGAGACCCGTTGGGTACATTCCAAAGGTGAGAAGCACATCTACCGCTAACCAATCTTTTTATTTTTTGTTTTTTAGTTTACAATTTGCTAACAAGTCGCTTTATAGAGAGACGTTTCTACTTTTACCTACAAGAGCACAGATCGCTTGTCCATCATTGATCCCAATAACCCAGCAAACGATATTTCGGGTGGTTCATCTAACATTCGTGCTATTCTAGCCCGTTTCGAAGAGGCATACTATGGCCTGGTCGATCGGATGGACGACCTAAAGGATGGCGTTATGGATGGAGGCCTCCTTGACGTTATTCTAGAGGGTGACTACTCCTCATTTAGAAAGCAACGAAATTATCTCAGGCATGTGCATGAGCAGAATCTAGGACCCTGCTCTGAGTAAAGGGCTACGGACTTTACATTCGAAGCTTGAAGCTTTTTACATGACGATGGCTGCGACATATATTCATGATGGAGTTTGACGAGTACGATTGCTTTTTTGATATATACTAGGGGACTTATACCGTCGATTGGGGGGATTGCGTATTACAGGACGGACAGTTTTTTTTCTTTTTACATCATGTTTTGTCTCTTTTGGTTGAGTTGTGTATATTAACGCCGTGACGACTAGGGACGGAGTCAGGCGCTGGCGGTATACTTTGCGCTTGTTCTTGGTTCGTCCACGTTGGCATCCATAAGGAGCAGGGCCCAGTGGCCAAAAATTCAACGACGAGATTATTTCTTTCCTGGCTACTAACGTTTGTAGTGATGGTGGCACCACATTGTGGTATGCTGACGATGTGGTAGACAGATGTATTTACTGAACAATTCCCGCGACGCCTTGATGACTCGAGGACGATATTTCAGCCCATGGCTGGAGGGATTCTTTCGTGGTTTTGCCACACCTTTTCCTCACTGTTACTCTGCCCGTGGCGGGGTTGCGGAGAGGGAATCATGGTCCAGCTTGCTCGGGCTTGAGGGCTGCGAGGTCGGTTCAGCGGATCATTGTATTCGGCGATGCTTGATCCGACAAGGGAGAGCTCTTGTGCCGAGCTCCGGGCATCACGTGTAGCTAGTGGTGTATGTATGTATGTATGCGCAAGTGTGACAAGGGGTAACGTTGCAACTCTGGCTCTCGTTATATTGATGTGTCGGATCACGAGCTTGGATGGCCTCGGGGAAGTGTGGGCCGAACGGCCAGGGATTGGGGAAGCTTCGTTTCAAGGTTACTTGGAAGGTGATCCCTGGGTTCCAGAACCGGCGTAGCTGAGGTAGAGGCAGGGATGTTCTTGATGGTCGCAGGCAGGACTTGGACTGGATGGCTAATTGCTTGGAGGATTCGACAATGCGGGCAGGGGGGTCACGGAGCATTGTCGGCGCTACTAGGGCAGAACACGTTGTCGAAGAGAGAACAAGACTCGGACGAGTGTTGTATAAAAAAAAAAAGACGAGACGAAGATATTTTTGGGGCAACACTAGACAATTAAATTGTGTTGTGGGACGTGAGGCAATCCGGGACCGCAAGAGGGTCCCAGTCCCAGGCCTTTGGTTCGTTGGCAGTTCAGAGGCCTGCTCGGGATGACTTCCAAGACGAGACAGAGACGGGACAAAGACGGGCGCGTTTGGCGGAGATGTAGCTCAAGCTTGTTGTCGGCAGACGGCTAAAGGTGCCCCCAATGTAACTGCAAGTACCTGGTGCAGGCTCAAGGTTGGTGGGATTCCCCCCGTCTGACGGCGATCTTCGCGGGGAAAAAAAGAGGGTCGGTCACTCTGTTCTTACTCCTAGGACATGTTTGGCTCTAAGCTTGGCTCACTGCACTGGGCGAAGGCCCTTGTTGGGTTGGGTTGGTGTTTGCAACATGCGTGTTGTTTGTGCATCACGGCGCGCTCTTCTTATTCGTGGATCGTACGGGGGTATACTCCCCCTCCAAGGGAATCACTCAGCGAGAATCACAGTTGCCTAATCACCTCCCCCAACTCCTCACTCCTCACATCTCACTCTTCACACCTCACACCACACACCCTCTATAACATCATGGCCAGACTTATCCTCACTTGGCTGCTGCGAATCGCTTCTCGGGCGGCCTAGCACAGAACAGGCTCATGGCGTGTTACTCTCTTTGGTGATCACTTCCCCTTCCTGTCCCCTTCCTGTCCCCATCCTGTGCCTCGCTCCTTGGATGTCGCCCTACCTTGACAAGGCCTCGAGTCCGGCCTCTGTATCGCACCACCAGTGTAACGCTTGATGGCTGACATATGGCCATTCTCTCATTCCCGGCCCCTCCCAAAGAGAGAGAGTGCAACGCACACAGCAGATGCCCCAAGTCGGCCCGCAACGGATGCACCGGTTTGGGTTTGGGATGCTTTCTTTGCTTCGCCTTTGGGTCTCCCGACATGCTTGTATGAATCACTGCTTGAGGCTGTGATGCAACGCGGATTCTTGGCGGCGCATGGTCTGACTACTTATGGTGGCCATGGACCCCTCATCGCTGATCGAGTGTTTGCTGAGTTTGCTCGCCCACCTCCATAAGAGCGTCTGGGATACTATTTCTTGAGCTTGTTAATTCAATCACCACTCTGTCAAGATGTGGCAGGCATCCAGTGTCTATGGCATCTGCGCCTTTGCCTCCATTGGTATGCCCAACCGCCAATTGCCCTCCCCTAATGGAATCGTTGCTAACTTGAAGTGTCATTACAGGAGGCGGGCTTTTTGGCTTCGATATCTCGTCCATGTCTGGCGTGCTCGGCACTCAGGCTTACAAGAATTACTTTGACAACCCCAAGTCCTACCGCCAGGGCGCCATCACTGCATCCATGCCTGCAGGTTCTCTTGCGGGCTCGCTCATCTCGTCCTTTATTGCCGACAAGTACTCTCGAAAGGTTGCCCTGCAGGTCAGCTGCATTCTGTGGGTAATCGGCAGCATCATCCAGTGCGCCGCCCAGAACATTGGCATGCTCTGCACCGGTCGTGTTATTGCTGGCTTCTGTGTTGGTATTGCCAGTTCGATTGTACCAGTTTACCAGGTAAGAAAAGCTCCATGAGGTTGGGGGATATGATGTGACTGACATCCTTGAAGTCTGAAATCGCGCCGAAGAAAATTCGAGGTCGTGTTGTCAGGTAAAGTAGCTTGATGTGATGTCTCTTGAACCCTAGCATACTAACCATGAATAGTTTTCAGCAATGGGCCATTACCTGGGGTATTCTCATTCAATACTTCATCCAGTACGGCTGTGCCGAAGGCATCGGTGACGGACCCAACGACCCAAACCAACCGACTGCCGCGTTCAGAATCCCCTGGGCTGTACAGATGTTCCCGGCCATTATCCTCTTCTTCGGACTCTTCTTCTGTCCTTATAGTCCACGATGGCTTGCAACCCAAGACCGCTGGGAGGAGGCTCTCGATATTCTTGGCAAATTGCACGGCAATGGAGACGTCAATCACCCCGTGGTGCTCGCCCAGTACCAAGAAATCGAGGATGCTCTGAGGTTCGAGCGCGAAGTAGCTGCCAGCAGCTGGAAAGCCTTGGTTGAGCCGAGAATGCTCAAGCGTGTGGCCTTGGGAATGAGTATTCAGATGTGGAGTCAACTTTGTGGCATGAATATTATGATGTGTAAGCACGCAAGAACCGCGGACATGGTTAATTGATACTGACAAACTTACAGATTACATTGTGTACATTATGGAGGGCGCCCAGATTGCGTCGCCGCTTCTGACTGCCTCTATCCAGTACATCATCAACGTCGCCTTGACCCTTCCAGCAATTCTGTTCTTGGATAAATGGGGTCGACGACCTTCGCTGGTTATTGGATCCTTTTTCTTGATGACATGGCTCTTTATTTCAGGTACGCCGAATTTTCTACCTTGCTTTTAACACATGACTGACATGATTGCTTAAAAGGTGCTCTCCAACAATACTATGGTCAACCCAACACCAAGGAGACTCAGACCAATAACAACAAGGATATTAGTTGGATCGTTAACAACAACCGACCTGTGTCGTCGGCCATTGTGTCCTGCTCGTATTTATTCGTGGCCACATTCGCTACCACCTGGGGTCCAACCTCGTGGACTTATCCCGCTGAAATTTACCCGGGTCGAATCCGAGCCAAGGCTGTGTCTCTCAGTACCGCAACCAACTGGTTCTGGAACATGGTTCTGGCCTTTGGTGTGCCTCCGCTTCGTGAGTGTCCCTGATATCCTGTAGCAATAGGCAAGATACTGACGTGTATGGCAGTCTGGAACATCAACTACAAGATGTACTACATTTTTGCAGCCTGTATGTGTCCCTCTTCCTTAACATATGGAATCGGAACTAACGTCATATTAGTCAACGGCGCAGCATTTATTCACATGTTCCTTACCGCATACGAGACTAAGGGATACACCCTGGAGGAAATGGACGATGTTTTCGACTCTGGTGTGCCTGCATGGAAGACACGTACCAAAGTCAGTCGACTTGAAGCCTTGGAGAGGGAGATTGAGCAGGGTAACCTCAAGGTTGTTGCGCCCGGAACCACGACGATTGAAGAAGTCAAGAACTAGTGATGCCCGGATCCCTTCCACAAGCCTAGTGGGCACGGTAATGACTGTATGGTAATTTGTTGATGTTTAGTGAAGAAATACTCTAGTTAGTTATGCTGTATTGAAATTGGATATTAATATACCCCCAATTAAGGAGATGATAATAAATAATGAGTTTTTCTGGGCGTATACATATAAACCAAGATCTAAGATATTTCTAAAAAGAAAAAATAAAATAAAAATAAAATAATTTATAAGCCTAATCATAATAAATAAATTATTGTTTATTATTTTCTTAGGATTCTTCTAGAATTGCTAAAGTTACATCATTTCATGTGTGCATGCGCGCACGGGACCCACACAGTAAGGCGTGATAGCTGCAGGCATAGGAAGAAGGTCTATGGTTAAAATACTGATTAAAGGATACTAATTCAGTCATTGCAAAAACTTTTAGGGTCACAAGCCATAGTAACTTGTGTTGTGACATTAGGGTTGTAAAGGCATCAATTAGAGGGTTCTATCTAGGTTTTGCAGTTGTTGTTGCCGGTGATCTGTGGTTGACTGGGATAATCATCCCATAGTCGGAAAGGCCGAGGCTTCCTATTGAAGACAGGATGTACTATTCTAGTTCTTGTTATCAGAGATATCCTCACTCTTGGCGCTCTGTTCATCGTCGTCGAACCCATCAGAACCCTCTACTGGAAACATTCCGACAAACTCCGTCCCCTTGGACGACGATCTTGACCCACAATGAACAATCTCGGGTGTGAAGATGGAGACAATATTGAGTTTCATGTCCAGCAAGTCCTCGGATTCGATTCCAGCTACAGCTGTGGAGTTTTGGGTGGGAAGGTCGAGAAGCGACGACAACGAAAGGTCTCTTCTGTCGATTTTGGCGACTGTGAACGGATGAGAGATTCTGCAAAACTTCCATAGGGGATCATCATCCACTAGGAGTCCGGGCATCATCGCGTGGTACTCCAAAAAGTCGTCGCGCCCATGTGTCCAAGTCGGGTTGAAAATAATGTAGTAATCGCCAGGTGTTCCATCTTCATGGAGTTGAAGCATCAAGACGAAATCGGTATCAACCCAAGACACCTGGCGGGGATCCTCTGATAAGTCGGAATCGGAATTCGTGATTGTATCACTCGCTGCAGTGTCCTCTTTCAAAAAAAGAACATCACCTACGCCCCGAGAAGTATGGTCAGCAAATATACTCACTCATTGCATAACGAGGTTCCACTTACCAAAAGTCATCGCAAAGATGGTTTTCTTTTCGGAGATCTCATCAATACCGTCTCTAGTTGTAGGGGAGTCAGGTGAGGAAACATCAAAACGAATGGCGTACATGTTCTTTTCTGTCCAGACGCCCGGGTAATGCGACGCCGTGTCGTCGTCTGGTTCGCGGCGGATGCGCAGAGCGCAGCCATTGATTCTTAATCCCAATGGGATTCCCTGATAGTTGACGGTTAATCGGAGATGAATTCCAGGATGAGATTCTGGGGAAGTGCCCGGAATAAGCATGAATGTGATGGTTTCATTTTCGTCTTTCATGACACTCCAGTCAGCTTTCTTAAGTGATTGCTTGAATAGGGCAGGATCGATGATGCTGCTGAACTTCTGTATCTTCAAGACAAATTCATCAATCCACTCCTTAACTTTCCAAGTCCAGACAAAGTACTCTGTACCATTAGACCCCTGCTCTACAGTGACGCCGTTGATTTTGCGAAGCAACTTAAAGTCCGTTTCTCCTTGGTTCGCGTCATCTTCTAGATCTTCTGGCAGCAGCTTGACAAAGGTTTCCAGCTTAGCCTGCTGGCTGATGCCATGAGTGTGATGCCAGTCCTCAGATACCTTAGCCCAGAACTTTTCGAAATCTGGAGACGAGGTTGGCCACAGCCTTTTCAGGGTTTTTTCAACATTCTGGCGTAGTGAATAATCTAGGGGGGCTGGAGACCCGGCGTCATGCAGACCAAAAAGCTCCAAGGAGCCAGAGTCTTGGCGCAGCAAGCCCAGAGATGGCCGGCATGGTGGTTGGTTTCTCATTGGCGAAAGGCGATGCATCCACGAAAGACGTAAGCTACGCCCCATAGATGAAGGATCGAGGCTTTCATAGCTCTTGTGCCCTTCGCGGACGCGAGGCAACTGGTGTACCTCCCGTGATACTGGGATCTCTGTCAGAGTTTTCGTCGTCGGCCATGTTTCTGTGGTCCATGATGGCAGAAAGTGGACAGAACGGGGCAAAGTTAAAGAGAAGGAGGAAGATGCATGGCACATCAAGGTAATCAATCGCAGAAAGTCAACCCCAAACTCCTTACGGTTACCTACAGCTATCCAAACCATGCGGGTGACAAAGTGCGTCATCCCATCATAGGGAAGTTAGACGTTTGGCGGCCCACGAAGTGGCCTGGACGGCACGAAGTCTTTTTTTCTCAATTGAGGAATTAGTAGCCGAGCCCAATATTCACTAATAAATTTGGGAAGTATCGTCTACTGATGTGGAGTTATAATGTCCGAGGATCAAATTCCACAAGTGTATGCCACTGATATACCTGAAACTCAGAGGGTGCTTTGGAGGCAGGGACCAGGAGAGGTTGGATTTTGAGGGCATATACAAAGTCATAAAATAGCCTGTCTCGGTATAGAGAAGTTGCAAGTATGTCCATCTCGTTTTGTAATTCTAGAATCTGCCCTCAGTCCTTAAACCTCAATGATTCCAGACATTAGGAACTTCAGCTAAAATTACTCTGTATATTCGATTCTTAAAGGCTAATGGAACCTTGAAGCTATTTTTTATTCACCTGCTTGAGAAACCTATCCAAATAAAAAAAAAGCTGGAGATTGTCCGGTGCGGCATGCGTATAGCTTATGTGTAGAAGTAGATTGCACGGCTAGCGGAACAGTCAATCTATCCGTGTGAACCTTGTACGGGGCAATTATGAGAATCGGTGTAATACAATGCCCGAGATATAGTAGAGATGAAGGTGAGCACTGCCAATATTCCGCCCAAGCCCCTGGTCTGCGCGGGATATGCACACTACATCCTTGTTACAAGCTCCAGCTAGACGACAGCTATACCTAATACGTTACTGACTCAGGTAGATGTGCTCGTTAAGATACGTCAATGAAAAATGAAATTCGCTTCACGGCAACCGCCCCGTCCGAGTTACGTCGATCAAAGGATAGCGGGAAAACTCACTTTGAGAAATTCAACAATTATATGTCACAACAAAACTTTAAAGTAATAGTACAATTATATTCGACTCAGACCGTCTTTCTATATAAAGTTCCCATGTCCTTTCGGAATTGGGGATCATATCATTGAAGTCATTAATAGAGTTGTGCATAGTTTCTCGAAATGTCAAGACTCAAGTTTCTCATTTATTCCATTGTGGGCTTGTCCCCATTCAGCTATGCCGCAGAAACAGGGGCTTGCAAATGTATAAGTGAGAAAATTTCTCGAAGAGCCACAGTTAATAACGACATTACTTAGGCTCCAGCAGACAGTTGTTGGCCATCTACCGCAACTTGGGACGCCCTTAACAGTTCTATATCTGGCCAACTCATTGCTGTTCAGCCTGTGGCTATATCATGCTATCCCGGTCCTCTCTTTGACAACAATACTTGTGCCGAGGTTAACGCGCAGTGAGACAAGTGCGCTTGGCAAGCGGAGCAACCAGCTGGGTGGTGTCAGGACGCTGGGGATCAGACATGCCAACCCGTTATTCCACCACCCGGGTTGGAACAAACCTGCACCATCGGTAATCAGCCTAGATATGCAATCAATGCGACTTCGCCCGAGCATGTGGCTTCTGGAATCAAGTTCGCTGGAGAAAACAACGTTAGACTTGTTGTGAAAACTACTGGTCACGATTTACTCCGACGGTCCCAGGGCTTTGGAAGCTTAGAGATCTGGTTGAGATATTTCCGCACTGGTCTCGAATTCCAGAAAACGTTCAAATCTTCATGCAACTGTAAAATGTCAAATTGGACAGGCAGTGCGATGAAGATCAGTGGAGGTTATCAGTGGAGCGATGTATATGCCAAAGCCAAAGAAAACAACGTTATTGTTGTTGGCGGAGGGGCGCCTTCCATTGGCGCAATCGGTGGTTGGATGCAAGGAGGCGGGTTGGGACCAGCTTCCTATCATTTCGGCATTGGCGCAGATCAAGTGCTCGAAGCAGTCATTGCACTTCCAGATGGTTCCATTGTCACAGCGAACGCATGCCAGAACATGGATGTTTACACTGCCATACGAGGTGGAGGACCAAGTACCTATGGAGTCGTGTTATCAGCGACTTTCAAAGCCCATCCGATGGTCGGGGCTGTGGGCCACCAACTCTCATTTCCTTTTTCGGCTGTGAACGGGTCCAAAATTATGGATGCTCTCACAACGCTATATTCTTCCTACCCTAACCTCATGGATATGGGTTACGCAGTCTTTGGCTTCTGGAGCCTTGCAGATGGATCGCTTATTGGAAGTGCCCCCCCAGGATACTCCCAGAATGCTTTTATGCTCAACAAGAGCATTGCCGAAGCTCAATCCGCATTTGCTCCGACGCAGAAGAGACTTGAGAGTTTGGACTTGAATTTTACTGTAACATGGGCATCTTACAAGAACTACTGGGAATTGTTCGACGCAGTTTCTGGGCACGATGACCCTGGCTTTCCTATCGGAGTATTCTATTCTCGCTTTTTCGACAAAAAAGCCCTACAGAGCAATGAGACAAATCTCCGAAATATGATTGATATAGTAGCCGGCGAAGAGAATGATTCTGTACGCCATACTGTCGAATGTATGTCGGGTGGTCAAGTTTTCTGGGATAGCAACGATCCCTATTCTGGTGTCCATCCTACATGGCGCACATCGTACTGCATGCATATTGCTCTACGCATGTGGCCAGACGACGCAGACGATAGTCTTATCTCTGCTATCAAGCACGATGTCACATACGTAAAAGGTGGTGCAATGACAGCGCTTGCCCCAGACACTGGCACATACATGAATGAGGGTGGTTGGGAAGATCCAGACTGAAAGAAAAACTTTTATGGCTCCAACTATGATCGCCACCTGGAAACCAAGAAGCGGTATGACCCAAAACACATCTTCTATTGCCCAACCTGCGTGGGAAGCGATAAGTGGGCAGAAGATGTGGATGGTCGATTATGCCGTGTCTAAGTACTGGGCGACCTTTACAAATTATTGGTCTTCCAATTCCGCGTAACACAAACAGGTTTCAAGCTCTGTTGAGGTTTACGGGGATCAATCTTCGATTCAACCGAGTAGATTAGGTCAATCATTTTTTCAAGTCTCTATAATATGTGTAGACGACGAAACAGAGATAAATTCCGTCATGAACTTGCTCCCTATGAAGGCAGATCCACTAATATAGAGAAATAAATTCATTGCGATTCGTATCGCAAGACTGAACCTTCAGGCTAGTGCTGTGATCCCTAATATTAATACATACCTAACGATATGAATACTCTGCCTACTAATCAATCCTCCCGCACTATAACAGTGGTGTTCAATTTGTCATGTGACCATTTCAACGTGATTTTCTCAACTCCCGCTAGCCAAATTAGGGCCTAGAGCTATTTGCGACACAGCCTTGTTCCTCATCGAGATGTCAGCTGAGACCAAATCTTTCTTCCCCATTGCCACTAGTCGAACAAAATTCGTGCAAGAAATCGATGTACAGCAAAGGGTTTCTGTACATGGTGCGACACGATCTTTCTAGCTGCTCGAGCTTCAGATTTAATCGATCAAATGATATCGCGACTACTAATTAAAGCTTAGCATGATAACGAATCCAACGTCTGCGATGAAGTCCTTTGTAACCGCGTCTTCGGCCGCTTCAATCGCCGACATCATTGTCGCAGGTGTGGCCAGATCTTCTGTGACGAGCATTCAGCTTTCCGCGTTCCTCTTGACCAGGACATCAATTTCAACCCCTCTACTTCTCTATCGCGAACTTGTGGCTTTTGCTATTGGGAATTCCAAGCTTGGGGTCGCCGCAATATTGGTAAGGGCTTAGGTCCTGCTCGACCTAGACCTCCTCACTCGCCAAAGCAACCCGTCTGAACCAAGCTTCGGTCTAGATTAATTGTCTAATGCAGCACTTCTACAGGCGTTCCAAAGATCTTAACCATATCCCTGCTCAAACTAAGAGATTGGGTCTAGGGTAGGTTTTGAGGAAACCAGGTCTGATCTCATCATTTTACAATCTTAGTACTCAAAAAGAATTGAAGGAAATTAAAGTTTTGAATTTCGCATGATAAAAACATCGAGGTATTTGTGGATCACACACATTCCATAAGGTAAGAGGCCCATATAGTAGTGCTTATCAATGTTTGTCGAGGAGTAAGCTGGTAGTGTGTACCTTCACCTATTAGCATATAACAATCCGATAAAACCCTCCTCGATTTCAATGAATTACCAAAACGCATTTCCTTGACACATCTATAACGGAAAAACACGCTAATTGGTCGATTAAAAATCGAGAATATAAGAACATTCGAGTCAAGAACTTTTGAGTCAGGAACGTTTGGGTCGTGGCTTACCCATCTGCCGCAGGATTTGCCGACGCTAAGCATACGCGACACTTAATTTGTGCTTTGATCTTAAAACTAATAATGGATATATCATTCTTTTGGCGGAGCGGATTGTGCATAAGAATTTAGCTCAATGTCGCTTTGACATGGCCCAAATTTTAGATGAACGAATTTGACCTTCCAAAGTTCCATGACTCTCCAAAAGTTCTCAGATCCCCACACTTTACCCCAGTTATTATTTACGCGAGTATACTATAAATTGACTACTTTTAAACTGTGGCTGGAAACTCGCTAAGGCTGACGAACCAAATCGCAGTTTAAACATGTCTAAGCTGATTTTGCTCTAGTATCGGCCGTATTCTGAAGTAGGTCTTCTCATTCCAAGCACTGCGATATTTCACTCGATCTTGGCGTAAAACGCCCACAAGGACCGGTGCAGTAGCTGGTAGCATGGTTCAGGGCTAATTTCTGGTAAAAGAACAGGCTGTTCAAGTGGCCAGGCTCGCATCATCGTTATAGATGATCAAATCGCAAATCGGCCTCTATTTAGTAAAGTTCGTTGTGTAGCAAGTGCTGAATGTTTGGGTGCTTATGTTATCAAATGAAAATATTTTTGAGTGAAGAAAGCTGAGGCCCGTTTTCTGAAAGATGGCCATGAACTAACCGAGGTGATGGAAAAGCTGGATCCTCACCGCAACTTCCGAGACATCGAAACCGAAAACCGTTAGATTATATAGAAATTGTTGGAAGGTCTAAGGGTGAGTGTCATACACGTTCGTATTGTACCGAAGACTAGGTCTAGGTTCTGGTACCTTGAGCATTGGGCTCGGGCTGGAATGAGTGAGGAGGAGTGGCGGCTGACTCTGCCACTGAATAGAAATTACCACAAGAAGCTTAGTATGTGGAATAGATCTGCATATGGTCTCGGATAGTGGAGAGGAGGTCAGCATCGATTACAGCTGGTGGCTTAGTTTCGAGTTGTCATCGTTCGGTGACTGATAGGTGTGGGTTAAGCGAAGTCTGTGTGAACTAAGCGGGGCCTGTGTAAGCTGGGCCTGGGGGGGTGGCCAAACCAGCGATATTACAAACAGAGAAACTTATAAAACGGCTTGATGCAGCTTCATTTTTGGGGAACTCATCACTCACATCTCTTCAACTCACTTCAATCACTATCAACAGCAAATTTCAATATCTACCTTTGTGGTTCACAAGCTCATCAAAATGGTCAACATCAGCACCCTTTTCCTCGGTTTGATTGGCTCTGTTGCTATGGTATCAGCCACAGACTTTAACAAAGGCAATGTTTATTGGCACAACTGCGGGTAGGTAGCTTTGAAGATATTTGGACGTCGTATGCTAACTGCAAATAGAAACTGCAAATGTGCCGATGTTGGACGCCGTGAAGGTTGGACTGGAACTACAGGCTGCATCAAGATCAGCACCTCCGTTCGTGCTCTCGGACTGACTTCCAACGGTATTCTGTGGCCCGATAAGAAAATGACTACTTGCAGTCTTTTCACGGATGACAACTGCCAGAATGAAGCTCAGAGTGTTGGTGTTGCAGGCAACAACAAGTATGCTTGCACCGCCCTCAACCAGGACACCCGCAGCATTAAGTGCTACCACAACGTTTAATTGAGCCATGATCTCCGAGTGGCTCAGAGATAAATGATGTCGTCGTGTTGGTTTGGATTGCGAGCTTTATGGACGAACAAGCCTCGGAAGCATGAAGCCTCTGACAAGTTTTCGATGGAAGTTGTCTACCGCTTCTTTTCTCTTGGGGTTCATTTTCATAACTAATTGAGCCTTCATCTGTTTCAGTTTGGGAAAAAATACATTTCTCTCTTCATAGAGCCATGATCCTGTATTTATCTTGTTTATTCAAATCGGCAGCGGGTTCTCATTAGACTGGTCAAAAGATATCACAATGCAGAAATGTCTCGCAGATTTAGAAAATTAATGGATTTATTTATTCATTCATTCAAGCCCTTGCTTTGTATTATGCTGCGCCCATGGCTGCCTGTCTGTCATTATGTTGAACCCGTAATCTCTTCACGTTAGGAAAATGTTATCACCGTCTCTACCCAAAGAAATGGGTAGCTTTCATATCCTTACATAACCTGAGTAATCAAAGATGTATTCGTTACAATCAATAACTCGATGTACAATCAACGAGGTTACTATAAATCCATATTATAAACTAACTCCAACTAAAATACCACTTCTTCAATAGTTTCTCGTCGCAAAACTTCGGCATCACCTTCCAACAAAAAGCCATTCAAAATTTGTCGCCGAAGAGCCCTTCCAGCCACGAGACGGTAGTTGGAGACCGATCCGTAGAGGGCCCGCAGCTTGTCATCACCAAAATCCCACTCAGATCCTGAAATATTGTCAGCAGTGTGACCGGGTTGCATCGCTCAGTTTACTCACCCCAATACCAATTTGGTCTTCCCTTGGGAGTCGCAGCGACAACCCTGGAAATAGGTGCCTGCGTATGCACAGTCTGGACCCCTCCAAGGGCATTTCCATGTTCATCCCTGATTATCTCATCAGTGTCGCCGATAGTCTGCAACATGGCGCTTTGGGGAGGAGGGATGCTTTGACTGCTCGTCCATTTCTCCATGGCCTCGAAGACAGCATGGTAGATGAAAGAGTTTGTAAAGGTGCTTGCTTTGGCGCCTTTGAAGTCGACAACTGACCATCGCTCAAGTTCAAGTGCCGATGCATATCGAGACTCGCGATGTGCCATGCCAGCCACTTCGTAAAGACGATAGCCATTGCTATCAGCTCGGCGGTGGGTAACCTCGTACATTTGACCACTGACTCCACAAGCGAGGCGGACCGATTGGAACTCGGCTTCACCGAGAAGCTCAATAATCTTGGATCCCGGTACATCGGGAAGCGCCTCCCCGCCAGATTGACAGGGGATGTAGCCCTGAAAGGGCAGAGCACCATCTGGTAGTCTTAGGTGAGACGAGTGGGTAATGAATCGTCTAGTAAGACCTCCCGTCTGAGAGAGGCCACTTAAGATGATGCGAGTAGCCTTTATGCCAAGTTTTCCGGAGCGCAGTACATAGGATGCAGCAGCAAGAATTTCTGGTGACTGTAAAGTTGCCGGCCACCACTTGGCCTTGAAGGCGATGTACGCATCTCGCAGCGACTCCTTTGTGATATTGGTAACAAAAGGAATGTTGTCGGCAAATTCGTTGGCCAATGGGCCGGGGATGAAATGCATCCCCTTGTATCTATCAGGATCCACGTTCTTGATCTTACCGAGAGCTGAGGGTGCCTGCGAGTCAACCTCGAGCCACGCGTGACCTGTAACACTTGCTGTGAGCAAACCATGCACAAATAAAAATCACAATAGGATTCGATTACCATTTCGCATCAACCAACGGTTAATATGGCGCCAAATACTGGTTCCTCCCCAAAGATGGGACGGCTCCTCCACAACAAAGCCCGAAAATCGAGAGGCGTCGGCGGGGCATCGGAGCAAGAGGCGCGTGCAGTAGGACTCCCCAGCAGCGATGCCAGAAATCAGATATTCTCGGCTAACATAGTCGTACTCCGGAAGTAGGTCAACATTATACGGCTCTAGAAGAATGGTGCGAGAAGTTTCCGTTTCGGGGAGCTCCGTAACCTCTGGCAAGGAAACGTGCTGGGTGTTCGGGGCGGTTTGTTCGACAGTCATGTTGGTTCAATGGTAAGGTGTTGATGCTCTTGGAGAATAAGACACAAGATCAAATCCAACATCATATATCACTTCTTATATACTTATTGTCGTTCGGGGTGGTGACTCTGAAAGGTATACTTACTGCCCCGTAGCACTCTGAATTGACAAAGCCGATAAAGTCACATGTATTCCTAGGCTGTGACGAGTTCCACCTGACGCTTGCCTATTATTTTATCGCTTAATAGATAGAACATCCTTTTTTTCTTTACGAACATGACGCGAATCCACCCTGTTGGATGATATCGTTGAGCTGTTAGACCAAAAATAGTCATGGTTTAGATAGCTACCCGATAGTGTCGGCGCGACAAATTAGCCGACATAGTCGGCTCGACACAATCGGTTCGACAGACTCGGCGCCATGTTATCAATAGCTCCTCTTGGTACAAAAGTTAAGCCCAAGCCACTCGGCAGTGACCATCTTCTTGGATTCGAATTTAATTCGTTATCCTTTAGTCCCCCTTGTCCCACACTCCGTCCCCACGCTGTCGTGACATCGTTTGCCAACATGGATGAGAAGCACAATGACCAGGATCCCAACAATGACAATGTCAGGAAAAGTATTGAACTTACAGATCCAAAGCATGTTGAAGACGTAAACCCCATTAGCGCTGCAAATGTCTTTCGCAGGTCAGAGCCCATGCCATTTTCCGACGAGGAAAATAAGAGGGTCAAGAGAAAGATTGACTTTATTCTCTTGCCATTGATGTGTGGCTGCTACATTCTCTCGGTAAATTATAGGCAGCCTACCAAATTGTGATTCCTTTCTAACCTTGCGCATCTAGTTTTTGGATAAAACGCTCATCAACTATGGTTCCATCTTTGGACTCAAGACTGCCCTGCACCTCGAAGGATCTGACTATAGCTGGCTTGGCAGGTAAATTTACCTTGTCCGTCTGGTGCCGTTGGAATCACTGCCTAATACTAATTCTTGTAGTATTTTTTATTTTGGCTATATGCTTGGATCCGTCATGTGGTCTAAGCTGGTGCAGCAGATGCCTCAGCATGCGGGCAAGTTTATCTCTGGAGCTGTTTTGTGTTGGTCTGTGATTGTCCTCTTGACTCGTAAGTCGAGTTCCAATATCCCTTGACATGGCAAACGTCTCACAATTAATTTTAGCACTCTGTGTCAATTTTGCTGGCATCATGGTTGTGCGTTTCTTTCTAGGACTTGTCGAGAGCATTATTGGACCAGTCTTTGTCATTGTTACAGGCAATTGGTGGACCCGACCTGAGCAAGCATTCAGGACCGCGTTCTGGCTCGGTGGTACGCCAGTAAGCAAATCCATATTTTTTTCTAGTGATGAGAATTTCAGCCAACTCATTGCTAACACGTCTGTTGCAGATTGGAAACTTTCTCGGAGGAATTCTCACCTATGCTTTGGGTTCCAGTAAGTTACCTGTGCGCAACTCTCTCTTGCATTTATCTGAGTGTTTGCAGTCCACAGTGACACCATCGCGACATGGAAAATTTTCTTCCTATTTTTTGGTGGCCTTAGCTTTTTGTTCGCTCTTCTTCTAATGTACTTGATGCCTGATAACCAAGCCAACGCGAGGTGGCTCAATGAACAAGAGAAGAAAGTGGCCATTGAGCGAGTCAGAGTGAACCAAACCGTCTCTGACGAGAACAAGTGGAGCTGGTCGCAATTCTGGGAGGCCTTGCGGGACCCTCAGACCTGGTTCTTTTTTGTCACTGCAGTGTAAGAGCCTTGATGCGCGGGACTAGGAGACGGCTACTAATTTTCAATGTGTTAGTGGTAATACCATGCCATCTACTTTTGCTAGTCAGGTAAGAATATTTCGCATAAATGATTTATATCGAGGTCTAACATTGTGATCAAGTTTTCTAGCCAGATTGTCAAGGGCTTCGGTTTTACGGCCATGCAAACAACGATCATCTCCACATGCCCGGCCGCTGTCATCCAGTTGGGAACGTTCCTCATTTTCTCTTACTGGGCTTCTCATGTAAAGGATATTCGTCTTTTACTGGGGATTGTTGTGTCAATTCCGCCACTCATCGGTGCTTCGCTTCTCCACTCCCTGCCCTTGGCTAACCGAGCAGGCCGCCTGGCTGGGTATTACATGACGTATACGTTAGTCCCCCAAAGTTCCAATAAATTAGATGCACGAGCTAATAACAAATAGTCATAGCATGTCATTCACTCTTTGCACGGGTTTGATGGCCTCCAACTATGCTGGCAACACCAAGAAGGCGACTGCGTCTGCAATCATTTTCGCTGGCTGGGCTGCAGGGCTAATTGCCGGTCCTCGTTAGTCCCCGACACCTGTATTAAGTGCTAATGGTAGCTGACGTAGTGGCCAGAATTCTTTCTTGAAAAAGAAGCCCCCGACTATGACACGGCTTTTAAGATGTTGAGTGAGTTGCACCGTTTGGTAGGTCGTGATTGCGCGCATTTACTAATCTCTCCAATACTTAGTGGGATGCTACGCTTTGATGATAGTGCTTCCAATTCTTCAGATTATTTGGTACAGATATGAGAATAATCGTCGAGATAAGATTTCTGATGCGAGGGCTGGTGCAGGCGGAACCGAGACATTTGGCTTTTCGGACAAGTCAGATTTTGAACAATGGGCGACGTTCAGGTACACAATGTGAGATGACACGGTCTAGTAAAGCAAGGGATCGAAACATCATGCTCGAAATTATTATTCTTTTCTTACTTCCACTTTATATATTATTAGTGTGAATTTTGGCTGCTGCGTTGGCTGGCATGCGAAAATATGTCGAGCACTCCCCAGTAAATTCTTATGTCCAAATATACACCGTCAAATAACCTCATAATTCTTGCGTGGCCAGGCTGGGTTTAAACGATGAATCGCCCTGTAACTTGATCCATTACCTTGCAGATGTCCAAGTTCCCGGATGTAGGCTGTGTCCTAAATAATGCTTCGAGAAGCTCTCGTGTTTTGCGAATATACCCTCCCCATTTCTCACCCCCTTTGAAGATTTTGATGATCCAGTCACGGTGAATCGGGTCGTCTGTTACTAAGCCAGCTAATACAAGCGGGGAGGGTAGGATTGAGGATGGCGATTCAACTCGTGAATCATCGTGATGGACCCGAAGTTGGTATCGTAGTATGGCAGCTATCGAAGGTTCTGGATTGAAGGATGGCAGTGGCTATTTGCGTGTTAATATCTGATCTGGTGTTGCATTGAGTGATTAAATGGGCTCGTCTCACAAAAATATGGTAGAGATAGAGGGAAGCTGAATGAAGGGCACATAAAACAGCGTATGAGCTATACGTTGTCGAGTCAAGAATACCCTCGCTATTTGAACTCTTTGGCTGGTTTTTGTTGGAATGGCTGATCAATTGATCCCATCGATCAATCTCTTGTCGAATATCAGCGTGTAGTGACATGATGGTTTGTGTGCGAACAGGTGGTGATGTGACAAATTCGCTGTCCAGTTGTAGATGTAATTGCGCCTCAAGCTCAGCGACTCGTAGTCGAAATATGTTGGCACGAAGCAAGTTCGTGACGGCCCCTAGTGGGGGTGTCTGATTGGGAGTTTCCGACGAGAAAATAAAAGAAAACGACGGTAGTCGCCGTAGCTGCTCGATCAACGCGCCGCCACCTAGACGGAAACATGAAGCACGGGCGTCTAGTATAGCCAAACGGATTATGATTCGATGTGCGAGGCTTGGAGGCTTCTCCAGAACCTCTCTGCCTCGGTTGGAAGACACTATATCGACGGCGATAGCCATGAGCTCTAAAAAAGAGTCGGCGCTGTCGCCCATGACGTGGACCTTTTTAATTCGCACAAATAATGCCGACAGTAGGCCTTCGATTTCATCAGAGTGGGTTTCTTGAAACAATAAAAAGGACTCAGCGGCGACCTTGTCTAGCGCAGCTGCTTGGCTGACATATGAAACGTCTTGTAATGACAAATGAGCTGCCGAGAAGGCAAGAATCGCGTGAAAAAGAGGTAGGAAGGAGAGCGATTGAGAAAATGTAGAGATGAAGAGGTTGCTAGTTTCTTTTGACCGCTCATCTATTTTAGAGTATCCCTTCATTACTTCAAGATAGTGCTGGATCAGTTGGCGATTGTCATCGTTGACCGAAAGCGAAGAAGAAGTTTTCAGTGTAGAGAAAGCCTGGCCCTGACCATGAAATGATTGGTGATATTCCGTCATGTCTGGAACTTCGACCTCTATGGGCCAACTTGGAGATCCGGTTGGTTGAGTCGCATTCGAAAGCATTGAAGGATCGATAACGGGAAGAGGGATAAAGTCTAGCCCTTCGCCGGCGAGGTTTAGATCCAAAAGGCCTGAATTGAAGTTGAGGTCAGAATCGAGAAAACCATGACTCGGGCGATTTACGCCATCATTTGCGGGTTCCATGTTCATGAAGGCATGGGAATGCTCAGTAGATAGCATGGTAGACACATGCTGCTGGCTAGCATAGGTTTCATATTGATGGCGTTCCTGATCGTGGACATTTGATTCCAGCGGAGGAGTTTCATTGTCGCCACTTTCAGGCGCGCGCCCACGTCGGCCGATTGTCCGCCTGCGTTTCGGTGGCGGCGCGTAGTCCTCTCCTGATGCTGGTGGTTGCCATCGACACTGGAAGCCGAGGCGTTTGCAATTAGCACAGTCGGACAACGAGGCGCCACCGCCACCATTCGCGGGACTGGATTGCTGGCGTGAGAGTGCCTCACATCGGACCTTGCGGACTCTACATGTATAGCAACCTGCGACCAATTAGTCAATGAGCCAAGTGATTTGGGATGCTTGGCATTGGCATTGGCGTGGGTACCAGCTCGTGAGCGTTTGCGGGGCGCTGCCCGGCTTGCCAAAGGCATTTAAACGGATCAATAGCGACTGCGGTCTAAATCAGATGCCAGAAGCCCTTTCCCAGAGAATGAATAGACTGTGGTCCAAAGACTCGGCTTATCCGAGGCCAGTATTATTAAATTACACAGTGGTAGAATTGAAAGACATGAGAGGGGTGGCGAATGGCAGGCTGTAGCCCACTAAGTAACCCCCTCAACAGGTGACCAAGGGAGCGCTAATCTGTTTTGAGACGGCTCGCGTGAGCCCCCCCGACAGTATCGCTTACACTGAGCTTATCTCCCTGCTAGTGTCCCATGGTTGGATGCTGGAATATCCTCAGTTCACTCAAGTGCCAACCAAACCAACTCGACAAATCTGTTGGAGTGGTCGCTACAAAGCGTAATATATGAAATGGTAGCGTGGATAAGTGTATATTTATTTTATTAATTAGAAGCTATTGCATAGTATATCTTTTGCTCAAACCCCCTCCTATGCTTTGCTGGTCCCCGCCTCTTTGGCACCCTCTGGATCAAACGCAGACACCTCAATCTCAACCCACATGTTCGGTCCCCCGAGACGGCCAATTTGCACACAGGTCCAAGTGGGATGATTATCGGGCATCCACTTCTTGAAGTTGCGCACCATTGCGTCCTGTGCTTCGTCGTCCAGCTGGACATGGAACGAGTTGATCCTGTACACCTGTGACCAACCCTTTCCACCAGCATCCTTGAGAGCCTTGTCTACATTGACAAAGGCCAAGTCGATCTGCTCGACAACTGTTTTGGGTTGGGTCCCCTTGTCGTCAAGGTAACCACCTATAATTTACCATGGTCAGCAGCGGATCTGCCAGCGATGGCTGTGAGCGAGGTCTAACCTTGGCCAGCGCAATGAATAAAATCGCCAGTGCGAACAGCTGAGGAGTACCAATGACTCTTCAAATTATTTTCACCGAAACCCTTGTAGGCATACTGACGCATAGACATTTTGATAGTGTGGAGGAGGTAAGATAGCAATCGTATAACCAGAGACGAGGAGCCGAGAAATGAATGATTGCACAGGAACAAGAGGATATCCCTTTTGAGTATTCAAACGACTGCATTTATAGCTTTTAACGGTCTTTTAATGGTCCGCTGTCACTTGCATCTAAGTACTATCTAGGAATCCAATAGCGAAATGTGTTAAAAATCGATGTGTAGCGGAACGTAAATTCCGACCGACCTATTGATGTTAAAATTTGCGACAAAAATGAACCCAAGATTACCCTCGTGACCTGCATTCCACATAACATCTGCGATGGCTTAGTGCATAAATTTATCGCGTCATCAGTTGCGGTAATTATTCTTCCGCGGCACCAAAGCCCAATAGGTCCGAGAGACCTGAGGAGCAAAAGCTAAAGTATCCAGGATTGCACAAATCTCCCATCTCTTTTTTGCATTCTTTAGGTACGTTGGCCTTCCTTGGCCATTCTTCGTTATCTTCAGACTCAGGAAGATTTGCACTTGGGTCCATGCCATTCAGTTGCTGATAGAACTTCAGCACTTCGCTCAGGCTTGTTGTATGGCGTTCCGTGAAAACACAAACACAGTCTTCCCCTCAGTCGCCAATCGTAGGTCCGATGAAACTGAAAAAAAGAGCAAGAGATCTGTGCCGACGAATGCAACGGTAATGATGTTCAACCAATTTCAATATCCAAACTGGAAAGAAGAGTGTCAGGATTCAAGTGTTGACGGCTTGTAGGAGCGCTCTCGTTCTCAGACCTAGGTGGCTGGGATTAGAAAAGCTCAGCCTCTCACACAGCCACATACACTCACCAGACCCCAGTTTGCTTCGTATTCTGGGACTTCTAAAAACAATGCGGGAGTCTTCAATTAAGTGAACAACATGATGTTTCATGCATTTTATTTGATGGACTTTACAGGTTTTGTGCCTTGGTGAAGTCATCTTGAAGCAAACTCAGAGTAGCCGTCGCCTGACATTTGCGGCTTGCTTTCTCTTCAAGAATCGTGAGTATGAATCCGCCAGTTTGAAATTCGTACAGTTATTCTTTCCTTGAAGAAAAGGGGAAGCCGGACAAGGTCACGGGACAAAAGGGCACGCCGCGAGGTTCCAAATCCGCTGGCATAGTCTCCTTTGTGCCAAACTTGAAGCCTAGAAACAATCCAGACTGAAAACCTTGTTGAATAGAAGTCATGCAGAATAAAGGTATGGGCCCAAATAAACCTCTCTCAAACACACTCGTGGACACATACCAGTCAAGATGACCAGCATCAAACGATGCATTATCGATGAGGGCGACGTCCCTCCACGAACTGGGTCCGCGGCTGGATACGTCAATTGAAGAATCCAAGCGCACTGAATCCTTTAGAAGACGTAGAGAAATCGAGTGAGAAAGTCTTTTGAACACCTTGGTCATCTTGTGGTAGATATCTGGTCGGCAAAAGAGTCATCTCCAACAAATGAAGCTTGAGCCCATTTTCGTTACCTTGAAACGGTTGTCTGCTCTTTTGGATCGGAGAGCCACTTGAACACTTTGGTAATCTCATGGTAGATGGTGGACAAGAGAGTAATCACCAGCAAAGGGAGATTTAACCCATTTTCGCTACCTTGAAAGTGGCCCTCCGCTCTTCCAGAACAGATAGCCACTTGAAAACTTTGGTCGTCTTATGGCTGATGATAGGCAAGATAGTTATCACCAACAAAGGTAGGTTGAGCCCCTTTTCATTACCTTGAAAGGGGCTCCCTGCTCTTTTAGATCAGAGAGCCACTTGAAGACTTTTGTCGTCTCATTGGCAGATGGTAGGCAAGAGAATCATCACCCGCAAAGATATATCCAAGCCATTTTCGTTGCCTTGAAAAGGGCTCTCTGATCTTTCGAATCAGAGACCCACTTGAACGCATGAACTTCCATATCCGCGACCGACTCCAAGATGAATTAATCGGCAGTGGCAGGGACAGACGTGGTGTCGGTGGTCTCAGTGCTTTTGGTGGTAGTTCTATGGCGGTGGCCTGTTATGGTTGGCGTGTCCTGTATTTCCCAGGATTTTTCGACTCTTCGACATCGCATCCATGGGGATTTAGGATTGAAGCCATACCCGTTCAATGCCCAGCTGAGAACCGAGACACGTGTAAAGTTAGATCGTGCCTAAGGGCTAGTATTGTACCTGATCAAATGGTGTTTACGGCATTTAACTTGGTGTATCTGGCACAGGTTTCGACCTTTAGTAAAGTCATATAAGAGAAGGCTCAATGTGCTCGCAGCAGTGCTTTCGGTGCAGTTAATCATTGCCTCTGAGACCTTTTTGCCTTTGATAGCGGAAGCTAACCAAACTGAAGAATCGGCAATACCAGCAGCGGTGGTGTTGGTGGACTTCATGAGCGACGAAGCTCTGACGGTGGAAGTGCTGGTAGCAGTAACGGGTGCAGCGACGGAGACAGCGACGGGGTGTCCTGCACTTCTCAATACTGTGTGGGCACGAAAGTGCAAAGACGAAGGTGAGAAGACGAGGAGCATGTGGGTGCGTGGGAGTGCGTGTGGGACATCGATTTTATCCACACAGTCGATGCAGTCTCCATTCTCTCCAACCTAATCTCGTCGAGGATTTTTTTTGTTGGGCTGGTATTGTGGTTCATCCCACTTGTTGATCAGAGTGGTCAAATGGCATCACCTGGTGGGCGATGAAGTAGGGCAGAGTGAAGACATCTTTGGGGATGAATCCATTCTTGGATTAGTCGCACTGGACAAAAGAAGTCAGCTTGGAGTTGTGGGGCATTGGCGAGGATGCATACTGACCACATGAACGTGGCCGACAAGGTTCAATTTTTGAATGGGATTTCAAGGTGCTGCTTGTCCTGCATTTTTGGCAAGAGGGTCGACAGTCGTTACTGTCAAGACACCGGAGATGGCTTTGAGAACGAGGGTTGGAGAAGATGTTGAGTAAAAAGTGAAGCGGACAGCAGGGAGGAATGGGGCCCTATATGTAGGGAATGCGCGGCTAATCATAGAAATAAATACGATTGTTGTATATGAGAACCGTGAATCGCAACATGTGAACTGCTCACAGCACGATCATCAAGGAAAAATGATCACAAAGGAACAATAGCATAAAACAATTCTTACATGATTCACAGTACATTTATTTGTGCATGTTCTAACTCTACCATTCATCACCGAAAGAGTGTTCCTTATCTCGTCTCCACATGAGCATTTCGCGCTGCCTCGACTGTGATTCACTGTTAAAATACGGACTTAACATGTTCCGGCTGTTTGTTTGACAGCGTTTTGGTTCCAAACATACGCGTTCATTGTGTCGCGAGTTCACAAATTGCGCTTTGTTCTCTCGGCTTCCTACAAAGGGGAACACAGCATACAAATCCCTTTCATGAGCCCAAGCTTGGAGAATCCTCATCATCATCTCCCAAGTTTAGTGACGAGTAACCGGGCCATCATCGTGGCTGAGGCACCTTTCTGTTTATCCTTTCAACCCTTCGTGGTTAAGTCGTCGTTCTGTGCCCGTCACCATGAATGAGGAATACGCCAACGCACCAGGTCCAGGCCGTAATCGCCGAGCTGTTGGACCTCCGACAGATTCTGAACTACTCGAAGATGAACTTTCAGTACATTTGGATAAGGCGCTACGCGAACGGGTCGAAAAATCCGTCAAAAGGGTATGGCCAACATCATCGCCCGATTTCGACCAGTTTTGGGCCAAGATATTCGAGAAATGGTATCGCATTTATGGATCCAAGGAGCAAGACAAATTAGATTTCTTTGCCAGAATGCTGTTGACGTATCTAAAGCAATATGCCAATGGGAGAGAAACCAGATTCGAATCGGTTCGTGAGAGTTGCCCTTCTTTTGCAGACCATAGGCTTCATGATGGTGATGAGTTCTTACTCTGGATTTTGGACGTCAATGACTGTATCAGAGAGTTTGTCTTGAAGGAACGCAGATTCGGTATCGCTGTCGACCCAACCATCTTCAAGCAGTCCCTTGAGAAGGCTGACTGGAGTGTGATCAAAGATGAGAATAAGACCATTGACCTAATGCTCTTCACTCATCCTCCCTCAACATCCCACCACGGAGTACACCTTCATTTGAACGCCACCTTTCAAGGAACTCCACTGGGCTTGAGAATCAATGGCCATGCTTTGCGCAACTACCGTGAACTTGACGAGAGAACAAGACAGTACTATCCATACACATGGCTAGAAAGCAATATGTACGCCATTCATTTAGATCCCACCTCATTTCAAACCACATTCGTGATGACTTTTGGTAAGTCGAGATCCCCATTTCCATTTGAGTACACTTGAGTTAACCATATGCCTCGTGGCTTAGGCGATATTCTGCGCCTGAAGAAGGACGACGTCGAAAGCGACTCAACAAGCGACTCTACTTCCCATTCCGATACATGGGTTGAGACCGGTTTTGTCTTGATGCTTGAGCTTGGTTTGGGTGGAAAACCCGGTGACTACTACATTGTTTGCAATTCTGATAGCGCTTTGGAGCATTCCCCGACAACGCCCGACATCCCAGCCCAGGATGAACTCTTCTGGAAACCCGGTCGTGTCTCTCCTCTCTTCACGGTAGCCAAAGTCAACAGAGGGGATCTTTCGTTATCATCATTCTTTAGCCTGCCCACCGAAAGCCCTGTGGCGATCGGCGACATCACACTTGATGACTCACCTGACATGCAGCTGGATATTGTCTCCGTTTCAAAGCCTGAGATTCTCCGTTGCGGATCGTTCATGATGTCGAGAATTTCATTGGTCGCGATATTTCCACTTAGAGTATCGAATGCAGGGAACGACGTGGACAACGCTGCCGAAGATAGCCCTGACGACGAGAAAGACCCTGGTGATGGGGAAGGCACTGATGACGAGAAAAGCATTGATGGCAAGGGTGCCGCAGAGAACAAGGATGGAACGAAGCAAAACGAGTAAAAGACTGAGGTCCTATTTCACAGAAGAAATGGAGAATTGAGGCCTTGATGAGTGCTTTGGAATCCGTCGAATGTACTAAGAATAGAGTACGGGACCATCTGTCCCCAGCCGGCCTTATGATTTCTCACTATAGAATCATGAGTTGCCGGAAGTAAAATGTCATAGTTTTCTCCTCATGACTGATGCCTTTGGGCTATCCGTTGATCAACACTGCGATAGTCACCGTTCATTCTTTTTAACCCCCTGCAATGACAAGATCGAAACTGCATCTTCTTAAAAAAATTTCATCTACATGATCCCTCGAAAATCCCCAACACAAATAGCTATCTAGACTAATGCTTTGGAATTGGACCGTAGAAGCTAAATTTGCCCTGGGGATCGTATTTCTTCTTTAACGATCGTAAGCGCTCCTGGCGCCACTCCTGGTCGCCATACCAGTCTTTCGCAGACTCGTCCCCAAAACCATAGTTCACGTAAACGCGCCTAGCCTTGTGACCAGAACCCTTGTACAAAATATCACGGAAGCCCCTGCCAAACTCAGTGGCCTTCTCATCAACATCCTGACCGGCAGGTACATAATTAATCGATGCCAAGGTAAGTATGTTGGTCTCGCGATATGCAAATGCGCTCGCATCGAGACCGGCAGCTCGCACACCTGGCATGGAATATCCTTCAAAAAAGCAGAAGGCCCTGTTTAATGGTGAGTCACCGCTTGTAGTCTTGGCAAAGAGATCGAATGCCTGTTTCTGAGCTGTAGCATTGTATCTTTCAAGGTAGACCGAGAAACGTTGGATATTTCGCCCAGTTTTCAGACAAGCAGGAGAGTTTTCTGTAGCGCCGACGAACAATGAGAGATTATTGTAGGTGGTGGTCAAGTTTTGGACATCTACTGGGCCAAGTTCGAGTAATTGCTTTAACCAGACTTGATCCACAGATTTGGTGCCTTCCTGTTGAACTTGGAGGGAAAGAACCGGCTAAAGAGGGGACAGGTTAATATATGAGGCTCTAAAAATTCGGAAATCCTCGCTTACATATTTTGTGTCCACGGTTGTATTATACCCCCATGACGACCAGTGAATGATTTCTGCAGGCTGGTTTCCGTCTATAAAGCGGGAGTTAATAGCCTCATAGACCGCCTCAACCTTGTCATGCTTAAAAATGAAAGCTGTCATAGCCCAATCGCGATAGCGGATGTCGTAGATTTTGGAGGTCACTGATGTTACGATACCAAAGTTATGTCCGGCCCCCTTCATACCCCAGAAGAGGTCATCTTTTGCGGTGATTGTCTTCAAAGTCCCATCAGCTAATACCACATTTAATGATATATATTGGTCTGAAGTCAAGCCGTGACGGCCTTGTAGAGGTCCATGACCACCACCTAGACCAGGACCCATGTAGCTCACGCAATCATTAAAGCCGGTTACTACCAAGGTCGAACTAATTAGAGCGCCACAACAGAGCACAGGTGGGTAAGGGGAGGTTTACCTGTTTGTTTACCCGCTGCCCACAGGATGTCGATAATTCGCCTCGACGTGGTACCTCCACCGATAACTGCACTTTTTCCGTCCTTAGAAATCTTGACGCTACTCAGTTTTTGCAATGAGATTTGTACACCAGACTGCATATTTGCAAGAGTAATGAGGGTTCCATGAGTTGTATCAACAGCCAGAAATGGCAAATTCTGCTTGTTTGCATATTTCACCTAGTACAAGTGTAAGTACAGGCCTATTTCATGACATTGCAAGGGCTTACAGCAACAGCGACATCTTTTTCAGCACATGGTATCACGACTATATTCGCTTTGGGATTCTTGTATGCTGACCATCGCAGGAGCACCATATCAAAACCTGTAGAGTCTGGGTAGTAAACTTCGGAACAATCGGAAAGTCCTTCAGATAGATCGCGTGCTGCCAGTGAATGATCGACTGGGCAGTTGCCATACAGCTCGACGAAGGTGCCGAGTCCGTTGGGAGCAGCCGCGGTGATGGCGACCGTGGCTGCTATGGTTGCAATCGTACTCAGCTTGAACCAATACATGGTCCTATGATGCAGCTGTATGGGCAAATGTAACTAGAGTAGTAAATGCAGGTGTAGTCAATTGTTGCTGGTACTGCTGTGGTGAAACCCTCCAATTCAAGGCCCAGGAAAGAATCACGTTTATATTAGTAGATCGAGATTATCAACCCCACAACCCCGGAAGATCCTGATCCGTCTCGTGCGAAATGCGAGATGCTGTTAGTGTGCATTAGGTTGCACTCTGTGATTAATTTGATCCTTCAGCTGACCTTCAGCAGCTCGCTTACGCACTTTGCCTGGTAATAGAATACGAGCAATAATGTTATCATTTCAGTCAAGTGCTGACAATGTACATTCAAATGCGCGCCACTTACGACTATGTTTCACAATTTGATAAGACTCTGTCAGTGATCAGCACAGAGTTGCCGATAAAGTGATGCAGTCAGACGGGGTAGCGCGCTCGGGACAGACACACGAACATCATGATGTGATAAAAGTCGCCCGCTATTTTCCGTACCTTTGTTATTAACTGGGAATATCTCTGTGGTGGAATTCTTGACCTATTTGCAATACTCTACGGCATATCGTGATGGTACCAAGAGGCATTTAATGCCTACAGCAATGACGACCTCCGAGTAAAGAGAGACAGACTGTACTTGCAAAAAGCAAAGTTGCATTGTACAATATCACCCCACCATAATTAATGCGGAACAAAACCCGCATATCTTGGCATTATGATACACCAATGAACAATTAAATGTATCCCACACCTACGTCAGACCTGATGATACGTGCCGTGTCAATGTCAAGCTGACTAGGGAGTGTAAGCAAAAAACAATAAGGCTCAGCAGGTTCGAACTGATCCAATTTGGCTATGAATGAGGAGGCATCGAGCTCGCCCTGTGGTGGCTTTTGCTCAGGTACTTGGGCGGCAAATCTGGTGTTGGGACATTTTGTCTAGTGACTCATGCCGTGGGATGTGGCGCCGTAAAAGGCCCGATGGAGTACAGGAATATTGAGGACGGTCAGGACGAGCAGGGTGATACGAGTTGGAATGGCGAAGAAAGGTGGTTGTTTCAGAGTGGAAAAGTAGCCATGTAAAGGTTTTATCGGAAGTTTTACCATTCTCCGAGTGAATGCAGCAGCGCACTCGGAATTCGTGCTGTTTTAGCGTAGTGTTTTTTAATTCGCCAGATCCTAGGTTACAGCAGGAGAAATTCGCATTTGGTTATCCTGCTCCTGTTTAATCTCTCCAAGTCAGCCATTGACAGCGATGCTGCAGTCTGACCGTGCCAACCACAAAACCACGAGCCTCACACCGCCCACAACACCGTCAGCGGCCCTGCAAGAATGTCTGCTATGCCCCCAAACATCCTTTTACTTTCCCTCCCATTTCTCTCGTCCCATAGAAAAATTTATTTTCTTTTCTTTTTATTGTCTGCTATTTCAACGTTTGCTGTAATGAGTGAGTGTGGTGGCATTTTGCTGAACATCTCGAATGGGAGAAGCGAAGCTGGAAGGGGTACCTGTTCCCCACGTTCACTTCACGCGTCACGAGACCCCAGCCCTCGCGCCATGGCAGGCCTTCTCCAAAACGCCCCAGATCTCGTCTGTGTCGCGTAATTTGTCTTTTCTTTTGACTCCAACTAGTGCCCCCGCAATGACCCCAAGGCCCACTATCGGCCGAAAGGTTATCTCGAGACCGAAATTGTTGGCTATTCCGTATCTCGATTCTGTTGCCGTGTTGATGGGTCGATGCTTTCTTTCGACTTGTCGTAATAGGCTAGGTTGAAAGGATCCCTGGCCCCAAACGCGCGACCACAGCGTCATTTAAAGTTGCTCTTTAGCGTTGGGGTTGGCCGTTTTCCTAGACAGTTATCCACACTCCACAATCAATTGTGCCAGTTGGGTCTAGACCCATGAGACGGAGACGCCAAGCCAAGAGACCAACTGTCGTATTTAATGTAGACACTGGCGGAATCTCTAATCGGTGATCCAATCCTCCAGAGACTGATATCATTCGGCTGACGCGTTGGCTTCAGCTCAAGCCATTCATTAGACGCTTGCCATATTTGGCTGTACTTTATCTACTAGCAACTAGCAATTTGTCCAGCTGATCAAACACGGAGCTTCGCACAGTTTACAAGTGCGCGAGCCGGGGTGGCACTCAATAGATTTAGCAAAATTCTCGCATGTCTCGCCTGGTTGATTACACGCGTCAAAGGTCATTTGGAGGATTGAGTTACTTGGCGTGGAGGAAAGTTCGAGATACCCTGTTTCCCCCGCACCTGCCAAGCCAATCACAAGTTGGCAAAAAGTTTATTGCACCTTCTAGCGTTGGGGAAACCAATACAGTCCTTATGCCTTTAGAGACAAAAGTCCGACTCTTCCGGGCACAATCCCAGTTCAACCAACTGGAGAATTTGCACCCCTGGTTTATTGAAGTCAAAATGCTGTTTGCCGCGGACTTAAGGTGCGGTATATATTGGTGTGGTTGTGCATGTGTTGTAGTTTTCCCTGACCGTCCACGACAGTTTCATCATCTCTTGTACATTGCAACTGCTGGTCTAGTCATAGGCATAATTTAACAGAATGGGCAGCACAACTGATGATAAACCTTCAAGCGAGGATGTCGAGAATGTCCTTCGTGGCTCCGGGAAGGATGCGAAATCGGGTGTTGAGTATGAGAGGGCCATGCAATTAGCCAATCTTCCTGATCCCGATGAGGGCAAGAGCGATGAAGAGCGTGCGGCAATTGTAAGTTTACCTAACTTGAACATCATAAACAATGACCTACTAACAAGCTTCTTAGGACAAAAAGTTGATGTGGAAGGTTGACTTGTGGTTGATCCCTTGGCTATCGCTGCTGTACCTGCTCTCGTTCCTGGACAGAACGAACATTGGCAATGCGCGACTGGAAGGAATGGAGGCCGATCTTGGCATGAGTGGTACTGATTATAACATGTCTCTTACGATTTTCTTCATCAGTTACGCTGTCGCTGAACCCATCACCAACACTCTCCTGAAGCGACTCACCCCTCGAATCTTTTTCACCATCATCATCATGATCTGGGGCTCCATCATGACTCTGATGGGGTTGTGTACCAATTACGAGGGACTCCTCGCTGCGCGATTCTTTTTGGGTGTCACTGAGGCCGGTCTCTATCCTGGTGTGAACTACTATCTATCATGCTGGTACAAGCGATCGGAGATTGGAGCTCGATCTTCCATCTTCTTCTCCGCAGCCGCTCTCGCAGGTTCGTTTGGTGGCCTTTTGGCTGCTGCCATTGCGAATATGGATGGTGTTGGAGATAAGCCTGGTTGGGCTTGGATCTTTATCCTCGAGGGTCTTGCCACCGTATTCGTCGGTGCCTTTTGCTGGTGGATGGTTTTTGATTGGCCAGACTCCGCACGTTTTCTCACTCCAGACGAGCGCATCCGCGTGCAGCGTCGCCTCATTATGGATAGCCAGGGCCGTACTGCTGAAGACTTCGACAAACGACACATTTACGCCGCCTTGAAGGACTGGAAGACTTATGGCTACATGGCAATCTACATGGGTTGCGGTACACCCCTGTATGCCTTTTCACTATTTTTGCCAACCATTATCAGCGGCATGGGCTATCAAGGCACCAAGGCTCAGTTATTGTCTGTTGCTCCCTATGCTTGCGCCGCCATTTGCACCATCTGCATTGGTATACTGGCTGATCGCACTCGAATGCGCGGATATTTCAACATGGCGACTGTTTCTCTCGCTATTATTGGGTTTGCTATGCTTCTGGGCAGCTCAGACTCTCAGGTTCAATACGCTGCGGTGTTCTTGGGCGCAATGGGTATGTGAAATGATCTCTCTCATTGACAAAGCAGCAGTTTTACTAACCGATCCACAGGAATTTACCCGACCGTCCCCAACACAATTTCTTGGGTGGTAAATAATACCGAGGGCTCGCTAAAGAGAGCGTTTGTCTTAGGCATGGTTGTCGGCTGGGGTAACCTCAACGGTGTCGTTTCGTCCAACATCTACCTGGTCAAAGAGAGACCTAGATACTGGACAGGCCATGGTATCGTTCTTGGATACTTGACCGTATTTCTTCTTGGAGGGAGCATTTTGATGCATTTGAGCTTCCGAAAGATGAATAGCGACCGTAAGAAAGGCAAGATGGATGCTGAATGGGCCTCGTTGTCTGAAGAACAACGCTGGATCAGGGGAGATTTGCGACCAGACTTTGTCTACACCTTGTAAGCTGAGGTAGTCGTGCATACCTCTTCGCCTTACTCCACTGTTATGAAATTTGATATTTAGCGTAGCATCTAGCATGACATCCCAAATGAGATATACCCGTTATCGCTCTTGCTTCACCCGTACCTATACAATACCAGAAAATATTGATTTAGAAACTGATACCCACAAGCCCAATAGTGTATTACGTTTCCTGTACTTTTGATTTGGCCAGATAGTTAAAATCTTCGTAATTCCAGTTTTACCTTCACTTGAGCTTGTCAAAGAAGGACCACACATAGCCACTCCTTCGTTTTCCAAAACTAAGCAAGCCCAGTGATGGCCGCAATAATTCTGTTCGATAATTCTCTTGTACTACATCCTTTTTCAGATATCCTCCAAAAATGTACATTGGATCCGCCCCCCTCAAGGCCGCGATGTCTAGTTAGCTAGAGAAGTCTTAAAAGCCCATTCGCTATGCCAAGATAAGCCCTATATTTGAATGCTTTCAACGATCTAAGAGGATCTGACGAATATTTATCGTAACAGTGTCGCTAGAATGAGAGGTTTGGTTACATCTAAGGCATCGCCATGATCTACAATTTTATTCTACGATGTCCGCAAACAATCTTTCGTGATCGATGCCCTTGATTGCTCTAAATTATCTCTCTTCCCATTCTTGATGGTCCTTAGGGTTTATCTTTAGGCTCCAACTCATATTTAATTCTTTCCGACTCTGCACCCTCTCGTTTCCTCCCACTTGCTCCACAATCAACTCCAAATGCGACCAACTCCTTCCTGACACCAACCCGCACGATTTACCAGCAACTTACACTCACCTGTCTCGTTAAAGCAAGGAATAAGATAAAGCTTGATTTCTTATATCCCGTTCTCATCTTCACTGTAAGGCTACCATGTACCGGTTTTCGTTCTAGCGACGCGTCTAGTAGTAACGCAAGGCTATCTACAGCAGTCAGAATGTCTTCGCAAACAACAACTAAGAAGCAGCTACCTGAATGCTCTGGTGACACCCAAAGAGGAGAGAAGCGCTCTGCTGAATCTCTGGTAGGTGACCAGGAGGATGAACACAACGAAATGGCGGTATCATCGAAGAGAATTTGTCTCGCATCACCCAACCTAACACCGGAACCTGTTAGGCCTGACATACTGCAGCAATACCCCGTTGTAGTTACCATGGGCAGGGATTCCGTGCTGCAGTTATTTGACCTACTTCGGTCTAAGGAATTCCGGAACGGTACTTCTTTGTCCACCCCTGATCAAAGTCAGAGCACTGAAGAAAAGGCTATCTGGTATGTGAAAGCCATTAAGGAACACCGCGGCAACGACATAATTGAAGGCTTTCGCATGAGATACAACCTGGTAAAACTGCGGGAACAAGTTGAGTTGCTTTGTCGAGACAAAAATCGCTATTCTGGGCATATCATCAAACGCATTGCCACTGGGGCCCAAGAAGCATCCCCCCTGGTATCACGCTATCTCCGTCGCGGGAAATCCTTGTCTGGGGTCTGTGCCGGACACCCTGGCCTGCTTGCTGCGATCCCTCTCACTTCTAGGTGTGGGTTTTTACTTGCTAAACACCTCTTTGAGCTCAAGAATGAAGATATCGATTTGATTCGCACTCCTCTTGAAGGTTCGCCGTGGGCACGAGCCCTGTGCGCTCTAGGTTCTGAAGTCATGGACATTGTCCTCCACAATGCACCGCAAAGTCGGCAACTCAACGACCTTCTTGAAGAAACGTGGCGGTTTAACTTGTTCCAGGCTGAGAAGGAATTCCAAAAATTGGTCTTGAAGAATAACAAAAAACTTTGTACTTGTGAACTAGGAGATGAGGATTCAAAGGCGGAATAGTCTTTGACAGCGGAGATCTTACTGTTCCTATGGTCGATAAGTGATCGGGTGTAGGTGAAGGGCAAGAATGAATGGGATCACGGTAACGGAGGTAGTCGGTTACAATTTCTCCACTCCAAGAAAAGCATGCTGGGAGCCAACGTATACTAGTAGCTCTCAGAATAGACATTGAACCTTTTCTAGCATTGATTTTCATCGAAAATTGTTTGAAAACAGCGTCATCCGATATGATGCTAGTCAAGCTCAGGTAAAATGGCAATCTTCCCTCAAACTCGTGTCCTGCGTAGGTACCTGTGCCACTCGCTCGCGCCTATTCTAAACCAAAAGCTATTGGCACAATTTTGTGTATTTATAGATTACAACTCTAAACCCTTTGATTAAACTTTTCGTTTCTTTTCAGCCCAATCCAGTCGAGTCAACATCAACCCCCAGTAAGTGAAAATAATGGTCGGTATGGAGGTTGTTCTTTGTCTCTGGTTTCACTCTGATCATTGATGCGACGCTAATTCTGTAGAAGGTGGACAGGTAATTCCTGCTAGAAAACTATTATATTATCAAGTGAATTCATAAAAAAATCAGGGCATCGCAGTCCAGAGGTGTGTACTGATTGGTTGTGACAAACATGTGCATGTCTGCAAAAGCACCATTGATGCACTATCCACAACCCAATCGAGTTTTAGAATAGAAGAACGAGTTCGCCCTGTGCCTCACTTTCACCTTTATTTTAAGCTTAACTAAGCGGCTAAATCCGTGCCCCGCAACCCGCGGACGCCGCAGATTTCCCATGCCCTAGCCCAACTACCTACGGATTTTTATAAGTACGGAGTAGTATTCAACGCTCAGTCCAAGCACAACTCGCTCCCCGGAGCAGAACAGGACGAACTTTTCGGTCCGATTAGCGGGAGATTGACGGGATCATTACCTAATTGCCCCATCGTCCGGGTCTCCCGGCCGGCTCTGCCGAGGCTTGGATGCGTAAAAATTTCCTCATAGGGAAGTGAGTGGTCCCCCGCATGCTTCTCCCCGTGGGGATCCACGCGATCCCCGCACCAGAAGTGACCCTCATTATTTGTAGAGCATTAAACCAGGCAAGACCTTTCCACAGGTGGCATGTGTTCGGGTCAATGTCCTGCGAGATGAGGTGATTCTGCATTTAGGGTTCTTTGTATAAATAAAAATGATGGAATTGAGAGGCCCCAGTGTATCAATCCATGAGCACCAAGAGATAGTGAATTTTGCTCACTCTCACCATGGCGGTGTCCATTTCACAGCTCTCGTTTGAGCACCATAGAGTGGCCCTCGGAATTGCCGAGACTGAGCCCCGTATTTCTTGGCGTTTTGAGGGCAATGCAGACGACTGGGAGCAAAGCGCCTACGACTTGGAAATACTTCGGGGATCAGACACTGAGCCCAAGTCTCACGCGTTCAATTCATCTACATCCCTCTATATTGAATGGCCAGAAAGTCCACTCCAGGCCAGCGAGAAAGCTTCAGTCAGAGTGAGAGCTCACGGAAAAAATGGTCAGTCCTCAACACCATGGTCCGACTGGGTGACAGTCGAAACGGGTCTTCTGTCCTCCCAAAACTGGGCTGGAGCTGTGCCTATTGCCTCGGACAGGGAGACTGAGAAGAACGCAACAAAGCGGCCAATTTACTTCCGCAAAGAGTTCAACTTGGATGCACCATTCAAATCTGCAAGACTTTACATAACTTCCTTGGGAGTCTATGAGGCAGAGATTAATGGTGATCGGGTTGGCGATGCTGTCATGGCCCCTGGCTGGCAATCATACAACTTTCGCCATGCCTACGATACTCACGATGTCACGAAGCTACTAAGCCAAGGCGATAATGCTATTGGAGTGGTTGTTGGTGAGGGTTGGTTTTCCGGAACACTGGCCTGGGAGGGAAAAAGAGAGTTTTGGGGCGATACCATTGGTCTTCTGTCTCTCCTCAAGGTCACGTTCAACAATGGCTCCACTCTGACAATCCCAACCGACACCACCTGGGAGTCCAACGTAGGTCCAATTGTGGCCTCTGAGATCTATAACGGAGAAACATATGATTCGACTTTAGAGGCCGATTTCGAAGGCTGGTCATCTGCCAAATTTGGTGGCGACAACTGGCTTGGAACCAAAGAGCTGGACGCTTTGAAGGGGACGCTCACCCCTCCCGATGGCCCACCCGTTCGAAGGGTTGAGGAGAGGAAGCCAGAGACAATTTTCAAGTCTCCCTCTGGAAAGACAATTATTGATCTCGGACAAAACATGGTTGGGTGGGTCAGACTCAAGGTTTCTGGGCCAAAAGGCACAAATATTACCTTGCATCACGCCGAAGTCCTCGAAGACGGCGAACTTGGCTTGCGACCACTGAGGACGGCAAAAGCCTCCGATACGTACATATTGAACGGAAATGGAGTACAGACTTTGGAGCCTCACTTTACGTTCCATGGTTTCCGATTCGTGCAAGTCGATGGTTGGCCTGACGAGACACCATTGGACGGCGATTCCTTCACAGCCATAGTGATCCACAGTGACATGGAACGGACAGGATGGTTCGAATGCTCGCACGAACTCCTCACCAAGTTCCATTCCAACGTTTTGTGGTCGATGAAGGGAAATTTCTTTTCCATCCCCACCGATTGTCCACAGCGTGATGAGCGACTCGGCTGGACAGGCGATGCCCATGCTTTCGGTCCTACTGCCAACTTTCTATTCAACACTGCAGGCTTCTGGCGCGGGTGGCACCGTGACATGTGGTCCGAAATGCAAAGAAATGGTTCCATGATTGTTCCAGCTTTCGTACCCACGCTGGCGCCTAACGACCCCGCTGAGCCCGCCACGTACTGGGGCGATGTGGCTACAGCCAACCCATGGAACCTGTACCGGTTCTTTGGCGATGAAGGCATGCTTGAGGAGCAGTACGACCAAGCCAGCAGTTGGGTTAATATCGGTATCCCGAAAAAAGGGGATGGTCTTTGGAATAGAACCATGAGACAGTATGGAGATTGGCTGGATCCCAAGGCACCCGCGGACAGCCCTGGAGCTGCAACAACTGCAGCGTACCTTGTCGCTGATGCATATCTCATCCGCATGGTTGAGATTTTGCGTAACATTTCAAGTGCGTTGGGCGATGAGACCAAGGCGGACTCCTATGACGAGCAGCACAGCAAGCTTCGAACAGCATTTCAACAAGCTTGGATGGACGACGGAGAGCTCGCCAATCGCACCCAAACTGCATATGCTCTGGCAATTGAGTTCGGTCTCCACACCGAGAGCGAGCAAAGCGAGGCTGCTGCAAATACCCTTCGCAAGATTGTTGAAGAGAATGATTACCTTGTCGGCACCGGATTTGCCGGCACGCCAGCCCTTGGCCCCGCCCTCCGACGCATCGGCGCAACCGAAGACTTTTACAAGATGCTTCTGCAGACCCAGGTTCCCTCGTGGCTGTACCAGGTTGTTCAGAACGGTACCACCACCTGGGAGCGCTGGGACAGTCTACTGGCCAATGGCAGCATCAACCCTGGTTCGATGACAAGCTTCAACCACTACGCCTTTGGTTCGGTCGCCGACTGGATCCACCAGACCATTGGAGGACTTGCTCCTGCAGAACCCGGGTGGAAAGTAATTGAGGTGAAGCCAATCCCAGGCGGTAACATTACCAGCGCCGACACGAAGTTTGTGAGTGGTTATGGAGAAATCAGAGCCAAGTGGTGGATTGAAAGTAGCCAATTTAATTTAAATCTGTGGGTGCCGCCCAACTCAAAGGCGCTGGTAACGTTGCCGAATGGGAACAAGACCAAGGAGGTAGGATCAGGTTATTATGAGTTCCAGCAATCAGGGTATGACGATTACGGGTCAGAATAGTGATTTTTAATTAGAATAGTTACCGCGGACTTAGTTGGAAGCCACACTATTTTATTATACTGGCAAATAGCGATGATTTCCTGATCTCCCGCAAATGTATTCTAAGTGCCTAATATTCATGCAAAGAGCAATTTGAATGGTGCAGATACATACTTTACCTTTCGAAGCTTAACACATCGTTGCCATGAAACTTCTCTCGGCCAACGGTTGAGACTGTTGCATTAGCTTCGGCTATTACACTTTCGGGGATGAACCTTTGCACCGTAGATCCAAGAGCTTGTGAACATGGCCGGCCGTATTATCTGCTATTGGGCAACACTCTTTACTGAATAAATATTACCATGGGATTGAAAGCAGTGAGGACAATAAAATGGGGTCTTCAAGAACATATCAGTATAATTATAGGGACCTGGCCAGCACCAGGTGGTCACAACAGATCCGAAACCTTCCTCCTGGCTATTTTCTGAAGACTGAAGCGATCAGTATTGACACCAATGTTTCGAAATACATCGCGGAAGGCTAAATACGCAGTCGCAAAGCTTATAGTAAGCCCAATACCAAGGCCAAAATGAAGGCTACCGTTGGTGCAAAAAGTTTGCAGAAGCTGCATCTCAGACATCGGAGATAACTACCTTTCTAGGCCCGATTCCGGCATAAAAGGTTCAACAGTCCTCCACAAAGACCAAAGAAAATCTTCCCCCATGCAGTATGCATCCACCACTTGTCAATATGCACAAACAGGCAACATGACTACATCCTACTTTGAGGTCGAGGTCTCTATCAGGTAACCAGGAAACCCAACAGCTGCCGCCGACAGCTCACCGACGAGGAATATGGCACAAGGTTGGTTTTCGCCAATGTCAAGGAATATTGTCAACAAACTGACGGGCGTCAGCCGCTCTGATGTGTTTCCAAAGAGGAAACGGTGCCGCGTTGCGTTGGGTGAAAGGCTTCTCCAACCTTTGGAATGGGCCCACACTACAGCAGTCAGGGCAGCAGTTCCAATGGAGCACAGAAGTTTGAATGCCTTCAATTCCAACTGACTTTGGAAGCCTAGAAATGAAGCCAACGGGGCATCTTCTTTATCGAAAGATAAAAAGGGGCGAAATGTGACCTCGATGCCGGTTCTTCATTCCTTCATCCACAACCTACAATCTACTGATTACTCGCGACCAAGTCCTCGCGACCAAGCCCTCAAACAAACTGCTTCATCTCGATCATCACAAGCTGCACCCAACGGCTATTGTATATCTACAGCACCCGTGCGGCTAGGTACGACACATATATCATCCGGTTTAGCTGCAGTTCAATTGCTAACTTGAACAGAAATATGGCCCCAATAGCTCTAGTAGGAGCCCCCTGGCCCCTCAATGAGGAGCTAATTAAAACTGTCAGTGATCATTTGATCACTAAGGCCCTTGATGGCCTGATTCTTTTTGGTGCCTGGAGTTTTAGGCACATCCACAACTTCATCTATCGCGATCAAGAACTCGCGACCAAGACCTTCTCAAACACACAATCATCAAAAGCTGCACTGAACGAACGCCCGCAGCACCCGTACGGGTATCGAGTTTTTTTTTTTTTTTTAAATGCAAGTGCACTACAAGGCCAAAGTACCCTAACCTTGGGAGATGACTGGACAATTGAACAGATTTTATCTGAACACGTGCAATGGTATAAGTTCGACCCACTCAACCAAAACACCAAAAGGTTCCAACACAACAGAAGCTTGTGCGTTGTGCAACCTTGGGAAAAAGAGTCATCGGCCTCTTACAACCTCACCTTTACCACAGCTCTTACCAAGACAGCTAGCCTCAAAAGCGCAACTCACACGGAAGGACCTTCAGGTATTTGTCATGATGCAGTTATAGCTAGGTTGCTAACTAAGAAGGTAGAATGTGGTCAAGCAAGATATCTGCTTTTGCTCAAAACCCTTATGAACTGGCTGTTGTTGCCAGTACTTTTATTGATCCTTTGGCAAGATCAGTAAGAGAGACAGCAGCTAATGTCATATATAAAGAACAAAAGTCAGAGCCACTAAAAGAGGAAGCCTGCAAGGTTAAGGAGGCGAGGGAAGCAGGCCGGGCTAGCCGGGCCTAGGGGGGTGTTTTCTCTCTCCGAACCCAGGAGGGACCCGTGCGGGCATGTACGACACACCCCCCCCCCCCGGTTTAGCTGTAGTTCAATTGCTGACTTGAACAGAAATATGGCACCGATAGCTCCAATAGGAGTCACCCAGCCCACAATGAGGGGCCAATCATAACCGCAAGTGATCGTTTGATCACTAAGGCCCTTGATAGCCTAATATTCCTCGGTATTTGGAGTTTTGGCCGAGTGATGAAAAGGGCTAGGAGGGTAAAGAGGGCAAAGAGGCCTCAGGGAGAGGACGAGGGAGATATTTTATCTCTCCGAACCCAGGAGGAAAGGGTTTCCACATTTTCAGTTTTCTTGACGCCTGACGTGAAGAGGTTTCGAACACCCAGTGGCTAAGATGTGAAGATGCATCGTGAGATGCTCAAATGGGCAACATAAACAAAGTTCGCAACAGCTTCGGCAATGACAAAAAGGTGAATTTGCCTACGTGAGGGGGAGGAAAATTTCTTCCTTCCTCATCCACAGTTGCAAGCTCCTTCTCCATCACTCGACGCAAAACAGTAAGTGCATGTCTCAGCATCGACCTCAGCTAGCGGCTAACCGGCTAGAGCCTCGACACACAGATAAGCACACACTTTCTCCCCACCGATCCAAGCAAGATGGCCCCAGGAATCCTGCACACTGGGGTGGCGAAGCTCCGTTGGCTTCGTCAACAAGAGGATATTGATCCTAAAATGCACAATGACTTGAGCTTCGCAATCGAGGAGCTTCTTTTCAAAAAGGGGACGAAGGAGAGCCATGCCCACAAGTTATCAAATGATACTATGACTATGCGCTTCCTCAGGATGGCAGATAGGGGGATGATGTAGGAAGGTGTATTTTTGAGGCAATGAACAGCAGTTTATCCTCATGCCAAGGAGAGATCCATCCGCATTGAACGCCATCATTGCAGGGACTTCCAAAATGACATCACCGGCCTCGGCTGTAAGGCTTGAGCGAAAAGCTTCACACTACACAACACACACAACGTCCCTCCTCTCGAGCAAAATGTATCACACCTGCCAGAAACAAACCGCCTACATACCCACCGCCTCCAATGCCTCCTATCAACCCAGTAGCATGCGAAAGGGAGAATAAAGAACTCGCTTACAACTGGATGGCAAATATCCCCCTTTTGGAATATGGCAGAAGTTTGGATAACCCCAAGCAGAAGGAGAAAGTCAACACAGCCTTCTAAATACTGCAGGGTGCCAAGAACCCAACACTTCCCAAGTTTGTGGAGGAGGTTCGAGTGGCTGCAAGGAAGTTCCAACAGGAAAACGATATTCTAGGCCTGAATTGGATCAGCTAGGATTTCAATGTGAAAGCAGTTTATCCTCATGTCAAGGAGGGAAGATCAATAAGAGAGACAGCGGCTAATTACATATATTGGGAACAAAAGCCAGAGCCACCAAAAGAGGAAGCTTGCAAGGCTGAGGAGTAGAGGGAGGCAGGCCGGGCTAGCCAGGTCTAGGGGGGTGTTTTATCTCTCCGAACCTAGGAGGGGCATTCAATTTATCCTTTGTTTCAAGATACATCCTGAGATACCCAAATGGGCAACAGAACGAAACTTCGCAAAAGCTTCAACAATGACAAAAAGGCGAATTTGCCTGTGTGAGGGGGAGGAAAATTTCTTCCTTCCTCATCAACAGCTGCAAGCTCCATCTCCTTGGCTGAAGACTCGACGCCTCGACAGAACAGTAAGTGCATCCCTCGGCAGCCTGGCCTCAGCTAGTAGCTAACCAACCAGAGCGTCAACACACGCAGACAAATACACACAAACACACACGCTCTCCCTACCAACCTAACGTACCCTGCTCAGAAAGATAGCCCTAAGCAACCTATATACTGAGGTAGCAAAGCTCCGTTGGCTGTGGGAATAAGAGGCTATTGATCCTAAGACACACAGGGAACTAAGCTACGCAATCGAGGGGCTTCTTTCCAAGAAGGGGAAGAGAAGCCGCCCACCTAAGCTTTCAGTCGATACCCAACAGTTCCTTAGGGATGCAGAAAGGAGGATGGCGGAGGAGGGTATATCTTTTGGGACAGTGACCAGCAGTTTAACCTCTTGCCAAGGAGGGCAACAATGACAAAAAGGCGAATTTGCCTGTGAGGGGGAGGAAAATTTCTTCCTTCTCCATCAACAGTTGCATGCCCCCACAAACATGCTCAGGTGGCTGCTTGAGCAGGACATCACGCCAGCAATGCGTGATCGGATCAATGCCTCAGCCTTACCAGAGCGCCTCAGTAGCAAGGGCAGGAAAGGCATAAATGCCATCCAGCTTTCAAGGGGAACAGAGGAACTAGTGATGGAGGCTAAGGAAAGAAGATATCAGAAGGGGATGCAATAGGCTGTTTGTACAATAGCAAGCAGTTTAACCTCTTGCCAAGGAGGGAAGCCTTCCAAAAATTAAAGAGACTGGAGGGTGCTAAGAACCCAACACTTCCCAAGTTTATGGAGGAGGTTAGAGTGGCTGCAAGAAAGGTCCAAAAGAAAAACAATACTCTAGAGTTAAACTAGATCAGCGGGAAATACTGTACTTAGGCAGTTTATCCTCTTACCAAGGAGGGGATAAATGGCTTTCTATAGCTTGGAAAGGAGTCAGGGAAGTGCCTTTAGTGGTGGATGAGGTGATAATAATACGTATAGCCAACACAGACAATATCAGTCAAAAGAGGAGTTAATATATGAGGAAATAGTCTAGTTTAAGTTGCTGTAACTCCAATACAATATTAGGTCTTTCAATAATGAGTGCTCTATCCCTCCAAAGCCAGGAGAATTGATGTTTTACATCTCCAAACAAGGAAGAGCAAATGAAGTCAATAGCTGCAAATCTCTACTGCTTGAATTTGTTCAATGACACGCTGCAATGATGACAGTTTTGTCGTTCCGAATCTAAAATCGAGTCGAGATTCGCGTACTTTACTTTTCTTTTTTCTCTTTCATTTGTTTCGTGGGTATTATCTAGGGATTAGGGAGTGTCCCCTTTTCCGAAGGTGGGTTGTAGGTAGCCTTCGGTCGATCGTGCTGATTCTTAGAACGTGGATGTCTTGTTGACACGGCTTGGTATTGTACGTCAGAGCTTTGCTAAAATAACCGAGATATAACTTCTAGTGTTAACTTGCTAACATCTTATTATTTCTCTGTATCCACAAAATAACTATTCGACTTGCTGGCCCTATGGTGTACTACTTTCCCCTCGCCATCAGAGAGCAGCCCCCGTATTGCATCTATTGCCCCCAAACGGCAAGTCAGCTCAGGGCACCATGTAGTATGGATCATTTCACCATCCTGCCTCAGTTTGCTGAATTTCTTATTAATGAACCAGTTCCACCTATAGTCGCCCGGAGAGTTAGCGCTAGACTCTATCGTCTGCTTAAAAACTAAGAAACCTTTGTCTTCGGGACACTCGCTAAACTTCCAAGACCATAATCCATGCCCTTGCCGAACCTCGAGATTATGACTCAATCCTGCGCATCTGTCTTGGTGCTGGCGCAGTAGTTCATTTTTGCCGGCGAAGTCGGATTCGATATATGGCCTGACTCGCCACGGTCTAATGGGGTTTGGGCAAAGTTTCCATTCGAATTTGCATTCCGCAGACGGCTTTTGCGCATTGAATCTCTTTGGTACGACCGATTCCCCCCAGTCAAGGCAACTGCAGATGTTGGGATCAAAACATCGAGACACGTCTTGTAGGCGTATATTGGTTGGTAACCAATGAAATGATGCCCCGTGTAGCCTGTTGAAAACAAGCTCTTTCACACTGCGTTGAAAGGCAGTAGCGTTTAATTTACTACCCTGCTTTGCGTCTCGCGGCCGCGGAAACGGAAGGTGTGTGGTAATTGAGATCTCAAAAACCAATTTTCGATCTTCATCTTTATAAAGTTTGATTTGCGGCTGGTCGTTGTTGTAGCAAGTCTCTGAAGTTTCCCTCCTAATATGCCTGCACGGGGAAGCCTCGCTGTGGGGATGAGTGCAGTTAATAAAAACTGGACCGCTTTTTTTCGCATCTATAAGGCGCTGAGCTGTATCCCAAGTGATTGATATATGCTCACATAATGAGATAAACCCCTCACGCCCTAAACAAATCCTCTCATCATCATTTGATTGGTGGCGTTGCTGAGATGAGAAGTAGAAGGCTCGGTGTTCCATATTGCATCCAGCGCAGTAAATAAAAGGCACGCCTTCGAGAACATCTCGATCTGTCGCATAGCCTCGCTGCTCCCTGAACTTAGTACAGGAATGGCACAAGCCTGAGTTATGCTGTGCTCGCTGATGTTGGCTTGGAAAAGAATGTAGTGGGGTGGCCCAGATTCTGGCCAACTGACTACGCTTCTTAATATCTTGTGCATCTGTAAGATGATACTTCCTGAATGCTTGGGACTGACTGAACAAGCGCATAAAGTCTCGCGAGACATGCCGAAGACGCAGTATATCGTGCAGGTCCAGCTGCTCCATAATAACAACCATTAGCCCATCAGGAAGTCGCACTAGAGGGCTCTGTGTCTGATTCCAATAAGCCCGTGCCACAATGGGATTCATGCCATCTTTGACAAGAAGCTCTATCCCAGCTTTCCTAAGATTGGCGCCGGTAGCATCCTCGTAAGTGGGCGGCAAATCAGAAGAAGAACCAGGGGACCGTCTGTTTCGATGCTGCGGTCCACTAGGGTTGTTATCGGAATTGCGAAAAAATATATCGCTGAGGAATTCAGCCAAATTCCGATGTTTGCTCATAGTGTCTGAGGTGTTATTGAAGACCTTTCGTTTTGGAACGAGAACCGGGTGGAGGTTGTGGTTTGAAAGACGAAAGATTCAAGGTCATATTTCTGGACCCGTGGACTGATGAAAGCAGGCTTTTTTATGGTGATTTCTATCTAAGTTTTGTATCTCCGTTGCCTCTAGGCTGCGAGGTTGAAGATTGGGTAACCATAGTATTTGAAAGTCTATATATTGGGTTACCCCTTAGCTTGTGCCTTGCCAGAACTTTTTGGTTTTCAGAAGAACAAAAACTCAAATAATTTCAGTGGATAGGAGCGCCGTTTTATTCCTGGGATATCTATGGCTGCCACATCAAGCTGATCAAGGTTATTTAAAACTTTCACATCAAGTGACTTCTTCAAAAGCTTTATCCTCTATTGAGTTTGCGTATCAACCACAGGGTATTGATAAAGAGTCTTGCTGCGCGCACACATACATTTTGCTACGTGCACACACATAAAACATCTGCATTTAACATCAAAATATTGATGGTCGTGCGAGTGTAGCTCATTTTTTTTTTGGTCGGGCGGTTGAGGTTGAGAAAGATGTGGAAAGATGGGTCGAATCGGACGGCTTGAGCTGGGGCAGGGAATGCATTTTAATACTGGGCTCTATTAGAATTTTCTATCAAGGTATTGGAGATGACATTTCTAGGTTATCACGACGTTTGGTAACTTTCTTGTTTTGGGTTTGTATCTGCAAGCCTTATTTGGTGTATTGACCTTGCTGGATAACTAGACTTGTGTATAAGTAAAAAGAGAATTAACATCAAAATAAAAAAATAAAAATAAAATAAATAATTTTATATATATTCTAAACTTATTTATGATAAAATAAATTAGGCCTTTAGTATTTTCTTTGGATGTCTTATAATTTCCCAGAAAAGCCCTAGCTAAATAGTTTGATGTGTGCACCTAGCAAAATGTATGTGTGCGCGCAGCAAGACTCTTGATAAAATATGAGTCACTCATTGTCCTTGGGAGTGATTGTTCTTGATGGATTATGATCAGGAACATCAAGGCAATGAAATGGGGCAAAAATTATGTATAGCACAAAAAGCACACGCACACACAACCCGAACCCGAAATATTGGTCAATTGCTGTACGAAAAGAAGTGCCCTGATAGGGACAGTAGTGTCAGTTTGATCTGGTCCACAAATACAAAGAAGTGCAGCGATGCGTTCTATTGGCTTATTGGACTTCTCCGGCCCTTGTAAGATACCTGACAGTCGTAACTGGAGAACCACCATTCCAGTGTTCCGTCCCAAGTCATGTCGAGCCATTCATAATCACTATCCTCAGGTGGCTTTTTAAAGGCAACATTAGCCACATAAGGGTGCCCTGAATCTGTGAATGAGAATCCAAGCCAAAGGCCCTCTGAGTCTTGCACCAAATTCGGGTCGTCAAGCGAGTCCAACCGGATTTGCCCGACACTTGATATTCTCCCATCAAGATAGTGGATAAGCAATCCAATGATAGATGGTTGATACTGGATCTTACGTCGGCACACTGTTAACGATTTAACGCCCTCGAGTGAGGCTGAGGAGCAGAACAGGATATCCCGATGCTTATTCCTGGGGAATGCCGAAATTAGTCTCGCGAGCGATGGCTCATTCTCGTTTGGTTCGGGCTGCACAGAATTTTCAAATGCGAGACTTCTAATTCCTTGGGGGCAGCTGTCGAAGAAGAATCGACTGGGTTTTCCCGTTGATATATCTAGTAGAGTCCACGAGGCATGCGAGACGATTGGAGACAATCGGCCACCCATCAAACAAGATCGCTGTTGGTTGGTCTTTAGAAGGAGGGCAAGTTTGTTATGGCTCGTACCATGTGTGCGCATCCAAATCTCTGAGAGGAGCTCGGATGGGTTAAGCGGCATGTAAACCCAGACTGACGAATCTGATCCCGATTCATAAAACGACATATCCTCACCTGCAACATGGGCATGTATTGCAGTAGGAGCAGGATTACAGCATACAGAATAACCTATAATATTTGGACTGTTGTATTCGAACAAGGCCATTCGAACTGGGGGCGGGTGGGATCGAAAATCTCGGTAAAATTGATGGATGTGGAGTCGGTGGACAACTGGTTGAGGAATGGCCCATGATACAACATCGTTACTAGAGATACGCTCATGGCCATTAACGCTTATTAAACTGTGTATTTTAATGCCCTTTATTTCCATTAGTCGGTTACTAGCACTTGCAAGGCGGGACCTACGTCGCTGTGAGCCTCCAGCGTGGAGTTTGAGTTTGGAATCGACAGTGTCTTCCACCACACATTTGGCGATTCATCGACGACTGGAGCTCTTTCCGAATGCCCGAAAATAACTTTTTGTAGGCCCCATTGGTCTTCACATACATATACTGCATCTATTTCGTTTGTCATATTCGGCGATAGAATTTTCTCAGTCGTAGCTTTGTGCTGCTCGGGAATGTAATTGTTTGTCAAAGATGAAATGTATTTGGTCCCCTCAAACTCAACGGTTGAGGCCCAAACATCTTTGGAACTCTTAAGCTGGAACAGTGTTGCCTTGTCGCGAAACGGCAAGGTGGTGGCCAGACTGGCAGCATATTGGTAAAGCAAATGCTCAGCCGTCTTAAACCGCAGTTCTAGAGGTAGGTATACAGGCGTCTTTAAATTTTCCGCAAGTTGATGGTGGAGCTTTTTGAAGCGTGGTTTGTCGAGAGTTTTTGGGGGTTCAAAGTTGTAGGACACGGCATTCATAAACTCCCAAGGCGACTTTTTGGGTAGTAAGTTAAGACAGTCGAGATGGCACCCGACCGCTCTCTTGTCGTGGTAGCATTCTCGGGTAGAGGCGCCGTGGCACACGATGTAAAATGTATTTCCTTTGAAGTCTACGGGGGTCTCGCAGGCGAAGGACTCGGATAGCTCGCCGCTTTGCTTTACTGCGATTGTTAGGTGGCATCATCACATGGAAACTCCGGAAACGTGGCGTGCTCACCTGCGATGATGGTCTCACCCTTGGTGAAGTGAAAGCGACAGAGGCCACATCGACGGGCCACGCAGTACAATTCTACAGTTGTCATTTTTTTTGGTGGAAATCTATCCCAGAAATAAGAGGGGAATCACAAGAGGGATGTCGGTGGATGAAGACGAAGTCGGTGACCGAACGACGTTTTGAGGCATGGCGCTCTATCGGGGCTGCATTAGGATGCAGGCTTATCGGGGTTACTGAGTTCACTTGCGGGGTTGGCTCCTGCATCATCATCTTCACACCAAGTAAGCATCACTGATGGTGAGAAATGACCAAAATGGCAAGCGACGAACGGATAATTTGAGTTGATCACCTATGAAACGGATGAAACATGTCAGCGGATTATAAGGTCTCGCCACCATTGGATGAGGTCGAGCTCATTGACCAAGCCATCGCGAATGTGTGTCGTATTGTAGGAATGAAGCAGTATTGGGGGCCACGCAGAAAGGGTGTTATTATTGGTATTTTCAGATGAAGACCATCGATTTGCCTAAATTGTCAGTCGTCAAGCTAGAGAACCAGTTCGGATGCTAGCTGTCCGCAACGTGATAATCTGGATCGTGGTCTAGGGTGGGGCGACACCAAAAACACTTGAAATGGGGAATATCCCAAGGGCATCAAAGGAATGTCTCGTCGTTGAACATCATCAATCAACCAATCAACCATGGGAAAGGAAATCATTCACATAATTTTAAGGATGAAGTATATGAAATATATACAGACGGATGTCGTATGTATTTGTTGAACTTTCATCCTCCCCAGTTCTAGGGCACTACTATCAGTATCCCTGCGCAGGTGGGATGAACCCCGCCAATTGGTGAAGTGGGGTTGAGGACGCGGAAGCTGGCTGACTGATCCGCGCTCGAATGTGATTCATGACTGCGAGAATTGATTGATACATACACACAAGATGAAGTGATTTAGTGTGGCTGTGCAGCAAATTGTTGGGATTAATTTTGGACGAATTGGGCCATTCTTCAAGTGCCTTGTCCAAAGAGTGGCCGCCAAGCGCAGTATCGCTCTTGGCCCCCTCGGCAAAGTGCCGCTTCTCCGGCATTTACGACTCAATGAACCAACCGAACAGCAGAGCAGAGATGCAGGGGCGGGCTAGCAAGTGGCGTGGCTCTTGAGTGGCTCTCGATTGACTGCTCTTGGGTGCTTTTCAATGCTCCCAAGACGCACAGCCTCATGGCAGGGTGACGTCACGCCAAGCTGCATCGTATTGAAATCCACTGGGCCACCTCATCTCCCAATCCCAATGCTAATGCCAAACAAAAAGGCGGGACGAAGCCGTTGAAAGCTTATCGCGGTTCCCTCTTTTTTTATTTTTATTTTTCATCAACATCAACCACGAATAATTGAAATACCGTCACAATGGGCTGGAAAGATCACCTCAAGCGCGCCAAGCAGGAAATTGAGCAGCTCATCGCGGATCCCGACAAAAAGGACGAGGGTCAGGGCCATGGTCAGCCACCAGTGCCCCCGCCACAGTCTCGCCCTCCCCCACAGCCATACTGGCAGCCTCGCTTCCAGCCCGACATTCCTGTCACGGTCGATTGGGACGCCAAGCTGGGCAACGGGCCTGACGGCTGGGGAAACCAGGAGCTAGAGCACTATACTGCCAACCCTGCCAACGCCTTTCAGTACGTTGAATCCCATCTTTTTTTCTGTCTTATCAAAAAAAGAAAAAAATGACTAACCCAAGTTTCACAGCACCCCAGACGGTCGCTTGGTGATCCGAGCACTGGCAAACAATGCGGCACCTTCAGTTGATCAGCGCTACACCTCTGCTCGCCTCGTGAGCAGACAGACGCTGGCTCGCGACCGTGGCGTCCTCACTGCGGTTATCCTCTCGCCCTGTGCCGAGGGCATCTGGCCCGCCTTTTGGCTTCTCCCCCAGGAGCCGTTTTCGTGGCCCACCGACGGTGAAATCGACATTGCCGAAACCTGGAACGGAGACCACGAGAACAGGTCATGCCTGCACTGGGGATTCCACCATGAGCCCCAAAAGCACCGCGTCCTGGCCACCAAGATCCCCGACATGCACGCTCGCCCAGTGAGATATGATTTCGTCTGGGACCAGCCGAATGGCCAACCAGGCCAGGGAAGGATGCTCTGGTACATTGACGGCAGGCCCGTCATGAGGGGAAACATCCCAGCGGGCACCCGACCGATGAGAGAAATGACGATTCTACTCAACGTCGCCATGGGAGGCAATGTCTGCCAAGGCAAGACACCCGCTGATGGCTATTACGACATGGTCGTCAGCACCTTGTTTTTGGCCGACGAGCCCGAGTACGGAGGCTGGAGTCGCTTCGAAGGTGACTGGGGCAGGACCGGTGAGGGAAACACATATTGATCATCACAACATTGACATAGACGCGCCGATTTGATAGGCTGGATATATTACAGGATAAAAAAAACTGTTCATAAAATGATTTTTTGTCTCCTTATTTACGCGTATGCGCTCAATCATGATTCATTCTCTGTCTCAGCTTTTTGCGCATGGTGGGGTTAGCGCCTCATCATCTGATTTGCGCGTGTCAAAGCGCGTCGAGGTACTTCTGCCTGATGCCACTTCCTCTCAGTAAAACTTCGCAAGTCGACTATAGGCCACGCCTAACTCACCAAGCAATGCATGGGAATGACATTTTCTTAGACCCTGACTGTGTCTCGATGGCTGAGATCGGCGACCGCGTGAGGGACGCCAGCACCAAGGTGGGACAGCTCAGTGCAAAGACCCGCTGCAAGGAGCTGTTCGAGGAAATTCAGGTCCAGCTTGATCTGCTTGCAAAGCTCATAGGAGACATCCGACAACACGAAAAGGAATTTCGCGTAAGAGACAACAGTCGGTTTGAGTCTCTCAACAGCGTCGATAACGAATTGTCCAATGTGCAGCGTTTAATCCATAGAGTTGAAGGCTCTCACGGAGGCCCTCAGCTCTTTAGGAGAGCTCGGCTTGCAATAGCAGGATATGAGAAGGAGGCTGAGGAATGCAGTGCACGAATTGGGAGACTAAGAACTCATTTACAAGCTTCTTTTGAAGAGGCAGCCGTTGAGTTGCGGAATCGGAGTCGGCTGCAGAACTCGCTTGAGCCTGCGAGAGCCAACTTTATTCCCGAGAAGTTAAAAGGCACGGGGGAATGGATTTGGTCTCACCCCAAATTCGAATACTGGGTTAAAAAGCCTACAATGAGTCCTGCGGATCCTGCGTTTACAGAAATTGCCGATGCGTCCGATATCGATGACAGAGTGTTGTTACTTTGCGGTGTGGAGGGGTGCGGCAAATCTGTCCTTGCAGCATCCATAGATTATGGGTTACGGAAGAGGCATAAAATATCAGTGTTTTTCTCTTTTTGGACAGTTCATGGTCAAGAAAGAGGCATCGACGGAATGCTGCGAAACCTTTTGTGGCAGCTTGTCTTGCAACTACCTGATGAAGAGCGAAACAATCAGATCGAACGCCTGTTGGAGAACCACAAAAACCTAACGGATCATGATAGTCTCGTCTTTGAGATTCAAAAATTAGGCGTGATGCAGCAATATGACGTATTTTGCATCGTCGATGGCATTCAAGAATCTGCCGACGACTGGAACGATGTCAAGCATGGTCCGCTGGCCGTTATGACTCGATTGCTTGAATGCAATCGCAAAATGCACCTGCTTTTAATCGGAAGATGGAGCAGCCTAGAAATGGCCCTCCAACTGTGGTCTCTTACGATTGACATCACGAGAGATTTGGTCCGCAATGACATATTCAAGCTCATTGCATTCGAGTTGGACAACTGCCCCCACATTACGGATTTGGCGATTCGTGAAGAAATTCGGAAAGAGTTGGAATCTAAACCAATTCTGACATTTTTAAGGATTGAATTTATCTTCAAAGAGCTACGTCTGTGCTCTAGTCTAGCAGAACTCCAGCTCACCCTGAGCCGTTTGCCCGACCAACTGGATTGGGAATACCATCGACTCTTCACAATGCTCATGGTGCGGTTAAACGGACAGCCCGATAACCCTTCTATTGGAATGGTACGGTCAAGAACACTTTTAAGTCTCATTATAGCCTCTTTTAGGCCTCTTACTTTCACTGAGCTTTGTTTGGCCTATGCCATGACTTTCCCCGAGCAATCACCAATTGACGAGTGCAGCGAGAATCTTATCACCAAAGAAGATGTCATAAACACATGTGGGGATTTCATCACTATCAAGAAAGACCGTGTTCACCTTGCACATACCTCAATCCGAGACTTTTTATTTCGGCCTCCTCATAGGTGGTATGGCCAAGACAAGCGGATCGCGTATTTTCGCCTTGATCTAAAGAGGTGCCACCGAGCACTTGGTATGGCTAGCCTGAGATACCTGCAGCACATAAACTGGAAAAGGTCCAACTGGACCAAGTTGCCCGACGTCCTATCTAGTCGGTATCCGCTGTTCAACTATGCAGCGTGTCATGTATCATCGCACCTTCTAAAATTAAACCTGACTAGTGAGGAGTCAAATCAAATGATAGAATTTTGCGGCTCAGACGACTTTGAAGCATGGAAAAAGTTCATGCTACTTTCCGAGAGCACCAGGGGCCAACATGAGCCGCTGTCTATTCGTTTCTGGAACGACTTTATAAAATTATGGGGTGCTTTCAAAGGATTTGGCTGTTAATATGGTAAATATCTGCCTGCTAGACTCATTAAGCCAGTTAGCTAGCATCACTTTAAACGTAAATCTAACAGATAGCCAACCTTGATGATCAATAAATCACAAGGAGACTATATGCAAATACCAAAAACTAGCTTTAAACTTGGAGAAGTATTCTACTTGAAATTGGATCGCTACAACATATATACAGCGAACAGAAAATATGCCCATATGTGTCGGTCCTTCTGGCTAACGAAAGGCCAAAATAATGCGGTGGATTTCTCTATTGGTTGATGCAGTGGCGCCTCTACATGCTCTATTCAGTCGATATAGAGATGCCAGGGCAAGGAGTGATCATAGATGTATCATCTATAAGGATCACGATTCCATCACTTCCAGTACAAGAAACATCGAATACCAAATCTCCAGAATTTGCAGTGGGGGTGACAGTCCTCTCTACGTGCGAGTACGAGGCGGCTGGCCCCTGCAGAATGGGGACATCATCACCCAGTTGCTGGCCATTGAACGAGATTGCCAATTTGCAAGTCGTTGGGGGCTGGCTTCGATATCCTTGAATATATCCAAGGGCGTAGTACACTCCGATAGTATAACTTGCGCCGTCGGTTCGGAGGCCGGAAATGGTTTGGGTAAAGGAGGCTGCCGGCTTAGCATCATCCAGGTAGGCATACCTGTTAAAACGTGTTAGCTAATAGACATGCTACAGATAGGTGATCAACTTACCCAGCTATAACCCCATAGGATACAAGACCCCCTCCGTTGACAGGAACAGCGTTGACCAACTTCCATGAGAAGTCTCCATTTTCAAAGCCTGGGTTGACGATTATGTTCGTCCCACAAGCCAAGGCTGCAGTCGGAGCAGCTGTTGTGATGGGTGTCTCAACTGGCGTGATGATGGGTGTGTCGATTGGGGTCTCGATTGGTGAGTTGGCGGTGGGCGTCTGGATTGGGGTCTCGATTGGGGTCTCGATTGGGGTCTCGATGGGAGTGTCGATTGGAGTCTCAATGGGAGTCTCAACTGGTGTGTTAATGGGAGTCTCGATGGGAGTCTCGATAGGAGTATTGATGGGAGTATTGATTGGAGTCTCAACTGGTGTGATAATGGGAGTCTGAACTGGTGTGTTGATGGGTGTCTCAATTGGCGTGTCGATGGGAGTCTCGATTGGTGTCTCAATTGGCGTGTCGATGGGAGTCTCAATGGGAGTCTCAACTGGTGTGTTAATGGGAGTCTCGATTGGAGTCTCAACTGGTGTGTTAATGGGAGTTTCGATGGGAGTCTCAATGGGAGTTTCGATGGGAGTCTCAATTGGTGTGTTAATGGAAGTGTCGGTCGGCGTCTCGATTGGAGTCTCAATGGGCGTCTCGATTGGAGTCTCAATGGGCGTCTCAACTGGCGTGTTAATGGGCGTCTCGATCGGCGTCTCGATTGGTGTCTCGACTGCAGAAGTCTCGAGTGCAGAAGTCTCGATTGCTGAAGTCTCGACTACTGAGGTCTCGGTTGCTGAGGTTTCGATTGCTGAGCTATCTGTCAATGAGGTCTCAGTTGATGAGGCTTCTGCTGATGAAGTCTCGGTTGATGAGGTCGTCGCGATAGACGTCTCTGAGCTGTATTCATTTTGGTCTGTGGACAATGTCCCGGCAATGGCTTCCGTGGTGATCGTGGGCACGGTGGACACGGTACTGGGATAAGTGATGGCACTGGCGAGTTCTGATGACTTGATTCGCGGCGTGCACTGTTTCCCCGCCGCGAGCTGGGCTGCGAGCAGGGGCGCCAAGAGCGACCATGATGTTTGGATGTGCATCTTCATGCCTGCGTTCAAAAGCAATTTCGACAGTCCTCGAGAGCCTAAGCGAACTAAGTGGCTGTAGAAGCGGCAACAAGCGGTAGATCTTTATACTTCAACATGGTGATGAAATATAGCTGATTACTGGTTGTTCTTTTGTGGGTCTTAATTTGGTTGACCTGCACTTGTTCCAGGAGTGCGTCAATAGTCGCCATTTTGCCCCTCCGAATGGTTAGTGGATCGTCATGCTAGCAGGGACATTCCGAGTTCTCTTGTAAGAGAGACCCATAATCCGGTTCTAGTGATGCGGGTTCTGTCGTACTGACTAGCAAAAGTGGAGTACCCCTACTTTGCAGTAGAGAATAACGACATATGTACCTTGACAGGTTCGGTCCGAACCCTTGCCTGCGGCTGAAAAATCGTTATGACTATTGATTTTAGCCTGCGACATGGATGCAGAAAACGCTTGGTGTGGTTGAGCCTAAGTTGAGCCTGATTCACTTTTACCATAAAAACTCGGTAAATCCGGATTTCTCCGTGGGTCTTGATACCCTTGTCAGTACCATACCCAAAGAACGAGATTTCTCGAAAAGCTGCTTGGTCAAACCACTAGCCGGTTGTTAGCCATGGAGAGCGCATTTCACTAGTCTGACATGGGGGGTCAAGACCCACGACCAAATCCCAATTTACGAGTTGTTACGGTAGTGTGAAAAAGAGACCCAGGGTATGGAGTTTCCTTGAAATGATCTAAGGAACCCCCTATAGTCGAAATAATTGTTACGGCGAAGATTTGCGATGTTTTCAGGAAACCCAACCGTGGCGCGGTGTCCAAGACCCCTGGGCTCAATACGCAATAGTGTCTGAAAACCTGCGGCAACGCTTGGATTGGCAAATCTCAGCGAAGGAGCTAATCTCGCCAGCTACCCACCTGGTGAGTCAGGGTGTCAACTTGATGAACGACCATTACACTCCTTCGCGGGAGTGGAAGGTTCCGCGGGAGGAGGAGGCGTCGCGTGAAGCGCGTTCAAAACACGAATATCATGGACAGGTACTTTGCACCTTCGTACGCGGCGAAATACTAGCTGAGCAGATATCTTAGGCTTACGAATTAGCCACGTCTCCCTAAAATGTAGCATGTGTCTGGCTGGCCGTGATTTATGTCTGCTGTAGTCCAAAGACTGACATTGGCCTTTTGATGGACAAGAAAAGTTTGCAATACGTTGCTCGGTCCATCGCATGTGCAAATGAAACGTCGGTCGAATATGAGGGGCCCGAGGGAGATCAACTCTCTCATGTCATGTTATGTGGAGATTTTAGCTACACCAAAGGCCTAGAGTTTAAGAAAGATGTAGAGAAAGAGGTAGGGGGAGAAGTTTCCGTATTGTTCATATCTAGTTTTTGGAGGGCTTTCCCTGATGGCACTGTGATGGGATGAAGATGAAGGTAAACGAACCGTGGAAGAGGTTCTGTGATATTATATTTGACGGAATCCCCACATAGTTGAAAGTCCTGGGCATATGAACCGCCCTGTGCAAGAGATACAAACCTAAGGCGTTTGTTATCGAGTTTCGCTCCGGCTTCGTTGAAGGAGCAGGATTCATCGGGATGTCTGTGTTATATCTTAGTAAGGAGAGGAAATGTATCAATGACGGATTGAACCGGCAAAACTAGGAGCTTCTTTAGTCGAGCACACAGAACCAAGTTCTGCCAGGAGGCCAAAAAGACACCGCGACCTCACTGGTTCAGATAGCCAAGTTCGGAGTTAGAATTAATTGATTAACGGAAGGGAACGTCAGAGCCGCGAGTTAAATAAATTTCGAGAACCCTTGTAACACAGAAGTCGAACCAAAGGTTGTCAGGGGGTTGAATTCGTAGGAAGATCGAATGGCATGAGGATTCGCCAATCCCAAAAATCCACTGTCGGAATTTTTGAATCTTAATAATGGGCGTGCTCCTTCCCAGGCAGTGAGACACGGCTGCATAGGGCTAAAATAGCCACTGTACAGCTGGAGAGGAAAAGTAAAAGAATATGGACGAGAAATCACCCAACTAAAAAGAATAAGCACGGCATTTTCGGCCTATGGAGCAATTCCCCTTCCTATATCATGAAAGATTCGATATCTAGACAGAAGTTTGGGCATTCATTGTCGATATATCCTTCATGGCAGACACCTCATGCTCTTATAAGGCTCATACTGTGAGACACTAGGTGCTGCAGCCTTCCCGAGACTTGTTCTAGTGACATCATTGGCATTGTGCAGTGCGTGGCGTCGAATCACAGACAGAAATGTGTGACTGACTGCGCCAGACAACATCAGCTTCCCCGCCCGAATTCGGATGTGACGGAGAATGAGGCTGGGCTCTCAGATATTTCACGGTCTCCCGCAATACCCATCCTTTTTTCCTCCTACATGTTCACCTTTTCTCTATCCCGTCTTTGCAAGTCTCCATTTGATACTGAAATTCAATGTTAGTGTAGCCTTTACTGTGTCCTCAGCTGGTCCTTTCTTAGATACAGTCTGCTAACGATGTCTTCAAGCATGTATGAATATAATTGCGAGGTCGAAGAGGGATGCCAAAACCTGAAGACCGCAGGGTCTGATTTCTGTGGCTCCCACAGATGTGCATACAACAATCCTAAAACCTACACAAGATGTGTCCGGGACAAGTTTGACGACCCAGATGACAACGACGAGTACGATTACAAGTACAACGATTCCTATTGCGAGATACATCGTGACGAGGAAGATATATGTCAGGGATGTTTCGACGGGAATAAAGATTCGGTTTCTGACTATTGCTATTCTTGTAGACAGGTATCATAGTTGTAAAGATTTGAGAGACCCCGAAGGATAGGATAAATAAATATCTTGTTTGAGTCTTGTGATGGTTTTCTACGCAATCTTGTAGAGTATGTTTGAAAACGGTTGAAGGTAACATGCCCATACCAGCGATTCAGCAGCAATTTTAGTACTCTAACTAATCACGCTTTGAGAGTTTCTTTGGAATTCAGTCTTTCAAATGAAGGGGAAAACAGTCGTCTTTTAAGGTAAGAGTACCTTGAAGAGGTGTGTAGCTACTAAAAGTCGGAGTCTTGAACGTGAACTAAATTAAATATTTCAGGTGGAAACATATGCATCGTCTTCCTGAAGAAATAACAAATGATTCAGAGCCCAATCCTGGTCATTGGCATATGGGTCGCGATAATGCGCACTACGCCCGTTAACTGATATTGGGTAGATCCAAGCACACCCCGCTTTCCCATCAGCATCAAAAAGTGCTAGATTAGCTCGTATAATACCTTCTGATCTCCTCTTTGAAGCTTCATCACCAGTCGCTTTGCTGTAATGGTGCAGTGCGATTGCGTCCAGAGTGCTCCAATAATGTGGGAATGTATCACCCCAGTGTCTGTCCTTACCAAACCAATACCCATCCCAGTGGCGGATAGCAACATCGTGAAGACGGTAATCCGGCTGCTTGCCCTCAAAGCGAAGTAATGTGCTTAATTGAAGCTCTCCTGCTTCTAGCCAAGTTTTGTTCCCCGTGAAACGATGTAGTTCAAGCATCATGACTGCAGCTGGTGCCACAATTGACTGCTCAAAGTTAACTTCGAAAGCCGGGTAGTTTAGACCTCGGTCGAGGATATTTTGACCATGCGCAATGAACAAAGACCTTGCACGCTGAAAGTCTTCGTCGTCACCATGCGCCTTCAGATACCGCAGACTTTCCAGAATTGGGAGGCCGATGGCATAAAGTTCCGCCCCACCCTCTGAATAAAAGTTTTCTAGAGTCAACATGAATCTCTCAAGTGGTGTTTTTTGGGCAACCTCTCCGGTAAGTTTGAGATCCAAGGAAGCTACAGCAATATGTAGCTGCAGAACCCAGGGCCAGTTGTAGAGTCGCTTACGGCTCTGGCCTGTCCCTGATGGCCGGTCAAACACATAACCATTTTCGTCCTGGAGCTCAAGACTGACGTAAGAATAATACTTTTCTAGTGATTCTCGAATGACATCATCATTTGGATTCTTTTTTAGCCATCGGGCCATCAAAATTCCCATACCCACACGTTCGCGGCCAGCATTGCGATCGGAGCTGTTTTCCCAGGACGCTACAACCTGAGCTTGAGTATCAAAAACAACATAAGCGCCGTCAGTAGAATTACCGGGCGCAGATATTTGCTGTTTGTCAACAATAAAGCGTGTTCGCTTAGAAATTAGATCTTGCAAATCAGGAACAGTATTGAGGTAAATATTTGCAGTTTTTGTGGTGCCGTTGGTAGGTGTTGAGAGAACAAGAGTCTTTTTTCCCGCTTGACCAGAGTTGTGGGTAAAGGTGCAGCTTGATTTACTGCAGTTCAATCTTTCCCCATTAATTGTTGATTCTGAGTTTACACCTCCTTTCATACTGATAATGGTGCTTTCACCCTCAATAAGTGTATGGTTTTTGATATCAAATTGGATAAACTGGTCTGATCGGCGGGAACACTCGGAAAAGAAGTCATCCCAGTCTCCATGCCAAAACAACTCCCACTCAATGCTTTCAGATTGGCCAGGGCTGAGTTCCGGGATAGTGGTGTGCAAGAGAATTGCACCGCGAGTATTTGATAGCGTGATAGGGTCGCGGGATTCAACGCTGTACCCTGCTAATGAGCCCTCGTTGAGAACAAGACCTAGATTACGGCCATTGCCTCCCATCTGGTTCATTTTTACCCAGCCGTTAGTGCCCCCATTGGCCCAAATATGGGCATGGGCTCTACTTTTGAGCGCATCGGTCGTATTCGAGTAATGATCATTAAACGGAGTGTATATAGCCAGAGATGTAGTACCACGGCTTGCTAAGTTCAACGCGGTTGACCCTTTGTTTGTAAATGTATATCGTTCCGAAAAGGCATTTCTTCCATCAGATACCTTTCTCGTAACAGTGAGGTCCAGGTCGCCCATAGAGTAAGCTGCCGTGTATGAGCCTCGGTCTTTTGATAAGACTTTAGCGTTGGTCCAGAAGGAGCGATGGAGTAGACTTGCGCCCAAATCCGCGAATCCAAGGCCCCATCGACTTCCTAAGGGTAGCCATGGAGCATTCTCGTATGAACTGACCCAATTCATGCCACTACCATTTCGGTCACTGAGCTTCACCACTGCTCCAGTGGTGTCGTCAAGCTCGATATTAAAGGACTGGCCGGAAAGGCTAACTGCCCCCACAGGAATTGCTGCCAGTGGCAGACAAGCAAGTAGTCGCATAATCCTGCGAGAAGAGACCTGGTAGAATCCAGACTCAGATGCGAATAAATTTAGAGGTGTCGACAGACATGAAGAGTAAAGGATTGATGCTGATTTTGGGCACTTTGCTTTGGGTAAACATCTTCAAGGCTTATCTACTTGTTCCATTACCTGTGAGCCAAATGTAACGCTTACCAAAATTGCAATTCGTCGTTTACAATACCGATCGCCGAAGTAGAAATTTTGTCTCCCCGAAAATGCCGGACTATTCTAATACCGAGTACGACGCTACGAACTCGGCCACAATTACGTCGAGGTTAGAATAGGCATCTTACTCATCGGCAAATTAGCCTTCCGCCGCATTTACCCCGCAATCTCGTCCCGTTCTCAAATCCTCCAATTACCATATTTTCGCATTATTGGGGATGTCGGCGAGATTCTATTTTCCCGACCGCAGGCTTCAAGCCGGTCTGCTCTTGCCATCTACCTATTCGATCTCGGCTTTGTCCCGTGCACGTGAGGGACCCTGGTTGTCCATGAGAAGTTCTCAAAATGGCCAACGCACAAATTCTTGATGTGCTGATATGGCAATTTTGTGGTAAATCCTTTTTTACGAATAGTGATTTTCCAGTGGGACTCATGTAGTTGCAGCCACCCTCCTCCTTTTCTTGACCAGGAGCGACCTGCTCTTAGTAGACACTTTCCGGAAATGTATACCTGCACATAACATCGGGTCTCAGCGGGAGGAGAATACGCTATAGGGTCGATGCTCCAGATACAAGTAGATAACATGGTCGAGAGTTAATACATAGGGCAACGAAACAGGTCTCGGAGAGCAAACCAAACTTGCGGCAACACGCTAATTTGTTTCTCGGTTAAAAATTATGACCCTAGAAGTACAATCCTCGGGCTGATAGCTAACGAGAAATAAATAAAAGAAAACAATTGTACATTACTACAATAATGCACCTCGGAGTTGTCATGACTCGTCTCCCAGTTCTGTTGTGGGTCGTCCGACCCGCAAAACGAGATTTTCTCACTCGGCTACCTCTGCCTTGATTCTCTTCATGCAGATTCCCATGATCTGATGGAAGTTTCGAATTCATACCCTGGGATTTAGCCAGAAATGACCAGTCATAAAGATTGGCTGGCAAGGAGCAAAAAGAAATTGGATGGCGTCTTGAGACAATCTTGCTCCCGGCAGGGCTTGAACCTGCGACCTCCGCATCACCAACACTTGTGTGTCAAAGTATTAGTACGAAGCTCTGACCAACTGAGCTACGGAAGCCTTCCAGATTTAGTCATCGTTGCATGTGAGAAAAGACCGATTGTGCCTAGTACTTCACTCTAGCTGTGGCCTAGCCCATCCTACCAGCCAAGCCAAAACGTTATCATTCTCGTTTATGTTGTACGCCATCGGTTACCACCTTTTTTCAGGGCTACTCAAACTGGCAAAAGCCTGTTTATGCGCAACGTGAAATTTACCCACCCTCTCCCTCGCCCCTTTCTCCATTTACAAAGGCACCCAAAGCACAAACGGCTGATAGTGCAAATTTCAATCATTGCAATAAAACGAGCTTTACTAGATATTTCGACTCATCGGATCATAATCCACGGCTGACCTAGGGAATGCAAGAGTGGCGTTTAGCTCCATCGGGCTATACCCAATCGACCAACTTACCACACCAACGCCGTCATCACCATATTGCGTGGCCTTTGGCCTAAGGGATGATCTGGTTGTTCAGCTCACCTCGCTTGGCTTCTTGATCCTGTGCCTCTTTGCAAACGCTCGGATACTGGCCTGCCAATCGGCGTAATTCCATGTTCTGGCACATCGGATCGTCGCATATTCATGCAGATCCGACCCTGTGCGGCCTGTGCACGGCAGTCTCAGATGCACAAGCACCCGAGCCCTTCAATATGGCTGTCGATCATACGCGAAGAAATATTTTCCGCAAGGCTGAAGCAGAAAATCTGGCCAGTTGAATCTTAGCACCTCCCAACCGCACCGTGTCTCGGACCCTTTATCCGTCATATAAGCTTTCCGCTAAAATGTCCAGACGAGGGGAAATCGATGTAATAGGACATGCTAAAGCCCAAGCGTTTCGCCTAACCGCCCCTTGTCCTCGTAGTTCAAACTGTGGCGCGGGAAGCCGCCAGCCCCGGAGGCTATTGTGCTGCCACTCAGGGCACAGGGTGCTCTGGCCGCTGTTTTGGTGTTGTCCTTGCACCATTCGACCACGCACTCCTTATTGTAAAATGAGGGGTCCTGGTGATTACCATAAATAGTTATATAAACATCTAATAAACAGGGCGGCCCGTCCTCTATTGTTAATATTGATTCGATCATGCGAAAGCAGGTCTTCAATCACCATGGCCAACCAACCAATGGATCCGTTAGTCATCGAGGCATTTTGTTACCTCGGCATCAGTATACTTCTCGTCGCCTTCCGGTTATACTGCCGTGTTAAAGCTGGAGGCTTTCGCAGCCTTGCAGCCGATGATTACATCATGGCCGTCACATTGATACCGTACGCTGCGGAAACGAGTCTGTCCTACACGGTCGGCATGCTTTATCATGGTCTTGCCAACAGCGCCATGACTCCCGAGGAACGTGAATCACTATCACCAGACAGTGAAGAATACAAGATGAGGTGGGTACACGCCGTGGGAATGAGGAGGTGTTTGGTCTAGAATTTACTGACCTATACGATTACAGAGTTGGAGGTTCAATTAACGCGGTTGCGGGATGGTCTCTCTTTACCGTGGTAATTTTCGCCATCAAGGGTTCTATGTGTGCCTTCTACGCGCGATTGACGGTGAGTACTGAACACTACGAGTAGACAGATATGTAATTAACTTGGTCAAATCAGGCCGGTATTGCAAAATACAAGTACAGAATATGGGCTGGATACGGCTTAATTATTCTTTCTTGTCTTGCCTGCCTAATCTGTATTCTCTTCAGTTGTCAGCCGAGGCATAAGCTCTGGCAAATCAATCCCGATCCTGGCAGTAAGTCTCTTCGGCATTTACATCTTAATCGAGAAGTATTTACTCACGCGGTTCTTTTATTAGATCTTTGCCAGCCTGCTGTGAATCGGCTTAATACCTACATGACAATGATTACCAATCTCGTCACTGATGTCTACTTGCTATTAATTCCATTGCCTTTAGTTTGGGGTGCGCGCATCCCAAAGTTAAAAAAGGCGAGTCTACTGGTCCTTTTCTCCGGTGGAATCTTTATTATTGTGGCCGGTCTTCTTCGTTCATTTTTTATCCTTGAGGTATGTATCCACCATCGTGAATTTCAACGCCTCGTGCTAAGTCAGTCTTATCAGAACGAAAAAACGGGCCCTCGGATGGCAGCAACTTGGGCAGTTCGAGAATTATTTGTTACTATTGTGGTTACCAACCTCCCCATGACGTGGAGCTGGGTACGACAGAAATTGCACCCGTACCTCCGATCCCTGGTATCCTCGAACAAGGCCTCAGGGTATCAAAATGACCCCGGCCCCGGCAGTTTTAGACTTAGGGAGCAGAGCGCCGGTGGATGGCGCGGTGAATCTAACAAGTCTACGATTCATTCGAAATCAAGAGACACTGAGAGTAATATTTACATCCGATCAGAGGATGGTAGCGCGGAGCAGATTATCCCATCTGGATCTGGGATCAAAAAAGAGGTGGAATTCACAGTTTCCGCCCAAGATGCTACGATGCTAGAAGCTAGATATAAGAACTACGGGCGCCATGGTGCTTAGTTTATTTTAAGTAGAATAAATGAAATTTACAGTTCAATGCGATTAGACAAAGCAGCCATACTCGGGCCCAACTACTTTCGCAACAACGCCGTCTCAAGGTGGGGCGGAACTACCAGGCTTCCCGATTTCCCCAAAATATTTCTAATACTGAAAATCATTTCATCTGATCAGATTTTGGAAATGACGTCGAAAGGACCCCTACTGCAGCCACAGAACTATTAGAGCGCTACTCCTCTACCGGCCGCCGTGTGGGGCATCGACGGCTTTACGGACCTCGGTCAGCCCGAAGCTGTAAATCCGACCGAAATGGTAATCGGAACGGGCAATCAACACCCAAGGCACATTAGATTTCATTGAATTTGAGATAGAAAATTATGAGACACTAAATCAGTATTTATAAATACAAATAGATCCATCCCCCGGAGTTCTTTGCACTCGATCATCTCGAAAACCTCAATTTACTTGGCACCAATCTCGACCCGTCTGTTGCTTGATCATGGAGCTTCCCAGTTCAATGAAAGCTATTATTTGTGAGGCTGCAGGGCCTGCATCCGTTCTTGTAGAGCACCAAATTCCTCTGCCGGAGCCACAAATTGGACAGGCGCTCATCAAAATTCTAGGATTTGGCCTGAATCGTGGAGGTAAAGAAGTTATCCAAGCCCCTTTTTTTTAAGATTCCTAATATTTTAAAATTTAGAAATGCTGTCTCGTCTTGGTCAAGGTCACATGAAACTTCCTCAGATTCTTGGAATCGAGTGCTATGGCGTGGTTGCTGGGTATCACAAGTCTGAAACACACAAGCCCGTCCCGATCGGTTCACATATTTTCACCTGCATGGGAGGCCTTGGTCGCACTTCGCCCGGGTCATACGCCGAATACACCTGTGCTGCTATAGAGAATATTCGAACAGTTCCTACGAACAACATCTCTGTGGCACAGCTAGCGGCTTTGCCCGAGATGCTCCAGACGACATGGGGAGCCCTAACAGCGGGATTGGACATTCAAGCCGGTGATAGAGTGCTGATTCGCGGTGCGACCAGCTCAATCGGACTCTGTGCTACACAATTGGCGCGTAATCTGGGAGCATCGCACGTGGCTGCAACAACTAGGAATCCAGATAGACTCAAAATGCTCAAGGATACCGGCGCCGATGAAGTGTTCATCGATGGCGGGGAAATTTCTACAGATCTCAAGGGAAACCCCGGCTTCCACAAAGTCATGGAGCTTGTTGGTACATCCACGCTTCAGGATAGCATACTTTGTGCACAAGAGAGAGGAACAGTATGCGTTGTTGGCAACCAAAGTGGCGGTCCATGGACCATGGAAGGATTCTGCCCATTCTTCCTTGGGTTGCCAAACAGGGTCAGACTTTGTGCATACGGTGGTGGGCCTGTCGATCTACACACTGTCCCACTTAAAGAGCTTCTTCTAGATATTGAAAACGGACATATCAAGGTTCCGATCAAAATCTTCAGTTTCGACGAGATCCGGAATGCTCATGAGGTTATGGAAGAAGGTGGCGGTGGAGCAAAGATGGTGGTTGTCTTGGAGGCGGAGGCGTCGGGAGCGGTACAAGATGGTACCAAGTAGACATTTTGGGCTGAATTTCATTGCCATAGTAGTAAGAGGTTTACTTTTATTAATTAGATCCTGATCTCTTAATCACAATGTCCTTTTTGCACCAGATTCGTCATTTCAATCATTTCCCATAGATCCACAAGGACCATTGAATACTGAAATCAACTGAGGCAGATTGTAGCCACTATCATAGTCATCCTGGTTGGGAGGATCATTAGTCGAGTATGTGCCTCCATTCCAACGGTTCATAACGCATGTCCCGTCATCGCGGTATAAATTGTAACAATTCAAATTGTCCATAGCTCCACCTATGCAATTTGCATAATTGGTAGTAAAGCATGAAACACAGCATTCATAGGCATTTGCAGCAGTCAATTGGTGGGTGCCAACACCGTTATAGCCTCCCCAGTGGTTGATCTCTATTCCTCCATTCGCAGTAGTAACGAGGTTTTCGGAAGCGCAAGCAGCGTAAAAGTCGGTTGGAAACACATACTGAGTCGTTGCTATGTTTTTATCAGTAAAAAGATAATCAAAGCCCAAGCAATATCTATCTTACACGTGGTAGTTGTTGTAGTTGTCGTGGTAACATCCTCAGTAGTAGTAATGGTTGTGTCCGTGCTGTTGCGAATCAGACTTGGATGCCTCGAAAGACCATTCAGGGGTCCCTGTTTCCAAACATACCTAGTCGTAATGGTGGTGGAAACTTCCGCAGGATATTTAGTTGTGGTCTCTGTTTTTGTCTTGATGGTTGTCACGGTCTTAGTGGGAGGGACAAGTGTAGTGGCTCCGCCCCTGACAGTGCTGGTGATAGTCTTAGCCAGGGTTTTGAAGATAATTTCAACGCATTTAATCCGCTGGGGATACTGCTTCGGGTATATCTTTCCATCGGAGCAAAACATGTCCAACTTTTTAGGTTTGACTCCTTCTCCACCAAGTTCGCGAGCTTTGACCTTGGGACGGTAGTCTCCATTATCAAGTAGTGGGACAAAACCGGATGGGGCTGGGTATATGGTGGAGATCGAAGTTGAAGTGCTTGTTTCAGTAACGGTGTCGGTCTCGGTTTGTGTAAAAATATCGGTAGCAGTGATCGTGTAGGTGTCTTGGCAATGTCAACAAGGAATATTTCAACAAAAGACAACATTCATACCTATTAGAGTAGTAGTAGCGGTTTTAATCTCAGGCCCTGCTGTCTCCGTGACAGTAATAGTATCATAATCGGTCAAAGTAGTTGTCTTTGCATTCGGTGTTATGGTTCTTTCCAGCTGCTTAATGACCTTCTTTATTAAAGTAATCGTCTGTGTCTTGGTCGATGTCATTTTTATGGGATGGACAGCCGCAAGAGGGCCAAGCTCAGTAATGCAGGTTACTTCGGGCTGTTGGGCGATAATGCCCTCGACTCCCAGAGAGAGAAAGATAAATATTTTGAAGGCCACCATCTTGTGATGCGGCTGCCAAGAGTGGTGGGGGGGCAGGAAATCAGGACAAAGAAGTGCAACGATTGACAATTTATTTAAATAAACATATAGGGGTTATCTCGATGCGCTCAGGCGCATTGGCAGGATGGCCATGCAAAACCCAGCGCTCATTCCCTAGCTTAGCTCTCACTCTCGGAGTACGGCATAGCCCAGCAGAAGTTCTCGGAATACGGCATCTTTGGGCTCACGTCGCAGTAAGTACGAACTGGCATAGTACTCAAAGTGGATGATTCAAGTCGCCTATAATGCAAAAGGGGGTGCGGCTAGCTAAAATAGTGCAGGCGGCAAGGAGGTGATGCATGCGAGTTTAAAATGTGAATGGCTAACATTATCATCGACACAAACTAAATTTGCAACGTACTGTTCACCAATTCAGATAAATCTATAAACAAATAAAACACATTTGTCTTCTTAAATTCAATCCTACCGATATGTTTCCTAGCATATCCTGCTTGATCGGTGATGTGGAAGAGGGAAGTGGCACGACGCTGTGATACAAAATGGTTCTAGCCAATACCAAGCGGCAGTTAGCCAAGGCCTGCGACCTCTTTCATGGAGCCTCGAAACAAGCTTGACCTAGTGGGTTCAAAAAATACTTTGTTCTCTCCTAAATTGAGCCCGCAAATGTGCTCTTGGTTGGGCCTCGGCTTCCCTCGCCCGATTTTGTTCGATGGTGGCGCGTGTTGGATTCATATCATGAGTGGCCTAAATCAGCCCTCAGCACTTAGTGTTAGGGGTCCGGCATTCGCGACATCCTAGAGGAAATTGGTGGCTAACTATGCCTGAACTTGACTAGCGCTACCAGGTCCCAATAAATTCAAGCCGGGATTAGACAAGCGGCAGACGACTCAGATCTGCTGGAGGGACTGCTTCTAGCTGTGAATGCGACAATCAAAGCCACTACCTTGAAAATTCAATGCTAATGGCAGTTTCCAAGCCCTTTAAGAGTCAGTCTCTACGAAGCTCCTACCCAATTGTGCTCTAGTCTAGATTACAAACGACTCGACACATGCTATAGGGTAAGCAAGGGGGAAGAAAGGACTGAAAATAGCTGAGCGCGTCGCCAGCACAAAAGGGAGATAGAATGGTCGTAGAAAGAGATGTAAAGACTTCTTACTTCCTAGAATGTGAGAATTATTACTTGGTAGCTGATTTGAATCGCGTTTAGGGTCATCCCATGGTGCATGTATTGATTCGGTTAGTAGGAGAACGTATGTGCCCTCCTCGCGAACTGCAACCGGATGTCACGCCTAATTTCGGCCAAGTAGAATTAGAGGATAACTTCGCTATTGAACTTCAGATTCATATAAAAATTTATCACTGTGATTATAGTTGTGATTTTGAAAATTGTTAGATGCGTTGACTAATCGCCAGGATAGCCGGAAATTGACCTCTTTCGTCAAAATATTTAGCAAATTGTGATGAAACATTTTCTAACCTAAATTTTACCGAAAACATCAAGAGCACTTCGAAAAATCCTGAGATGCGTCCTTCTTAAGAATATGAATGTTAGGCCATTCTTAGTCCAATGACTGTGTCGGACTATTATCCTTCGTCGTTAGCGACTACAGTGGGTGGCAACAAGTTTGAATCCAAAGCCGGGTACCGGGGCTATCACCACAAAATTCGACCTAGCCTAAAGAGGCAGGAAGATTCATGCTGCCTTAAGTTATGTAGGTAAATCATGCTTAATTTTACTAATATTTTGTATACCAACCTTGGGCTTGCTTTACTACAGCTACTTGTCGAGGCATAGATTCTACTAGCTCTTGGAGGATATTATCTTCAATTGCATGCTAAGCTTCCTTAGCAGCTGCTACTAATGCTGCCTAGGTTTAAATAGTATCATCTACAGTCTCCAGCTCCGGATGGGCACAATAGATTTTTACTTTCATCAGGGCCCAAAGGTTCTCAATTAGATTGAGGTCCGGTAAGTATAGCAGCTAGATTATTGTTTTTATTCTTAGCTTTTTTAATGCTACTATTATTATCTTTGCTATATATGATAGAGCATTATCGTGCATGAAGATATTACTAGGCTGGATAAAGTCAGAAAGAACAATACAATAAAGATCAATAATATACTACAAATTGACCCTGCTGTCAAGAGGGAAAAGACCAGACCGAATATCCCAACCAAAGAGGGCCTAAAGCATCTGATCAACAGCACCTTGCCGCCGGACCTCATAAACATTTCCTTCTTGAAGCTGCTTATGAGAGAAAAGAAAGGTCCATTTTAGTTAGGCCCCAACACCTCAAACAACACGGCACTTATCACTTCATTTCACACACTTCCAATCCAAATACTTATATTGTAATACCCACTGCCGCCTCTTTTCCACATGCTCTGGCTTAAGGAGGATCCTTTTACACTATAATTACTTTCGTCTATTTATTTCTCTCAGTAAATATCAAAAAGATTGCTTTTTGCAGGCATTATCTACTATATCAAGTAGGTCTCGCATTTGAATGTAAGGATTGGTGTGTGTAATTGTATTGTATATTAAATTGCGCTACTCTAGAGAGAGCTTTCAAGGAGTGCCTGACCATGGTTTGCTACAGCAATTTAGGCGCTCTTTTTCGCAACAAAGGGTAGTTTTAATGGTCCCAAGAGGGACTTCTAGATAGAGGGCTTTAATTTTGCTATAAGAAAGATCATAACTTCTAAGCTCGCAAAGGCATGACTATAATTAAGAGGATAGTTCATAGCCACAGCCCATCTTGGTTATTGTGGTGTTTTAGTAAGTGAAAAGGAAAGGGGGCTAAAAGCAGCGCTGAAAATAGGTCTAATTTCCCGATGACTACCCCCCCGGTACCCGGCTTTGGATTCAAACTTGTTGCCACCCACTGTATAGGCATCGGAGTATCCGGATGAATACGGGCTTGTTCGATCAACCCGCTTTTCGCGGGGTTAAAATTACTCCATCCCAAGGGCAATCAGGTGACTAACGTTGTCTCAGTTGATAAGGTAGCATGAGTGAACACTGCCGGCTTTTCCATGCCCTTTTTAGGATGCCCTCCGAGCTTGGCATTGTCCGCGGTATTTAAGCTTCCCTGCAAGCTTGTTCTGCTCCCCTAATTGACTTCCTCATGTAAACTAGTGCGCTGCGGACCATTGATAAGAGCCACTTCATGTGATCGGCATTCTTCTCCACAGCCTCATCCTTGTAGAAGCATTGTTGGAGTTATCCAAATTGCACTCGGGGCACAGCAAGGACAGGCATCCCCGCACGCCATAACTATATATTGATGGGAAATCATTTCCTATGCGTTCTTTGACGCTCTGTCTTTTTTTGTGAGCGATAGTCTCAGGTGACGTGGGCCGATTTTCGACATGAGAGTGACTTGTAGTGGCCTTGTGGGCCTGTCAATGATCGCAGCCGCCCAAGCAGCGAAATATGGGTACAATCAACTCAAGACCGACAAGGATAGCGACATTGTCGCCAAGAATTTCCAAGATGTCGAGGGGCTAAAATTGCTCTCACCCGCGTTCACCGACAAGAAAATTCCTGCTGGATTTTCGAATGGCACCAGCGGACCGACCTCTGATAAGGTTCTGGGTAAGGGCTTAGAATAATTAACAAGAGCGAACGCTTGCTGATAGGCTGCATAGATAATTACATTCGCCGCCTGGCCAATGAGAATGATTGGATACATTATCATACTGCCGAATTTGGTTCGGAGGAGGGTCGCTCATTTCCCTATGCGCGACTGTATTCAGGATCTTCTGATCAGCAGGATGGCAAGATTCGGGTTTGGATGCAGGGCGGCGTTCACGGCAATGAACCCGCTGGCGACCAGTCGCTATTGGCATTGCTAGGCGCTCTCAGCGCAAACGAGACATGGGCTACATCACTGCTTGAGAAGCTCGATATTTTCGTCTTGCCGCGTTATAACCCTGACGGCGTGTTCTATTTCCAGCGGACACTGGCCACCAACTTTGATCCGAATCGCGATCATGTCAAGCTGGCACGCCAACAAACCCGAAGCATCAAGTCTCTCTTCAACGACTTCAACCCACACATCGCTGTTGATATGCATGAATACACCGCTAACCGCCAGTACGGAACATACAAGCATGGCTCTGATGGCCTCTTCTCCGCAGCCAAAAATTTGAACATTCACCCCGACATCCGGGATTTGTCCGAAGATCTGTTCGCTAAAAACATTGGCGAGGCGATGGAGGCCCGTGACCTGCGATGGGAACCGTACATCGAGAGCGAGGTTGACTCTAGCACCAAGCCTGGTTACGAAATTATTTTTGCTGAAGCCGGCAGCGATGCTCGAATCGGCCGAAACGCCATGGGACTGACCCAATGTGTCACTTTCCTAATTGAAACTCGTGGTATCCGTCTAGCGGACCAAGAATTTCAACGTCGCACTGCTGCAGCTTTCACCATGGCGTCTAGTATCCTTCAAACTGCGGCTGACAATGCCGACAAGGTCCTTTCCACCATCGATACCGCCGTGGAGGATTTTATCCAATCCAAGGAAGATATCATCATCACAGACTATTCTGAATTGGTCGACCGAACATTTACCATGATTGACGTGAACAACGGCTCCGTCGTCAAGGCACCCATTCGATTCCGCCCATCTACACCTAAGACGGCCAATTTCACCAGAACAAGACCTGAGACTTATCTGATCCCATCGGGATGGGGCGATGTGGCAGAAAAGCTCCGCTCATCGGGTGTCGAAGTCGAGAAACTTGACAAGGTGTGGAACGGCAAAGTCGAAGTGCTTACTGTCGACTCGGTTTCATTCCAAGGCGAATACTATGAGGGTTCAGTACTCGCCACCGTAGTGACAAGTGCAGCAAACGAACAAAAGGAATTCCCCAAGGGCAGCTTTTTGGTCAGCACAAGGCAGAAAAATGCAGGGCTCGCAATAGTCGCGCTAGAGCCCGAAGGCGAGGATTCGTACGCTAGCACAAACATTATCCCATTGAGCGCAGGCGACGAGTATCCTATATTCCGCATTCTGGGTTAATATTGTAATGAGACAATTCCAATATGCAAAATATGCTAAAAACAGGTTAATTCTTTCCCTGTATAGTAATATTTAAACGATCAACTTAGTGTCTGGACCTTTTGCAATGATCTTCAAGCCAAGGCTTTTATGCTGGGATTGCCCCACGAGAGCACATCGGAGCTCGGGCCTAGAGTGGCCGACCACGCCAGACAAAAATTCTGGCCATACGAGAATCATTCTTTGTAGATTTGCTTTTGCGTGTTTATCGATTGAAGGAGTAGTCGTAATTGAGTGAGACAATGTTTAGGATTTATTGATGTCCGATAGTATTTCCCCCTCCTCTTGTTACAGGGGGATCACCCTCTGCAGCATACCCTGCAATCAATGATCAACCACACCCCGGTATGCATTCAAATGTTCCACGGCATAACCCAAAACGCGAACTCTCCATCCTTAATCACGACATCTCTTTCACCCTGGCCAATCTCCGCGTCTATTTATCCCGTCTTGTTTTCTCGCTCCCTACTAGCGATGAATTACGAGGTCTCATGCAGCTTTTCCTGTTCCTGTTGGACGTGCCATTGAGAGGCTAACCCCTGCAGGAAATTGGTTGCAGTCTTGGCGGGAACTTTTTCCAAGTATCCAAAAGCAGCAGGTCCGTGTACCCTGAGAGGAAGGCGATACACCTGCGGATGATGATTCTAAATTATGGAGTCTAGGCAAAGGGACCACCTATTTGCTCATCGAGTAGCTTAAAAGACGATCGCTCCTCTACCAACTTTTTCGCAATTGATGCAGGCAGTTGTTCATGTCTGAATAGCCGACTGGAATAAGGTCTGGGTTCTTTGACAGGAAAAATGGCGACAATTAAGTACGCCGTCCAGGCCCTTTTATCTCTCTCACATCTCGCTTCGGCGATTGATCCTCCTCGCAACCCATATCAACCTGTGGGCAGTGGTGAACGACTCTTGACATTCAATGAGACCAGTCCCAGTGCAAAGATCAGACCCTCAAGCTCAAGCTTTGATTGGTATTCTGCTGGCGATGATGGCCAATACTTTACGTCAAACTCGGCTGGTGATATAGTCCTGGGCAACGTTGTTTCTGGGAGCACGAAAACCCTCGTCGCCGCTGATAAACTTCCTGCGGATGTTGAGGAGTACTGGATTAGCAGCGGCACCGGTCGCATGCTCATTGCTGCCAACGCAACTAAGCAATACCGCCACTCTTATTTTGCGGATTATTTCATTCTTGACATCAATTCCGGAGAGCTGTCGCCTCTTACAGACAACCAAGTTGGAGATATCCAATACGCCGCGCTTGCTCCCAGTGGTGATGCTGTAGCATTTGTCCGCGACAACAACCTCTTCCTGCTGGACCAAAGCACGGGTAAAATCAGCCAAATCACGACAGATGGTGGGCCGGATATGTTTCACGGTGTACCCGACTGGGTTTATGAAGAGGAGATTTTTGGTGATCGTTACACCTTGTGGTTTTCCCCAGATGCCAAGTATGTCGCCTTTTTAAGCTTCAACGAGACTGGAGTCGACACCTTTACCATTCCATATTACATGGATGGACAAAAATTGGCTCCTACTTATCCCAAGGAGCTGGATCTGAGATACCCCAAGGTCGGGTCCACCAACCCAACTGTCCAACTCAACCTGCTTACCGTTTCCACTGGCGAATATGAGACTGTGCCCGTTGATGCATTTGAGCCTGACAATCTCATTATTGGTGAGGTTTCTTGGGTCACCGATACTCACACTGCGCTCATTTATCGCGCCTTCAATCGCGTCCAAGATTTGGATAAGCATGTCGTTGTTGACCCAACTACTTTGACCTCTAATGTTGTCCGTGAACGCGACGGCACTGACGGATGGTTGGAAAACACAGTGGCCATTTCATACGTGGGCCCCCTCAAGGGCTCGAGCAATGGCTCATACTACGTTGATCTCTCTGATGAGGATGGCTGGAACCACATTTATTTGTATCCTGTCAAAGGTGGAGAGTCCATTCAACTCACCTCGGGAGAATGGGAGGTCTCTGCTATCCTGTACATCGACACTACACGAAGCCTCATCTACTACCAAGCCACAACTCGTCACTCAACCGAACGTCACATTTACAAGGTGTCTTGGGCTGACAAAAAGATCTCGCCCCTTGTCGATGATAGTGTTTCCGCTTATTGGTCAGCCTCATTCTCTTCGAATGGAGGCTACTATGTCCTGAACTACCTCGGCCCAGATGTCCCCTATCAGGAACTCTATTCGTCCAACTCCACTTCCAAGCCGTTGCGCGTTGTGGAAGACAACAAGGCCTTTTACGAAAAAATCTCTGAATACAAACTGCCGAACATTACCTATTTTGAACTCGAGCACCCAGATGGTTACAAACTAAACGTTATGCAAAACCTGCCTGCCAACTTCGATTCATCAAAGCAATACCCGGTCCTATTTACCCCTTACGGAGGACCCAACTCACAGTACGTTTACAAGAGATTCCAGACATACAACTGGAAACAGTATATCAGCTCTGATCCAGAGCTTCAGTACATCACCTACACGGTTGACAACCGTGGCACTGGTTACCGGGGACGCGCCTACCGCTCCACTGTTGCCTCGCAGCTGGGCAAGCTTGAGCCTTTGGACCAGATTTGGGCTGCAGAGGAGTTGATTAAAAAGTTTGACTACATCAACCCCGAAAAGGTTGGAATGTGGGGATGGTCCTACGGTGGATATCTCACAGCCAAAACTCTTGAAGTCGACTCTGGTGTGTTCACCTTTGGGTTGATCACCGCACCAGTATCTGATTGGCGCTTCTACGACTCCATGTACACAGAACGCTACATGAAGACGTTGGAAGGAAACAATGCTGGTTATCTTGAGACGGCCGTGCACAAGGTTGACGGCTTCAAGAATGTAGCTGGCGGTTTCAGCATTCTGCACGGCACTGGTGACGACAATGTGCACTACCAGCATGCAGCAGCCCTGATCGACTTGCTTGTGGGAGAAGGTGTTTCACCAGAGCAAATGAAGATGTTTGCCTTTACCGATAGCGACCACAGCATCAACTACAACGGAGCTGATGTGTATATTTACAAATACCTAACGGCGAGGGTGTATGATGAAGTTAAACGTGTGGCTGACAAGGAGAAGCTCAGCCACCAGTGGATCAAGAGGCAGTCTTAAGGGTGGGGCGGAGGTATTTAATAGCTCTGTAATTATATGTATTAAGTTAAATATTCAGTTTTTTATGTTTCTTCAGTAACATTGAATGCGTAAGGATGTAGATAACCGGAAAATGGAGCTACGTGCTGTTGGTTTATTTATAGCCTGGCTGTTGCATGTGGCTGTGACAAAGAGGATCGCGGCGTAGTATGAACACAGGTGCCATTTATAAGTATTGGATGATAGGGATGGGCTGCGGTGCTTCATCGGCAAAATATGCATGGGAACAGTTTCGGCGAGTAATGTGTGTTGTCACAGCGTGCAACCATCAGTAAACCTAGATGTCCGATTTGAAGGCAGGTTTTTGCTGGTAGTCCATTAACATGCTTTCATATAGATGTAATTTTATATGTAAATGATGCAAAGGCTTGAAGCGATCATAAATTCTGGGTTAAGACTGTCCAAGCGCGGGCAAACCCGTCTGTGCTTATTAGAGCCGCGGCGCGGCCACCTGTCAATTGGTCAAGTAAAAAAAGAAGAAGAGTACGGTGATGAAGGATTTATACGCGGTCAGATCCCTGCGAGACGTCGCACTTCGCTTTGCAGGCGTTTTGTAACGTCGCTTGGATGTGCCGGCTCTCGTCCGTGCGGCTCTCGTATGGCCGAGATTGGCCCTGACAGAGATCGTCGTGGCCGTTGGGTTGACAGCCTCACAGGGCCTCACAGGGCCTCCGGAATGTAACAAGACCAACATCGGAAAGCTAAATTAGTGGGCTGTTGCGCATGGAAATGAATCCGAGCGGGGGCTCGACGCCTCCAAGATTGCATCGAATGGTGGAAGAACACGCTGTGCACCAGTAACTTTGCGTAGCGGCGTGCTCTAGGGCGTGCTCTAGGGCCTGTCCAGCTGTGGCCACCAGGATTACCCACTCGGGTCAACCCCGGTTTTCTCGCCGCCTCGCCCCCTGTGGCTTTGTGGTTTCGCCTTTCACTGGCTTCGTGACCCTGCCCTGCCGTTGACCTCTTCCAACCTAATGACCTCGTGGCAAAAAGGACCTCTCTCGCCTATCTGCCGCCTGTCAAATCTCTATTTCGTAGTGGGTCAATCTCCAATAGAACTCGACTATCTTTCAGAGCCGTTCATTAATCCGCGAGGTCTTCAGCATTCCTGGTTCTCTTTCTCGTCCAGGTGGCGCCCGTTATTGTCGCATCTGCTTTCGATTCTCGCCCAGTCGCACAACTCGACATTCAGCCTCAATCGCACTAGATGCCTCTCTATTAGCCCCAATAAAGGGTGCCATCATCTCTAGCGCCATGACTCGACTGGGGTATAGGAAGACCAGAACAGGTTGTACCAAGTGCAAGCAAAGGCGTGTCAAGGTTTGTCACCCATCCGCCACCACCTCCTCACAAGCATGCCGAGCTAAAGGTTGAAAGTGCGATGAAAAGCGGCCATGCACAGCTTGCAGTAGGCATGGCTTAGAGTGCATATTTCTCTTTCCATCCCCTACTGCGACGACACCGCAGCCACTGGAGCCTGCTCCGGGACCCGCCAACGTCATGGTATGTACCCTTCTCTCTTGGCGCTGTATTCGTTTCTCGTTGTCTGAAACTTGACTACAGGGAACTCCGCGGTCCGTACCGTTGAGTGCCAGCAACTCACCTGCAAGCAGTGCAGATCTCCCATTCGACTTTAACAGCCCAGCATCCTATGATCTGCATGATCCGTACTTTCCACCAGATCTTGAGCCACCCTCAAAAATTATGAAGCTTGTCGCTGCAGATCAAGCCACAGATCCAACCAGTTTTTGGATCACAACCATAGAGCTTATACACCACTACACCGCAATCACATGTGCAACTCTTCCACGGGCAACTGATATGCAACGGATATGGCAGGTTGAGCTCCCTCGCCTCGCTCTGTCTAATCCATATCTATTACATCAACTTTTGGCGACTTCGGCTCGCCACCTCGCCTACTTGAACCCAGCCCGATCTAATCACTACTTGATTTACGCCTCATCGCATCAGGAAGAAGCTCTCTCCGGGCTCCGGTCTGCCTTGAAAGAAATCAATGAAGAGAACTGCCATGCAGTTTTCGCTACTTCACAACTACTGTCGATTTGCGGGTTCGCTACTTTATCCCGTGAGCAAAACAAGCTTGACCAGTCCGTTGTCGATGACATTTTAGAGGTTGTGTCCATTTTTCGAGGCGTCAACTCGGTATTACGCTCGTTCATCCGTACTCTCGAAACCGGCGTTCTCGGCAACAATTTCGTTAACAAGACAAGCAACCAGACAACACCATTATTAACTACCTTTATTGAAAAACTAAATCAGGTACCAGTATCTGGCGAGAGTGACACAGATAAACAGAATTTGTGCCAAGAGTCAATCAGTTTGATCATAAACTGGACGGAAAAAGCAATCAGGGAAAGCGAGTACCCTGAGCTACGGATCGCCATGAGTTGGCCCATATGTCTTACAGACAGTTTTATTGACCTCATCCGGCAACACCACCCTATCGCTTTGAGCATTGTAGCACATATTGGAGTCATCTTACATGATGTGGGCCCAAAATTTTGGTACATGGAAGACAGAGGTCGAAATCTGATAGCGGGAATCGCTGAGGGCATGGACTCATGTTGGAGGGAGACACTTGAATGGCCATTAAGTATGATTGACGGAATTAAATGAATGTTACATCTTAGCTAATAGATAAAAGGAACTTGAATATCTCATGAAAATGATCAGAGCCAGCCAATTCCAATAGTTTTGATTGAAGCTGCTATTGTATTTTCTCAAGGCTTTATGGTATCCAATTCCGATATCATCCAATTAGTGTACTAGCACTATAATTTCCATAGAACACAAGTCAAATTTGTGCCATACAGAGTGTCCCATCTCGGGGTGCCTTTTTTTTTTTTAAGAAAACAATCAATACAACACATTGTCTAGCATTTGTTAGCCTTATGGCTCTAGAACTCCTCAGGAATTCCAGTTGAACCCATTGTGTACTCTCTATTAATTAGAAATAAATGAATAATAAAAATCCCAATATCTACGACTGTAAAACTCAAAAATCCTACTGTGCAGTGCCTTCCAAAGCCCTCAGTGAATAAAAAAAACAGGAGGCATTTCGTCTCCCTCTCCCAAATTAGGACGACGGAACGTTACATCTCTGCCCATGGAATAGTTTTGACGTTTTGCGAATAGTTACTCAAGATACTTGTATATTCTTGCTCCGTATATCGACAACCAACGTGTTTAGCGGCTCCAATTTCCCAATCGAGCCTCGGTCTCGCACTCGCGCTCGCACTCGCGGTCAGTTCGGGGGCGCCGTAGCTATCCGCGTATGATTGGCTCCAACATCCGTATTGCGGGGCAGGACAACATAATCTAAGGTTTTTTCTCGGCAGCACATGGACTTTTTGCAATGATCTTGGGGCGCAGGATTGACTTCATGGTGGCCTGTGACGTCGGGGATTTTATAGGGGCGATTAAGACCATTGCTCTGACGGCGATCCGATTATACCTACTTATTCAAGTAAGTGCACATGCCAAGTTTCTTCAGGCGGCGAATCTTGCCCACAATGGTAGATTTTAATGTTTTCTGTTGCCCCTGTAACCCTGTTGCCTCCATACTCGTCGGATGTTACCGACGACAGCACCCACACCCTAAGCCTTATGAGGCTCTATTCCTGTGCCTGAAACTAGCTTAAAATTTTTATTCCTCATTTCCCTCCATTTATGAAGGAGTGGGTGGGTGAGTGGTTGGTATCCATGGATTGCTCCATTTCTCCGGTGAGCTTATGGCTGCACCGTGCATCCAAAATCACCAAATAAATCCTTTTGAGTTAAAGCGACTATAAAGTAAAGATGAAAAAATCTCATCTCATGGAAATTCATTCTGTATCAACCAAGAGATACACAAGGGCTGAGCCTCCAATATTGGTAACAATGTGAGGGTAATAAATCGGCGTAGGTTATTTGCACTATGAACAGCCCGTTGCCTAAGTCGATAACAATAGCAAAATCTCTCCAGTAGACATTTAAGTACAGATAAACTTTTCATAAAATTCCACCTTTGTTGTCTTTTTGTTAGATGACCGTTATTTGAGATACTGGTCGAGTTTGCCTACCCATAAAGACCTATTCTGATACAAATAACATGCTACATTTAACTCCACATCCTTTAGCTCTTCAAATAATGATTGAACCAGAAAACTTCGAAATGATATGGCAGGCCTTGCCTCCTTAGAATTTACCAAGGTATCGAGTTCTTGAGCCTCATCGTAATGTCTCATTGAGTTGATTTGATCACCAACTGATCATTTGTTTGGCTACCCTGGAACCTTCATGCAATGGCGTTAGACTGGGATAAGCGAGGCTAAACGAATATGATTAACCGAATATTCATGAACTTAGAATCGGTCTTCGTGCAAATCTATCCCGCTTATTAATGCTCGGAATTTGACTAGCAGGGAGCCACCATCGACGGCAATCTCGGCATGAAATTAAATGGAACTTTGTCGTCGTCTGTGTGAACATGTGGGGCTTTATAGTAAATATCAAGCTTTCAAATGTGGAAATGATCCTACCTTGGGAGTAACATGGGTAGCCCTCGATCAAGATCCAGGGCACTGGGCTACTGTGATATTCACGCCAAACTACAATAGGATTCCTATCAAAGTAAAATTCGATTGGAGGAGGTCGGATGATTTTTCTATACTTCCTTCGCATATTCTATGTCGAAAAATGGATAATGCAAGGCGCTTTATCAATGTCGCAATTTGGGAAGACCAAAACAACACTGGGGAAGGGGAGAAACTTTGGAGGATTGAGGAGCACAGTGCACTCAAGGCACTAGACCATTTCTGCTGCTTCTGTTGTTTTCTCATGATCAGCTCATCTGGAATCGCGTTGATGATTGTCTCACACTAACCAGATTGATCAATTGTATTTTACATACGAATCTGGAGCCTAGGTGCATGGTTATCTGGGAAGCCCCATTCTACTAAGTGAAGAGTATAATCACTATCTAACCAGAATTTCATTGAATGGTGAGTGTGGATGGTTCATGAAGGAATGTGGGCAGAGACCGCCCACCTTCCGGGTTAATAGCCGCGCTCGCTTCCGCACTCGCACCCCACTCTGATCTAGACACCACAGAAGTGCAACGTTCGCCACTGAATTCCAGAACCCTTCGGGATGGACCGAGATATCACCTAAAAAGTCGTCTTACTATGACCAGTAGCAAAATTTGCGCACATGTCTTCGTATCGGCGCTTTGATCTAAGATACGTTCCTATATGTATCAAGATAATGATATCTAGATCAAATCTGTATAATAACCTCCCATCTCCTCTAAATTTGTCAATCATCTTCCTTTCTCATCACCAAATACCAGTCTCGTTTCTGCATCTGAGCTATCTGAATTCTTTTCCATTCCCCCACGTTCAACATGGCGATCCTTGAAATGTACAAAGGCCACTACTTGTGGCGTTACATCCCATCATTTCCCGCTGCCATTGTCTTCATTGCGGTCTTTGGAGTCTTGACCTTATTACACTTTTGGAGATTGTTCCGACACAGAACTTGGTTCTGCATCCCATTTGTTGTAGGAGGCATATGTGAGAAACATCGCAGTTCTATTTCTGTCCGATATGCTAACTTGAATGAAGTTGAAGTTGTGGGCTATGTTGGACGAGCTCTTGCACACGATTCTACTGGCAAAGTCATTCCTTATGTTCTGCAATCCATCTTCCTCCTTCTCGCACCGATTCTATTTGCTGCATCTCTGTATATGACCCTCAGCAGAGTCATTCGATCAGTAAATGGCGAATCCTACTCGATTATTCCCACACACTGGCTTACTCGTATCTTTGTTGCTGGAGACATTTTCAGCTTCTTCGTCCAAGCATGCGGTGCCGGTCTGCGTGTGCACGCAGGTCAAGGCAAGAACAAGATGAATCCAAACTTGGGATCCTACGTCATTGTCGGTGGTCTGATCTTTCAAATTGCCGTGTTTGCGGTGTTCATTGTCACCGCCATGAGGTTTCATCAGGCCTTCAAGAAGCAATCCGTTGCTTCGAAGGCCAAGAGTTTGCCATGGGAGCAGATCTTGTATATGCTGTATGGAACATCAGGACTTGTCTTGACCCGAAACATCTATCGAGTAGCCGAATACGCGATGGGTAGCAATGGATACTTGTTGGGTCACGAATGGGGCGTGTTCGTTTTTGATGCTGCTTTGATGACACTGACCATGATGGCATTTTTCGTCTGGTACCCAAGCCAATTGAAGCAGACCATGCCTTCGGACGATGGATCAGTGGAGAGCGGAGCCACAGTCGAAGTGACAAGACGATCATTAGAGATTTAAGCTTTTGCAAGTTGATAGTGGACAAGACAGGTGACTACAATTTTTTTCTTTCTCCAAAACAACTTGGATGTCCAGATGAGTCTCAAGACACCTGTGGACCTTGGTGATTATGGTTTTGTAATATTCTCGAGGGGGGGTTAGAAAATAGACTGAGGGTCAATGTGGGTGAGATAGAAATGGAGATTAGAAAATTTAATAAAAGAATTTGTGGGAGCTTCAGATTTCACGAAAGTGTCTTTCTTGGTAAAAATTGACAATTTAAGAACTCGTGTTAAGACACAATCAAGTTTGCTTTTTAAACAAGGCGCGGTGGTATGAAGGGATATCGGATAGGATTTTGTTCTGTTAGAACTCTTACAGGGGCACTGGTTGTCTTCCTTCACCATTCCTGACCAGCTGCATGATTTTCAAGAACTCATACTCTCCCACTTCCGAAAACCATTTAACAAAGTTAGAAGGGATTGGACATGATAAAACTTTTATCTTTTTTTTACGTGGACCGACAACGCAATATACACTACCGAATCGACATGACGATCAACCAAGCAGACACCAGAATGTCTGCCTCTCTACAAAGTATAGCCTGATAGAGTGCAAATGCCTAGTGCTGTGGTTTTGATCTCGTACCGCCATAAAGTAGTCTCCCCGGCTTATGCGGACTGAGATGGTCCGGCTGAAGATGGAGTGCTGTTCGTATTGGCATAAGAAAAGTCGCAGAGTAAACCCTGGTCCGTCGAGAATCCGGCCGCAGTATAAGATAGCACATTAGCGCCAGGGAAAATGAAATCTCTCGGCACTCCCAGCTCGATGGAACTAAAGTCAAAAGTGGTATGATTTTGCATTTGCGACTCAATGTTATTCATCACATCAGCTGGAACACCAGTTTGACCAAGTTCAGCGGCGGTCGTAGAGCTATCGTCCTCGCTATGCTTGCTAGGGTCTATGGTGAGATTTACACTGCCGTCTGTGCCGCATGTCAAGTCGTAGTAATCGTAAAAAGTGACGTCGTATGGCCTGATTGCAGTGTCGGAGATATCGGGAGGCCATTGCAGGTCCATCGTTGCCCATAAACGTTGGGTGACGCAGATCGTAGTGCTATTCTCAACACTGATGTGACAGGTATATCTTGGTTGAACACATAAACTGTAGGTCGACCCCCCACTATTGGCTGAGACTTTCGTATTGGGATCGTTTTCTGATAAATAGCTTATATGGATCACCACTTTTCCTTCTTTGGGGTCTGTTCTAATACATTTCTGCGGCGTTTGACCAGGTATTAATTGTAAGCCATAACCAGGATTGCCCGTATCGAGATTGAGGGTGACATCAGCGGTAATGCAGTTTTGTTTCACTTGGTTCATGACACTGTCAAGAATATATTGGAAAAAAGATTGTCGGTTGATCCCGACAACACCGTAGCTGCTATTGATGTCTTGCGGTTGCACCCAATTCCAGGTGAACTGGGTAGGGTCCGTGAGTTTATTATTGTTGACCATACATAAATAGTCATATGTGGTTACAGCAGTCTGTTGGTTGGAAAGCGGAAGCTGTACCAGGGAACCAGTCGTCTCATTGTACTGGTCAATCGCTGTCTCCCAAGATGTGATTTGAAATTGAGAAGCATCGAGATCTTGGAAAACGGTAGCAACTGCGATCAATGGCTGGCCAATTTTACTTGCGGAAGCAGTCCAAATACTTATAAAGTTCGACTCTAAGATAGCTAGTGCCTTGCTACTGCTGCTTAGGGCCTCTTCGAATGTTGGAGCGGAGTACATAGCTGCGTTGTCCAAATCAAGGAGGAGCTGCGAAAGGGTGTAGGCGGTGCTGTTCCAACTCCCTAGCCGAGCTAGGATTTGATTTTTCTTGTCTTGATTCTGGTTAAAGAACGGTGTGTCAAGGGTATTGCCGAGAGGGCTGCTAACGACAGGAACTCTTGTTGAGACCACCCATGGTGAGCTGGCTGGTTGGCTCCAGACGTTCCACATTGCCTGAGGGCTCCATCCACCTGCTGGTGTGTATTCGAAAACCTCAAAATCAGCGAAATACATGTCTAATATTACATAATTCGCGGTTGAATGCAGCTTCACAACCGATGGGTTAGTCTGCGCCGCCATGTCCGATGGCAAGCCAATGCGAAGCTTTATTCCGACGGTAAAACGAGCGTTTAGAAGCGCCTGAAACCTGGAGTCGGTTGTTGGTGTGCCAGCTGGAATGTCAAATGGGTTGACCCCGCCCGTCTTTGTGAGCAGATCATCCAGACTGATCATGACACTATTCATTCCAGCAGCGTCCTAACATAATTCTGGTCAACAACGTGTTTGAAGCAGCGAATAAAAAGAGAGTTTGTTTTGGGGGATCATATTTCCATCAGAGTGTACCCCAAACAATTCAGGTGTCGCTCTTTGCATGACAACACCATATTCTAGGAAACTGAGATGCGTAGAAGCTCCAAGATTACATACCATTATGAAACAATAATAATCGCTAGGCTGTTGAGAGGCTTGAGCCAGATATTCCAATAATCCCAAGTTCATGCTAGCCTGAGTGGTTGATACCACAAAGTCAAAGCCATAGTTGGGTGCCTTTGGCCCGCTCATTTCAACAAGAAGCCACGAGGTGATTGTATCTAAGGAGATAGATTGATGCGAGATGATAAAAATGAAAGAATTCATAGAAATGTTAATAAAAACGAAAAGGGCTTCAAACCATGGTAATTCTAGATTTGGCATTGAAGAAATTCCCTCATTTATATTGGACGTTGTGGTTCGTATTCGGATGCTCAGCTAGCCACAAACATGGCGATGTGAGACACTGTACGTAGTAGCTAAGCTGTACAGAGTAGTTTGGCGCTTATAGGTTATAAAATAGGACTAGCTGCCTTTAGCATCCACTTGTGTTGTGAGTGGCGTATTGTTGCCTGCCGGGCTGAATGATAGCTTCAATAGTGGCCTTTTCCGCGACCTATCAGGCTATCATAGTGGAGCACTGGATTGATGTACGAGAAGTTCTAGAACCAGGAAAGTCTTCGATAATCCATTATCAGCCTGTATGCGATCTGGACCATTGTCTGCGTGTTTTTGATATCACCCGTACCATTCTGTGACGAGTAGCACAATTTCTGAAATCCAGCTAACCTGAGTCGGTGAAGTGGATTTAAGTTCCAAAACCCACACACTGTAAAGGTATATTTCAAATGCCATGATTGTGATAGCGTCAATGGAAAATTTGTAGGGCAGACAACGTATTCAGGCGCTCTTTTATTAATTTAGACTGATGTCTTGATGTTAAGTTGGAATATAACTGCTCCTAAAACCTTTCTTCCAGTTATTGGCGGCGTCTGACTGATGCGGCTGAGATTGCTGCCTAAATAATCCGGCACCCCTTGTTTTGCATCATGCACATCCAACGCGTTTGATGAAATATTTTACCCCTCCCCCGGGCCCTTTTTTTCATCTTCATCATCACCATTATCTACTTTGCAATCATGGGGCTCGACGAAATACCCAGCGAGCTCCTTTTTCTCATTTTACAATTCTGCAGCTCGCCTCGCGACTTGTACCACTTGATCGCAGCATCGCCCGCATGCTTTCGAGTATTTTCCCTGTCACCCGAGACGATTATCGTATCTGTCATTAAGAACGGATCTTCGCCAGAGACAATTCGTCATCTGACTGCACTTTTGGCTGCTCCTTCTGGGGAGGCTGTTGGGAAACCCCCTCTAAAGACAGATGTCGAACGATTCCTCAACCAATACTTTGATGGAGCCCGTTTCGATATACCTAAAACGAAGGATGGCGTTGTCAAGATGTGCCGTCTTCACAACCACCTCACCGACTTGGTGGGCCATTTTGCTAGCACTACTTTGCGTGCGTTGGGAAGTCTAGACCAGCCCGCTTGCAAATCCGATCCACAAACAGCACTGAGTATGCTCTCTACATCTGAACGCATCCGAATGGAGAGAGCATTGCTACGTTATGATTTATATTGCAGAGTGGTCCCTGTCGACTTTCAAAATCGGATTTATTCTCTTTATTCTGCCGATCAACAACATACTCTTCTCTTGGAACGACTATCCGGCTGGGAGGTTGAAGAGATGAATTGCGTCCTCCGATACTTTATCTCTGCCATTGGCGGCTTTGTCCTTGAAATCGAGGATCGGGTGGTAGAAACCATTCTCTCTGCACCTGGTACAATACTGCCTACTCGCACCACCGGCCCCTTCGGCCAGCCGATTGTAAACAGGCATTATGACCCTGAAGACAAAAAACCATTGTTTTCATTTACCTTCTTGCAGGAAAGTTATCTCGGCATGTTCTCCGAGCCAGCAAGGGATGTGTTTGAGTTTTATCTCATTTATATAGCCTCCTTGGGCATGGACTTTTTCCACCAACTTGTGCATGGGGATGATGCAACGCGAAACGATCTAATTAGAGCAAATTCTCCCTCAGAGCGAGCCTTCCTTTTTGATGCGTGGTGCCTTGCACCCGAAATCGTCCCTCCCAGGAGCCATGATGTCGACAACGACCCGTCACATGCCAACCTAGGTTATTCGAATTTTAAACGCATCGACGGTGACGACGGCCGAGATAACATCGGGTATGCACACATTCCCCTGCAAGAATTGGGATACGTGTTTTGGGATTCCGAAAGAATCATGAGCCCCTCAGTAAAGGAAAAATTACTCGAGGCAAGGACAGCTGACATATCTACCTTGCGTACAAAGCATCAATGGTCGGAAAAACTGGCTGTTGAAGAGAGGCTGATTGGCGTCCAGTTTCGCCGCGAAGTATTCAGGAAAATCAAGAATGAATTTGGATCAAAATTTGAACACTACTCTCGTTATTCATAGGCATATCGAAGGTTGTTAAATTGATACTTCAATGTGTTGAAAAAGGTGGGTTGGAAATGCACAGGGTTTCTCAAAGGCGGGTCTTGGAAAATACACAGAATGTACCAATGCTATTTTGCTCTTCACAGTTTATCCATTATGTAAAGTTACAAACTGACCTCTTCTTCTCTCATTATCCATCAAAATAAAAAATACCAATTAAATTATTCCCACATAAACAACATACATGCCTTCAGTTCATAAAGTGAAGTAGACAACGAAAGTAGCATCTCCTCCAGGCCTTAGCCATCGCCTAAAGCAATAAAGCAACAATCAGAACCAGCCCGATAAGGATAGAAGTATTGAGGATCTTAATATCCGAAGCGCCGTTGTCTGAATTATTAGTACCTGAGCCAGCGTCAAATTCGCCAGACGAGTCTCCAGTGGTGGAGGAACCACCAGACCCGATCTGAGCACCTCCATCACCACCTGGCGATACTGATTCTGTCGCTGTGCTATCAGAACCAGTGTCTGCACCTGCGGTGGTTGCATCGGGCCGTGCCGTTTCAGACTCGGAGTCGACTGTCACAGTTGCCACGATAGTAGTTGGCTTGTCGACTTCGGCAGTCTTGGTTTCATCATCATTGTTGCTTGAGCTTCCCGGCTTCTTGCAAACAGTTTCGTCGCCTTGGGTGTCGCACTCTCTGCCAGCAGGGCAATAGCTCCCATTTCCACAATCAACGGCGCCTTTGGGCTGGCAGCTATCGGCCTTGCACTCTAGGTCGCTGCCGCAATATCCGCCACCATCGCAGCAGACGTCTCCCTTGGGCATGCAGCCGCCATTGCACTCTTCCTCGCCGTCATTACACGCGCTGGCCTTTTTGCATTTGCCATCGTTGGTGCATTCATTTCCAGCAAGACAATAGCTTCCGTTTCCGCAATCAACGGCACCCTTGGGTTGGCAGCCCTTGGCCTTGCACTCCCAGCCGCTGTCGCAGGAGTCACCGGTATCACAGCAGACATTGCCCTTTGGCATGCAGCCATCTCCGCATTTTTCTTGCTTATCGCTGCAAGTATTAATCTTTGCGCATTTTCCATTCGCTGCACACGTTTCGTCCCCGTCGCAATATCCAGAATCGCAGCATACTTTGCCTGCGGGCATGCAGCTGTCGCCACATTGCTCCTCGCCATCGTCGCAAGGGTTTGGGTCTTCGCAGGTTCCAGCAGAGTTGTTGCAAGTCTGTCCCGACTTGCAGTATTTCCCGCCATCGCAGCAAACGCTACCCTGGGGCATGCATTTATCGCCGCATTGCTCTTTTCCGTCGCCGCAAGGATTGACCTTTTGGCACTTGCCATTAGCTGCGCATGTCTCGTCCTCGTCGCAATATCCGGTATCGCAGCACACCTTTCCTTCGGGCATGCAGCTATCGCCGCACTGCTCCTCGCCGTCGTCACAAGGATTAGGCACTTGGCATTTTCCGTTGGCGGCACACTCCTCGTCTGCTGGACAATAACCTGTGTCACAGCACACCATTCCTTCAGGCATACATCCTTCACCACACAATTCTTCTCCATCGTCACAGCCGTCGCCATCGCTGTCACTGTTGGAGTCAGAGCTGCATCCAGTATCCACACACTCTTTTTCCGCCTCGCACCAGCCGACTCCAGACTCGCAGCATGTACCGCTGACGGGCATGCAGCCACCTTTGCATTCGACTTTACCACTGCCGCAGTCATTTAAGGCAGCAAAGTTGATAAAGTTGCTGCTGCCAAGTAGAGATGGTTTCCCGTTTCCAATTTCACCAAGTCTAAGTATAAGCTTCTGGGGCGCAGCGCCCAAGTCTGAATTGGATGTCGTCAATCCAAGTATTGACCAGAAGGCCAAGGAGCTTGCCAGGCGGGGCAGCATGTCAGGCAATATCGGCCTATCAAAAACTTTGCTGGTGCGGATTTTAAGGATGCTGTCCCTTACTTTTGTAACCGAGACTGAACGAACGAGGGAGTTAGGCGAGGATGCGCCCCGAGGATTCTGGGATTGACTATGCCGGGACAACCAGGTTCTATAAAAGACCAGACTGGGCCAAGCCTGTTATTGTAATTTTTTGTCGGTCGGAGGAAAAGGAGCAGAAAATGAAGACTTGCCACGTCCAGCCGCTCCCTTCTGCAGTCCAGGACCCCGACTCTCACCCAACTTGCCTTTACGAAGCACAACCCCAGCAAGCCGAAATGCACTAGACAGCAGCTAGTGACAGTAACATGAAAGCCACCATGCCGCTAGAGCCACCAACAGACCATCTCCAAGGTGGAGGCCCGTCCAACGCAGCCCAGCAGCATTCACCCTGTGAGCCTCCGCGTATTGACCTGCAGGTTACCAATTGGCTTGTCCAACCAAATGAGTTTCCATCATCCAAAAACGGATGCAGCTTGGCCATTCCCCGGAAGGATCAGATGTGGCGCAAGGCAAGGATTCAGCTATTAAGTAGGCTGCCGAAATGGTCGTTTTTAGCGGCAAGCCCTCTCTCAAGTCCACTTCACCGCACCCAACAGACATGAACCTCATGCCGCCAGACTACAGGGGATACATTTGAAAAGAAAAAAAAAAGTCTGCCTCGTGCTTGCTGTTCATGGTTGCCAAGCCGATGTGGTGTACGCTTAGAGGGCTAGTGTCAATAATCGCGACGCCACCCTGCCATACACGGATACTCAAGAACAGCACCAAGTTACAATAGAGGTGTGGAAGCAAGCAAGCAGGCCAGAATGCGGGCCGCTGTCGTCCAGCTGTAAGTAGTGTGAAATGGCCGCAAACCGGTGTGAATCCTGCCATAAGCTGGAGCACAAAGAACATTCGCAAAGTTAGGATTCTTAGCATTAAGATTTAAGCATAATAAGCATGGTAAACAAGGTTCAACACAATGATTCGGATGACCCAGCCGACCCAGCAGTTAATCGCTCAACCACTCCGCAGTAGGCAACGCCACAGCTGACAGCTAAGACCATTCACGCATGTCCGAGACTCATCACAGCGCCATGGCTTAGGCCAGGCTGAAGTACATTGCAAATACAGTCCGTACGTACAGAGAGACGCGATCCCCGCCTTCGTCACATGGAACGCGCCCGGCCATCTACAGCAAGATACCAAAAAAAAAAAAAAAAAAGACCCAACCCTAAAAAAATTTGTTTATTTAGAAAAAATTAATGCAAATACGTTATTAACAATAAAGAGCCGCTTCGAAAAAAAAATTTCTAATCGGTCGATGCTTGCGGTCGCTGGCAAGGACTGACTTGATTTCCACTTGATCACGCGCCGATGTACCGATTAGCGCTGAGCGAGGGACCGGGGCTATGGCTGGAATGGGCTGGAGCGGGCTGGGCCTATGGGATTACTGGCGTCGAAGCCCAATGTGTGTGTATTATTAATTAAATTACCCACAATGAATTAACTAAGGCTAATCCATCGATTTCCTAACTTAGCTTAGCCAGCGATGTAAAAGAATCCCGGCTCAACGGGTAGATCCCGTCACCTTTCCTTTCCTCCTCAGGACTTCTCCCATAATAACCAACACCAGTCGTGGCAAAATATCTCACTAATCATATCGAGCGGCAGAGCAAATACTTAGAGGTTGGTTAGTTTTTATGTCTTGAGCTAGCTCAAGGGTTTAGGCGAAATTGAGCAACGCGATTGTTTTGCGTCTTACAAATGATTGTGTTGCACTACCTATGGTGGTTTGTTTCCTGAAGGGTTTATAATATTATACACTTGAATAGGTTTCCAACACGACAGTATTCAATTAAATACGACTTTACTGTTATTCAAGCGACGTATCCTAAAACACATAGAGTTGAGAGTGTTAGTCAACTAAGAGGTGGTGACTACAGGGTAGTCAGCGAGAAATGAGCAAATGCCCAAATTACTAAACGACCGATGCAAGCGAATGATAGCAAGCGCGAGGTCCCTTGGCATTGACAATGGCTCGATGAAGTATCAAAAATAAATCTCACTAATTTCGTAAGCTTTGCTCATATTGATTTTACCATCGAGTTGGGGCTCTGTCCTCCGAATTAATAGGATCCTAACACGTCGTGTCCATGCACCTAAAAACTCCACTGGGGGTTGAGGTAATGGGAATTGAAAGTAATGTAACGTGTGAAGAAGGTAAATCTTTAATTTTTTATCAATCAATCAGATAAGATGGCAAATGGCACAAACCCCCACGCCGAGCCCGTCGTTCTCGTTTATTCCACTCGCCGACATCGGGAATAACATCTTGATGTTAATCGTTCCACCGTGGGTCTCTCAATTGGTCAGGTTACGCGGGTTTTCTTGTTTTCATCCCGCCTTAATATCGGAATTGCGGCAAGAGACCCAGTAAAATACATATAACTCATGACAGAAGTGGGTTAGTCGGATGAACCATTTTCGGTTTTGGACCAATGTCAACCCCATTGCTTCCTTTAGTCATCCCATCTCTGCGTCCGATTCTTCAATTATTAGCTAAATTTGCAGAAACATCCTTGACGCGCGGGTTGATCTCCCGCTATAATGCCCCAAGCTTGGCCAAGATGATCCACTTTCGAGACTTATAAAACACAAAAGATCAGCCTGCTTGTTTTCGCTCTCGTTTTACCACAATAATTTATTCAATTAGTCTAAATCATGGCGCGATTATCATTTGCTTCTGTGCTCGTTATGGTTGGTGCTATGGCATCCTCCGTAGTTGGGCAAACCTGTGGATCTAATCTGCTTGCCAACCCATCTTTCGAATCTGGAACGACCAACTGGACAGTCTCGCGAACTCCCATGATTTCCACCGATTCGCCTTTAGATGGCGAGTATTGTTTGTAAGTTGTATACAATTCTCGATTAGATTTTACTAGGACTAACAAGATACAGGGGATTCCCAACAACTAGCGTATTCACAGCTAGTGTTAGCCAAACTATCACTGTTGACGCCGGCATGACGTACAACGCCACCATGGATTGGAAGCCCTGGATTTCATCCACTGTCGCTGGATCTAATCTGTGCAACTTCATCATTTATCATGACTCCTTTGTTCTCGCGAACTACATTGCTAGCACTGGATTTGTCAGTGTGAGCTGAGATACCTCGTATTGGCGGACGGTCAGCGGCACTATCACTCCATCGGCGGCAGGCTCGATTGATCTGATTTACCTGGTTGAGTGCTAACGGAGACCATTTGGTACCAACCTATTTATCAACTATTTTGACAATGCCGTCTTTGAGCAGCTTTGTTGAATGATAAAATGAGCAGGACTATTTAACGACTTAGTGTATGATATGATATCGGTTACTCATTAAATTAGGATTTATTGAGATCTATCTAGCTTTTATTCTATCTTCTTCACGCCACTTTTGCGTGCTAGTGCCCTGCAGGACTACATGGATATATTGGTTTAAAAGTACTAATACAAAAACTGTGAACAAAAAAAGAAGAAGCGAATTGAAAAAAAGTAAACGTAAAAAGTAGCACCATCTCGTAAATTCCAACGCCCCAGGTGACTCCCACTTACTATGAATTAAAATTGCCGCTACCTCCACAGTTGATGCAAGTATAGCAACCCAGGTCGTACCAGTATGCTGATGCGTTCGTGGTTTTGACGAAACCAGCATTGGTGACACTTGTCGAGATGAAGAGGCAAGTGTAAGGGAACTGATCCCAATCAAAGCCGAAACCTTTGCATGTCGGGTCAAGTTGGCACTGGAACGCGCAGAATCTCTCTCGGTATTGCTCAGGAAAAGTGTCGAGGTCAAGCTGATAAGGCACGCCTGTTACCGTGCCAAGCTGGTTGCATATGGAGCCTGGGGCGGCGGTCTTTGTGAGGGTACAGATACCAGGAGGATCAATGTCGGCAGGGCAAGCCTTAACAGTGGCGGAAGGCTGCGGCTTTTTGGTCGTGGTCGAGCGAGTGGTGGTGGTGGTAGTGGTGGTGGTGGTTTTACTAGACTTGGATGAGGGGGCTGCTTTAGATTTGCTTGGCTGAGATACAACAACCGGTATCGCTGCTATACTAGCCATTGAAGGAATAGTCGTAGTAGGTGGTATCGAGCTCGTGGTCCACCTCGATCTGGAGCTTGACGTGGTAGTCCTTGGAACCGGAGCCACGGTGGAGGGAACTGATGTAAACGAAGCAGCAGAAGCCCTGTTTACCAAGCTCGTAGGGCCAGCAGATGGGGGTTGAATATCTGCAGCATCACCTGGACCGTAAGAGAGGAAGAAGTTGCCAATGTTTTCAGGAGTGACGTCGTCAGAAACGAAGATTTGATCAACGTACACGTCGGCTGAGCCTCCTGGTTCGCATCGGAGTGCGATCGCGATATCCGCGGTGCTTTTCTTCACAGGCACTGCAGTCAGTACGGGTACCCACTGAAAATCATCGTTGTCCGATGGCATGACCACTGCATCTATGGCCCTGGAGTCAAATATTTGTCCACCAAGGGAGCTCTCTAGAGTGCATGCATTCGATACTGCATTGGACGCGACCGTGTAAAAGAAGCGGATGGTGTAATCCTTGCTCGTGTCGAGGTCTCTGAGAGTCTGGGCGACCGAGGCTGCAGGCTCTGTGTCGCGCTTCTTTCCACCGTTTGCAGCGGCCAGTGAAACTGCGTTCTCCTCTGGGCTGTTGTCCCCAGTGTATCCCGCTCCTACGACTATGCTAGCATCTCCTTGAACCTCATAGTCGGGGATCTCATTGGGCGATGAAGAAACAACGGCGAAATTCCCATTGCTGACATCGTTCTTCACGACCACGGGACCAGGCGTGCTTGTAGCGGCTGCTGGCGTTCTTGTCTTAGTCTTGGACTTGGGTTTGCAGCTCTTCTTGGCCGTAACAAGATCGAGAGAAGCTGCCAGTGCTAGGACTGCGACAGCTATCGCGGACCGCATGTTGATAGAATTGAAGGATGAAATAAAAAGAAAAAAAAAATGGGACAAATGAAATTGGCACTAGAGTCGACAAAAAGGGTTCGTCGCAATCAAATACCAGATTAATGACGGGATAGGGCTGGTTTTTGTATTCTGCTTAATCCCTTGATAGTACATTCCAACGAGGAAACCCCTTGACGACAGGTTTTTAGCCGGCTTCAATCATTTAATTATGGAGAGTGCATTCCTGCCCCAGTAAAGTTGCTTGGCCACGAAACGTCATGTCTCACTTAGGAGGATTGTGCACACCCTGTGAGGCCAGGCGATGCCCCGCATCTATATCAATCCATTGTTGGCTACAACGCGCGTAGATCGGATAGTGATTAATTAGCCTAGTTTTTCATTGCCACTATACTATCGAACTATTTTACATTCACCTAGCCGTTGGGTAGCATTCGATAGCTGAAGTTGTTCGTTATTGTTTAAGGGGATTAGAATCTGTTTGTAAGGTTGGTAAGAAAAACGTGTCTCAGAGTTTCAGTACTAGAGTTTGCATATGTAGGAGAGGTCGGTATTGGAGGAAGGTGATCGGAAAGGTATGAATCGCATTGTCCGAGAGGCAACACGGCAACAAATAAAATAGTTCTGCGCATCCGAGTACCGATATGACCCTCTGTCTCAGGAGTAATTTCACATGTTTTACTTTCCAAGAGTCCATTTGCCTACACCACTCGGGACTGGTGGGCCGAGCATTCCATCCCTTAGACATTCCAGTAGTCAGGGGCATTGAAACGGTGACCATAAAGCACTTGCAACAGCCCCTCTTAGCTACCCCGAGACAAGCGGACATGGAAAGAGATAACGGCTGGTCTTGGCTAATCAAGAAACCAATATTGGGCTGTTTTAACCTTCAAAGGTTCACTTTGCAAATCACTATGAGTCTGGGTGTTAACAGGATGCGATGCACATTCCCATGACTGTATAGCCTATTGAACCCATCTTGACCTCCCCTCGCAAGGCTTCCTCGGTTACTTGGAGAATGCCTCCGGCTTGGAACCATAGGGAATGATTCTCACCATGTGCCGTCTCTCATTTTCCTGGAAATCCGGCACAGCAGAATGCGCGCATGAACGCTGATCCCAAACGACTACTGTACCCTTCTCCCATCTCACACGGCAAGTGAAGTCTAAGCTTTTGATGTGATTATGAAGGAACGACAAAAGCTGCTGAGATTCTTCAGGCAAGAACCCCTCCACTTGACGTGCAATCGCAGGATTGACAAAAAGCACAGGCTTTCTGATGACAGGGTGCTTGATAATAAGTGGGTGTGAGGCATTGATGGCTTCCTTTAGTGCACGCTCAGTACCGACTCTTCGTACCTCACCCTCAGAAGCTGAGGTGTGGAGCAATCTCAGTGATAGCAAGGTCTCCCTAAAAGCTGGCGATAGGCTCTCATAAGCTGCTGTGAGTGATGTGAATGCGGTATCGCCACCTCCCGACTTGGGCATCTCAAGAACCCAGAAAAATGTTGTCGAGGGGACATTTGGAGTAAAAGTTTGATCGATATGCCAAAGATCATACGTAGTTCTCGGCCCAAGCAGTGTTCTCAAATTGCCCCTAATCCGACATTAGCTTGCATCGTGGCATGGTAAACCAAGGCCCTTACGATTTCTCATCGGCGTAGACAACGTGAAATTCAGGCCCTGACCCTTTGGGATACCCCATTGTGGGATGGTGATGGAGCGGACCATAATGTTTTACAATTTCACGTTGTTTATCGAATCCCACATCTGCAAAATCTTGGTCTCGCTAATCTGAGACGTCAGTAACGAATGCGCGCTTTTCATGATCGGGGACACTGACAAAAACAACGACGCCTCTTTCTGCTGCCAAAAGAGCCACCTCATCGAGACCCTCTTTACTAAGCTTGCTGATCTGTACACCTCGGATTTCGGTTCCAATCCTGGGAGTGATATTTGTCACTTCACCCCCGGCTTTCAATAGGTTTGGCTTAGCTGGGTTTGCACGGTTCCCGGGCTCCTCAGCTTCAAACAAGGGCACCTTTTCCGGTGCGACATATCCGTCCGATCGTGTGGGGAGATATGTAGGATAAAGTGGCTCAGAAGACATGGTGCCCTGGAAGTATTGAGTCGCGATGACGGAATCTCTGGTGTGGGATGGCAATTGAACAAGTCTGTGCTTCAAAACCAAGTACTTGAGCGGCTTTGACAGATAATAAGACTCTTGATTGCAGCGTGTCGCACAGTTACAAATCGGGCTTTCCGAATGGCTGACATCGGCTATGGTCCGACGATTTTTTACTGAATTGGAAATATCCAATGTCGTCATCTGCAGCCCATCAAGCCAAGCGCGCTAGTGCAGGGAACAAGCTGAGCATCATCTCTAACCACGAAGACGCCATTACGATTTTCTTGGTGCACGTCCCAATAAACGAGAGTTAAATTGAATCACCTTAACGGTGGCGGGGAGGACCACCTCGATTATTAGCGAAGACCATCAGTCTTGGATCGGACAACGACTAAGTTTTTGCCATTTCTGGAATTGCTAAACAAGATTCGTCATATGAACCTTGATGATATTCAAGGCCACTGACCGGATTTTCTGTTCTATCTAAAATTGTATAATTGTCCCTTCTACATCGTAACCCGCCACTTATGTATTAAGATTGGTCGGCGCTGCCTATTCTATAAATGCACTGCGCTTCACTGCATCAGCGAAACCTTGGTTCCTGTGTCAAACGGGCTGGTACATAAAAAACCCGACGATCATTACGAGTCTTCGGGGCCGATAACCATGTCGCCGACATCGAGCCTCAAAGGCCCTGCGAGCCCTCTAGTGCAATCTGTTGAGGGGATTAATGAGTCCACATCATGGCTTGCTAAGATTCATCCCTACTTCAAGGATCCAAATCACGTACTGGTACTCAAATTGGATTTGCTGCTTCTATCATGGGCTTTTATTGCTGGTGTAAGTCTCGATTACTCATTTCATCCTAATGTCTTGTCTAATCTCAATCTCAGCTGTTCAAAGACATGGATCAGAGCGCCACGACCGCAGCTTATGTCTCAGGAATGAAGGAGGACTTAAAGCTATATGGAAATGAGCTGGTGGAATTCACAACTTATTTCTCGATCGGCTATGCTCTTTTCATCGTGCCCTCCCAAATCATCCAAACCAGAGTTCGGCCGTCCATATTTCTTCCAATCTGTGAGATAATTTGGGGAACATTCACTCTGGTCACGTACAAGGCCAAAAATGCTCGAACTATTTACGTATTGCGATTCTTTCTTGGAGTATTTGAGTCTACATCATGGCCCGGCATCGTCTCCTTGATTCTAAACTGGTACAATCGAGATATTCTATTTTGGAATTTTTACTGATCGTGAGCAGGTATAATCCCAAGGAATTAGGTAAGCGGCTGGCAATATTTGGTGTCAGTGGGGTTGCTGGAAGCATGTTTCTGGGCATTGTCCAAGCAGCACTATACAAGAATCTTAATGGAGCTGGAGGCCTTGCAGGATGGCAGTGGCTGTTCATTGTGTCTGGAATTATGACAATTTTCTGGGGCTTTGTCGGTCTTTTCGCCATCCCTGACTCTCCTTCGATTACGCGGGCTCTCTATTTAACAGAGCAAGAAAGGGATCTCTCTCGTTCCCGAATGGAGGACACTGGAACAAAAACGTCCAAGCTCATTCCGTTCAAGGTTCTGATCCAAAAGCTCAAGCTTCTTGTCAAGAGTCCAATCTCTTACCTCTTCCTCGCTGCTTACCTTCAATTTGCCTGGAGCCAGCGTGCAAACTCATATTTCCTACTCTACCTCAAGGGATTAAAGGACTCAAACGGCGATGCCCTTTATTCAGTGTATACCGTGAACCTGATTCCGCTTGGGGGATATGCTATTAGCATTATTACAAACATCGGGTTCAATGCACTCAGCGATTGGAAAAGGTGGAGATGGCAAATTGCATTCCAGCTTGCGTAGAATCCGCTTTATAGAATGAAAACCCGATGAACAGACCTGCGGCAATACCCAAAGCAAATTTGGCAAAGATGTAGCCAGGCATCCTCCAGTATTGCTGGAAGACTCGACGGGTCACAGCCAGAAGTTGAGTCCAAAAGGGCATTGCAAATTCAGAAACAGAGCCCTTTTCGACGGGTGCCGGTTCTGTGCCTTTGGCGGCATGGATTCTCCTAATTTCGGATTGCACAGCTGAAAGCTCGCTGCTCTCTTTCCAAATGTCGTACCACGGTTTCCCGAAATTGTTGAAGCCACTGTTTCCGATTTCCAGTAGATATTCAGCCGGGTTCTCTTCTTCACCGCACAATCGAGCACCATTTGACTCAAAATAGCGGAGCATGGTCTGGCAATTATTTCCAATGTCACCAAAATATAGTGTCTTTCCACCCTTGGCTAGGAATAGCAGCCTGTCGAATTGTTGAAACAGGATAGCACTTGGTTGATGGACTGTACAAAGCACAGCCTGTCCGGAGTCGGCCAATTTTCGCAAAAACGCACAGATGGCCCATGAACTTTGCGAATCAAGGCCACTTGTAGGCTCATCGAGGAAAAGAAGCAGCTTTGGCTTGGCAGCCAGCTCAACTCCAATAGTCAAAAGTTTCCGCTGTTCGACATTGAGACCTTCGCCAGGGACGCCAACAATAGCGTCTGCGTACTCTTCCATTCCAAGCATTTTGATCACTTGCTCAACGTATGCGTACTTTTCCTGTTTACTCACAGATTTGGGTTGTCTTAACAACGCACTAAACTGCAAGCTTTCCCGGACAGTCGCGGTTTGAAGGTGCAAATCTAAACAAATGTTAGCAATGTCAAGTTGAAACCTCATGAACCATACCTTGTTGTTGAACATAACCCGTCTTCCTCTGAAAGCTGGCATCTAATGGTTTTCCGTTGACCAGCATATCGCCAGTAATGATGCCAGTACTCACGCGCTGCGCGAGCACATCAAGGAGAGTTGTCTTCCCCGCACCACTAACACCCATCAGGGCGGTCAATGTTCCCGGCTTAACCCAACCAGACACTGAATCCAAAAGCCTTCTCCACTCGCCCTTTATCTCAATATCGTATACCACATCATTCCAAGTAAAGATATCCGTCTGAGGTTCAATCGCACTCACGTCTCCGCCTTCAGGACTTTTCAGAGGGGCTGAGGGTATGGACATGCCTTCCTCTTCTTGCGTCTGACCATTATTCTTTTGCAATCTACTAGGGACCTTTCCTTTTTGAAACACTAGCGTTTCTGCGGTGCTCTCAGTGGAAGAATTCAGCTCGATAGCGACAAAGTAAATAGCCATAAACGCAACCAGGAATACAATAAGAATCCCAAAGTTTCTCCAAACATGATGGTAGTAGTACTGATAGTTTTCAGCAATGAAGGCATCGCCGCTCACAGTGTGCTCGCCCGCTACTGCCCCAGTGCTGGCACAAATCCATGATTTTCCGACAAGAGGAGTGTATGGAGGAATGATACTCGAACAAGTGAATTGGCGACCATGAAATTCGTTAGAGACAAGGATCTCAAAGGCATAATAGATTGGATTTATCCATCTTATCCAAGAGAACCACGGTTTCATTTCGGGCCCCGGAATAGTGAATCCAACGTAAAGAACGAGAGCTAGCACCATGACGCCTGATAAAGTCATGGCTTGTGCAACAGTCTTTGTGACTGCAGCCATGGTACGGAATACAGCGGTCATGACGAAGGTGGATATGTAGGTGATCAAAAAGTAGAGGAAAAAAGGACCCGGTTCTCGGCGTAATCCTGCCATAAAATAAAGGACAACGTTGAAAACGGTGGACGTTACAAATTTTATTGGGATATCAGCCATGACGCCTGCGGCGGCCTCACAAGCCGGATGGTAGAATGCAAATGAAGCATGTTTTTCCACAATTGGTCTCTGGGCATACAGATTGCCGATTTCTGATATGGCTGTCAAAGCATTGAGCAGAATGGCCATGAAGAGTACAGAGCCCTTTGCATAGAAACCAGCAGTTGCATCCGGAGTTCCGTAGAAAATCGATCCGATAATTAGTGCCATTGTTAGTTGAACAAAACACTGGGTTCCCGTAGCTGACATGTCATTCCAAATTCGCTGATAAGCCCGCTTCGTGCAAAGGCGGACTTGCATCCAGATACTAATCATGTACGGTGAACCTCGTCGAACGTGTTTGGATTGCTGTTTGCTCTTTTGCTCTCTGAGTCGGGCAATGCTCTCACCTTCTCTTTCTACCATATATTCCTCTTCATATTCTGCAATTTCTTTCTTCAGGCTTTCGTACTCGGGTGACTCATGCCAGTAGCGCTCAAACTCTTCTGGAGTTCGCGGGACCTTTTGTTCCATCCCAACTTGAGGTTTTCTTTCCACAGGATTCGTGATTGACGTCAAAAAATCGCCAGTTGTTTGGCGAGTGGGACAATGCCAGCCCTGTCTCTCAAAAAAATCTCGAGCTTGGCCTGCGGGGCCAAAGTAGATTTGCCGGCCTTCGTAGAGGACTGCTGTTTTGTCGAAGAGGTCGTACATTGCTTGGCTGGCCTGATAAATTGCCACGGCGTTGGCTTTCTTGCCCATGTCGGCGGCCATTCTCATAGATGAAATAAATTTGTAGGCAGTGGCAGAATCAAGGCCACGGGTGCTGTTATCCCAAGCGGAAAATGGAGATCCAGATAAAGCCATCTCAGCAATGGACACTCGCTTTCGCTCACCACCAGATACACCTCGAATAAAATCATTTCCTACCTTTGTGTTGTAAGTATGACTGAGACCAAAAGCTGCCATGATGACACGAGCGATGTAATGAACAAAATCTTTTCGGCTCATGTTATTGATGCGGTGAGAGGGTGTCCTGACAGATGCCGCAAACTCCAAGGTTTGGCCTACTGTCAGGTGGGGGAAGTGCTTATCAACCTGGCCATTGTCAGCATGAGCCTACTCCAATCGCCTCCCGTACGAACCTCGTGGTTGTAAATGGCCTCGCCTTTAAATTCCTCGATCATCAACTTTTGAGGGATTCCATTATAATGAACGGTAGATCCATGGTCAATACTCAGCCCGTTAAGCTCTCCACACAGAGTTTTTAAAAGAGTGCTGCATCCAGATCCTGGTCTTCCGAGGACAATCAAAAGCTCCCCGCTTCGAATTAGGCCATCGAAATTTCGCAATATTTGCTTATGAACCTTTTTTCTCGACCTCCACTTTTCACCCAAGTTCAGCGGGGTCAACAGCATCGATCCCACAGTCTCTTGGACCTGCACAGCAGCCCCAGATCCAGTAACATTGAGATCCTTATACACCACACCGGTCTGCTTGGCAGTGATTCCCTGCTCGCTCAGAGTTCTGACAAAATGTTGCAGCCATTTTTCCAGATTGAAGAAGTCGCTCAGAGGATCTAGCTCAGGAGACGCCTGGTCCTGAACGGCGAGGGTGTGAACACCAGAGGCAGTCTGACGGCGAGAGAGAGCTGTCGCAATCCGCACTAATTCATTTCTGTCGCTTGCTTCAATTGCGGGCACGGATTCCCGTCGGTCTCGAAAAAAGGTCGGGCGTCGACTCGAGTATGGAGTCTGAAAATCATTGCTTCGGCATGAATGCTCGCTTTCTTCATCATGTGTCTCATTCGTGCGCCCATAGACCGAAATCTGGCTGGGCTCAGTTATCGGCCCCTTCTCAGAGCAGCCCACATCATCTCCAGGCGACGATCCGGTCGGGCTGATGTCGTTGTCATCTGTTGGTGAGTGGCTCATTTTGCAACATTAAACTTATCACAGCAACTGGGAGGCACGAGAGCTTCGCACTGCCTTTGTGAAAATAGGAGAGCAAAGAAGAAAATCTGCTGAGGGAGGGTGGTAATGCTGAAGTGCGGAGTATGAGTGAAATAGCAAGCGTGGCCTCCCTCAGATTAGATATTATGAACTAGTTAGATATTATGAACTAGCTAAGGTTTCATAAAGTAAACATGCCATACTTCACCAATAATTCCGTGGGATTAAAATGTCTTGGAGTTGATCCAACCACGTCTCGATCTGTGTGTCGCATCATGTCAACGCCTCGAAACCTGTCGATCAGACCCATTTGTGTGCACCGTATTAAGAATAAAATGAGCTTTGAGAATTTGAGCTCCATCTTGAGAAAATACAATGCTACATCCAGCGTAACAAAGTGGCGTTGAAATAAAAAAGCCACCAAAGTTAAAGTAGTAGCAATGATCTCATGATGACCACATTCCATGCAGCTTCAAAGATTGTATTTTCATTCTAAACAATCGAAATTCTATTCTATTTTGTGTACTTTAAAGAACCGTCGAATTTGTCCAAGACGAGAGATGGAGGTGCGAGGGAGAAAAGTTCAAGAATAGCCAAGCAGGGTGAACCCGAGAACGTTGGAATGTAAAGGTCGGTCCGCAAGTTACCAGCATTCCATGCCTGGTGATAAGCATTGATTGGTTAACTGTAGTGTTATTTGTTATTCTCACGGATTTTTTGAATATCCGGGGGAATTTGGTATCTATTTTTGACGAAGACATCGATTAGTAGGACACACCCAATCAGTTCAGCATACTTTCGCTCATTCATGACGGAACAAAAATTGAAGGAAGCGTTGGTAGAAATTATTTTGGAAAAAGGAACGTTTAGTATTGTAATGGATGGTACTTTGAATCGGTCCCAATGCTGATTCTCATGCTTACAGGACTGAGAGAGTCTCTCCAGATGGACTTTGCTCGCAATCGCATGTGCACACTAAGCCAAAACGCCAATTGTACTCATAGAATAAACAGTAGAAAACTAATAATAAAAATCCCTAGGCTTGTGGATAATAGGAAATTGATATTTATTGTTTTTAAAAAATAGTAATTTGCTGCTGTGGCTGGACTTGAATGCCTCACTGTAATCCGTTTGTTGTTTTAGCCGTGTCTGTCCAAAAGTATCCCGCTCTAGTGAAAATTGGCAATTCGTCATCCGAAGAAATACTATCCAGTGGATCTGTCTAGGGATTAAGGCAGTCTCCGAATTTATCTGTAGGTTAGAGCTCAATTCAAGGACTGGAAGAAGCACCAAATTAGAGTCTTGTGATGACGATGTAGTGTCCGGGATGTAGTTCACTTCAAAATGAGAGAACTCACAAATATAAGCAGATAGCTCCAGCGTACCACTGGATACTACTTTCCCATCCTCTGCAGTCCGAATGCGCATATCTGCGATAAGAAAGTGGCTTACTAACATGCCTGATACGGCTTTAGAATCCCGCAGTATTCGTGATCCAATTCTTCCATTCAACGATCCCCACGACCAAGTTGGCGTTTTTGGAGATATTCTCTCACCTAAGCACCCTTGTGGAACGTTCCATAGTAAATCCAGTTCCAGATTATCTTCCCATAAGCCAGCTATAAATCTCGATCCAGAACTGTTTGTAATAAATTCTGCAACCCCAAGAATCGCAGGGATCCGATCTGTTATTTTTGTCCAATTTCTCTGGGAGTATTGTTCAACAAGCTGGTACCAACTATGATGAAATTCAAATTTCTCTTGGAAGGACTTTTTTCCTGACTTGAGAAGCAACTGGAATTCCCCTCGCATTCCCATCAATGCAGAAGAGTGGAAAAAATCCATTCTCTTTTGTTCCAAGCTCTTATACGCTGGGTTACGATACACCTCTTTGCCCATGAACCGATGCCGTCCTGTGAGTAGGCTTCTTGGGTAACGCGTGTAGTAAGGATGAAGTACTGTAATGAATTCCTCATCTTCTTGATTTAAATTGACTTGCTCAGTTCTTGACCGAGCTGTGCCGTTGGCTTGAAGGTTCTTTTTTAAAGAGTACACGATACCATTTGTGTGATATTCTGATGCTTGCACCGTGTTACACTCGAACAAAACAAATCCCTTGGAAAAATGTAAGACACGAGAAGAAAGCATTCGCTCCTGAAATGTCCAAGCTCTTGTCGTTACTGGGGCTTTCTCGACATAATTTGCAAATAATTCTGTTAATGCCTCTCTTTGCTGACCTCCGAAATCTTTTGGTCGGACGATAAGAAGTCGGTCATTCTGTTTCCTTAGTACGCACTGGGAATCTTGTTGAAATGGTGTTTTGTCATGAGACAATCCTCCAAGAAAATTATCCGAGCTTGTTGCGGAGAGAACGCAAACAGCTTTGGCATATACCAGACCCATCTTGGTAGATTCAGCCATCCAATCTTCGCTAGAGCTCTGGATGATACATAGCGAATCTATCCAAAGATACGGAATCCCCAGATCTCTTGTGATCAGAACAGCATCTCGAAAACTTTTAGGCAGGTCCTTGAGCCGAATCGAGCTCATCAGATCATTTGCGTTTTCGTAAGTTAGTGTCGTGGGGACCCCGTTTCCCCAGCAATGACTCAGCGCCGTATATTGTATCTCATCTGTTTTTGGTAATTCTAGCTGGGCGCAAAGACGGATCGTTGGTTCTCCAGGATTCCCGACTGCTAAAAGGCGAGTTGGGGTAAATCCTGTGCTAGAGTGGGGGGAATAGTTGGCTTTACAGATCGGGTGTTGTTGGCAAGCTGCTATCCAAGATTTGGCCAATTTCATAACAGCTGAGGAATATGTTTTTTCGCATGTATCGCATTCATGCGTTGTTACCTCTAGGTGATATCAACAAATGATTGCACTTTTAGTTGTCGACATTTCTTACCTTCACTCACTGTAAGATTCAATAATTCTTTTCTATCACCAATACCCATCAGAAGTTCACCCGTTTTCACGTTTTCTTCTATTCTGACCATCAATCGCGTACCCTCAATGTGTGTGGTTGGGTTGCCGTTTACGGTCGGAAAAGACGGCAATTCTGTCAGCCGCGAAGACCATGAGCGCAAAAGAACCAAACACAATTGACAATTTCTAGATGAGACATCCAGGTCCTTTATTTTATGATGAGCATAATTCTCGGGTCGTCTAATCCGTGGCCAAGTAGAGCCTGTGAGCAGATGCGATTTTTCAACCATCATGTCACAAAGTTCGCATAAACGCCCTCTTCCCGTCCTGCAACCCTCTATGCATGGTGGCTGTTGATATCTAGGAAGGCGGAAAAGGCAAAGGCGAGTAAATAGAAATGTAACAGAGCGCAAATATCGAGCAACGGTTTGAGAAATGTACGCTCCGGGTGGCACGTTATGCCATCTTGCGCATATCATCAATATAACACACAGCACGATGACAAAAACGAATATTAAGAGTATGGCAATAGGCCCAGTCATTATGTCGGATTGGAGGCGGGCGCTAGAGATCTTGGAGACAAGAGCGTTGAGCAGCTATACTGATTGGAAGAATGAACGCAAAAGGTTCAACTGTGGCATTTAAGTCGAAGAAGGGTGAGGAGAGTGCTTTGGCCACCTCTGTTATTAGATGCCTAGAAATTCAGCCTTGTGATGGAGAAGGCTGTGACAGCCATCCAATCGCCATTGTTACACCATCAGGCTGCAGATCTGGATGGCCTGTGTGAAGGTCCACGTGCTGAGCTTTCAGCCCGATTTATTTAACAATTCTAGCGGGAAAGAACTCTATGTCATTAAGATTAAATTTTCCGGTTGTAGAAAAGATGATAGATGGGAATAGCAAAATACGTCATCCATCGCTATGATTTCAGTGTGTGCAGTTCACCCAGTTTGCATAAATGTGACAAAAAACTGCAGGGTCTTTTTTTCCTGCATCTTGCCCCACCATAGGCAATATGCAGTTCAAAACCGACCCCAGACATGACCGAGTGGGTACTGCTGCGATAGAAACCTCTTTTTCGTGAGTTTGTGTTGTCGCATTTCCTGGTTCATCGCCTGTCTGTCTACTCACTCGAGTGAGACGCCGATCGGGTAAAATTCGCACTGTCTCCGGCTTACCGCCTATCTGGCCTGGTCACCTTTCAGCCGCCCCCTGCACAGCGGCGGCGGTCGGATAAACAAGGGACACCCATGTCTGTTGATTGTGCCTTGAGGCCTCAAAGGATGTTCTGTACATTTTGGAATGTGGAATATTTCCAATTGATCCCGGTATTTTTATCAGGCAGTTGCGCAATCCTGAGACGCGCTGACTGGACTCTTCGCTCCCACGTTGATCGATGACGAAACGTGATGTGCGACCTGCAGAGATTTTCATCAGGCGCTTGTGTCCCCTGTCTGGCCTGGCCTGGCCTGGCACACATCCCAGCCTTAAATACACCCTTGGCCTTGGGTCAGTGCGGGATGCAATTTCTCCACGACACCATTTTCCAAACACTAGATCTCGGGTTGCGATCTGAAACGCCACGTCATTGTCATCATCGCCCCAGCATACACCCGACATCACGTCTTTGTCTGTCCAGTTATCCACCACTGCACTGCACTGCAAACCATCATTCATCCATCTATCTATCTATCCGCGCACACCACAACCACAACCACAACCATGTCCCGTCCACGGGAGCAGCTCTACTTCGCCTACGGCAGCAACCTCTGGGTGCAGCAGATGGCCGCCAGATGCCCCGGCAGCATCTACATCGGACGCGCTATCCTGCCCGACTACCGGTGGCAGATCAATGAAAGAGGCTACGCAAACGTCATCCCGTGTAGCGGCTATAACGTGCACGGCCTGATCTACAAAGTAAATATCGACGACGAAAACCGCCTGGACAGAAATGAAGGCGTCAGCACCGGCGCCTACTCGAAAGCCTACGAGAGAGTCATCCTCCACGCCGCCGGGTCGGACCTCCAGATGCCCACTCGGCACATGGTGGAGGACGACGCGCTAGCACCCTCAATTCTCGCCGCGCGCCATCGGGCATCAAGATTCGGAGGCCTGGAGCGGGAGCCAACCCTGAAGGCCAACGTCTTGGTCTATCTCAGCGAGACATACGTTCGCTGGAGCCAGCCCAAAGAGGAGTACATTGGCCGCATGAACTACGGCATCAGAGACGGCATCGCGTTGGGCATCCCAGCCGACTTCTTCACCGCAGTTATTCGGCCATTGATCCCGAACAGGCCAACGGCGCGCAGGGTTCAACCCAGAGTAGTGCAGCGCCAAAGTTTAGCCGCTCCCGATCACATCCATCGCCACCACCGAGCGCGTTCAGCTCCCGACGAGCCAAGACGCAGGTCCAGAAGCAGAGCCAGAAGCACCACGAGAGACAAGAGCACAGCCAGAGAAAAGAGCACCACTAGAGACAAAAGCACCCACAGAGGCAGAGAGGACAGAAGCACCACTAGGGACAAGAGCAGCACGAGGGACAAAAGCACTCACAGAGGTAGACAGGAGAGAAGTACCCACAGAGGCAGAGACATCTCGCCTGACCGACACACGTGGGCGCCGGCAGAGTGGAGTGCACCAACAGAATGGGCCCCTCCTATCTTTAGATCGGCAAGGAGCGTGTCTCGTGGCGCCTCTACGAGAGTGCCTAGGCCGCAACCTCGTGATGATGTAACTTACTACTACTGAAAGTCGGTACCTTGAGCAGGAGGCTGGTCAGGGAAGATTCATGATTTTCTCACAATCAGCAGGGCGTTTGCTCCAAACCAGTTTTCACAGCGCGATCACAAAAGTTTCGAGGTTTATGGCTTTTAGTTTATGTCTTGTAGGGAATATGTGTTGATTGTCGGGTCTGTATGATTAGAAGTTGCATTTCATCATGTGTTGTTTAAATCATCAATTTATCATTTCATCGTTTTTGCAATCAAAGGTTCCGGCTAGCCTGCGCAACTCAGTGTTGAAACATATCACGGCGCAATTCGTTCAAAACTCCCCCAAGAGAGATTGTTTAATAAGTCCTACCCAATTCACAGCCGTCTATTGAATTAAATGTTTTATAGTAGAACAAGGGCATCCGATATTCTAAGAGGATACCACATAAAAAATTCTCATCTGGTAGCCCTGTACCGCATGACATTGAGATTAAAGCCGTCTGGACTTTCCTCATCTCCTTCGATATGAATCTGCTCAAGGAGTTCGAAACCAACCCTTTGAAAAAGCCTGGCGCCCTTTGTAGAAGCCAAGACACCTTGGTCAACGCCATCGATGTCTGCAAGCCTTGTGCCCCATCGAGCCAGGCGATACCCATGCTGACGACCCCAATAAGCAGGGTGAACAACCATGCGCTCTAGCGTACAGAGCCCTTCCAAATGCCTTAACATCAGGAGTTAGTAGGGGAGGTTATAAATTGCAGGAAATCTAGGCCCATACCGCTCTACAGCAGGTTCCCATACCTCAGCTGCTCTTTTCACTCGATCTTCATCTATATCAAGCCCATCATACTCTAAGATATCGGGCATTTGGCCTTTTACACTTGTTAGTTCTGGAGTAGCCTAGTGGAGGCGGAAACAGCTTTAGCTTACCAAATGGCATCAGAAACGTTCCTGTGCGCTCCGAGTCTGGCTCGAACTTCCAGACGGCAAAGCCCACAACCACTTCAGCACCTTCAGCTGGCGGCACCCACGGATCCTATTCGGGGACGATGGCAGCACTCCAGGAATTTTCTCGCGGGTTGTATCTATCCACAGCTACAACGGCAACGTGGTCGGGGCTCTCCAAGAATTCCTGTACCTCTTGGCGGTAGAAAACCAGGCTGCTTTCCGGGTGTTCCCAATAGTGAGGAGTCTCCCACTCGAATTGCTCTGCATCGAGGAACCCAGAGGTGCACACGATACCTAGCCTGAGTACGTCATTGGGACCTGCCAAGCGCAACTCTCCAAAATCTGGGGGTAGTGGTGGTTGGGGACGAGCCGCCATTTTCTTCTTGGATGTTGTTGATAAAATTGCAATTTATCTTGTTGACCGTGTTGGTGTAACCTGAGATGGCTCAAGCAAGTGTGACGATGGAGGAGTACAGCCGACCTAAATAGAAGATGCAAGCAACAGATTCACAGTATACTGATGTAGTGATTAATTTTATATACCGATTAAAGAGTCGTTGTGGTCAGCAAATAAGATATCTCCCAAAACAATCCACTGCTGTAGGGTCAGTTTGCTACACCTCATCAGCTACCACCCGAAAAGAAAATCTCAGATCAGGTTCATTATCGCACGTGGCCTTATGCAGACATTTTATGCACCATGCATTATTCCAGCTGCGTTTCATGCCCTGTTCAGTGTCCACCCGATGAATCCAAATAAACACCTTCAGGTTGTGTAATTCCCACCAGTAGCTCCCTGGTTCAAAGCAATGAACACTACTCTATTATCACCAGCCAACGCGCCTAAAACATAAGCCTAATGGGATTGGGCATTCTCATCACGTGCGGGTTCATCAATGTGCCAAGTTAAAGCTATGACGTAGCAACTAAGAATTCGGCGTTGGGCGCGACGCAATGATCTAGACGTAACTAGCGTGGGCGGCCAACTGATATCAGATGCCCAACAGGCTCAATGGAGATATATTCCGGACTGGAAGATGCAGGATCGTACCCAACATGAAAACCTGTAGTTGATATGTATCCTTTGTGCACACCGAGCTGGTATTCTAGGCATCACTTGCCGAAATACGTACTCTGATTGGAATGGGACTCCAAAATGTGGCGCTCAATCTGCCGCTTTGGCTTGAAAGCCTACGCCATTTTCATTTCGGTTACTTGATTGAAATGCAGTCTTTCCCGAGTCAGGCCTAGAATGTTAACATGCTTTTTCGGCATCTCCATGATTGCGGACAGCTAGATCTTGTGGTGAAAAAATTATGGGTAGGGGCTTTCCACCCCCTACATTTCGGCGAGACGAGGTCTCAGGAAGCCTCTTGACCCATCCACACACACTGGCAGTTTGCTGCGATAGATTTCCCAGCCGCTGGGAGGGATATATTCCTTGCTGAACGGGGTTTTGTCCCTCCCAATGAGCGGCCATGGAGGCAACATCGCCAGGCCCGGGCCCAAAGCCCGTTCTGGTAAGTATCCTGGTCCACATTGCGTTCGCCCCTCATCGCTAAGAATGAACCCAGAGTTCTTTATGGATTATCGCTGCCATCGCTGCGGCGGCGATCATCGCTCGGCTTCACCTCCGACTTGGGATACAGAAAAAGAGATTAACATGCAGTGATCTTCTTATTTATGCAGCATTCGCGGCTCAGATTACTACCAACATTCTCTACACCATCTTATCAAACCTCGGCGCCTTGGAAAAAGGTGTCACGCTGCAGTTTCATGGCTTTACGAGAGATGCCGAAACCGCAATCAGGGCGGGCAAGGTCAGCAAGCAGAAAGAGCCTAGTAGCCAAGAAGTATTCCCACCAATCTAAGCAGTGATGAGCTAACGATAGCTTCTAAAGATTCTTTGGCTATCCCACCTTCCTCTCTGGTCGACTCTCTACCTCTGCAAAGCAGCTCTGTTGGCCATTTACTTGCAAATATTTCCTATATTCATGGTCAAGCGCCGAATCTTCCTCTGGTCAACAATAACATACAATGCCACGGCTTATATTGTATGCGTCACATTGTTGTTGTCCATATGTAGATTAAAGTAAGTATCGACACTGGACCTCTGTAACTTGGTTCTAAGTAATATTGATTAGTTTCCACGATTTTCATTGTATGGCCACAGCTGGCAACTTGATTTTTATAGTTGCTTGGGTGCTTCACTTCTTCGGTGATCTTTTAGGTAGGTTTCATGGGTGGCTCCGCCAAAATCGCACATTCCCTAATCCCCGTAGTGTTCGCATTGCCCTGGCTTATTGTTCCCAATATCCCAATGAGAGGGTCTCTGAAAATAGGGCTGTACGGCACCTTCTTGTTAGGATTGGTCAACATCATCATAAGTATAATCAGATTCGCCACGGTGGAGGGGTCAACAGTTGGAAGCGATTCTTCTTTTAGTTTGATGGGTGAGTGGCGTTCAATTCGCTAAGTCCGTGTTTCTGTTCTAACTTGCCTTCCACTTGAACCAGTGCTTTGGAATGCATTGGAGTGCAACACTGCCGTTGTCATCGCCTGCTTGCCTACTCTGCGGCCATATTTGAAAGAACGAGCAACGGACCCTGTTCAAAGTTCCATGGGGTCTAGGAATCACAACTCCAATACACGAAATCTGTCTCATGAACAATTTCGGTTACCTCAAAATTTGTCACTGAGTAACGAAGATGAAACATGTTCCGACCACGCAAAACATAAAAGCACCACCAAATTGGTGCCAGAAATACTAAAGGATTGACTCCCATCTGTCGGAGAGTAGATAAAGATAGTTACAAAAATCAAGAACTTTTAATTCAATACGGCGAGAGAGGCAGATATCCATTGATGTGGAATGTAGCCAAAATCCAGATGTTTCGGACTCCTCAAATGTTCCATACAGAGGATCTCATAGTAAACCCATCCTTCTTCATTTTCCTACACTATATAAGTGAAAATTCCTCATCTGCTGAGAGGTGGGGTAGTTTCTTTAGTTCCTTGTCCTAGGCTGAGAATACTCTAATTCGCCAGGACGGATTCAAAGATCTATCAAATAGTAGAAGGAGAAGACTAGACATTTTGAAACTCTCCTGAATGAGGAAAGCCCCTTTCCGACAATCAAGTTGATAGTTATTAGAACAACTCAAAAAATAGATAATCTTAAGATTTACCCGACCTTGTCATATTTATGAAAAGTGGATCAATTGCATACTGAATTATTTTATTCATTTCCGACATCGAGAACTTCAAGCCGAACTGTTTTAGTACACGATTGGCTGTGGATGTAGGTAAAGTGGGTCATTATTATGAGAGTCTCTGTTGGCACATAACGAATGAGGCATTTTATCTCACCAAAACACCAACAACTAGATTTCGTCGGATTATTTGACAGTCTCACCCTTCAAGATACCATTAAAAACACATGAGGTGGAGTTTGAACCTCAAGATACCGTGCGAATAGATTGTGCGAGGAACAGAAGGGCCAGGAAGCTTTTGAGAATGGTTGGACATGATGTCGAACAAAAGCTGGCCCATGATTATACCGTCGGGTGGATCTGTGCGATAAACAAGGAATATGTTGCCGCGTTGGCTTTCCTTGACGAGGAGCATAAAAGACCCGAGTATGTGTCTCCTAATGACAATAATGACTACACGTTGGGGAGGATGGGCAAGCATAATATCGTTATTGCTGTTCTGCCGAATGGTGAGTATGGTATCTCGTCTGCAGCAGGTGTTGCTAGAGATATGTTGCATAGCTTTCCCAATATTAAAATTGGGTTAATGGTTGGTATTGGTGGTGGTGCACCAAGCCCAAAACATGATATCCGCCTTGGTGATATAGTGGTTAGTACTTCTCGTGCTGGAAAGGCCAGCATTTTCCAATATGACTTTGGCAAAACGATACAAGACCAGAGTTTTCAGGCAACAGGCTTATTAAATCAACCACCTACAGTATTAAGGACTGCAGTGAGTGGGCTTGAAGCTGAGTACGAGAGGAAAGGGCATCAACTCGAGGAAAGCATAAACCTTGTTCTTGAAGAGAACCCAAGATTGCGTCGGAAATATCAACGACCGGACCCAAGCACAGATCGGCTGTATAGAAGCAATGTTCTCCACCCTCTAAACGATGAGGTAGACTGTATGTCTGTTTGTGGCGATAATTCATCATGCCTGATCGTGCGACCCGAACGGACCGAGTATGAAGACAATCCAGCAATTCATTATGGATTGATCGCATCTGCAAATCAGCTGATGAAGGATGCTTGGGTTCGTGATAAGCTTGCTAATGAAAAAGAGGTCTTATGCTTTGAAATGGAAGCAGCCGGGCTGATGAATCACTTTCCCTGCTTGGTTATTCGTGGCATTTGCGATTATTCAGATACACATAAGAATAAAAGCTGGCAAGGTTATGCAGCAATGATGGCAGCTGCATACGCAAAAGATCTTTTATCTCGAATCCCTCCGAATAAAATCGAAGCCGAAAAGAGGATCGCCGATATTCTATCTAATGGTGAGTTGTTCTTGAAAGCCTTTTTTTGCAAACAGTGGAGACCTCTAATTATGTGCGTATAGTTCTTGATAACATATCTAAAACTGGTGCGAATCTTGAAACAATGAGATCTAAATTGGACCAAAAAGAAGACCTCGAAATCCTGGACTGGCTCACCCCGATTGACTACGGCTCCCAACAAAGCGATTGTCTTAGAAAGCGACAACCGGGAACGGGTAAATGGTTGTTGGATTCCGAAGAGTACCAAACCTGGCTTAACACAAATAAGAGGTCACTATTCTGCCCTGGTATTCCTGGGGCGGGGAAGACAATTCTCACGTCGATTGTGATTGATGATCTCAACAGATTATTTTCCGAAGACCCAACTGTCGGAATCGCATACATCTACTGTGACTTTTTACGGCGACACGAACAGACGAAGGAGGATCTGCTTGCAAGTCTTCTAAAGCAGTTGGCCCAGCCATCTCTACCAACACAAGTGAAACATCTTTATGACCAACACAAAGACAAGCGGACCCGACCTTCATTTGAAGAAATCTGTGAAGCGTTTCACTCCCTGTCTGCCACTTATTCGAGAGTATTTATTATAATTGATGCACTTGATGAATGCGAAACCGCTGATGGGTGCAGAACCATGTTTCTGGACGAACTGTTCAATCTTCAAGTAGAATGCGGGACAAACATCTTTGCGACTTCGAGATTGATTCCTGATATAACTGATAGGTTCAATGGATCTATTAGACTAAATATTTCTGCCAATGAAGAAGATGTGGCGAATTATGTTGATGGCCAAATGTCCAGATTGCCGGATATAGTCCGGGGTAGTCTGGAGCTACAAGAGGAGGTCAGGACTGAGATTCTCCGATCAGTGAGAGGAATGTGCGTCCATCTTATCAAGAAGACCATTTTATCAAATTGGATACTAATAAGCCTTTAGGTTCCTTCTTGCGCAGTTGCATGTTGACTCGCTGATTGGAAAGACATCTGCCAAGGGTGTTCGAAATGTGTTGGCAAATCTACCCACTGGGTCTGAAGCTTATAACGATGCATATAAGAACGTGATGCAACAGATCGAAGTACAAGTGGCAGATCGAAGAAAACTTGCTAAGCAAATTCTGTCATGGATCACTTGCGCGAGAAGACCGCTATCCAGAGGAGAGCTTCAGCAAGCTCTCGCAGTAGAAGTTGAAAGTTTCGAACTGGACCACCAGAATGTTCCGAGGATCGAAGACATGATTTCTGTCTGTGCTGGGTTGGTAACAGTTGAAGGAGACAGTGACATTATCCGGTTTGTGCACTATACAACGCAAGAATATTTCGAGCGGACCCAAGGAGAATGGTTTCCAACCGCAGAAACAGATATTACGAACACTTGCACCACCTACCTGTCTTTCAAAGTCTTTGACAGTGGGTTTTGTCACACCGATGATGAGTTAGAGGCAAGGCTACACTCCAACTTGTTCTATGGCTATGCTGCAAAAAACTGGGGTGTTCATGCTCGCAAGGCTGTCCCTTTGCCGAAAGAACTTATAAACCTTCTCAAATGCGAGATGAAGGTACAGGCGTTGGGCCAGGCATTGTTAGCACTTAGACCGTCCTGGAAGAACTCGGACTACAGCCAACAAGTGCCAAGGCAAATAGCAGGGCTACATTTAGCGGCATACTTCGGGATCGAGGAAGAAGTTAAGGCTTTACTAGATGAGTATGAGCCGGATGTTGAGGACTCCTATCGTCGAACACCACTTTCATATGCAGCCGGAAGCGGGCACGAAGAGGTAGTTCGCCTACTTCTACAAAAGCCTAACGTTAATGTCAATGCCAGAGATAAAGACGGCCAGACACCACTACTATGGGCAGCTATGAAGGGGCACATGCGTGTGACCAAGCTACTCCTCCGTTTTGATGGCACCGACATCAACTCTAGGGATCGTTATAGCCAGACACCGCTTCTTTGTGCATCAAAGAACGGGCATAAAGATGTAGTCGAACAACTATTGGATAAGGCCGGCACTGATATCAATGCCAAGGACCACTATGGTCAAACAGCGCTATTATGTGCAGCGAAGAATGGGAACGAAACAGTAGTTAAATGCCTCCTCGATACAGTCGGCATTGATTTTAACAGCAAGAACCACCATGACCAAACGCCACTGTGGTGGGCAGCCCGTAACAGACACGAATCTGTCATCAAACTTCTTCTTGAGAAAGACGGCGTTGAAGTTAATACAAAGGACAAAGATGCCCAAGCACCGCTAGTGCGGGCAGCTCAGAAGGGGTATGAAAGCGTAGTTCAACTACTACTGAGCGCAGCCAATGTTGACGTCAATATCACGGACTATTATGGGCAATCAGCGTTATTGTGGGCTTCCCGAAATGGACATGCAGCGATTGTTGAGTTGTTACTACGTAAAGCCAACATTAATGTTGATGCCGTGGACAAGAATAATCAAACAGCATTAATGTGGGCAGCTATCAACGGTCACGAAGCAGCAGCCAAATTTCTCCTAGCTGTTGATGGTATTGATGTCAATACCAAAGATAACTACTCCCAAACTGCGCTGCATCTCGCCGTTGTGCATGAACACAATTTGGTTGTGGAACTGCTCCTGCAACAGGATAGCATGGATGTTAATATCAAAGACTACTATCACCAAACACCGCTGTTAGTTGCTATTGAAAAGGGCAATGTGGCAATAATCGAAATTCTCCTAGCCTCAAAGAATATTGAGGTCAATGTAAAGGATAAAAATGGGCAGACACCACTTTGGTGGGCGGCTGTCAATGGAAACGAGGCTATTGTTCAGTTACTATCAGTAACGGATGGTATTGATATTAATACAAAAAATAACCATGGACAATCAGCGCTCCTATGGCTTGCTCGCAATGGAGACGAGGTAATGATAAAACACCTGCTCTCTGTCGACCAAACTGATGTCAACACTCGAGATAACCATGGACATACACCACTATGGTGGGCTGTTGAGAAGGGATATGAGGGAGTGGTCCGCTGCCTTGTTGCAGCAGAGAGGATAGATGTGAATGCTATAGACAGCGATGGCCATACATCGCTATTACACGCAGCTGCAAAGGGACAGAGATTAATGGTAGAGCTCCTACTTAGTAAAGGTGGAGTTCACATAAATGCTGTGGACAAGCTAGGTCAAACGCCACTGATGCTAGCGTTGTGTTACAATCAAGGACATCGGTCTTTTTTGGATGAAGATGACGAAAGTGGTGGGAAAGAAAGCCGTGAAGAAGCCTTTCTCAAGTTCCTTTTACCAGCTAATAGAGGCAGTAAAAAAAAGATTGAAGACAAGAACAGACTGTTATTGGCTGCAAAGAAAGGTTACGAGGCAGTAATTGAACTATTGCTAGCCACAGGTGGGATTGATATCAATGCCAAGGATATGACCGGTCAAACATCACTCCTATGGGCTGCCAAGAAAGGATATGAGCCAATAGTTCAGTTATTATTGGCTAGTAAGGGTATCAACATCAATGCTAGGGACCACTTTGGGCAAACCCCGTTATGGTGGGCGGTTTTAAAGGGCCATGAGGCAGTGGTAAAGGTTCTCCTTGCCGATAGCAACCTTGATATCAATGCCAAAAATAATTTTGGTGACACTCCATTGTGGTTGGCGGCCGAACTAGGAAACAAGACGATATTCGAGCTACTGCTGTCCGTGGACGGCATTCATACCAATATCAAAGACCCTACGGGCCGGTTGCTATTGTGGTGGTTAGCTGACAGGGAATTTCATGCAATGATTGAGTTATTGCTTGCTACGAACTCTATCGACATCAGTGCTAAGGACAATCAGGGTCGAACATTATTGCTGTGGGGGGCCGAGAAAAACAACGAAATGTTGGTGAAAATTCTTCTTGCCAACGGCTTTGATCCCAATGCCAACGACTCGTACGACCAAACATCACTATCATGGGCAGTCCGCAATGGAAATGAGAAGATGGTCGAAATGCTACTTTCCACAGACGGAATCAACATCAATAGCACTGACCGATACGGTCAAACACCGCTATGGTGGGCAACGACGAACCAAAACGAAACGGTCATCCAGTTGTTACTAGCTAAAAGTGGAATTGATGTCAATGCTGCAAACAGGTTTGGTCAGACGCCCTTGTGGTCGGCAACATTCAACGCAAATGAGACGGCAGTGAGCCTGCTCCTATCCAACAATGATGTGGATGTCAACGCCAAAAGCCATAACGGTCAGACCCCGCTACTATTAGCCTTGAGTTGCAAACAAAAAGACAAATGTTTTGGTACTGAAGGCGATGAACAAGGCGATGAAGAAAAGTATAATACTATTATCAAGTTTCTGTTAGCTAAGGAAGACGCCAATGTCAATGCCAAAGATAGTGAAGGTTTGTCCTTGTTATGGCATGCAGTCATGAGCAAGGACAAATCCGTGGTCAAGTCGATTCTTGATCGCGATGATATCGATGTCAACACCAAGAATTTTGATGGTGAAACCGCGCTATCATGGGCGATTAGAACTGGAGAAGCGAGTATCGCCGAACTACTTGTTTTTCGCGATGATATTGATACCAATGCAAAGGATCGAATTGGTGTAACGTCGCTAATTCATGCTATCCTAGCTGGGAACGGTGCGATGGCTGAAATGCTTCTAGCATATGATAGGACCAACATCAATGCTAAAGACTGTTACAATCAAACGCCACTACTCCACGCAGCTGCTAAGGGTCTCAATGCTATGATTGATCTACTTCTTATTTACAATGAAGTTGATGTTAATGTTGGTGATAACTACGGTATGACGCCTCTAGGGTTTGCGGTACGAAATGGGAATGTGGAAATGATGAAGGTGCTGCTTTCGAGAGAAGATATCGATATTAACAAAAAGAGCAGTGAGGGAAATGCACCCTTATGGCATGCTGCCTTAAATGAGGATACTAAAGCAGCTAGGTTGCTTCTTTCTCACGCTGGTATTGATGTGAATACCCAAAATAAACGCAATCGAACACCGTTGTTCCATGCAGCTTCTAAAGGGAATGCGATACTAACACAGCTGCTTCTTAACTCAGCGAAGATTGACGTCAACGCAAAGGACAATCGTGGGCAGACGCCGATATTTTATGCCATTAGAAACAACCGCGAAATAGTAGCAAAGCTACTTTTCGCTGCAAATGGTATCGACCTCCATGCCAAGGATCGATATGGTCAGACAGCGCTTCTGTATGCGGTTTCGCGAGAGTGCGAAACGATCGTCAGGCTGCTTCTCTGTGATGGCGGCATTGAAACCGAGGAGAAAGTTCGGTCATTCTTAGCTACAGTTGATCTCGATCCCGATGTGACAGATCGTAAAGGGAAGACACCTTTATTGTGGGCGGCTGAGAAAGGAAATGAGCTCCTAGTTCGGTTACTATTGGACACACGCAAGATCAATGTCAATGCTCAAGACCTGCATGGTCGAACGCCGTTGTCATATGCGGTTACAAGTGGAAACGATGCCGTAGTTCAGTTACTTCTGGACACCGATGGCGTAGATGTGAATGCCAAGGACAGCAGCGGTAGAACACCCCTGTGGTATGCGGTCGCCTGTTTAAACGAGACAGCAGCTAAGCTACTCATTGAAAAGCATGATGTCGATCTGGATGCGGTTGACAAGACTGGTTTGACGCCGCTCTCATGGGCATCTGCTTATGGACACGAGGCCATGGTCCAAATACTTCTTACCACGGGTCGTGTTGATGTCAACGTCCAAGATAACTTTGGCAGAACACCACTACTTCTTGCAGTTGACAATGTCAACGAACCTGTGGTGCAGCTTCTTCTTGCACATGAAGTCATCAAGGCTAACCTCAAGAACGACTTGGGCCAGACTCCACTGTTCCTTGCCGTTGAGAATGAAAGCGACGTGATCATTAGACTTCTGCTCAGTAAGGACAACATAGATATCAACTGCAAGGATCACAATGGACGCACTCCTTTACATTCGGCCTCAAAGAATGGGCATGTTGGAGTAGCTGCACAGCTTCTTGTCAAAGATGGCATTGAAATCAATTGCAAGGATGATAATGGATGGACGCCTTTGAACTCAGCTTCGCAATATGGGCATTTCAGACTAGTCAAACTCCTACTTGATGAGGGCGCTGATGTCTCGGCCACAAACAACCGCGGATGGACACCATTGAACTCGGCGTTGAAGAATGGACATCACAAAGTGGCCAAACTGCTGCTTAACACGCATACCAACCCTGATGCGGCCTAAAAATTGAAGTTCGAGTGTGAGGTGTATTTTTCGCTGAGAGATAATAAGTTCACGGTGCTAAGGAACACAAAGATATCAGTTGCTAGGGCTTAATCCACCAGCGAAATTTCTGTTTGCTGCGTTTCTATTATAAATATCCTCTAAATATCCGGCTTGAAATGGAGTGAGGTTGAACTTGAAGCTTATCAACGTACAACGCTATGCGTTCGTATCACATCAATTCTACTTTCTTGAGTAGCATCCATCCCTGCTACAAATAGTTAATCATAGATACCTAAATAGTCTTTCTAGATTTCAATACATACAAGATACTAGTTTATTCTAGATGTCACACACCGTAGATAGCCTCAATAGCCTAGCCCGAACAACACAGTAACGGCAAGATCAAACAGACCGGCCCCGGGCTGCACACAGCCCGATTTCACATACAAATACCGTCAATAACGGTGACCGGCTTATCTGACCGCTACGGACACAGCTAGAGGCCGCCGCCGGCCGTATCAGATAACTAGTAGCTAGGGCAGCCGAGCCGGGAATAGCTTCAACCTTAGATAGGAAAACCGGCTGCGGCTAGTAGCAACAGCTAGCAGCTACAGCTATAAAGACCTAGCTAAATCCCTTCCATAGTGAAAAATCAAGAGCTTCAATTTCCAACTCAATGCACAAGGAGCCGTAGCTATCTATTGATACTAGAAATTATTCATATTAAAATTTGTAATTCGAATGAGCTAAAGTTAGGCATAATGCCGTAACGATTCTGGAGGATTAGTGAATCAGATGGCCCAAATTAATAGGGAGAGTAAAATGATAATTTTGACGTTAACCTAAATAGAAGATTTAGGAGAAGAAAAATCGAATGATGGTCTATTAGGCTCTAATAGCCTGTGGTAAACTACAGCAGATGTTGAACCCCATCCTGCATGTTCCAAGACCCGATCTACCTACTCTGCACCGGGTTAATGTTGCACTTTGCCAGAGTTATTTTTACGCCCGAGACTCGGTAAAGGTCACAAAAAAAGCCCACTGAGGTCATCTGAAACCTTCATCTCAAGGTTTGCTACCATTGTACGCCACAAGGGTAAAGGTTACAGGCCTGTCATTAGACTTAGCATAGTGGTAATAATTGCACAGTTTGGACGAACTGCTTGTCCAAACAGGGAGACGCACTCATGCATAGTAATCCGTTGGATACTCGAGCAAGGGGAGGTGAAGGTCCTCATGTGCACGCTCTGGAGAATTTATGGCCGGGGTATTGGGGCTGTTTTCTGATACTTTCGCCAGCCCATGGGCGCTTCGAGTGACCTTTTTGTGCGATTTGCCCAATGTGCTTACGGGTGGTCCTTTTGTTACGAGATCTTCCTCAGATGGAAGACTCAACTCAACAAGGCTAAAGAAGTGCTCCAGCGCCATGGGGTACAATTCAATTGATGTCTTCCAGTCGTCATGGCCGCCTCCGTCAAGCTCAGCATTGAGTGCTGCAATTTCGGTTGAGGACGGTGGAGTATGGGGGGCGTTGTTCGTGATTTCGTCAATTTGACTTGTGTGAACTTGTTTACGCTGCTGAGTGAGCTGCCAAAAGTGATTGAGAACATAACTTTGTGAGCGTGCCTGGACCCATGATCTGTATGCAGTACGTCAGCTTATTTTAGCCTTAATCTAAGACACAGGAGAACTGCTCCATACCGGATATGGATATAAATTGAATCCATCACCCGTGCCTCAGCCTGCTTGATGTTAGTCTCGAAATCTTCAGCTTCGCATTCGCATGCCAATGCCTGTGGCATATGGCATATGCAGCAATCTGGCTCTATCGAGACTTTTGTAACATCATCTCTAGGATCCATTATAAAGCGAGTATCGCATGGGATGACGAAGACACCAGCAATGGGCGAAGTTTTCACTGGCACTTTATCGATTAGCGAAAGTTGCGTTGTCACCACCGCGAAAGGATGGTTGGAAGAGCTAAGGCTCCCTTGGTCGTACTTCGCAGGGTTAGTGCAATGCAGGTCACGTGCGATGCCTTACTTGACATAAGGAACACCGTGCCTCTAGTCAGCCAATAATAGATCGCGGGGCGCCTAATATTGCAACCCCTCCATGTGAGAATCAGATAATATCTCAGTAACCCAGACATTGCGATCTCATATTTTATGTAGCCTGAAAGCGATAGTCCATATAATTTTGCGATTTTCTATTTCCTTCATGATGTACTAGATCTTAAGCACACCATTCAATGTCAACATTTTGAGACATGTCCGGAAGGCCCCGCGGTTTTCAAATTTATGGCCAATAAATCATATTCCTGTTTTGATCTTATTATCGCATGAAGAAATTTCGTCATCGGTCTACTGCGCTGAATGATATTTATCGTGTCTATGCTTAAGACAGGCTTTGTTCACTCCAAACCACCCATCCAAAGCCGGCAGCTGCTGTTTGTCACATGACGAGGCCAGTGGCAGATATAATAACTGCGTTCTGTGATGAGGAGGACAGAAATTTCCTACTACATACAGCTAATAATAAGGCTGTGTTCGTGGTACATACATGACTATGTATGTATGTGACCTGTGGCGCTGTTGGGCGATGTGTGGTTGTTCTTTACTTTGAATCCGGCTTTGCATCTTGATAAATAAAAAAAAAATATTATTTTATTTATTGGAGTCTGATTGTACCCCAGTCTGGTGTTTTCGGTACATTCTCTGGCTGGGGTAGTTCTGACTTTTGATCATCACTCTCCTCAACCTCGTCGTAAACCGATGGAACTATTTCTTGCTTGAACCCAAGCAATTCACCCTGCATTACTCCAGGAACTACAAATGAAAGGATGGTTAGTAGAGTGATAACAATAATGTACAATTGTCCAAGCAAAAGTGAAAGGCACATACCAAAAGCTTCGCCAATCAATCTGAACCCCCCACGGTCATCATTGCGAAGAATCATGGGGTAATTGCAACCAGCAATGATGGCTATTTTATCACCAATTTCCGCAGTCCCTGGCCCCAAGGCCAAACGATGCGCCTGCGTCACAAGAAATTTCCTATGAGGTAAAATCGATGACATGACTTCGTGGAGGGACGAATCGAAATGGGCTGTTTTTGAAGGGGCGCCCGCAGCGAGGACACGCTCAACTTCTGCTTGCATGGTTTCGTCTGGAAGACTGACAAGATGCCGGGCCATGGTTACGGCGGTGTCAATGTATTCCTTGATACCATCCGTGCTCCCTGACTGATTTGCTAAGAAAGTCGGGACATACTTAAGAATCTCGTCGAATATGAAGGCCTTGACCGAAAGAATTTGCAAAGTGCTGTCCAACTCAATCACAGGGGTGCTGTCTCCCGCAGCTATATAGCCGTGACCCCAGGTTACCATCTTTTCCATGGAGCCGGAGAGGTACATAGAGTAGAGTCTCTGTCGGTTTACAAATAAAGTAGGCCGCTCATCGTTGACTTCGCGTCGCCAGTCTGGCACCCAGGAGGGCAGGTTTCTGCCACCTTTACGGTTTGACGCCGCCAACAGCACGTAGTCGAGAGTCTTTGATCTTTTCATGATCTCAGCAGCCACTTCAGTATAGACTTGCTCTAAGGGTTTTGTGTAATCCGGTTTGATTGGTACGCGGCCCTGCTCATACCCGCCGTCACTGTGATCACCCGCCAGATCCATTACGGCGTAGATCTTGTCGCGCGGATCAGCGGCATCACGATCCCAGGTGTTCCAGAGAAGGCTAGACAGCGGACTACCTTTGACGCGCTGCCCAGCTACATGGATGGCGAGGCCGTAGCGGCGCTTCAGCGAGGGCCACAACTGCCAGCGTTCCTCGTTATCGCGACCCCCAGCTTCCCATCTAATGCTGTTTCCCATGTCGTCCCAGGACTCTTCATAATTAAGTGCCAGACGTACCAGATCCCAGGGAAGGGTGTCGACGCCACACTGGAGCAGCACAGCGTCGCGGTCCCGCGCACACCACACCTCCTGCACCACCCACGCGCGTGACCACCAGGGGCGAGCCAAGAGCTCGTCCAGCGCCTCCCAATCCGGATTACGTTCTTTCTTAAAGACTTCAACGAGTGGAGCCTCGTAAAGCACAGGGAATCCGTTGACGATGTGCTCCTCCTTTCCTGGTTGTGTTCTCCCGGCCTGCCAGTCCTCCCACCTTGACCTCGAGGGCGTTTCTTCCCACGGGATCCCTTCTATGGGTCTTGTGGTCCACCAGTGCTCGAAATGATTCTTCACAGAGCGACCCATCTCGTCGAGGAAGTGCAGCGCCCGTCCACTCGTAGGGCTTGCCTTCCCCAGCCACACTACCACACGCTCAGCTCCGCTGTAGATCTGCCGCATGATTCCCACTTGGCGCCCCCGCTCAGCCAGGTTGCCCTGGTCAATGCAGATGGCATCGATCCAGAACGTGCGTGAACGCTTGGCATCACGTAGGTACGGCAGCGCTTCGAACAGGTTGGTAGAGATAGCTAGCGAGGATCCCATTGAGGGGGGGGAGGCAGCATCGCCATCGAGTACCACAGTGATGGAGCAAGCTAAGTCTGGGTTCCCCCAGGCGTATGATAGACACTCATACTGAACTTTATCCTTTAAGTGGCCGTGCACGATGGAGACCGAGATGGGTGCTGCCGTCTCTCCTGGGAGGATATGGACCAGACGAATATTGAGTTCGTCATCGAGTGCCGAATAGACGTATGGGTTCATCTTATATCCTAGTGGCTAGGAGTAAATCTTGAAGGAAATATCATTTATTCAACAATAGTAACGTTAAGCTTGATGAGTTAAATATTGTAACCCCCCCATATTTTAGGACTAAACCAAACCAACCAAAACAAAGCAGAATTCTGCATCAACCGCCTACCCTATAGCTATAACGGACAGGATTTGGTAGTAACGGGCGTTCGAGACAGTCCGGGGTTGACGGATAATCCATCTTAATTAATTAATTAATTTAACTACATGGCGTGAAAAAGAAAACTTTTATCACGTTTTATTTACTTTTTTTCGGGTGAACCATCAGAATAATCATAAAGTACGAAAAGCACTCAAACACAATCAATCGCGGTGCTTATCCTCCAATTCAAGGATATGTTTCCAATTTTTGATGAGTTTTTTATGGATTCATAAAGACAAATAAGAGTACACTCCGAAACCTCGAAAAAAAACTAGCACACCGCTATTTAGGAATCGCAAAGTAATCGATTTGACCAAGTGTTCAAGAGATGCATTCAGAACCAACATTGTGAACGAGTGGAGCCGTCATGGTCGGTCGCTTAGCTTAATGCAAGCAGCCTATTGGCTCATCTGGTGTAGTTTCTGAAGCACGGACCACCGTGAAGAGCTTCACGAAGACATGCCGCTAATCTGGTTGGTATGGAATGTTAGGCAGCAGGCCATGGGTCGGGTCCTTCGATATTTGCAGTTAAATACGGTCCATCCTGTTGAAGAATATGATAATATGACTGACTGAAAATTAAAAATATATCATGGGTTCTTCTACCCTCCTTCGCGGCTTTAAAGTCTCCGTGGCCAACTTGGACGCTTTTCTCATTGCAAACGAAGTGGAAGACACCTATGGTGGTTATCCGCCATGGTTTGATCGGCACCCAGACAAAGATCCGATATCACGTCTCCTGTTCAAAAAGATCACTGAAAAGGGAGGAACAGATACCAAACACAAGTTTCGAGTTATGATCCCTTCTCGAAGAGGTTTTAGTCGCTCTCATATTGCCTACGTGACCTACGCATGGGTTACCGCCTATGCACAATGCGAGATATCTTTGGACGAGCAGCTTTCAGATAAGATCCCGACCGGCTTTTTAGAACTCAGAGATGAGATTTTATCTTATGCGGGAGAGCATAAGCCCAAGGACAACGGGAAAATGGGTACATTCCTTGTCAATCTGATTACAAAGGACGACGTTGGCAATTACAGCACCCCGGAATTTTTAGAGCGATCAAAAGTAAGACTCAATTATTTATCCATATTGCCGATTGGTCATTTAATCTAATTTTATTATAGTCGCCTCAAAATTGTGACTATTGTGATGCTTTTTTTGACGGTTCTGAAGCATGGAGGGATAGGCAAAAACATCGAGAGGAGATTCATGGCTGTCAGGATGGAATTTACTCACTACCGGAATCTTAAAGAGACACCCAGCCGTAGGTGCTCAAATAAAAAAATGTTAATTACGCTGTCGATTGAGGCCTGCTTTTTCGCCACAGCCAGAATATCTCGGATTATGTGACAGGGAATGTCTCAGTTGAAAGCATTATGATTTGGGTGCCAAGAGATGTAAATCAATGCGCTGCGCTAAGAGCGGGTTTGAGCGAGTTTTCCCGTTGGCTTAGGCGTACACTGTGGCCCCGGAGGTTCCGAGCGAGCCCATGACGTGAGCCACGTTAGACCGCAATGTTTTGATTGCCATGAAGACGCGCGGAGACGACAAGCCAGTGCCAATATTCCATCAAAATTACTGACAGCTGGTCTGATACAGAGCGACAAGGAGGCGACGTCATTTCCGACGCGCCTAACTCGTGTGTGTGTGGTGGACAACAGGGCGACGGCTGAAACGCCTGGTCCCTGAAAACGGAACGACCCCTGCTTTGGGGGTTTGGCTCTGAATTGCAGCAAAATGAGCCTCTTTGTAAGGCACGGCGGCCATGGCCATGAAGAGGGAGAGGATGACCATAAGGAAGAAAGTGGCCATGGGCACGGCCATCCAAGCGAGGACTCAGTGAGGCAGCATGCTCTAGCGTGTCTGTACTGGTACGTCATCATCGCCGTCCTGATTTGCGGGCTGCTCGCGAGGCTTGCGTCCGTCTACATTGCACGCCAGAGGTGAGTATTGATCATGCCGCGTCAACTGAACCTCATCACTGAAATTTCCCTAGAACGAAAAGCAAAGAGGCCCGTCTGGGCTCTGATGCAGGGTCGGCGGTGGAAAAATTCTTCGAGGCTCCACGCGCCGCCATTTCGGGCTCATTCCTTGCCCGCAGCCGCCCCAACTGGCTGGCGGCTCTGCCCTTGAAGAAGGCATTTCTGGTCATTTCATATGCTGCCTTTTTGAGCTTCCTCCTAACATGGAAGGCCATCAAACATGATGAGAAATACCTCGAGAGACTGGGCTTTCGCGCTGGGTGGATCACCACAACACAAACCACTTTGCCGTTCCTGCTCGCTGCCAGAACAAATCCTATCGGCCTCATCCTAGGGACTTCATATGAGAAAGTCAACTGGTTCCATCGATGGGTATCGCGAATTTTCGCACTCAGCGCGACAATCCATGGGTCCTTTTTCGTTGCCGAGTGGATTGCTGCCGACTTTTTCTGGACGGAGCTGAGAACCGTGGGCATGGTGAAATGGGGATTGGCTGCTTGGGCAGTCCTTGTCTGGACACTGTTGTCAACCTTGGCACCATTTCGCCGCCTGCGATACGAGTTTTTCGTTCTGCAGCACATCATTTCCGTTCTGTTGCTGCTCGGCTTCCTGTTGCTGCACGTTCCTTCTCACCACCACTTCAGCGTTTGGTGCGCTGTTGTCGCATTCCTGTATGATGTTGTGACGAGATCTGCCAATCCAATCTGGCGTAACATTGTTGTTGGAATCTCTTCAAGAGCTTCTGCCCGATACGCTTACCAGGCCAAGGTCAAGGCAATCGATGATGAGATGACGGTGATAACGATCAACAACATTGGTTTCAATTGGACCCCTGGCGCACACGTTCTTATCTGGTCTCCAACATTCCCAAAGCAGTTCCCACATCCATTTTCAATCTCGAATATCCCAAGTACGGATGCAACGAGCAACGATTTGCAGCTAGTTCTCAAGACTAAAACTGGGTTTACTAGGAAGTTGAATGATTGGGCACGGAAAGCTGACAACGAGGGTGGAGATGGAACTTTCCGTGTGCTTCTCGCTGGACCATATGGATCGGTGCCTAACTGGAGGCAATTCGAAAACGTCGCCTTAGTCTCGGCATCAACCGGTGGTTCCTTCACTGCACCTATTCTCGAAGATCTGTTGTCGAGCTCGGATGGTCGCGTGCGAAAAGTTAGCGCGCTTTTTGTCGTGCGATACAAAGCTCATGCGAAGTCATATCTTCAACAGGTTTCTCGACTAGTTTCTCGAGCCAAAAGTATGGGGATATCAGTGCGGATCGAGGTTGCCGTCACTCGTAGTGGCCAAAATATGGCCAGCTTGCACACCGATCCAGCTAATGAGAGTCGGGAAAGGTTGATTGCATCCGAGCCAGAACCTGAACTTGAACCAAAGGTGGAGCAACGGGGAAACAGTGTAGAGTTGGATCGCTTCTCCATAGATTCGAGCAGTTCCGTAGGAAGCGAGCGAGCAGATCAATTGTTGAAAGAGGAGGTAGAATTGGGCTTGAATGACGAACAGGCCTATGACGCTTCCTCCATCATTGAAACGGAAGGACGCCCTGATATTGGAGCGTTTGTACGCGGCGCCGTTGGAAATATTCCCGGTAAGGTGGCAGTTGCAGTGTGCGCAGGCAGTGCGATTGAAAGGACAGTGAAGATTACTGTGGCATCGTTACGGAAGACCCGAGTCTCAGATGGACTTGGCGCGAACGACATCTCCTTACATGTAGAACGATCTGACATTTAATGTATAAATGCATTAGACTTAGTATTATGATTTGGATGGTAATATGATTGGGCAATTCAAGGAGTAATTCTGGACATATGGGATTCGGAGATAGCAAAGTTTATAGAGTTGTAGCGAGCGAATCCCGCGAGAAACCATTATCTCCAACTAGAGGAAACTTGCCGTTTTTACTATAATTTCTAGCAGCTGGTGAGCTTTTAAGATGCCTTGAAACCTGTGTGATTTCCGGCATCAATCGCAAAAGACCCGTACACTCTGGGTCTTCTTGGGGTGGGAGACGAAAGGACATTGTAATTCACGATGATAAAAGCTTGTTGGTGGTGTTGTGAAAAGGTAGTAGTGGATATTACTGTCAAATAAATAGATGTGACGGTCAGATAAATATTGGTAGATGGAAATAGTATGCAGGTGAAATTGAAAGTGCCCTGCTAGGTTCTTGCGTCCCTATTTATCTCGAAATATTCTAGTTCAGGAGCGTCCTCGTAAAGTGTCTAGCCGCCTGCCACATATGAATGGTAAAAATAGACGAATGATGTTTTTCTTTTACATAAAGAGACCTGCTGATAATGGTAGTATAACCTGAAACAAGAATGGACCATTCTTAGTTTCTGTTTGTTCTTGCAAGTAATTGTATTGTTGGTTGGACTCAGAAGTGTGACTTCATGGTAACGCCGAGTGACTGCTTAGTTTAGTGATAGTGGCTTATAGATATCCAAGATTTACCACCCAGCAATCCTACTGCTTGATGCCTTAGGCAACCATTCGAGATATTTCTTTTGGTTGAATTCACTTCGCTTCCGTTTTGTCGACCGAGGAAAACACCAACGCAAATACCTTGTAAATTCTTTCACCAAACTCGATCATCTACATTTCGTAGTTTTCCCAGTATGCCGATATACACGATATTGTGCCCTCTGTGCGGCGCACCCATTGACGAGTCAGCTGATCTTCCGTAATGGCTGAGTGAATTTCGAGCGAGTAAGCATATCTGTCTATTGTTTTCAAATGTATCGTCTGACCTGAGTCAGTTTATACAACCCTCGAGGACTGGGATATGGTCCGGATTTCCCAAATCGGTCGACGCCGGCAGTTTGATGACATTATTCCGCTTGATACGTCAATCCATATTGATGTATCAGAGTCTACTGTCGACAGTAACTGGGTTCAAATTCGCCTTATGAGGTCTCAATTTGGTGAAAGATACCCGCCTAGGCCGCCTATTATACCTAGACCCGTTTGGGGCTACCCCTTCCATGTCCACTGTTGGGAGATTCTGTTGGCTAATCTTACCCATCTGGACACGGAATCTGCAATCCAAGCTCTTTTTAGGCTTTGTAGATCCCAGCCTATCCAGCTTGGTGTGATGAATTGGGGACATGATTATGGTGGAATTGTCAAATATGAAGCTGACATCAAATCTTTATTTCCGGGCGAGGAAGGAAGTTTACGAAGTGATTGGCTGATAGGCAATGAGTACCTATGCGACCCGATAAATATTCCGGAATTAACGCTCGAGCTATCATGCGTTAGTGGAGGTCAGCAAGGAGATCCGCCCAGGAAAGTGGCAATCGCTACCCCAACCATAAATGACCCGTTCGGGTTGTTACCTTCCGAAATTCAGGTCGAAATTCTGATTCAGCTCCAGTCAAGCGATGTCATAAGTTTGCGGTTTGCCTCTAAGGTCATGGCTAATACATTGCTGCCTGATATATTTTGGCAGTCAAGGTTCTGGCCCGGATATGAGTTTTCTTATGTCTTTGAGATGGCCTCTTCGAAGGTTGAACAAGGGCAATGGAAAACTCTCTTTGACAAAGTCAAGAGATTGCAATCTTTACCAGCTATGAGAAACCGAAAACGTATCTGGAAGCTGGCTTCCGGCTTGGGCGATTTAACTACAGCGGCGGTTGATGCCCAAAACTCCTTCAGCCCAGCTTATTCATCTGCTATCGACCCAAAGACAACATGCAATCTTCCTGGGTGGTGCACTGCAAACTCCGCTCTGTGCTATCTCAACACTCCGTTCACGAATGGTTCAAGGCCTTTATATGATGGTACTGTGGCAATTACAAGCCCTTTATCAGATGTCCACATTTCATCTGTGCGACTCAATAACCGATTTTACATCTCTGGCTTACGGTTCACCAAAGGAAATGGCCGAATAGCACAACTTAGCTATCACATTTCGGAAAGTGGTCGGCGGGTCACCTGGCCTACCCATCCTGCACCTCTTGGGTCACTCAGAGGCTTCCTGGTCGCAGTGGATAGTCGAGGCATTCGTGGACTTGCGTTGGTATGCGCAGGAGGAATAACATCGAACTGGGTTGGGGATCATGAAGGAGTGCCAAAGAAAATTATAACATCTTCTAGCCAAACGCTACAAGAGGTCAAAGTAACATTTGATGTATGGGTTTCATGAGCCATATCACACATTCCGACATTAACTAACATGGCCAGTCGCTTAAATTAGTTTCCATATCCATCAGAGATGAAAACGCCCCAAGTTCGAAACCATCCACCCTCTGGTATCCTGAGCTACCGGAACCCAGCATCAGCTTCTTGGGTGGCACCGATGAAAGGCTTTCTGTGCAACAAGACCATATCCCACGCTCATTGTGTTTATTTGGTGGCGCCAACGGCCAATATCTTCCGTTTCTCACCCACGTTTCCATTGGACTACTGATAGAACGTCTCTTGGTCTTGGCGGTGACCGTACTCATATCTGGGGCATGGAATTCCACTATGACCAAAATGTAAATGGAAACAAATCGATCTTGCTGGGGAAAATTCCTGGGCCAGACACCTGTGAACCACGATCTTACGAGGTCATCCTGGATTCTCGGAACGACGAGCGCATTACTGGTTTGAATGCGTTGTATGAAGATTGTAATTTCGCTTTTGCTTTGATGGTAAGTTAGTGTTGAAAGACATGTTCAGCTCTAATAAAGTTGCAGATTCATACCAACCGCGGAAGAAGTATTCAGATACCGCCAGATGCAGCAGCAGATCTCAAAGAAGAAGAAGAGAATTTCTTTGTGGAAAATTTGCACGTACGGAATGACATAATCATTGGTCTTTGGGGAGTTTTAGTAAGTTTGTTGTCACACCTTTACTGGCCCATCGCAACCGTATCTAATTGTATTTTTCAGTGCAAAGATTTTGTATTTCAGAAAATTGGAGTTGCATACATAGAATAATCAGCAGAAGATCGAGGAGAATATTCTCCACCTCCACTCATGAGATGATACAGCCAATGTGTATGGTGCTTGGCCGACTTGAGGGGCCCGTCTTGGGAGGATGATGAGATCAAGTGGCTTTAGGAAACACCTCAAATGTCTGGAATCCCTGTATGGCGGTCCGCAAACTGTGAAAATAAGACAACCCCATAATGTCCGTCTGGAGACGTCGTACCATTTTGTGCGGGCTTGCTGCTTTCGGTAGTTTTCCATTCGCATCCCAGGCCCATGTTTGTTGTAGAGTCGCGCGATCCCTTCAACTTACTGAAAATGGTAAGTCGTCTCTAGGCCTCAGCCTCGGAATGTTCCGCCCCGTTACCAATGACTCGCCAGTTAAACACGGCACACCTACAAAATGACATTATCGAGAGGATTTATGAACAGACACTCGGAATCAGACTGCATGCCTCAGTGGGCTGATGGAGCGTATGGGGCAAGCTAACCCCAGTTTTATGAAGTAATCCCCATGGGAATGGGATTAGGGCGGCACCCCGCAAACACAAACACGCGACATGGTGGAGTAGTCTGGGGCAAGAGTCTTGTGAATAAATGCAAGGCTTCAGCCGTAATTTTTGGTGAACAATTTGGCTATCATTGTTTCGATTTTGGATCAGACTCTTTTCTCTATTCTCGCCAAATTTCATTCTACGGTGATCATGCATTCATGGTTAGGAAGGGGCAAAAGCCTCCAACGGGGTATCAATGGATGTTGCCTCGTTGCCTTTATTCTCTATGGATGGGAACAAGGCGTCTTTGGTCCAATCTTGGAAAATGAAAACTGGCTCAACCAATTCAACCACCCTTCGGACTCTGAAACGGGTATTATCGTGTCATGTTACAATGTGGGTTGTCTAGTTGGATGTGCCTGTAAGTCCCTGAGGATATTGATGCTTGTACTTGTCTATGGGTTCTGATTGAATCACAATAGTGGTTTTATTGCTTGGCGAGAAACTCGGTCGCCGTTGGACAATTTGGATTGCCATGACCCATATCATCATCGGCACAATCTTACAAATCTCTTCTTATAGCCTCCCTCATCTCCTTGCTGGGCGCATTATTACGGGCGTAGGAACTGGATTGAAGACATCCACAGTACCCGCGTAAGTACTTAGTGACCATTTGTTGCTTATTAAGAGTTATGTGTTGACTTTTCAAAAGATACCAGTCAGAGCTTTGCCCTCCAACAAGTCGAGGTGCTCTCGTAAGTGCCGATGTTATGTTTGTTGGTGTAAGTTAACTTGAAAGTATACTTTGTAAAACACTGGATGTTCATACATAGCCCCTAGATTGGTCTTGTGACCTCATACTGGTTTAATTTCGGCATGAGCTACATACCCGGTGAGATTTCATGGCGACTTCCGATTTCGGTCCAAATTATCTTCGCCATTGGCGTTATCGTCATTGTTTTCGCCCTTCCAGAATCCCCTCGGTGGCTATTCACCAAAGGCCGCGAGGCAGAAGCTATGGAGGTTCTTTGCATGGTCTATGACAAGGACCCAAACGACTCATTCATCATTAACGAACGTCTAGCAATCTTACAGGCAATCGAACTTGAAATGGGCGAGTCCAATGGTCCAAAGTCAGTGGTTAGCATGTTCAAGAAGGACAAACTCCGAACAAGATATCGCATCTTCCTTGCTTGGTTTATTCAGTTCATGAACCAAGCTTGTGGTATTAATCTTGTCGTATACTATACTCCCACCATTCTCACTAGTAGTGTCGGCCTCGAGCATCGGACTGCTTTGATCGTGGGTGGCTGCATCCAGATCATGTTTGTCATAGGTGGCATTTGGCCTTCTATGGCCCTTGACCGTATGGGTCGCCGGAAAACTATGATGGTAATCAATAGTTCAGCCTCGTCAGGTACTTCGAGTTCGCTAACTATGTTATAGTGGGGTTGTGCTGTGCTTAGAGGTTCTATGCTGATGATTGCCGCTCTTCTTTCTCAGGCGGATGGTGGCGCAACTGCTCGTGGTCAGGCATTTGCATCTGCTTCAGTGGCATTTTTCTTCATTTACTTGCTTGGTTTTGGTGCTTCGTACGTTTGTTATTTGCTCCTGTCTGCCCAGATCGCTAACTTCTGCACCAGAGTCAACTGCGTTCCCTGGGTGTACGTTCCCGAGATCTTGCCCCTCGAAGGAAGAACTCGTGGAACTGCCATTGGCGTTAGTAGCAACTGGCTATGGAACTTTACCGTTGCGATGATAACCCCGGTTGTAATTAATCGCCTGGGATGGAAGGCGTATCTTATTTTTGTGGTTACAAACTTCGTTTCTATCCCGTGCATCTATTTCCTTTATCGTAAGTCGCCCTCACTCTCAGTCTATCTTGAGGAGCATGGATACTGACAAACAACAGCTGGAACTAGCAACTTGGGATTGGAGGATGTTGATTATATCTTTACAGGCGATGGAAATCCCGTGGCACTTGCGAGAGAGATGCAGAAGAGGATCAACGCGGGGTTGCCTGCATCCAGCCAGGCGTCTGATACAGAAGCTGCACTATCAAAGGATTTAGACCGGGGTATCGTTCAAACCGTCGAGAAGGCCACCTGAAATTTATATCTGTATCCATAACTTGTAATACAGAATCAAGCATCATAAGTCATGGCAAGTTTTGAAAGCACCCATAACTAGACACAATTTTATCCGTGTGTAGTGTATGTAGCGTCACAGTAGTGGCCCACTTTATCAGCCGCAGTAGAAGTTCTGACCACGAGTCTGAAATACGACCCACACCTAGCCCATCCTGATGCTGACAGAACGAGCTGCGCCATCTCGCCTCATGTTCTCAATCCTACACTATTCTTTGCTTGAATTCCCCTTACTGCTGCATGGAATTTATTTATTTATGCCGTCAATCCCCCGAATTACAAACTTGCCTTTGGTCGCAGCATCACGCATCATGACACCTGGACTGGGTCTCGCGCCGAAGAGAACCCGAGAAAGCGCGTCCAAAGTTCGAACTGGATGCAGCACTTGCAAGGCCCGTCGAGTGAAATGCGATGAAGAAAAACCTATCTGCCGACGTTGCGTCATTGGATGTCGAAAGTGTGAGTATAATTTCGCACGCCCAGCACCGCCTCGAAACGTCATCACAGTATATCTTCCCCCTGCACAAAGTCAACCGGCATTCTTTGTCAACGACCGCTGTCTGGACTTCTTCCACCAGAAGCTTGCTGCCAAGTTGGATGGACAATTCGATTCAAAGTTCTGGAGCAAGTTGGTGTTGCAACTATCACACTCTGAACCATCAATTCGACATGCTGTATCCGCCATCAGCGTCATTTATCAAGACGTGGAGTCGTCTTTGAGGCATCCAGCAGGCTTTGTTAATGCCAATCCCAAGGCCCAACAGGAGTGGAACACAGCAGTGAGAAGCCTATCAGCTCGAATTCAATCGCATCCCAACTCGAACTTGGTACCCTTGACCTGCTGCCTTCTCTTCACATGCATCGACTTCCTCAGGGGGAACGTTGACTCTTCCATACTACATGTTCAAAATGGATTTAATATTCTAGCCGCGCTCCGTCGCAACAGCGATGCAGCCTCGAACAAAGGGCCCAATATAACATCCGCCGATCTTAGGGCCATCCAAGATCACATCGTTCCGATCTTCTCACGTCTGAATGTACTCTGTTCTCTCGCTGGTAGGATAACTCCACCAGTACACGTCCTTCCAGCTCAAGATGACTCGCCTCATGAAGGCTTGAACGATTCTAGGCGAAGACTTCTCGAGATCTCAGATACCTGCCTCCGATTCATTGGTGGAGCCAGTCTCAAGGCAGCTATGTTCCAAATCGACATGGAAGATCTTGTTGAACAGGTTAAACTTCAAATAAGGCTAGACGAATGGCACGACCAGCTAGACGAACTTCTTGAACGGATGCAAGCTGCTAGCAACCTGCCAAACCAGGATGCACTAAGTCTACTACTGGTAAATTACAAGGTCATTTACATATGGATACGAGTCTGTACCACGGCTGGAGAGATGGCCGCAGACTCTTACCGAACCGAATTTGAAGAGCTTGTCTATTACGCGGAACAAACTACCAAGCCAGGCGCAGGGATGGCAACACCACAACCGCTGTCTTTCGACATACAAATTCTAGGTCCTCTTTACTATGCTGCGATGAAATGTCGGGATCCCGTGGTACGAAGACGCGCGTTGGATATGCTACGATTGGTGCCTCTGCGGGAAGGGCTCTGGAATGCACATTACGCCTACGTAACTGCCAAGCGAGTGATCGAGTTGGAAGAAGGACATCTCAACGAGCAAGGATTGCCAGATGAGACCTCGAGAATCCATGGTCTTCCCTTGCCCGATGATGAGTGTCGGATCTACAATCGCGGAGGAATACCTCTTGATTTTCAGAAGTTCGACCACAGCATCGTACCCAGCCCGGCTTATCCAGGCACGCTTAAAGCTATATTCCAGACAAAACCGTGGGGGCTATTGGGAGAGTGGCATACAATCACGGAGTATATAAAACTATGACCACTGGGAATCTGTTGTAGTCCTAAAAGTACAAAGCGCCATGGCCTCGCCATCATGGCTACCACATACACGACCCCATCCTTACGCCGACAAGGTATTATATCTTGGTTCTAGGTTGACTTCCTCCATATACGAGCTGCTCGCGGTAAAAGCAGATTTTCTGGATTTCTTGACAGACCAAGCCGCGGTGCTCAATTTGCCACCAAATGCAATACCAGGGTGCAATACAGTCATTGCAAGTACTGCGAGGAAAATCATCGGTCCCTCCAAGATCATAAAAGAGACCTCGTCATTGGCAATCGCTCCATTGAAACCTTGCTGCAGCTCTGCAACACGGTATACCGAACGTATGAAGACGAACAAAACAGCCGCAGCGAGGGCATACTGGAACCAAGTGAACTTTTTTGTGCTTCTCAGCTCAACGAAGCGTTTGTCCTTGGCGCTCTCACTTGTTCTTTGCAGGCGGAATACAAATTCCAACCACAGTCCCATGAAGCAGAGCAGTGAGACTACTTGAAACACAACACCAACGACCATGATGCCTCTTCCTGACTCGCTCGCAGAGTGGTCGCTGGCTGTAGCTGCGAGCCCGCCGCCGGCACCTTGGAGCACCAACGAGATAAAGTCACTTGTCATGAAGGTGATTGCGTAGGTTCGTGGGCTGAAGCGGGAGATATGTTGGCCGTGGACGATAATTATGCGGGAGAGGCACAGGTAAAGAGCGCCGGCGAGGAAGGCAGGGGCGATTGTGAGCGGGACGAGATAGCTATGAGGACTGTCAAAACCATATTCTCGGATTTGGACGAATTCGGGGATGGAGGGGGGGAAGAAGGCTTACATGATGAAATTGTTAAACTCAAATGGATTATCATGCAGCATGATCCTGCCAACGTATCCAACAACCTCAAGGATGAGACCACATGTCATACCGATCATGAACCCCCAAGTTTTGTACTTGACGCCGAGCCCAAGCTGCACAACTAGAAGTAGGCCGAAAGCGGCAGCATAGACAGCATTACCGCCGAGTGTGGGTAGATATTCCACCTGAGCGCAGCTTAGGGGACATGTTTCCACGGTGCAGTTGGCAATACTTTGTAGCAAACAAGTATCAGGCATCTTTGGCTCTAAATTCAACAACAAAGAGAGAAGAAGTGTGTCTGAGATGGTAAATTATGGAGTGAGAAAAAGGCGAAGAAGGGACGTATTCCAGGCTTTAATTTTTTGAATGGTCGATCTGTCTGGCGGATTTATCTGCGTGCTTTTCCACGAGACACTCACCCTCATATATTTATATACGCTCCTTCTTTACGACTTTGACATCAGCTCTCAAGATCTCCACGTCTTCATAATTCCCTGCCGCAGTCCAAAACGGGTTAGATAATTACGAGACAGCCCTGTCAGCGGGTCTCGCGATAATCTCAAGACCCGCACTGCCACAACGGAGCAGGGGCTGATACAGGACCTAGCTGATAGTGGTTAGATCTATCTGAGTCACAGCTTTTGATTGGTAAGTATGTGGGCATCTCGTAGCCGTCTAACCAAAAATGATTCGGTCGCAACTTCACCTTACACAGCCAGGATTTATTCTGATCTTTGAGAAAGTAGCATGGGGCTGGGGTACACAGAATCAAGGGACATGTATCAACAGATATTGGAGCTCGAAGAGCTTTTCCTAGATAGCGAGCCGCTAATTCGTTCCTGTGATAGGGGAGACCGGGCCGTCCAACAGGCCGGCACAAACGGACAGGTCATCTTGAGAGACCACCGCGCACTCTTCCCAGGAGGTATTACAATCCGATCACTTTATCGCCCATGGGAGCTCCTATCGCATAACAATATCTAAATTTTTATGCATAAGCTCTTCATAGCAACTGAACTTACACCATCCACTTTTTAGCTGATTTGAATCAAAATGAACCTTGCTCAATCCAGCAATACATCTCAATACTAAAGGAAAGTATTACGAATCAATCGTACAATAATAGCAGCTTAAGTATATTAATTTCTCTGCTGAACCAGGGCTAACGCGTGCGGCCAGCCCACTATGACGAGGTTCTGGTCAAAGTTACCGAATCGAAATGCCCGACACCATTGGGAGCTTGACACACGACGGATAATTCGACGTAGAGATTACCGGCTGCAATTTGATCCGCCGTAAAGGTGCAATCTGTTGATAGCAATGTCCAAGAGCCAGAGAAAAGGTTCACGGTCGACCGACTAACCAGATTCGCAGTATCGTAGCGACACGCGATTTGATGCGACAGACAATCACCACCCCCAAGATCTCTGAATCCCCACGCCGAAAACTTATAGGTACCTGGCGTAATCTTCGTTTCGTCTAGCTTTTGTTTGACGGTTCCCTGTCCGGATGTGGTCGAGGTTATGATCTTCAGGGATGCCGACCCATCATGAAACTTGCTCGTGTCCACGGAAAACGACCATGATTGTCCGCTAGACAGCATCCATGGGTCCGTAGTGGCTTCAACATCGTCAAAGTCGCCATTAGTAACGAAAGCCGTGGGTTCGGCCACGGCAATGGAGCTAGTTGTAGCCGAGGCAGTGGTCTCAATCTCGATAAATGTCGCACTAGACTCCGCAGCAAGTGTAGAAGATTCAGTGAATCTCTCGGATTCAGTGGAAGTTTCAGTAGTTATTCCTGTGGAAGAGGCGGCGCTAGCATCCGTGGTAACCAGAGCGGGCTCGGTCTCGGTGGACGACGTCGCAAAGCTCTCTGGAAGAGGAGTGGAGCTAGATTCGAAAGAACCAGTGGTGGTTATTGCGGAATCCACATAGGAGGCTGTGGTGGTGCCAATGGAGGTGGTCTCAGAAACCTGAGTTGAAGTATCCAAGGTAGCTGTTGAAACGGAAATAACAGAACCATCTGGCGTCAGAGTAGTGACAGTAGTTTGAGAGGACAAATTAGACTTGATTCGGCATTGACGAGCATCGACACTTATGACAAGACAGTTGACAGCAGCGAATGCCGTGAGCAGTATACGGCTAGCCATGTTGGAAAGTTGGAGCGCTGGCTGCAAGAAACGTGGATAATCGCTTCGCGTGCATTGACGATCGCCCCCTTATTTAAAGACTTAGGGATCATCCGCCATGTCGCCAACCCCCTGAAAAGAAAAATAAACACTAGATTTCCCATTAAGCATAGATGCCAAGTCCGTGGCGCTCTACCAGCGGAACTATTGATCTCAAGCGGGCGTGGCGTTGGTCCATTTTCGCTGCCCCCACATGACATCTCCACGACGGGTTCAGCTCGTCCACAACCACGCGAATTGTTAATGGCCGGGGCTCACCTACCCGGTAGCCCGACTGGCCAAGGCTTAGGAGAAGCCAGACCTTTTTCTAGGGAGAGTGATCATCTCTCAACCCGCATAGTTTGCGAAGATTTATTAGTTAATGATTACTATCTGAAGGTACATTTATTACACAATCCGCAATACAGCAACTTGATCAACTTATTTCGGACCTCATTTCGACAAACTCCCCCTCTTTGTCTAAATTCGTTGTGCCGTGGCTAAGGTAGGAATGCAACATGAATTTAGCTCCCCTATTAATTGACCAGCGATAGGTACTTCAAGGTAGTAAGTAGCCTTGAATATTCCAAGTCGTGAGTCGCATGAGCGTGTAATTGGACATCTCTAGTTCGTTTCGGATAGGCATCTTGTCAGGTTTCCCCTTCAAAGCGGTAACTAGGGGCAGAACGAGTACCAAATTCATATCACCTAATCTGTGAGCCTGTGCCAGTCCATTTGACAGCGGCAGTAAAAGAGCTTCAAGATTTTCTAAGCTGAAGGCGAATATAATATGGCTAGTTATTCTGCCTAATTAGTGGACATTTAAAGATTCCTACGTTGGAGCAAGGAATAATCCAGTGTGACACAACGTAGATACCGGGTAGGTGGTCAGGGAGTGATAATTCATTCACCACATCACATGATGACCGAGCCTAGCTAAAGGAAGTTACACGTGCAGTTACATAGTAGTTGATGATCACATCCGATCTGTGTAAAGCTCACATAATAAAGGTTGTCGTCTAGCTTGCAGAGCTGCCTTGTCCATTCCTTTTCCAAACTAAATTGCCTGTGGACGAGGGCTACAACTGGCATCTCAGCACAGATAGCTATCTCTATCCTCGCCTAGATAGACTATGTAAGATTGCAAGGAGATATAAATGTGCCTGAAAAAAATGATGAGGTTAGTTTAGAGAAGCTGATTGATGTTGTCAGGCGGTGAGACAGGGGTTCAGAGCTGGGATTGAAGCTGCAAGGTCTGAATGACATCTTATAAGGAGATATATTATTCCACAAACCACTACTCTTAAAAAATGTGGCTAAGTTACTTCAAGAGCAGTCCTGCCAAGACATCCCCGTAATCTCCTTGAAAAGAGTTTTAGGCGAACTGTGCACGGCGCAGATGGATTTGTAACAAGTGGGATAACAAAAGCAATAGAAGGAAAGACAAGGCGAGCCGTGATACTCCACTTTTCGTATTACCTGCCCAATTAAGAAGTCTTTTCGGCAAACGTACGAGAGCACAGGGCAATCTGAACAGATTTAATTCTTGGCATCTTGGTTTTGATTTGGCCGAAAATTCCGTGAATTGATCAACCAATCATTATTCCCCATCTGCACTTTTATGCCATCCCACTTGTTATGCCGATGGATGATGAATACATTGACAACTCCAAGCACGGGATGCCGAAATGGCTATCCACAATGTTTCAGTGTCTGCATCTCAACACTTCGCAATTAATGGCTTCTTGGCGGTTTGAAATTTAGCCACGAGCTATCTTGGGGCTCATCATGGAGACGGGTACATCACCCATCGCATGGGCTATATAATTTGGCGATTTCGCACTTGTCTCATTCTGTTTAGTTGGATACATCAGAATACCATTGTTTTATACTGGGTTGTCGTTTTTAATATCATAAAAACTATGTTTTCTCGCCTTTTCGTCTCTGCGCTTCTGTTGGGGCCTGTCTTCGGGTATGACCAAGTTCTTGGCTTCAACGGGAAGGTTGAGATCGAAACTCGAACCCTCGACGAAATATATGAAGCGGCCAAGAAGGAGGGAAGCGTTGTTAATGTTTGGCACGGCGGCGACGAAAAAGGCCGACAGGATGGTCTGAAGAGGGCCTTTGAGACTCGATTTCCGGGTATTACCCTCAACATCACTGTTGACCTCTCTAAATATCACGATACCCGCATTGACCAACAACTTGCGGCTGGGAGCGATGCTGTCTATGTTGACAGCGTCATCCTGCAGACTCTTCATGATTATCCACGATGGGCACAGCAAGGTGCACTGCTAAACTATGCCCCTGCAGGCTTTGAGCATATTGAACCTGCATTTAAAGATAATCTTGCAGCTTGGTATGGCGTTTATGTGTATTCATGGGCAAGCGCTTTGAATACCGATAAATTGGGCGATATTGAAGTACCAATTGAATGGGAGGATTGGATCAAGCCCGAGTTCAAGGATAAGCTCGCCATTACCTACCCACATGACGACGATGCAATTCTTTTCGCATTCTACCTCATGTAAGTTCCAACTTCAGTACTGCTATTTGTATCTTTCAAACTAACTCTAATAGTATGCAACAATACGGCGAGTCTTGGTTCGACTCATTGCTGGAATTAAACCCCAGATGGGTTCGTGGTTCTCGAACCCCCGCTATTCTCACTGCCGACAACACTACATCGATTGCTGCATACATTGCGGGTTCAGGAGGGTTTGTGAACACTGATACAATTAAATACTCTCACCCCGTCAAGGGAAAGTATGTTTCATGGCCACAAACAGCCGCCATTCTCAAAGATGCACCCAACAAAGAAGGAGCCAAGCTTCTGCACAACTTCATTTTGAGCCACGAGTTCCAGGGTCAAGGCATGTGGTCTGTTCGTCATGATGTCGCTACTCCGGCAGGTCTCCCTGACCTCTGGAACGAGACTGCTACAAACCCTACCGAATTTGCCAGGTTTATGAGTGACCGCGAGACAGTTGAGCGGTTGAAACTTTACTTTGAGTCGAAGATTGGTACTGCTCAGGGTATTAGCTCACTTGAGGATGACATCTAGAGAGCAAATTCTAGATCGTTGACTTCGCGTTTGTCTGGGAAGTACCACTCTAAAATTTAATTTCACATTTCATGTACATAGGGTTAAAAATATAGTTATGCTATGCGAATCTCGATGCAATTTGCCGCTTTTGAGGACACTGGATCTGCGCCTTATTAGGTGCTCGCTCTTGACTTTAATTTCATCATGATATCCATAATCTGCCTTTAGTGCTAGAACATATTTCTGAATGCAGATAAATAAAAAAAATAAATAAAATAAAACTATTCTGAATGCAAAGCGTACTAGGCCATGGTTGTGACATTCCAGATTCTTTACCCCCATGATGGAGACACCTTGTGATGGCTTCCATGGCATAAGATCTGGCAAGGACAAGCTTATTTTCATCCCGCATGTATTTACATATCGCATCCGAAATGGCAAGATAGTAGTCGTGCAATCTTTTGCTAAGCCATCCTGCATCGCGAGAGTTTGCGATTGGAAATAGGACATTCACTACGAATTTGCTTTTCTAAATTTTATTTTTTCGGTGATCTGACCGAGGTAACCTTCATTTGATGTTTTTATGCTGTTGCAAACATTGGTGGCATCTCCCCAGTCATCTGTAGATACCGTGCCGCAACAATGATTGGAAGGCCTTGCTGCATGTTCGGTCCCTGCCTGTGTCGTGGCAATCCTATTACGCATTGGTATCAACCGATTGCTGCCTGAAATTGAACGAGTCATATGATCAACTAAATTTTCTTGAGCAACATTTCCTCCCAAACTAAGCATGCGATGTATCCCTAGCAACTGTTCACTGAGGAGACACTCCCACCATTACTCTGGCTTGGCCCCATAGCCACGACACGCCAGGTGCCCCTCCATGCATTAGCGCTAGCGCCGACCAAAAAATTGCCCCATTTGTAACTCCGAGAATCACCACCCACTAAAATCCCGAGTTGTGTGAGAATCTTGGAGTTTCCAATTCAGGAATAGCGCAGTAGATGGCCACCCCAACTTGCAGGTTGGCAATGGCTGGAGGTGTTCGGAGAAGTAGTTTCTGTTGCAAATCCGATTCTAAGTCAATAGAATGATGATAGATGAAGTCCATGGCTATCTAATATTTAAAGTCCTTGGTAGATTCCTTTTAAAGAACACTAAGAACTAAATCCCTCCATCTAATATTAAAATTCAATGTCATTTTGATACATTTGACAACATGCCTTTGTACGAGCCCACCAAGTTGGAGACTCCTGTTCTGTCTCAGTTCTCTTTGGAAGGGAAAATTGCCCTCGTTACGGGGGGCTCTAGGGGCATTGGGTTAGAAGTGGTCATTGCTCTAGCCGAGGCCGGTGCCGATGTTGCATTCATTTACAACACTAGCACCAATGCACCTGAGACAGCCGCAAAGATAGCTGCTGACACTGGTAAAAGAGTCGAGAGCTTCAAATGCGATGTAACTGATTGCGAGAACACCAAGCGCACCATCGATCAAATCGCTGCCGAGTTTGGTCGTGGGCGCCTTGACATTGTGGTGGCCAATGCGGGCGTTTGTCGCAATGTTCAATCGCTCAACTACTCAGAAGAAGATTGGAATTATACGACACGAGTCAACTACGATGGTGTCATGTAGACGGCCCTGGCTGCTGGACAAATTTTCATGAAGCAGGGAAGAGGAAATTTCATTATTACCGGCTCTGTTAGCGCCACCTTGGTGAATGTTCCTCAGCCACAGGCAGGCTACAACGCGTCGAAGGCGGCAGTCGTACACCTGGCCAAAAATCTTGCTGTGGAGTGGGCTGAGTTTGCAAGAGTCAATGTGGTTTCACCCGGCTATGTCCTGACCGAAAGTAAGTGGGCAAATAAACATCTCTGAACTCTTGCAATGGAAGCGCTAATTTGATAATAGTGGTCATCTGTCGCAGTGAAATGATGGACGATTGGCTCAAGTTGATTCCTGGCCGCCGCATGTGTAAACCGCAGGAACTTGGAGGCGTAAGAGCTTGATCTCATATTCGAATTACACAAAAAGCTGACTGCCTTATAGATTTACGTCTTCTTGGCTAGCGACGCATGCTGCTACATGACCGGAGCCAACTTGATCGTGGATGGAGGATATACTTTGCCATAGGTCTGAAACCTTTATAGCTGCCAGTAGTGAAATAACACTAAATTTTATAAAATGCAAATATTGGCACTAAATAAAGGGACGAGTAAAAAATTCAGTAGAGTTTTGGAATGCAATACCCTGTAATTCTGGAGTAGTTATGGAGCTTTTACATGTGTGATATTGTCCCTGAGGGAGGTTAGTTGCTCAGGCCCTCGAATGGGGCGTTTTGCCCCTGTAGCCAAGGCCTAGTCCCCCACGATTTTGCTCACTAAAATTAGCAGGATGGGGCAGACACATCACCTGCTCTCCGCTTCAGTGAGGGGACACGACACGCTCCGATGCGGAGGCGAGGAGCAATTCCAACACAAGATGATTCTCTCCCCAGAGAGATCACACATTGTCTCATTATCCACCAATTTCTCAATCCCGCTTTTAGAACCCATGCCATAAATTATACATCATCATTCAGGATTTTGGTCTTGTTCAATGGAGTCTTCGTCGGCGAATCAATCTGCCCTGAGACAGCGGCAAACTCCCCTGCGCATGCGTGCTGTCGCTCGGAGCACTGCCTTTAAAGTCTGCACCGTGGACGACTTCACCACCCGCCAACAACAAGACCAGGCAAAGCGGAGGTCAGCACAGCCACATTCGGCGTGTCGGACATGCCGCAGGCGCAAAGTGAGGTGCTTCCTGAGCTCTAAAGCCGGCCAGTCTCAAGACGAGGATGACTCCAGCCACCCAGAGCAGCATACGAAATGCCATCCCTGTCAGCAAGCCCATCTAGACTGCCACTGGGATAGAGTGGACCTAAGAAGAAAGCGACGCGTAGGAAACAAAAACACAACTGCGGTGGAAAACAACAACAATACTAACGGTCCCGAGGAACATGGTTCAACTCTGCCAGCTGCCTCTGGCACCATCATGGTGGCCTCATCACTGGATTTTGGAGTACCATCGCACAACGTACAGGATTTGGAACATGTCGACACGCAACAATTACCACTATGTTTCACAGATATGGCACAAAACGATACGTCAGAGTTGTCGCAAGATTACTTCGACCTCCAAGATTTTGTGCTTGATTGGGGCACAGCGCAGGATGGTTCGGGTGAAGAAGTCCCCATCCTAACTTTTCATCCTGGGCAGGCTATTGACGAACGCATACAACGACAAAAGTCTGGCGTGGTGCAAATCCGGTATTATCGAAGGTTTGGCCCCACTGCCGTGTTTCCAGGCCTAAGAAGATTGGCTCTAAGGATAGATCGAGGAGATGATGCACAAACCCCATCAACTGGTGAGGGTTCGAGGTCTCCAGGAGCTTCTCTTACTACAAGTATACCACGAGGTTCAGGTTCTGTTTCGCCTGAATCCAATGTTTCCAATATGAGCCATCTATTTGATGGGACATTACAACAACCACACCCAGACATTCTACATAAAATTTTGGATGTCTTCTTCGAACGCCTCGGGGGCCATTTCCCTTGGCTATCCTACGATATTTTGGATACGCACATCCGGTCGAATGTGGCCTCTAGTTTTCTTCTCAATGCTATTGCCGCTCTAACGTTGCGTTTTTGCATACCCGAGGGCCCATTGGCTGGACTCTTGGATAAATATCATAGCCCGTGGCAATACGGGACTGCCTTCTCCTGCAAGGCGAAGGAGCAGTTGGTTCCTCTATTGAGCATCCCTCAGCCCGAGGTAGTCGGTGGCTTAGTTCTGCTATCTTGGGTCGAGTTTGGCGAAAGCAATGAGGCGGGTATGTGGATGCTTGCCGGTATGGCGATTCGCATGGCCCAGGATTTGGGCTTTCATCGTACGACAGAGACGGATATTGACTTGAATCTAAATTTGCACGATCACGCTTGGCCTTCGCCTGATGGAACATACCATTTCTCCCACGAGCAATCGCTGCTTCACCAACAAAAGGCTCGGCTGGTCATGTTCTGGTCCGTTTTCACTCTGGACGTATGTGTCTCATTGGTGACTGGTCGGCCACCAGCGTTTCGGAGAAACGAGATACGGGTCGCCGTGCCCTCATTTGAGGATATGAAATTAGCACAACTGGACTTCAGCCAGCAGGTCACCCTAAAAAATATGATCTTCCCAACCACCATAAAGTTCATGGTTCAATTCTCTGAAGCGGTGGAGCTATTGAACCGAGTAATACCAGTTGAAACTCCATGCAAATCCCAGGCAGCGGGGGGCTTGTCAACTGCGTCGGTTATTGATCGATCAACGATACTTGTTCAACTACGAGAGTCTTTGATTACACATTATAATGCACTTCCAGACAAACTCACCTTCAATGCAGGGAATCTGAAGGATGCAGCTACTAGTGCACAGGGCAGTTTGTTCCTAACAATGCATCTTTTCTTTTTCACCATCACCGCACTACTCTCTAACGCAACTTCGCAAGATGCAAGAGACGAAATACAAAGAGAAGAATCCTCGCATCATGTACCACAGCATGGTAAACAAGACATTGCTTCAAGGCTCCCCAGAACAGAATCCATCACTGAGATGCATTCCAGTATCACTATGGTGGCTTGTCAAAAGTTGGTACAAATATCTACCATCGCAAATGCAGTAGACAATATGAGCTATCTTGCATCTCCATTCACGAACCATTGCTTGTTTGTGGCTGCTTCCACGGTTTTGGAAGCTATTAATGGTACATCTGACCTGACCACAGGGATGTCTAACCATCGGCATAGTAGTGGATTCTTCACTTTGACTGCGAACTCCGATTATCGGTTTATACGTCAAGTACTAAAAGATCAATCAAATTATTTCGCGGGAATTAAATCCGTAATTGTTATGCTGTCACAGAAGGAAAAAGAATTGTCAAGTAGTGGACGAAGAGTTTCAATGAGCGCGGATGAGGAGCCTGTCGAAGATGAAGTACACAGAGTAGCTAGATTGAACGACACTGGATTGGTAAATAGGTACAGCATCCCAGACCAACCAAAATCCTCATAGCAGATAATCAACTACATATTTAATTTGAAACAATTATCTACTGAAGGTGTTGCTTCAAGACCTGCAAGGCCACTGCTGCTACAGGCATTGCCGCGCCCAGAGAGTTTGCCTTAATAAGAGCTTGTTCCTGTGCATAATGGTTAGCCGTAAAAGGAATAAATATATCTGACAAGATAAAGTATTCGAATATTCCAAATTAATATTATGCCTAAGTGCAGATCTCACTCATCCTATTGCGTGAGAACTTACAAGTCTTGCCATAATCCCTTCGGCCTCTGGGACATCGCTTAGAGACCAACTTGGGCTTTTCATTTTTGGAACATGTTCTTTGAATTGGGTACAAGCACCAGCGGCATCCCGAAAGATCTCATACATGACGGATGTATCAAGCCCAACAGCGTCTGTGAACCCCATGGTTTCGGCAGAGATAGCCAGGTGGCTACCGGCAAAAATGTCGATAATATCCTGGATGGTCACATGCTCCTGACGTGGAAACAAGGTGCACCCAGGCTTTGTCATCTGATGAATGGAATCTTCGGGGTAGCCCTTCAGATAGAGGCGCCAAAGTGTAGAGTCGTCATCCTTCGCCCAGCCAGCCCGAATTCCTGCTTCGTAAATCTGCTCCGCAGTAGCAGCGAGGAACACGGGATGTGACACAAGCCGGGAATGATTCACGATAATCGACTGTGAAAAATAAATTGGGTGAGTCAGCATGCTGCATTAATACTAAAGTCTTGATCTCGAACCGTTCTTCCAAGAGCGTTTGGCTTTCGACACGTTGGTCAAAGCTGTGGAATTGCAACTTACACTGTCCTTTAAACTGTTGGGAAGAGCCGAATATACCCTCTTATCTCCTTCGAGCATATGAATGATACGGTTTCCATTGATCCAACTATAACCATCACTGGCTTGAACAGCATCAAACACTTCTTGGGTGTTGAGACCCGCCCTGGCAGCAAAGGCCATAGCTTCATTGCCCAACACAATATTAACCTCTGGTAGGATCTGGTGACACATCTTTGCCTTTGAGCCGAATCCAATGCCCCCGGGAATAGTGTAAAGTTTAGCGCTCATGCATTCGAGCACTTTTCGAGCTTTGCTTAGACCTTCTTCGGGGCCAGAGCTAAAGATGGTAAGAGTGCCTGCTGCCGCTCTAGTAGTACCGCCGGAGACAGGGCAGTCAAGCAAGGTAACGTCTGAACGACCAAATTCGCCATGGAGACGGGCTCGCACCTCCTCGCAGAAATGGGGTGGAACGGTGGAAGTAATTATGATAATGGCATCCTTTCGCAAGCCATGAACAGCACCGGTATCCTTGTCGAAAAGAACTGAAGTCACTTGAGGGGGGCCAACAACCATGATTACCACAACATCCGCAGCTTTTGCAGCCTCGCCAGGATTGCTAGCGGCGGTTCCACCGGCATCGACAAGCTTCTGAACTGAGGGAGGGTAGAGGTCAAAGCCACGAACAGCAAAGCCGCCATTAACGAGGACCTTGGCCATGCCCCCACCCATAGCCCCAAGGCCAAGGAAGGCAACGTCATGGTCGTACATCTTGCTTATGTCGTCTCAAGGGTAGGTCTGTTTTGATCGACGATAAAAGTTTTAGAGCCAAATAAAAGCACAACTAGAAGGACAAAGGCAGGCTTAATCTGGCTGTAGTCTTCCCCAACGCCCGAACTATAAATGCCTTGCAATACTAGGATTATATCCGATGTGAACACTTCCACAAGCTTGGTTCAACCCTTTGTTCCCCTTTGCAGAATGTAGCGTGAAGAAGCTGATGAATGACGGTTAACATACCATTTTAGGAAGCCCGGAATGCTGCTCTAAGCATGTCCGATATTAGGCACCCTTCATAGCGGCGGGGTAGCCAAACAGCCCTGTGGGTCAGCTTCTCCGCATTGAGAGCAATGGAAAATCACAAGCGAACCCCGATCGAAATATGAGCGTGTATCTCGTTCAGTATACCTTTGAAAAAAATTCCCTAACTTCCTTTTGGGGAATCCCGAGCTGTTAGAGGTCGGTAATATGTCGTGTTTGGTTGGCCAGCAATATTTCAAGTCCATGAAAATCAGACATGGGCCCATTATGTGTGAAGCATCTCTGATAGACGAATTTCTCTTCTGCACCTTTTCATTCTGTGCATTGCACGTTACCAATTCCCAAAAATGTCACCTACACGACTTCAGAATAACAAACATTTGCAGATTTTACAAGCAGCTACTGAGGGCAAATATGGTGTGGTAGCTGCGATAGCGTACGTCTAATCCACCTTTGCGAGCAAGAAGAAACAGCTCCTGAACAAACATATCAACAGATATACAATCGAACATATCTTAGGACTTGTTAAGGCCGCTGAGCGAAAGAAATCGCCTCTGATTATCCAGCTCTTCCCATGGGCTGTAGAGTTCTCCAAGGGTGTCTTGGTATATGCAGCACACCAAGCTGCCAAGCAGGCGACTGTGCCCGTTTCTATACATCTTGATCACTGCCAGGATCCGGAGCTAGTCAAACAGGCATGCGAACTTCCTTTTGATTCCATCATGGTTGACATGTCACACTATGACAAGGAGGAGAATTTACTAAAAACGAAGGAATTGGTCGCCTACTGCCATGCTAAAGGCAAAGCCACTGAAGCAGAGCCTGGTAGAATCGAGGGTGGCGAGGATGGCATTTCAGACACGGCTGATTTGAGCGGTGTTTTAACTACCGAGAAAGAGGCCCATGACTTTGTAGCTTCAGAAGTCGATTGTATAGCCCCGGCATTTGGTAATGTTCACGGAAACTATGGACCGCGAGGCGTCGTCCTCGAATGGGAAAGGTTCGTTTTATTGGCTCTCTATGCAACTTGTTCAAACTTCTCTTTCTTTCCGCGGCTTGAAAACCGGCTAATTCAATCCCATAGGCTGTCTATGATTCAAAAAGTCTGTTCCGCAGGAGGCGTGGTTCTTGCGCTTCATGGAGTGGACAATTTCCCGGATGAGCTACTCCAGAAATTAGTCGCTTCCGGAATATCCAAAGTAAACTTGAATAGGGATATCCTGGTTCCGTACTATGAACATTTGGAAAAGAACGCCAACAAGATCCCCTTTACTCAGCTGCTTGAGGAAAATGTCGAAATTGTCGCAAAAGCTACAGAGCGAATTATGGATGCCATCGGCTCGAGTGGAAAAGCATAGATGAATCTGAAGTTTCCATCAATGTCTAGTTCAGATTCCTATATAGTTGAAAATTGAGAGCCCGATGCTATCTCCATGAAGACCATCTTTAGTGCTGCATTGAGCTTTATTGGCATACCCGTATCCTGTTCTATGCTGTCCCTGAAGTAAATTAAATCTTAGTAGGCTCAGATACTGCAAAAGATACGAAAATCGGAGCCGTTCGTTCGTTCTTTGGCGTTTACAGCAGATGCTGGATGCGCTCTACTTTGGTTAGGGTACCACACGCACCAACCTCGAGGCGAGCTAGCGCAGATTGGGGAAATCCGGAGTCCTAGTTGTAGGCTAATTGGTATCTAGAGGTGGGAAAACTACATGGTATCCTAATGGGGAGATCGAAAACAGCAAATTGTTGACACTCTTTCCCATCTCCACCATTGTCTGGATAAAGGAAGTGAATGGATATAAATCAGTGTGGTATTTTCCAACCTTTAGGCCATCTCTATAGCAGTTCATCATTCTTCGGATTTTTTTTTATAATTCTTTTAGGAATTCTGTAATTGGCATCCTACTTTGTGTAATGAGTATTGTTATTGTAGCTGAGGGTTATTAGTGGGCTTATAATAGCTAGTATTAGTTTTTATATATAATTTATTAAAGAAATTAAAATTATATATAAATATTAAAATATTTATATTATTTAATATTATAATAATAATTAAATTAATATTAAATTATTAAATTATTTATTAAAAAAAGTTTTTTAATTATAATTATAATTTTATTAATTATATTATTATATTAAAATATTAAAAAAAAATTTTACAAAATTTAAAAATAATATAATATTTTTATAAAATTTAAAATTATAATTTATAATTATTTTTTTTAAAATATAATATTAAATTAATAAAAAAATTTATTATATTATTTAATTTAATATATATAATTTTATATATTATTATTATTATAAAAAATTTATTAATTAATTTTTTATTAAATAATTAATTAATTAATTAAAAAATAAAAATAATTATTTTTTTATTAATTTTTATAATAATAATAATTATATTTTTTATTTTTTTATTATTTTTAAAAATAAAATTAAATTATATATTTAATATTATAATATTTTTATTTATAATAATATATATAAAATAAATTAATTTAATATATTATTTTTTAATATATATAAAATAATTTTATTAAAATAAATTTTTTATATTATAATTATTTTTTTTAATAATAAAATTAAAATTTAATATTTATAAATTTTATATTAATTTATTAAATTAAAAAAAAATTTAATATTTTAATTTTATAAATTATTATAATTAATTAAAAATTTATTTTTATAAAAATTATAATAAAATATTTTTTTATTAATATTATATTTTATTTTTTATATTATTAATATATTAATAAAAATATTTTAATTAAATATAAATAATATTTTTTAAAATAATTAAAATTTTAAAAATTAAAATTATATAATAAATTTTAATTTTTTAAAAGTTTTTTAAATTTAAAATAAAATTATAAATAATAATATAATTATTAAATTTATTTTAAATTTAATATTTTTTAAAAATAATAATTATTTATTTTAAATTATTATATATATTTTTAATATATAAATTAATTTATAAAAAAAATAATTTATTATTATATTAATTAATATTATTATTTTAATTATTTTATAATTTTAATTATTAAATTATTTTATATTATTATTAAAAGAATTATTTTATATAATATAAATAATTTTATTATTATTTTTATAAAATTAAAAATATTTTAAATTAATTAAATAATAAATATTTAAGATTTTTAAATTTAAAAATAATATAAAATATTAATTTTTTTAATATAATTTTTATATATTTTTATATAAAATTATATTTTTTTATTATAATAAATTTTATTAATATTAAAAAAAGATTATTAAATAAAAAATATATAAATTAAAATAATTATATTTTAATTATTTTATTTTTATTATATATAATATTTTATATTATTATATAATTTAAAAAATTTAAAAAATAATAAATTAATTTAATTTTATAAAATTAATTTTTTTTAATATTAAAATAAAATATTAATATAAATAAATATATTTATTTTAAAAAATTCTTTTAATTTTTTAATTATTAATAAAAAAATTAATTAAAAAAAAATTTTAAATTTAAAAAAAATATTAATATTAATAATTTAAAAAAAATTTTAAATTTAAAAAAAATATTAATATTAATAATTTAAAATATAATTTTATTTTATTTAAAAAAATTAAAATTTTTAAATAAATTAAAATAATTATATTTAATAAAAATATTAGATTTTTATTTTTATTAATATTATAATTATTATTATTATTAATTTTAATAATAATAAAAATAATTAAAATATTATTTATAATATTAAAATTTTAATATTTTAAATTAAATAATTTATATAAATTTAAAATTATAATATTAAAATTATATTAATAAATTTAAATTTAATTTAAAAATATTTATAATAATAATAATAATAATAATATAAATATATTAAATAATAATAAAAATAAATAAAATAATAATTATAAAGAATTAATTTTAGATTTATTTAATTTAAAAGGTATTTTATATTAATTTATTTAAAATTAAAGAAAAAGGAAAAAAATAATTAAAAAAATATTTTTTTTAATTATATATATTTTAATATATTTTTATTATTAATATAATTATAAAGTTTAATTTAAATAGATATAATATAATTATAATTTTTTATTAAATTTTAGTTTATAATATTAATAAAATTAATTTTAATAAAATAAAATAATTAATATAAAAATTAAAAATATTATAATATTAATTAAAAAATAATAATAAAAAAATTTATAATTATATTAAAATTATTAATTTATAAATAAATTATAAATAGTTTTATATAATATTATTAATTTTAATATTAAAAAAAATAATATTTAATAATATAAGAATATTAGATTATTAGAAAAGTAGTTAGTTTAATTATAAAATACTAGTTTTGGAGGTGGTAGCTAGTCGTGGCGAAGTCAGCTACAATTGAGGATGCTCATTACACAAAGTAGGATGCTAATTACACAGTTCCCTTTTTTAACGTGGGGGATTGGCCAAGCAGACGCGAAAACTCTGGGTCATGTATTGTCCATGAGATTGCCGAAATTCTTGCTTTGGCCATATTATGCAAGTTGAATAAAAGAAGGAACTGTGTAATTAGCATCCCACTTTGTGTAATAAGTATCCTCAATTGTGGCTGACTTTGCCACAACTAGCTACTACCTTTGAGATTGGTGTTTTATAGCTAAATTAATTATTTTTTTAATAATTTAATATTTTTATATTATTAAATATTATTTTTTTTAATATTAAAATTAATAATATTATATAAAACTATTTATAATTTATTTATAAATTAATAATTTTAATATAATTATAAATTTTTTTATTATTATTTTTTAATTAATATTATAATATTTTTAATTTTTATATTAATTATTTTATTTTATTAAAATTAATTTTATTAATATTATAAACTAAAATTTAATAAAAAATTATAATTATATTATATCTATTTAAATTAAACTTTATAATTATATTAATAATAAAAATATATTAAAATATATATAATTAAAAAAAATATTTTTTTAATTATTTTTTTCCTTTTTCTTTAATTTTAAATAAATTAATATAAAATACCTTTTAAATTAAATAAATCTAAAATTAATTCTTTATAATTATTATTTTATTTATTTTTATTATTATTTAATATATTTATATTATTATTATTATTATTATTATAAATATTTTTAAATTAAATTTAAATTTATTAATATAATTTTAATATTATAATTTTAAATTTATATAAATTATTTAATTTAAAATATTAAAATTTTAATATTATAAATAATATTTTAATTATTTTTATTATTATTAAAATTAATAATAATAATAATTATAATATTAATAAAAATAAAAATCTAATATTTTTATTAAATATAATTATTTTAATTTATTTAAAAATTTTAATTTTTTAAATAAAATAAAATTATATTTTAAATTATTAATATTAATATTTTTTTTAAATTTAAAATTTTTTTAAATTATTAATATTAATATTTTTTTTAAATTTAAAATTTTTTTAATTAATTTTTTTATTAATAATTAAAAAATTAAAAGAATTTTTAAAATAAATATATTTATTTATATTAATATTTTATTTTAATATTAAAAAAAATTAATTTTATAAAATTAAATTAATTTATTATTTTTTAAATTTTTTAAATTATATAATAATATAAAATATTATATATAATAAAAATAAAATAATTAAAATATAATTATTTTAATTTATATATTTTTTATTTAATAATCTTTTTTTAATATTAATAAAATTTATTATAATAAAAAAATATAATTTTATATAAAAATATATAAAAATTATATTAAAAAAATTAATATTTTATATTATTTTTAAATTTAAAAATCTTAAATATTTATTATTTAATTAATTTAAAATATTTTTAATTTTATAAAAATAATAATAAAATTATTTATATTATATAAAATAATTCTTTTAATAATAATATAAAATAATTTAATAATTAAAATTATAAAATAATTAAAATAATAATATTAATTAATATAATAATAAATTATTTTTTTTATAAATTAATTTATATATTAAAAATATATATAATAATTTAAAATAAATAATTATTATTTTTAAAAAATATTAAATTTAAAATAAATTTAATAATTATATTATTATTTATAATTTTATTTTAAATTTAAAAAAACTTTTAAAAAATTAAAATTTATTATATAATTTTAATTTTTAAAATTTTAATTATTTTAAAAAATATTATTTATATTTAATTAAAATATTTTTATTAATATATTAATAATATAAAAAATAAAATATAATATTAATAAAAAAATATTTTATTATAATTTTTATAAAAATAAATTTTTAATTAATTATAATAATTTATAAAATTAAAATATTAAATTTTTTTTAATTTAATAAATTAATATAAAATTTATAAATATTAAATTTTAATTTTATTATTAAAAAAAATAATTATAATATAAAAAATTTATTTTAATAAAATTATTTTATATATATTAAAAAATAATATATTAAATTAATTTAATTATTATTATAATATTAAATAATATAAATATTTTAATATTTATATATAATTTTTTTATTTTTTTAAAAAATATATTTAATATTATATATTAATAAAAAAATAATTTTAAATATAATAAAATATAATATATAATAAATTAATAATAAAAAATTATTTTTAATATATTATAAAATAAATTTTTTTTTTAATAATAATTTTAATTATTTAAAAAATCTTTTTATATAAAAAAAATATAATTTAAAAAAAACTTTTATTATTATTAAAAATTTTAATAATTATTATTATTATATATAAATATAAAATATATTAAAAAAATAATAAAAATATTATACTTAAATAATTATTATTTTAATTTCTCTAATAAATTATATATAAAGACCAATATTAGCTATTATAGGCCCACTAATGACCCTCAGCCACAATAAGAATGCTCATTACACAAAGTAGGATGCCAATTACGGAATTCCTAAAAAAGATAGCATCGAACGACCTGTATCCATTTGCTCATGAGGCTGGCGTTTTCTTTTCTGACACTAACGAGTTATGGGTCACAAGCAACCGAATCTATGATAAAGAGGGCGCGCAGTCGGTAAAAATTAACAAGATTTTCTTATCCGTTGACAAGGATGCGCCACCACGAGTAGAGGAGCTTGATATCGAAGAAGTACACATGGGAAATGGAGGCGTCAACTACCGAGATGGGATATTATTCTGTGCGCAAGGCTCCCGAACATGTCCGAGTGGTTTGTACTTGACGAGTCGAGAAGCCCCTCACAAGACAGAACCAATTTTGACTAGCTTCCGCGGGGTACCATTCAATTCAGTCAATGATGTCGTCATCGCCAAGGATGGGTGCATCTGGTTCACCGATCCACCATATGGATTCGAGCAGGGTTACAAGGACTTCCCCTGCCTTCCAAGCCAGGTTTATCGATACGATCCAGTCAAGGAAGCTATTAGAGCAGTAGCTGATAACTTCGGTCATCCGAACGGTCTATGCTTCTCGCCTGACGAGAAGACTTTGTATGTGACGGATACAGACAGGGTTCACGGTAGTGGCAAATTGAGAACCAATGTACCTTCTTCCATGTGAGTATTCTATCGCTTTTGGGTTCTCAACTTTTGGCTAATAACATACTCGTGGTAGTTACGCCTTTACTGTAGAAAACCACCACGATCAACCTTTTCTCTGTAACCGACGTCTCTTTGCTTTCGTAGAGACTGGTGTTCCAGACGGTATTAAATGTGACATGGAAGGGAACGTGTACAGTGGGTGCGGAGATGGCGTTCATGTATGGTCGCCGGCTGGAGTGCTCCTAGGACGAATAAACGTACTGGGTGGTGCAGCAAATTTCTGTTTTGGAAGGCAGGGTGAAATGTTCATTCTCAATGAGCATCACTTATGGAGAGCTCAGCTGAGCACTTCTATTAGAGGTCAATTATTGGGCATTTAGAAAGCATCTTCTCGACTTCGGTATCTTAAGACAGGACGAAATTCCAAAGAATGGAGGGTTTAAGACATACTCATCGCAGGATTTTATTTTGGGAAAATAAGTTAACTAATGTAGTCATCCCTGATACACCTCAATACGAAATTATATGCAAATCATGCGGCGCAATAGCCTCCGTCTACGAGAAGGTCCACTCCAGTAGTGTAAGTAGACAAGTCAGAGCCAAAATAAAGGAAAGCTCCCTGAAGCTCATGAGCCTCTCCTTGACGACTATGGATGTCATTAGTCCGCATACCTCTAGATAGCTGCAGAATGGCTGCACTGTACTCACCCTTGTGGGACTCTATCTTGCCATAATTCCTTGTAATCATTCGGTATGAAACTCGTAATGTCTGTGTAAATGTACCCAGGCGAGACTGTATTTGCGCGGGCAAATTGTGCCCACTCGACAGCCAAGCTTTTGCAGAGATGGATGACACCCGCCTTTGCCGCATTATAAGCGGCCTGGAGTTGCGGAATGTTTGCGATATATGCGCTCATAGAGGATGTAGCGATGAAGCTTCCAGAAGTATATCCCACCAGACTTCTACCATGGATGTCTGTATTCTCCAGCTTTTGACGCCGCCAATGTTTGGCAGCAGCCTTGGCACAGTAAAAAACGCTATCTAAGTCCGTCTCGACGACATGCTTATAATGGTCAATATGAGCGTCAATCATCGCTCCCTTCGTCCAAGGAACACCAGCATTTGCCACAAAAATGTCGAGGCGGCCATCGAGGTCCTCCGAAGCTAATTCGACAGCCTTTTCGACCTTTTCATAGTTCCGGACATCGACCTGGTAGGCCTTGCCTAACGGGATTATCAGTAATCCCGACACTTATTAGCGCGATAGAATTAGAGTCAAAAATATCTTACACTTCACATTATACTTGTCTGCAATATTATTGGCCTTTTCTATTGCTGTTTTGTTTGAGCTGTACCACATCGCAATATTACAGCCCATTTCCGCATACGCGACAGCAATAGAGTATCCAATACCAGCACCTGCGCCGGTAATGATGGCCGACTTATTTCTCAAAGAGAACCGGTTCATAACAGATCCAGCAGCCTCACTTGTGATGCGTTGGTCATTGTGAACAAAATTTGCCCCATTGAGAGGGCTGAGAGTAGGGTCCGACATCACGCTAATAGGACTGAAGAGCGCAGCTTCGAGTAATTGAGCTGTTTGGTAGATACTGAACAGCGATCAAAAAGATATTTTTATTGCAGCTTTTCATTATTATGTAGATTTTAAGCCACTCCACCAGTACCAAACTACTACATCTGGGATGCCAGCGTCAGCCTACCATCAAGGGTGATGTTCTGGGGCCGGGGCGATTCTGAGGGAAGTTTTGGATGGAGTGAGATCTCATACTGATTCCAAATAAAGGAATTACTGCAAAGGGAATGATGAATAACCACGTTTCGGTCACATGCAATCCTTGGTGAAGCTCGCAGCGGCCCTACCCTTTCCAACCCCGTGACGCTAGCGCTGATGCCCCCGCACTCGTCTTTCCAGGACAAGAAATCTGATCGAGGATTGCCCCATTTGGAATGCTAGTCCCAGCCATCGGACTATTGAGTTGAGCAAGGTGAATCCGTGCAAACTCCGACGCTTGAGGTCTACAGACTACAATGTATTATAAGATCAAAGGTATCGTCAACCCCAAATATTTTAACTCATAAGCATACACGAATAGTCATTCCAAACTAAAAACATCGCCGTGGTCGACGTATTCTCGCACAAAATGAGAATTGCGCTGCAACCTGCTCTTCGCCTCGGAATTTCTACTACCAAACCTAATATTTTATCTTTCTCCCGAACTATCGGCGCTAAGAGAATGGCATCGACTGCTGGCATGGCGAAGTACAAGGGCAAGACCGTCAAGCTCAACACTGGGCAACATTTGCCCTCAATCGGCCTCGGCACTTTCCAAGACCCGGATGAGCAGGAAATGTCCGTCTATACCGCTTTGATGAATGGATACCGCCACATTGACACGGCTCACAAGTTTGTTCCCTGATTCACACTAGTCGTCGAGGCCCACTAACATGTATCCAGCTATGGCACCGAGGAGCAGGTTGGCCGAGGGATCAGGCGAAGTGGTCTCCCACGCGATGAAGTATTTATTACGACCAAATTGTGGTGCAACGCACACCATCCTGACGACGTTGAGCCTGCTCTGGATGATTCCTTGAGAAACCTTGGTGTGGACTACGTCGATCTCTACTTGATGCACTATCCTTGCTCATTCAAGCGCGGACCTAAGCTCATGCCCGAGGGTCCCGATGGAAACATGGCACGTGGTGATGTGACTATGATTGAGACGTGGAAAGCCATGGAGAAGCTCCTAGCTACTGGAAAGACCAAGGCAATTGGCGTTTCCAACTTTAGTAAGCTTGAACTTGAACAAATCCTGAATGAAGGCAGTATTGTAAGTTGAACCAATTATGTCTCATCATTACATCAAGTCATATTTCTCTATTGGTACTGATTTGCGCTTCATTAATTAGGTTCCGGCTATTCATCAGACTGAACTTCACCCTTACCTGCAGCAGAAGGAATTTCTGGATTGGCAAGAGAGCAAGGGCATCAAAGTCATGCAGTTCAGTCCTTCTGGCAACCTAAACTCATTCTACGCCAACGTTTCATGGGCCAAGGATATCGCGGCAAAGACCACGCGGTTGATCGACCACCCCACCATGCTTGAAATTGCCAAGAAGCACGGAAAGTCTCCTATCCAGATTGCCCTTGCTTGGGGGGTCATTAACGGTCGGTGCATCATCCCCAAAAGTACAATCGAGTGGCAAATCAAGGAAAATTTGGATGCCGAGAATATTCCGCTTGACAAGGAAGACTTGGACAAGATTGCTCAAATGGACCAGAAGCTTAGATTCAACGATCCCAGTGAGCTCTTCAACTACAAACTCTATGTTGGGCTTGACGGTGCCGCTTTTTAGACCTAAAGCTAGTATGATAGGAATAAACACTGTTCTAAATGTTTCTTTACGCTTAATAACAACTCCATGTACGAATGAGCAAACATTTATTAATATTCCCTGTAATAGTTGATGTCTTAAGCGGCTGCCATGTTCGTTGCGTGACCCTGGGTGTGTCTTCTCTGAAAGGCCTCGTATCCAGGTAGACCAAGATGTACCCGTAATTGCCTAATGACAACGGACTAGCTGTGTGAAATCTCGTTTAAATATTCATGCTCTCTAAAATACCTCCTATTTGAGGCAGGACTATCTATCCGTTCGATCGCCCCGGAGTATCAGGTACGAAATGCTTCATCAGAGTTTTGTTGCCTAGAGATTCTACCCGACTCCGCATCACCCTCTCGTCCCTCCTTGATTTGTCGAGTTGTTTCTGCTTAACCGCTAGCACCGCACGCTGCTGGGCAGTTGACAAATGAAGGAGACTGCGCCGATCTGCGACTCGCAAGCGAGTCAGCTGTTTAGTTACAAACGTCGCGTCGCGTCTCTCTGCTCTAATCAAAGTAGTTGAGTTGACTCCAGTGACATCGCTGAGGACCACATCTGCCGCAGGTTGTGTAGATTGCATGTCATTACCGGGCCCGGCCCGCTCAATGGTGGCATTGTGTTCTTCGATGTGTGACTTAGGCGGACGGGTCGAGGACCTGGGTGATGACCGGTGGGAAAGAAGTTTGCCTGACGGGAGGTGCATAGTCATGCCGTCGGGATCTATGAACTGTGGTCTCGTGAGGCGCTTGGCCTGATCCAGATCTGTCTTCTTGGCAAGTGTAGTGCCGTCTGTGCTACCTTGGGTGTCATCACTCTCATCGCTACTTTGACCATCTCCAAAGTCATAAAAGTCTCGAAACTCGGAGTTGGGCTCGTAAACATCAAATTTGCAGTGACCCTTTGCTACCATATGCTGCTGGACAGCTTCCGCGGAGTATTTCTGAGAACCACAGTGGAGACACTCAAAGTAGCCAAATATGACCAGGTGGAAGTAAGCAACTAGAGTTTCAACATCGACTACCAGGCGATCCTTTTCCGGGATAAAGAGTCCATGAATTTTGAACATGTGAGAGAGGTTCTCTTCAAGATCGGCGCTGTCCTTGTTGCAAAAGAGACATTGCGCGGGATGGAAATTTCTCTCCAGTGAATGCTCATCTCCGGACTCCCGCTCGGTAGGAGTAGCAGAAACACAATTTAGTCCGCCCAAAGTTCCAGAGGCATTGGTTGCGCTACTGGAGGCTGAGTCGGAAACTGCTCCTGGGAACATTGCTTCGAATGTTATAATGGTGCGAAAGTTGTATGAAAGATAAACAGTATGTACAAAATATGCGAGAACTTCCGTGAGATAAAATAGCGATTGCATTGGATGTCACATGACTGGGTAAATCATCTTATCATCACCTCTGAGCAATCGTTCTTAAAAGAACCCACTCCCGGCTGACCAAGCAGCACTCATCAGGTTATGGACGATAGTGACCGGCAGAATTTTGCCTGATTTTTACTATGGATATTTTTCATCGTGACTCTAGAGTAAACAAAAGCTCAGTCATTCGTATTAGATTTGTGAATTGACATAGCACGATGGTCTGACTTGTCTGCGTCGGGAACAAATGAAAGCAATCTCTCCAATTAAGATTCAGAGTGGTGTAGCTTAGTGGGGTTGCTCATCGGCTAATTTGTTGCAGGGATTTGGGTGACTGGCATAATTGCGATTGTTCATGATCCAGGCCGCAAGTGACTCATTTGCGTTAAGAGTCATACCGGGTATTCTTCAGAGTCATGATCGGTAAACCTACTCTCCAAATTCCTACCGCTGACAATTAATTCTTGTTGAAATGTAACCCTTGTTTTTTTTTTTGAGCAGAGAGGACGCTCCAGATTCTATAATAACTACTACGGAAAAGGACAAGGTGTGTGAATCCGGGAGGTTTCACAGCCACGCTAATTGATCAGTTTGAATTGGCATATGATTTTCCAATAACAAAGAAAAAGAAAAAAACGAACATTGAGTTGATACAGAAAGGTTTTTCCAGCGATCATTACATTCTAATTTCAGGTAGCCCAGGCTATATGGGTGTCCGTAATTGTGAATTCAGGAGCCACTATGTAGAATGACGTGTCGTGATGGAACAATCAGTTCAATTACCGGTTTTCTTTCGTGCTATTTCTCCACGCAGTTGCACCGCGCAGCCAAATCACCTAGTCTTAGGCAATCACTAGGTAATAGAATGGATCCATTAAATAAAGATACTGGACCAAGATTTCAACTTCGGATTTTTGCTTGAGTATATTGCATAGCTCCAATCAAAATGTCTGATTTCATACACTTAACGCCCGATGGTAACTTTCGTGAGGTCTCCTGCAGCTTTCACTTTTCAATATGCGTTGCGCTTTCATACTACAGTACTCCAATCTTTGGTAAATCCTCCACAGTCACCTCTCAAGAAATGCCGAGCATAAAACAACATGGGGCGAAGGTGATGTTTTTCTTCGGGTCTAAGAGGCCCAATCGCTTTGCTGTGATGGCCAAATCTTAACTCTGTAAGGATCACATCCATCGGCCCGGGGTCGCTAATTGATAGACTAGCAAGAGTGGTGCTAGCTTCTTGGGATGCCTGAATGCATTTTGGCATTAAACTTTGGGGGGCATAGCCTCAGATCGGATGACGCAATGACTTTATCATCCAAGGATCCAGTCAAGCGCGGGATATGCAAACGCATGCAGGCTATGAAACTACGCTAGTTTCCCCAGATTATACAGATGGGCGGACAAAGCATCAGAGAACCGATAAGAAGGTCTGGCACGGATCCGCAGTTGAGCGTGGTGGGTCTCGTCTGATGTTTCTCGGAGAGTAGCCGAGCAAGAGGCTCCAACTATGAAGGAGGCTCTTTGAGGCAGCTTATTGCGGGCCGAGCCTAATGCACTCGGGTGTTTGTTTGATCCATGTGTGTTGGTGGATGAAGCCATGAACCTCATCCAGCCACAAGGCTCAGCTCATCCCCGTGGCGTGTGTATAGCCAGATGACACTAAGATCATCCCGGCCCCTCGTTCCGGCCAGCTCCTTGAGAGCTGTCACTATCTCTTAGATTGATTTGTTTCCACAGGGCTAGTTCACACCACACCGAGATCAGATAAAGCTAGTCCCTTCATTGCAGACGAGCAGCCGTTCCACCCCGGTGCGAACACCAACGGATCAATCTAAGCATAAAAGCTTGATCTGATAGCGCAACGCGTGGGCCGTGGCGATCAAGTCAAGAGACAAACTGGATGTACTGGTGGGAGTGAATGTACAGAAGCGATCTCGTCAATCGTTGTACACTATCTCCTTGCATATCTGTGTCCAGCACCGGACCAACATAGCTGAGCCATGATGTAACAGCAAAGTCTACGAACTATTGAGTTGACCAAATAGGGGAGCTTCAGTGTGATCGCATTCGTGGCTAACCAAGCCACGTGGCCAGAGTAAATGGAGGGGAATGCTGCAGAGATCATGCCATTCAAGATGGAGATGGAGTTGGGGTGGGGAAGCAGTCAATGCGGAGGGCCTGCAGTGAGGGGACAATGACTTGAGGCAGCGACATATGTCTTGCGAAACGGAAAATATGTCAAAACTTAACCTGGATAACATGATGAAAAGAATCTGGGCACAAGGATTGGCCAATCTGGATTGGGGTAAGATAGACCAAGACGTGCAGGGTAGCGGAAACATGGGTGTTGATGAGCCAGGGTAAACACCACATGAGCAACGGAGGGGCATGAGAACGGCTTGGCGAGCCGAATAGGGAAGCTGACGCGGATGATGAAGAGGGGTAAGATGAGAGATGAAAAATTCATCTTCTACGGTTGGGAGAGCGGCTTCTGGGCGTTAGTGTTTGGCGTGCGACTTGATAACCATGACTCCGGTGCATCGCGCTGAGCAATACGCTAAAGATTTTGACGTTTTCAGTGGCGATAGTGCAGCTACATCGCCAGTAGCAGGAGCGGGTAGGCCTCACACTGAAGATTCACATCGCAACCCCGCCTCGGCTTCCACCAACCACGGGCATTACAGTCATGACTGGGACAGATTACCCCGGGATCTAATTGATGCTTCCATCTCACAGAAAGGGGACCCCATTTGCGCCAATCATTCCGGAAACACGGAGTTCCGCCCAGGTCAGGTACATTGGGCAAGTACAGTACATGGACAACACACCCAGCAGGCTGGGTTGCGGGTCCGGGGCGCGGCAGCGCTCGAGCGGGCGGCGTTGCAGGGCAAGGCCAAGTTCGGGGTAGGCAATTGGGGGCCGTGATTGGTCGAGGATTGCCGACCAGATCCCGGGGTAAAAGCTAGCAGCGCGTCTCCCTGGCGTCCTCTGGTGTCCTGTAGTGGTGCTGGGGGCGTGGAAGGCGTGCGATGCGGCGTGATAACCGAGTGAAGCCGACGGCTGGTCTGTGCCCATCTCGGCCGGACGGAAGCCATCAGGGCCATATCCGGTGGGGGGCCATCCGGGCCACGGACCCCACTCGCTGCTTGGAGAAGGCGGCATGTCCGGAGGTGGCTGAGGCACGCTTGTTGAGCTTGTTCGTGTTGAGTTGAGCCTCACTGGCAATTCTGTGGGTACGATACAGGCAACGGGCGGAAACAGCAGGGATGAGGGCGGCAAGCAGGGATAAGGGAGCTCAGATAAAAATGTCAGTTCATTTGTTTATCGTGCGTGAAGGCGTCGACTGATTCCGCAGACACTGAGAGTCAAAAAAGAGAGCACCGCATGTGTGGGAATGACGGCGGAGATATAACGCTGTTTTTATTTTATTTTGCCTGTTGTGCATGAGAAACAGGTCCTTGCAGAGATGTGGCTCAGCAGGCACCTCCAACTAAAACTCCCCTCACCTTGGGCGTCATGTCTCCCCCACTCACTCACTCACTCACTCGGCTATACCACACCGGCCGGAAGTCTTTATCCCTATTCGCTGCTTGGGCGTGCAACTGACCTACGCCTACACGGCGTTGGAGGGAATTCCCGAAAAAGAGAGAAAAATAACTTCTAGAAGCATGCAGAAAATAAATTGCCCATCCTACACGTGCAGTCCAAGAAAAGAAGCCAGTTGTCCCGCCATCATATGATGCATTGTACGGGTGCAACAGTGGGCTGATTGGTGCCCCACCAGCGACGGAGAATTGGAGAAAGGCAGACAAGCACCCCTCCATGTAATTCCCGTTTGACAAAGTAGACGAGGTACTGTACATTCGCGCGCGACCACGCTGCGGGGAGCGCTCCAATCGGCCGCTAGAAGCCTTTCACCGAATAGAACCAGAGCGAGCGGCTCCCCTTGGAAACACTGCACCCGCCATTAGCCAGCGTGCGCGCGCGCGACCGACGGGCTGGCGCAACGCAGCGCAACGCAACAATCCAGGGACCCGCCCGCCGAGAGGGGTGGGCTTGGCCTTGACGGGGTTGTCCATAGCGGTCTACAGGCATCATTGCTCGGGAGGTACCTCTACGTGCACCGAGATAGCTCCACACCTTCGTCACCCCGACGAACCTGACTAGGGCCTTCCGAGGAAGACAAGGGCCTCTCTCAAACTCCTACTTCTATCTCTTGGTTTCCACCTCTTCTTCCCTCCTCCCTCTCTTCTACCTCTTCTTTCTTCTTCTCGTCGACTTGTCCTCTGTCCTTTACAGTCAATTGGGTCCCTCTCCACTCCAAACCAACTCTCCCCTCCCACCACGCATTCATCACCATGGCGTCGCCCATCGCCTCCAACGCCCTCAAGGCGCGCATCCGCAACCCGGCCCTGCTCAAGAAGCTCTGCCGCCCCGAGGACACGCTGCAGCACTTCCCCAACGGCGCCTACCTTGGCTGGTCCGGATTCACCGGTGTCGGTTATCCCAAGTACGTAATTGCTCGCTCACTCCCTCTCTCTTGTGCGCCAAATTGCCTGTTCTGGTTTGCGGTTCCGCATCAACTCAAAAAAAATCCCCAATCGCCCTCCAATTTTGCCGCTTTTGGGGGGGACCTAGCCCGGCTATGCGTTAATCGCACGCCCCCTCCTCTGTCTCCGTCCAACCGAAATAGCCGTTGAGCATTTCCTGCGGCTTCGAGGCGCGGTATCGCTGGAGCTGGAACAGAGCGGGAAAAAACAGACCAGAGAAAACCCAAGAAACGAGAACAATGGCTAACTCGGACTTTTCCCACCCTGCAGGAAGGTCCCCACGTTCTTGGCCGACCATGTTGAGGCCAACAACCTCCAGGGCAAGCTCAAGTACTCCCTCTTCGTCGGCGCTTCTTCTGGCGCCGAGACTGAGAACCGATGGGCTGCTCTCGACATGATCAACCGCCGCAGCCCTCACCAGGTCGGCAAGGACATTTCCAAGGGCATCAACGCCGGTCGCATCAACTTTTTCGACAAGCACTTGTCCATGTTCCCCACTGATCTCGTTTACGTACGTATTTGCTGCAGGCACAGGTGGCGTCAATTCGAGCTTGCGCGCGCTAACCACGAGGCTACAGGGCTTCTACACCAAGGACCGCGAGAACAAGAACCTGGACGTAGCTATCGTCGAGGCCACCGAGATTCTCGAGGATGGCAGCGTCATTCTCGGTGCCTCTGTGGGCGCCACTCCCGAGCTAGTCCAGATGGCCGACAAGGTAAGCTTTGAAGAAAAAGAAAAAGAAAAGAAAAACACTGGCAATTTAGATCAATTGGCTAATGACGTCGCGCGCAAAATAGGTCATCATCGAGGTCAACACCTCCATCCCCTCTTTCAAGGGTCTCCACGACATCAGCTTCACTGATCTCCCCCCCTACCGCAAGCCCTTCAACATCACCGGCGTCCGCGACCGCATCGGTACTGAGTCGCTCCCCATCGACCCTGCCAAGGTCGTGGCCGTCGTCGAGTCCGACTACGCCGACGCCACTGGCGACAACACGCCCGCCGATGAGAACTCCTACCGCATCGCCGGCCACCTGATTGAGTTCCTCGAGCATGAGGTCACCCACGGCCGCCTGCCCGAGAACCTTCTGCCCCTGCAGTCCGGCATCGGCAACGTCGCCAACGCCATCGTCGGTGGCCTCAACGAGTCCAAGTTCAAGGACCTGACCGTCTGGACCGAGGTCATCCAGGACACCTTCCTCGACCTCTTCGACTCGGGCAAGCTCGAGTACGCCACTGCCACCTCGGTGCGCTTCTCTCCCGACGGCTTCCGCCGCTTCTACGAGAACTGGGACCTCTACGCTCCCCGAACCCTCCTGCGCAACCAGTCCGTCTCCAACGCCCCCGAGGTCATCCGCCGCCTCGGAATCATCGGCATGAACACCCCCGTTGAGGTTGACATTTACGCCCACGCCAACTCCACCTGCGTCAACGGCTCCCGCATGCTCAACGGTCTCGGTGGCTCTGCCGATTTCCTCCGCAGCTCCAAGTACTCCATCATGCACACTCCCTCTACCCGCCCCTCCAAGACCGACCCCCACGGCGTCTCCTGCATCGTCCCCATGTGCACCCACGTCGACCAGACCGAGCACGACCTGGACGTCATCGTCACCGAGCAGGGTCTCGCTGACGTCCGCGGCCTCTCCCCCCGCGAGCGCGCCCGTGTCATCATCGAGAAGTGCGCTCACCCCGTCTACCAGCCCATCCTCACCCACTACTACGAGAAGGCCGAGTTCGAGTGCCTCAAGAAGGGCATGGCCCACGAGCCTCACCTGCTCTTCAACAGCTTCGACCTCCACAAGGCGCTCCAGGAGGAGGGCAGCATGCAGAAGGTCAAGCCCTGGTAAAGAGATGATGATGTGCATCAATTGAAATGAGAGATTTGGGGGAAAGGAAAAAGAACATATTTATATCTATATATATATCTAACGTGAAATACGCAAATGAGATGGCGGGAGAGAAAGAAAGAGGAGGGAAGGGAAGCATGTGATGAGCGTTCAATTTTTTTTTATAATGGGTCGGACTCTTTTTATTGGTTACATACTCAGGCATATAGATTTTGGGTATCATACCCGGGACAATCGGAGTAACTCGTTTCAAAGATGCATCTGCGTATTATTTTCTTATTTTAATTCTCTCATGTGAGGCGATTCTGTCGGCAACAATGCGGCCCGCCAAGGCGCCGACAGGGCGTGCGTTTGAGCTGCTGCAACTCTGACACAGTGACGTCTCCCCTCCGACAACGGGACCTCCCCCACCTGGAGCTGTCAAGATCCACCCTGTGTGGGCACGCGTTACATTTTTCCCATTGAATCTATAATTTGCAAAATGTTAGCCTATTTTTTCGCGGCCAAATGACATTGCGTGAGAGAGTCGCCGAGACCCCACCGGGAAAAAGAGAGTCGCTGGCTGGTGCGGGCCATGATGCAAGTATATGTAGGGTAATTTCATCTACATTGATACGACTGGAGCGCGAGCAAATTCCCAAACGTGCGGAACGCCGCCGTGGGGATGCATGAACTCACCGTCATCAGACAGGTCGTTGTCGCGTAGCTGGCTGGCCTCCGTCCCAAAAAATCCCCTTACGTGTTCGCTGAGGGGAACGGGGACCAACATACGAGGACATCAACCAACATGTGTTGGACCTGGGCTAAGGCACTGCCACGCTGCCAGTTGGGGCGCAACGGGCAGTTTGATGCCCACGGGCCTCCACTCTTGGGCAGCAGAGCCTTGAGGCTCGATAAGCGAGAGAGGGATAGATAGAGATGGAGAGAGAGAGAATGTCCCAGTTTGGTTGATCACCGATGCTGGTCGTGTCCGAGTGAGCACGCGACGACGACGGCCTCTTTCTTGCCAGCGCCGCGCATGTTCATGGCATGTCTCGGGTGGCTGCGCGGGTGTGGTGGGGCCCGACGCCTTCCGCCGACGGAGGGTCCACCCGGCCGCGACCCTGTTCTGCAACGCCCAGCTTCCTAGACAGCTACAACATGTAACGCTTCTCCCCCCCACGTGTTCCAATCCTGACTAACGCCCCCGGGATATGCCAAGTTAGGCTCCAACAGGGTCAGCCTGTTGGTCGTGCATCGCTCGCGGATCCTCCAGGCACGAAGCCATGCTTTCCTAGCCCGCCCTAAAAATCCACACACCGTCCGGGGCCCTGCTCAGTCCCTTGTCTTCTCTTTCCTCTTGCACCCAGCCTCGCCTTGTTCTCTCTTCCCCGGCTTCCCGGCTCCCCGTTGTCGCACCACAACGCCAAAAGACCAAAAAAAAAGAGAGAGATCATGTCCTTCACCGTTTCAGCGGCTGACGTGCGCGACGCCCGAGCCATTGCGCGAAATGTCGACATACCCGCAATGCAAAACAGCCCACTATACCGGACGAAGTTTCCCCAGTCTGATGTCATAACCGACGCTCAAAGAGACGAGGTAACTCGCTGGCAAACCGATATCCTGGAAAACTCCTTTCGGGGCGACTTGAAAAGCTTCCTCAAGACAAGCACCCCCGACGGCACAATAGTCGGCTTCTGCGGGTGGCGTGTTATAGAGCGCAAGTGCGAGCACCGACAAGCTGGAGGATCCACCTCGCGGCTTTGGGAGAGACGCATGACGGTGCCCCGGGCCCCCGAAGCCATCGATGGAGATGGCTGGCACAAGCTATTAACACGTCTGGAAACGGAGTGCCACCGAATCCTGAGAAACCAAGACAAAGTCTGCCGTAAGTCGACCCACGTTTTTTTTTCCTCAACAGTCCGCCACCCACTAAAAAAGATGCTAACGCGGGGTTGCTGCATATATAGGCTTGATATATATGGCGGTGGATCCAAACCACCAGCGTAGTGGGATTGGCTCCATGATGCTGGAGCGCGTTTGCGAGGAAGCAGATCGGCACGGACGGTGCGCATACGTGCAGTCCACACCCGAAGCCGTAAGGCTTTACACCAAGTTTGGTTTTGAAACCGTCGGACACGTTGAGACTGCTCAGGGTCTAATTACGAGCATGCTCCGACAGCCCCAACAATCGTGAAATTGTAATATATAGTCCTGTTTGATATTGTACAATGTTCCCCTGTATACTTGTGTACTAATATTCGTGACTACTCGCACGCGACGCTTGCAAGACTTTGGAGCGGGGAATCTTTCATCGTCGGTTGCTACAGCACCGTGAGAGTCTTGTGTGGGCGCAGCCAAAAAAGGTCGTATTTATCCAATGGAAAAGCTCGGATGAACAAGTTCCGTACCAGAATAAGTAGCTCCAGGGCGATCATTCATTGACCAGCTCAGCTAAGCCATGGGCTACCAAGATGCGAGCATATTTTTGAATAGCGTTGTGAGTGGGTGGCGTGATAAGGTGCCACTCATTATTTGAAGAAACGAAAATCACGCGATACGCGGAATTATTCATATTCCTTTTATTGGAAGTGAATTTTCGTACATATTTTGTCTAGTCTTACGCTTAGATAGTTCAGCGCACTGATAGAAAACAAATCCGAACGATTGGATAGGACCAAGCTTGATGCAATAGTTTCTTAGCTGTTTCTGTAAGGCTATTGACCCCTTTTTGGAATCTTCCGTTCCAACTTTCGGTGATGACTGCAGGGTGTCAATCTAACGCCAGGCAGCAGTATTATTTCTGATCTCAGACATCCAAGCCGGAATGTACGCTTGTGGGCCTGTCCTACGAAACTGCCCATGCTATGACCAAGGACAACTAGGCATAAACAACACGTACACTTGATATCAGCTGATGGTTATTGACGAGAAAGTGGTTTTATGGCGATATCGGTGACATGTTCAACGGTATCCCGTGCCGAGTTCCGTTCAGAGCTGAGGCTATGCGACTCGGCATCATCCGCGCTGAGAGACACTGGCTTCTGATGCGAATCAGCCGCACCGTAGACAACCAGCTGCATGTGATAGACTATGGAGGCTGCAATTTAGTGGAGTTTAGACCAGGCTAGTTTCAGATGCTAGACCTTCACGATTCATGCGCATTGTTTGGCTGGAAGTTGGTCGCAAAGGACTCGTAAATGACTGTAATGATATCAAGAGTCTATCTGGGCTAATAATGTAAGCTATTCTGTAACATTCCGGTGATTGGCTTTGAACTTCGGATTAATGTGTACAGAGGGAAATTATAATTCTACTTTACGAAATTCGCCCAACATCGAGACAGGCCGGCGACGCTAAGCCACAGCGCTAAGGCAAGGTCTAGACTCTGCGACCCTCACAGCCACAAGTCCAACCCAAAGCCACCAATGGTCCCCAAACATGATTCGAGGGCGCGTATTATGGGGCGGCGGGTAAGACGGCAGCTTTGCTACATAAATGGCCTCTGCCGCATCGCTATTCTGATCCCAAAAGCATATCTTTCTTTTATCTCGAATCATTCTATTCATCCCGTTCATCCCATTCACCCAAATCAAAAACCAAATCACTTTAAATATGGCCGAGGTGTTTGGAATCGTGACTGGCGCTTTGGGCGTGGCCGCCTTATTCAACAACTGTGTGGAATGCTTCAAGTACATTCAGCTAGGCCGCCGCCTTGGGACAGAGTACGGTCGCTATCAGCTTAGAATCGACATTGCTAGACTCCGTTTCACCAGATGGGGCAAGGCTATGGGCATTAATAAAGACGCCCGCTTCCTTTCCAAAGAGGCTCAAGATGAAGACATCAGACTGATCAAATTAATCCTGGAACAAATCAATGATCACTTCAGCGAAGTAGAGAGGTGTTGCAAAAAATATGAAATCAGAGCAAAGAAGAAGAACGATACCGACGGCTTTGAGCCCATCAAGACCGAAGATATAACCGAACCGGCCAAAGGATTGAGTAGTCGCCTGCAAAGGCTCGCCAAGAGCAGACAGCGGGATACAACGACATCACAGAAGGCGCAATGGGCATTATATGACTGCGAACATCTCGACCAATTGATATCCAGGCTAAAAGAGCTTGTTGATGAGCTTGAGAATGTATTTCCGGAGAGTGTGTATTCATTGAAGGAAAAATACCGCGACCTAGCAGAGCAGGAAATCGAGGAGGTGCAAGGTGGTCAAGATGTGCAGGATGAGCAAAGCCTACAAGCACTGCAAGAAGCTTCAAAGGACATCGATACTGTCATGTCAGAGACAGCGGGTAGGGTTTTGATAAAATTAGAGGGAAAGAATCAGGTAGGAAGTCTTACAACCAGGGGACATGCGAACGTACAGGTTGGTGACGATGTGGCTGCTCCCCGCGGCTCTGAGATTCATTATGGAAGAGACAACCAGGCCGACACAATAAATGCTGATGACGATGCATGTGTTCAAGTTGGAGGTCGCATAAAAATTGGTTAGGAAGAGCATGATTAGACCTGCAGCCATTTGAGGTAATTGAAGGAGTGGCGCAACGTTTTCCCCTAATCTCAGTTATACCGATTTAAGGTAGAAAATTTAATCATGTTTCCGAGTATCTAAATATATCGAGATCGTTCTTTTGTCCAACCAGGTCGAAGATAATCGCTATCGAACTTGACATCGAGTGATGAAGCAAGAATATAATTCAGGTCAAGTTCGACATCACAAGTCACAGCCTCGTTGGCTTGGTTCCATAGAACCAGCCCTACAGTATTATCTCCATTATAATTCCAGATTCCAGGCGGCACTGGAAAAGTGTCGAAACTCGGATTGAAGTGAGGGAAAAACTTGCCATACTGGTATCCATTCACATAGATGAACCCTTTAAATGCCGTGTTTTCTCCGGGGGTGAGCTTAACACTCAACGACACATCATGTCCTTTTGGAGTGTCTAAAGTTAAACTCGCGCGGTAGAATCTGATCCCTGCTGAGTCAAGACCATTAGCGGTAGAACCACTCTCCCAATCAGAGTCATCAAAACCCGGTAGATGCCATCCAAGTCGCTCAGCAGTAAGGCCACCCTCGGCGTACTGAGTACGGATAGGATCAACCTGTTTATTCTCAGCACCACCAGCATTCCCTGCGACCTTCCAAGATGTGAATCCATCTTCATTGCCTATCAGAGTTGTATACACAAGGCCTCTAGGAATAACAGAAGCCCGAAGTTGCTCGTGGGCATTGAGGTCCTGAGCAATGAGAATAAGATTTTTATCCCGCAATAAATCTGATGGAAACTGAATCTCCAAGTCTCCTCGGGTATTTGAAAGAGACCCCATGAATGATTTTATGAAGTAACCATTTAGAAATAAAGACCATGAATGTGAGACTCCACCTTGTGACACAACGCGCATGCCCTTAGCAGCACCGTTAAATCTGCCACGCCAGAGAACCATGCCAGTGTGGAATCCGTATTCATCAGCATAGAGATATGGCTTCGTCGATTCGTTATTAGGATTGGGTGTCTCCATGTGATCAGCATCAGCCCACGCCGGCCCTGAGTCAGAGTAGTTCAGGTATCGCTCAGGCAACGTGTCGCGAAATTTCCAACCCGAAAGCTTTGGAGGAGTAAAGGTTTTAGGACCACCAATTTTAGATTTTAAGCTTCCCCATTTTGTCTTTGTAGTTTGAATAACTTTGCCGTTCCATTTCAGACTCTTTACTTGGTTGGGTGCGTAGACTTCAATGTCCGTTACCTTGGATGAATCTCCCCGTAAGGAGAGCAAGGAGCCCTCAAGTTGGGCGCCACGGACCAAGTGAGGGCCTTGAACAAATACTGTAGTTGTAAGCTTGGGATTTCGTCTAGACGAACCATTTTCATAAATTGCCATCAGGGTTTACTCACTAACTTCATCTTGGGGTACGATTGGATGCTTTGTGAGTGGCGGAGCCCAGAAGCCATGCGCAGAATCTCTATCCAAGATCAAAACGCGAGCCCCATCTTCAGTCTGGATGACGGTGGTACCCTTTTGACGACGAAAGTTTACGATTAGCCCATTAGCATTCCCCTTGAAACTAATATCCTCGGTTCGCCCAGAGAGCACTTTCCCTTTGGATGAGCCCTCGATGAGAAACTCCCCATCCTCATCATTCCATACCCAAAGCACTAGTGTAGGCTTTTTATCAAAGATAGCGTAAGTCAAAACCTCCGCTGTTGAATATAACAACGTTTTGTTCCCGAAAGTGAAATCCGTGACTAGAATCTTCCCAATATGTCCATTGAGTTGGATCGTTCCACCGTGTTGAGGTATAGTCAAATTCCCCGATGACGTGTTCAGAGTAATGTTGAAAGTCTCGCTACTTCCTGAGGTAGGATCTGCGTGCCTTAAGGTGTAGAATCTTGCCCCTGTGTCGGGGTTCTTCAGCTCAATTGCGTTGATAGCTTTATTAGTCGCATATCCTGTACTGTTAGCAACAAAGTCTGTTTTTGGCAAATCTGTTGCCACTCTTAAGAACAGTCCAAGGCTCTTGATTTCATTGTATTTGGCACCAATAGTACGGTTTTCAGAAATCGCAGCCGAGTAACCATAGCTAGATGTCACAAAAGGAGCCCCCCACCAGCCCCAATTTGTACCTCCATAAAGCATGTAGAGAATTAAGATTGTGACTCACTGTCCAATATTGTCACGGTAGTAAAAGTTGACAAACCACTCATCTGTTTTGGCTTCACAGCCTTCGCTGGGTCCGTCCCAAGGATTTGTGGCGCCACCTTGGAACTCCGGCATCATGGAAGGCTGCTTCGGTGAAACCAAGTTGAAGTGAGACATGTAGTCCATTATGTTGTACGAAGGGTTAGATGAGCTGCAATCTTCCGGCACGCATGACCAGCAAGCGGGCTAAGCTGCAAGTTAGTACGCATGACTCGGAATGCGAAACGGCATGCTGAAACTTACATAGTTATCAAGGCCATATATATCAACATTCCCGCCGGCACCGACTGTGTCATAGTCAACTGACCATCCTTTTCCGTCTGGCGTTGGCATGTTGTGAACCAATGGTACCACGAGACCATGATCGCGTGCATGCTTGTACAAAATCTTCATGTGCTCAATAGAACTTGGGTCACCTGAAACTTTGTTGATTGGATCCGACCATTGAGCGTTGAACTCGTTCTCGAGCTGGTAGAGAAGGACTGTGCCATTGTTGGAGATCTGATATTTTGCTGTGATGTCTGCAAATCTATCCAAGTATGGGGTCCACGCTCCGGTATAGCGCTCATCAGCATTTCGAAGAATTCCATATTCCCCTGTTGTAACCCACAGGGGAAAACCGCCCGCATTTAATTCGCCATTGACGTAAGGACCGGGCCGTGCTTGTATGAAAAGACCGACGTCTTTTCCAAGCTGGTATATTTTCTCGATATTATGAGCACCAGATTTGAAATCAACAGAATTTGGGTCGAATGAGTAAAATCCCCAAGGGTTGATAAATGACATGGTGTTCATGCCGATGGCTTTGATCTTTTCAAAGATGTCCACCCACATTTCTGGAACTGGAAGACGAATTGGATGAAATTCGCCCCCGAATATCCAGACGCGCTGTCCATCGATCATAAGACTGTAATGGTCCCATTTTACAGTTTTATCCCCGGTCCCAGTGTCACGCATTGGCCATTCACTCTCTGCAGCTGAGATTGAACAACTACAGAGAGCGACGAAGAAAACGTAGATGAATAGCATCCCTCCAACTTGTTGACTGGTATGGTACTCAATGGGACAGATGTAAGATCATATCCCGTCTGGTGATCTATAAAAATTGATTTCAAGATAGGATTAAACAGAATTTTGCGTCGACAGGTGAACAATGTTTTCAAAACAATTGTTCATTCATGTCCTGATGTGCTTGAAAGGGTGATGCATATTGAAATGTTGAAGAACGAACTTGCACCTTTATTCAAATTACGAACGGCATCTGGCTTCACCCAATGCATTTTAGAGAGAATCGAAAGCGAAAATCTTGTTTTGAAAGTAGCCTCTATTACAACGAGGTCTCTTGGCCATGGTTGATCCCTTGGTCTTCCGCGAACTTCGGCCAAGATTGGACCGAGTGAAATGCGGGGGTAACATTTCGGCGGCCGCCAAGATTTGACATAACGGTAGCGCGCAATAGATAATACGAATTTCAATCTCTATGGAAAGATCATCCTTGAACTTGCGCGAAGTGAGTACATATTTTATCCACCAGTACTTGTGAGGCAAGGTTCTCCACTCGGGCGAAAGCCGAAATAAGCTTCATATTTAGGCTATACCGTACCTTAATCATATCGTATCACATGAGCGCCTTATGATCATAAAGGTTTATTGAGGTCATGAGGGATATAGTTCATACTGCCCGCAAGAGTGGCATTGGACCCTAGCTAATGATAAACGAATGGGTTACAAACTTGTGGGAAATAATCAACTAACAATGACGAGGGGATTATAGCGCACAATGAGACTTTGCATGAATAAGACTACACATCTTTTTTCTTCTTGATTGTAATGGTTCTTCGCCAGGTACTCCATACACCATGCAGGACCAAACGGTGATGCCATTGATACTATTAGAATAATTCAAGCCACTACATTGAATAAAAATGCTTCAATTATGTACGATAATACAAATGAGAAAGAATACAAATGTAGATTTCGGAATCCCACACATAAGTCGTGTGATTCAGATTGAATTCCAAGTATATGAATAAAGTACTAACTAAAAAACAAAAAGGGTTGTTGTATAACGAATCGTCTGGGTAGTGGTTGTCGGAATAGTCAGGGTATACTCCGCTGTCTGCGTGACGGTGCTTACTAGAATTGTGGTGGCGTACACAGTGCTGGAGACAGTAAAATCATTTTCAACAGGATATATCACCGTTGTTAGTTGAGTGAGGGTTCGATGGTCAGGTACGGGGTTTGTAATCGTCACAGGCTGCTGAACAGTTGCCATGTGTGTCACAACATCGGTCTGTGTGGTCGTAATGGTGCTTGTCTCTTGGGTGGTCTCCGTTTTTGTGACTGTATCGGTTTGCGATTGAGTAATTTCAACCACCTTAGTACGGGTGACGGTTACGGTCTGAGTGCGACCAGGAATTTGAACCGTTGCAAGAACAGTCTTGGTTGTAGGCTTCGCGGTGCGTACACTGGTCTCGGATACAGTTCTTTCAGGGAAGCCGAGACAAGAGCAGGCATGGTCTTTGTCCGATTTATTTACTGATCGCATCAATTTGCCAAAGTTATCGCGCGCTTCCATTACAGCAGGATTGGTTGCCCTAGGTTCACATGCTCTGTCAGTCATTTGCAACATAAAAGTATTCAAAAATGTAGGCAGCGGACAGGGAAGTACTTACATAGCAACAGCGGTAGTTTCGGGGCTGATTTGTACATCTCGCTTGCCCACTATAAGGTTAAACGTGATGGTGTAACTGAAAGTAGATGTCTCATAAGTAACCTGGGTTTCAGGTTGGGTAACGGTCAAGGTTTGAACCCCAGTGACCGTCAAGGTTTCGATGTTGGTAGCGACTGTTGTACTGAATGGAACCAAGCTAGTCTCTGGGATCACGACAGTCGCGTCTGTGGTGACGAAGGTTGGCGACTCAACGATGGTAGTAGCGATGGTGGCGCCAGTAAGCGTAAGATCCGATGTAACCGTGACCACTTCATTGCTGGTAGATACTAGGGTTTTGGTAGTTGTTTCAGTCTTCGTGATCTTGACTTCGGAAGTGTGAGTTTCCTTCAAAGTGGCTGTCAAGGTTTGGGTGCATGGCCGTCCAGTCAAGGTGATGGATTTTGTGATGATGACCGTTGGTGTGCTTGTTGTGTCACAAGTCTCCGTCTTGATAGCATAGGATTTGCAGTAGTTGATGGCCTGTTCTCTGTTACAGTCCTGGGAAATTTCTTTGAAGAGTTCGTCTTTCGAGCACTGCGAGGGTAGTTTGCCTCCGTATGCATTGCTCGAAACTGGAGATGCTGTGACATGCAAGACGACTGCCAACAGGCCAAAGAGGAAAGCGGCCACCATCTTGGTGTGTAATAGTGATTTTAACGAGAGAATGTGGGTTAATTAGCTTAACAAGCAGTGATCAAGTAGGAGAACGCAATGGAATTCTCATCGGGAGGGATCGATTTATGTTTGCCATAAAATAAATACATTTCCCCTTTCCCATCCAAACTCAATTTCTTTCATTTGAGAAGAGTTTGCGCGACGGCCGCTGGTACTTGAAAAACAGCACTAATTTGATTGATCATTGTCTTAGTGTTGAGATGGTGGAAGGGAAGGGGTTAGCCCAGGTCAATCTATTTCACGTAGCCCCCTGTGGCGTAGTTTTAAACACCGATCTAATCCTATTACAGGTGGTAGTTCTTGATCGCGTCAACACATGCATCTGGTTAAGACGGATTCAGGCTGTTGGTACAGGTTGGATTCGGGATATCGGCACTTAGCGGGATCTCCCACAGCCACTACTCGCATCGGCCGTGCGTTGATCCGCCCCTGCGGGATTTTGGCCGTCATACCCATCGTACTAGCGTCTGAGGCGCACTGAAAATACACTCTCTCTAGCATTCCCGGCGGCATTACAGCAGCCGAAAAGCGAAATAAGAATGAGAGCTGGGCAATTTGATTCCACGGCTCTAACCAGAAAAGGTTTGTAGGCTCGAGCACAGTGGTGATTCTCGCTCTAGCTAATGAGGGCCAAGGATGCTCCAAGTGCACCAAGCGTCGGATCACATGTGATTTAGGCCAACCTGGCTGCAGAAAATGCGTCCGTCGAGGGCTGGATTGTCCTGGATACGATTCTCAACTGCGATGGGTAGGCGGAGTTGCAACACGAGGCCGTTTGAAGGGGCTCCAAGCACTGGCCTTGGAAAAGTCGCTCACAGAGGCGACTGTGCTGGAAGCTGCAGAAATTTCCAAAATTGAATCCATGTGCGGTTATACATTGGATGATTTAATCGAGTTCTATGACAAACATGTTTGTAGAATGATGGTTTGGGTAGACTCTGGAGATAACCTTTTTCGGCATCACATCCTCCCATTGGCAAAGACAAATTCCACAGTGCGGCTAGCTATTGCTGCAGTATCTGCTCAGCATATCTCTATTACTCGCGGTGGACGCGATGTTCCCGAAGATGCGAGAAATGAAGCTGTTTCCCAAATCACCAGGCATATAAATACCGTTACCTCACAAATAATGAATGGACACGACCCTGAGGCAAGATTGGATGCGAGCGATGCGGAGTGGATACTGGCGTCAATGCTTGTACTCTCAGCATATGAAATAGCTCGCTCTGGTGCCTCAGACACTGAATTCCACCGCAAGGCCGCGCGGTCCCTTATTAACACACTCTCAACTACCGAATGTCGCGGAAGCACGCTATTCATGTCATTGAAGAATAAAGTGTCCACGTTCGAAATCTTTGCTTCAACGACCTGTTTCGACCCGTCAGCCATGCAAGATATCATCCTTCCAGACCCAGATAACGAAGTTCTTCTTCTCAACGAGACAGCTTTGTTCCTGGGCTACTTGAAGCTTTTGCACGAAGTTACATTTTTCTCGCGCCAAAGACAACAAAATATTGATTCAAGCAACCGCGACTGGAAATCAGACTTTGAAATAGCCAGAGGTACAACGCTTATGGGTGCTGGGAGACTTGATATTGCCACAGCTCAATTACGCCGTGACTTTATTCGGCTTGTTGACATTCACTATCACGCGGCTTTACTCTACGTTGCAAGGTGTCTCAATTATCACGTCGAGTACGATGTACCCTCAGCTTTCTCCAATCTTAAAAACTTCTTCTGGCAATGGAAGACCTTGAAGGCTGGATTCATAATCTCCCCTGGCCACTTTTTATCGCTGGGGTTGAATGTCACGGAAACTTGGAGAATCAGGCATTGGTCACCAAACTCTGCACGGCTGTTTCGAAGATCACTGCATTGAAACATTATAGTGAAGTTGTGGATTTTCTTAAATTATTTTGGTCAGGGAATGATCTCAATTGGCAAATATTAGCTCAAGATTGGGAAGCAGCAGGAAAATGTATACTTGCATACTAATCCCCTTGAATATACCAATTTGCGCCGGGTCTGGCTTGGTAATTGATTTAAACTTGGCGTTCGGAATCCGACACCGAGGTTCGCTTCCATAACAGCACCGCAAGCCTGAAACAATCACCCGCAATACCTAAGCCTCAACAAAGAACGGGTGAAATCTGTTCGAAAATTGGAACTGCTCAACTGGAGTGAATACCTAGGTGTTTGTGCCTAATTGTAGAACAATTTTACTGCTGAGACTTTTCATTGTCCATTCTCATAGCTACAGTTTGATTAAGAGAAAAAATAAAGAAGAGCCCGCACGCTAGCGGTGCCGCCGCCACAGACGAACTCATCATTATAAATGGCTTGTTCAAATATCAAACTTCAACATATACCATTTTAAGCATTCATGACAACATGCGCCCAACCAGCAAATCTCACAAATATTCACAACACTCCATACTCGCATCGCCGCTTCTTTTCTTAAGCTGATCAGCATACAGGCTCTGAGGAAAGACAGATTCTCCGGATTTGATCATGGTGCCGTTGGATCCGCTCTGGACTTTCCCGGAGCCTCCGATAGCCCAGTTAATACCCAGGGGTGGGCTTTGAATCTTCAACTGTCCTTGAACATTCCAGGCTACCCCGGCATTAATAGTCCATCCATGGCCTGTCCCAGAGTTGCCGCGGTTTATCAGCATGACAGGGGCCTTGGTATCTTCAATAAGTAAGCCATGAGCCCATCGTTGATGCGGATATAGCTCTTGCTTAGATGATTGAGTTGTATGGCGCAGTACTGCATTAGGACCCGGTGCTTCGGCCTGGGTGATAACAGCAAACGGTTTAGCGTCACGGATACCATACTGCCCACTATCCTTAATGAGTACCTGTGATCCTGATATTCCAATATCATCCGGCCAGCCCATAGTTCCATTTGAGAGTGCATCTCGGAAGAAGGCGACTGAATCGATGGTGATGCGGCTAGCATTGGCCTGTATATAGATGCCATAATTAAATCCTGTCACATTAACATTTCTGACAAAGCTATCAATAGTCCATGGCCCTATTAATACGGCAGGAGTGGAGCAGGGGTCAGAACTGTTAAGGACATGACCTGCACAAGTGGGATGCAGCTTAACTGATAGCTTTTCAATGCCCATTTCGCGTGATATATCTGGTGGTGTGTAAACGGCCACATAAGGATCCATGTATTGACTATCGAGTGAATCGGTGAGCGGAATCAAAAATGTAATTTTATTCCCCTTGACGGCCGTGATGTTGCGTGACTCCTGTATCAAGCTTCCAACCTGCTCTCTTGTAAGGAAATGCCACTTGAGTTCAAGGCCATCGCTTACTTTGATCCAAGTTTGTGGTTTTTTTTCCCGAACCAAATCAGCCATCCCGTTGGCTCGGATCCATTTGGCCGTCACTACCCGAGATATGAAACCGTCTGGCCTGCCTTGAGGCCGGTAGCATCTTTGACAGTTATAGTGGTTGCTCCAATGGCCACATACTTGTCTGTAATCTGGCGGGTTAATGACGGCTGTACTTTCTGCGTAATGTTCCTGCCCAAGGTAAATACCGGTGTCTTGATTTCCAATTTGCTGAGGGATAATAGCGTAGATCCAGTGCCTGAGCCTCGTAACGTTACACCACTTGCAAGCTTTAGCCCGTTCGATAGTTTATACGTCCCTGGGCCTAGTTCCACAACACCTCCTCCTGCTGCTGCCGCTTTGTCAAGGGCTTTTTGGATCTTGGATGTTTGGTCACCACTAGAAACACCCACATGCACTAAAGATGGGCTTGTATCTGATGGCAAAGCCTTGTCTGAGGCATGGTAGCCGCAAAAGCTGAAATCGGGTAGTCGGTCGCCACGACTGGTCTTGATGGATTCCCAGTCAACAGTTGTAGCTGCTAGAGTATCATGTATCAAAGAGAACAGGATGATAGAAGCTACAAGAAGAGCTTTGTGTAACATGATGTTGATTTGGTGCTGAAAGCTGGTCGTCTCACAGTGAAATGTATCAGCTTGCTTTCCCGAATGATTTTACTTGCCATTTATCTGTTGATTAACGCTGCCCACTGGCCAACCAAACTGATTCTAAGCAAATGCATTGATGCCTGGGCGAAGTAATCTGTGCGAAAAGTGGCTGAAAAGTCTCCGATTCGTGTTTAGGCAATGTGCAATGCGTAATGTGCAATGCAAACAGATGAATCTAGTTAAATCTCATCCTTTAGTCAAGTGTAATGACATCATGACTTACTGTTTTTTTTTTTTTTTAAATAACGCAAACAATGAACGCGGAATCACCGTGATGATTGGATTCCTGAGTATTTCTCCGACACGCCCTCGACGTCTGGGATTGGTTCTCAATGGCAACAGCCATTACCTGCTGCAGGGCTTACCATTAGCGCCACTGGTGACTATCCCCTCCTTCAAGATGGATCTCTGACTTGATCACCCAAGGCGTAGTCGGACTAGTATTAAAAGAATAATTTGACATTTTTATATTATTATTATTTCCCACTTTTGATACCTTGTTTAATTACGAATAGTTAAGGTAGGTACTTAGCTGCACCACGTGGCTGATTGAAAGATGGGTCGAGCTAGTGCACATCGGACAGCGCATTTGAATCGCTAGACCAGATGCTGTTCCTCGCACATCACCATCTGCTGGCTAATACATATCTAACCCACAGTGCTGTTCCCTGGGGTTCAACCCCCTCTCACAATTTGTCCCTTATTTTGCCTCGGCGGCTAACTAGGATTGAATGAAACCAAACAGCTTGGCAGAGACCCCCCGCTCCAGTAGCGATGAAATTTCCCAGTCCTCTCCAAATCCCATGCTCAACCGTCGTACAGCTTCAATTTCTCTACTTGCGTTATTGTATTTCCCTCGAACGAGAACTCGAGCGTACCAAAGTCCATTTCCGTTTTCAGAGGTGAGCTCCTGTCAGGTCTTTACCTCAGGTGTGCTGGTCGGTAAAAATATTGACTAGGTAATAATACAATCACAAGCATGCTAGATTTAATAGCCAAGACTGTATTGAGGCTGGCGAAATATTATATCAACATTTTCATAGGAACATTGCGAAATTGAGCTGTAGACAGATGCGCAATAACTGATTATAAATCAACAATGGAAAACTTATCGCAGTATTCCGTGTTACAGAGTAAGTATAATTAAACATGAGTGCTCTATTATTGAAAAGCCCTAGTCGTGTGGGATGCGCGTGGTGTACTTGGTTGGCCGTTGAGGCACAGGGTTTCAGCTGGAGCCATAGCCAGCCACTGACCCTCAACAATACAACCCGCGCATGCCAACACATGTGATGGAAGCTAATTCTAGATGCGATTGGCTAGACGTGACTACAGCTCCTCAAGTGTGGACTGAGTCAGTGCTAATGCGACTCGATTAACGAATCAAATCGCTTAACATGAACGTGCGCTGACACAACTGCGGAGCGGCGTGGTGTGGGACTACGGCAAAGAAGGGATAGGGTATTTGTGCTCGACACAATCGTGGAGGAGGGTAAAGGTCGCAGGGGTCAGAATTGTAACCTTCGTGGGGCTTTCCGATAGGGTCATCTGGAGTTGTGCGGGCTGATGAGGCGCATCCGTTACAAAAGAAATGTTTTAAATGGGAGGACTGTACATCCTTTTCCGCCAATATCAAGATGAAATTCAGGTATATCTAGTTGAAGATTCTCATGCCGTGAGCAATTATAACCCCTGCCGTCTGTGCAGCTTCCTCAGCTCTAAATAGAGCATCTGTATCCATTCAAGTCCCACAAGCCTCTACTTTGGCTAGTCTAGTAAAATACAACCAATTATGTAGCATAAATGAAAACTTTTATTGTTTTGTCTAAGGCAGACATTCAAAAGGGGTGGAGTAAGAATCCACCTAGCGGAATAGGGAGGGAGGGGTTCAACCATGATAATTCGACTGAACATACTGGCACTTAACACTAGCCAGCCAAGACCATTTGATTCAAGAAAAGTATATAATGACCTTCGAGTGTCTTTTATTTTTGAAAACTTCAACTCCTCCGTCTTCGTGCAATCCTTTGATCTTCTACTACTCGCTTTTATTCTCAAGACATCAAAAAAATGCAGCTCCCCATCCACCAGAAACAGATTCGCCTCGGGCTGGTTGCAGCTTGGGTTGACAATCTTTATCCACCCCAACTACGTCAGAATTCTTTCTGCGCTCAACCTCTTGCCGGTCAAGAGATCTGGACTCCGTCGTGTAATTCCAAGGACGGATTTCGCCTCTTCTTACAAATTGGCCAGTTAGGGCACGAAAGCGACCCAAATCATGTCATTTGCATCAATGTACGGGAGCTGAATGGCATCCGTATTAATGTCGAATTCCTTCCGAATAATGCTGTGCCCCTAGAAGCTTGCCAGCTCAAGGGTGTGAGTAGTTCCCAGTTACTTCTTACCCACGTATTTGGTTTGGATTGACTGGCTGACCAATTGGTACTGCAGAGCAAAGACATAGAATCCAATGCAGAAACAGTAGTTAAGAAGGACGACGAGGCCATTTCCCAGCCCTCGAACAAGGGGCCATGGTCGAATTCGATGGAGTCAGGAAACTTTTTCATAGGGAAGCGCCCAATATCCCCCCCTCCTGGGCTCGAATCTATAGCCTCCCTCCGCTATTCCTACGGCAGTGACATTGCCCATGTACAGTCTAAACACTCCCCAGGGTTCAAGCGAGGAAGATGCGAGAGTGACCTAGATGACGATATCTCTTGCTCCAGCAATGATTGCGATGGCCTCTCTGAATACGATGACTCGAATCCGTCCGTAGATGACAGAGCCAAGGAGCATAATCTAGGTTCGGATCACATTCTTCACAGGGTGCTGGATAAGCTGGTAGATTTCGCGCACAAGCAACTCATCATGGTATCGGATGTTGCGGAATACATCCCACCACCAGACGATAGATTGCTACCGCCCCAAAACATTCGCAGGACCAGTTTTCGCCTGACACCGCTGGGGGCTAAAGACTATGATCCCCAGTTGCCTATTGTGCCTAGCATGAAGGGATACCTTCACATGGCCTGCCCCTTTTACAGGAAAGATCCTATCCGGTATCAAGGTTGCTTAGAGCATTCTGGGCTGCAGTCTATTGAGGATATCATACATCATCTGCACCATCATCACAAAATACCACCATATTGCCCCAACTGTCGTCAGACCTTTGATTCAGCCTTAAACCGCGATAGCCATGCTCGAAAGAGAGTCTGCAAATATCGTACATTTGAAGAAATACCTGGCCTCACATTGGATCAACAGAGGACACTATTAAAACAGGATAAATATTACTTGGGCCTAAGAAGGCGATGGATGTGTATTTGGGAAATAGCGTTCCCTGGAGCCGAGACTCCATGTTCGCCTTACCTCGAGAATACTATTGAACGACTGGTTTCAATAACCCGAGACTTGTGGGCGATGCATGGCATAGACATGATATCCAAATTCCTAGCGGTTAGCGAACTCGGTGGAATTCTGAACGAGATTGGTGAGAGAGACTGGGGGGCTTTTTACAACTTGGTTTTGAAGGATTTACTGAAAAAGATACTTGCGGAAGATCGAGGATAGGCTTCCTTTGGAGATGCGACAATAGAGATGGGGTTGATTTAGTAAGCATTACTGATAGATTGGAACCAAACACAGACAAATGAAGAGAAGCCCGATGCATTAAAATTTGTCTATTATGCTTGGCTATTGGTATCTATTTACACGCCCCGTAAATTGATATCTAAGAGAGATTGTACGCGACGTATCCTATCCATCCGCCTTTGTAGCCTGGTTGTCACGCGGGGAAACCTACACACGGAGGGCCGGAGCCCTCAAATTGTCGGTCGTGTAAGGACAAAAACCCCGGTACATGGCTGGAATATATCGGAAAGTGGCTTACCCGCTCCATTTTCATCTCAAACCCAGCTTCCGAGGCTTGGTTTTTGACTGGCCACTGCTGACGGGGAGACCAAAAGTTAGGCCATGATATGGTACGTGTTATGACTTCAGCGAATTATTGTTTCCTCGCCTTATGTTTCATACATCATGACTCAAGCACAACCAATGCAGGCATCCATTGGCCTTTCATCACCATCCTTCCTTCAGAACTGGGCGCATTAAAGGGAAAACATGAGAATGTACTGCCGCCATAGCTGCCACTGTTCATGGAGGGGGAGGGTCCCCCATGGTGGCGGCTCTGGATGACCCTCAGTGACATCGGGCGACGCGAGCTGTCCGGAAAAGATATGCCACTGGTGGTCTATGGTGAAATGCTGCCATGGCGGTGGTAGTTCAAGATGCAATCCTGGAACCAAAACTGGTTGATGCGTGTTCTGAAGTCGCCGAAGAATATTTTGAATCTCGTCGAAAGGCTGCTCCAACCAAGGTGACTCAGTAGGCGCGGTGGACCCAATGCTCGGGATAAATTGGCGGATATGATGCCACTTTGCTTCAGGTGTTTCAAAGTCACGAAGTTCGTGTCGAAGCCTAGCTAGCTCAGCTGGGTAGAATGATTCCCGAAGTACCTGTGTTTGGCAACCCTGAACATGAGCCTCCAGACCCTCATTGGTTCCGAAACCTTGATAGCAGTAGGGACAATATTGCCCATGAAGCGTATGTGCCCTATCTATATGTTGTACCAGATCACTAGTCCTATTATATATTGTGTTGAGGCATCGGTGATATCTGGCTGGATTATGCCGAGGGTAAGGGCAGATCAAGCCAGGTAGCTGAAGCTTTTTTCTAGGGCGTCTAACATTGGGCCCATCGCCAGGACTATCTCCATCACTATTATCCCCAGCGCCGTCGGTTTGATTGTCGTCACCAGAAGCCTTGCGTTTGTTGCAACCTCCGCCATTTGTCTTAGACTCTTTGGAGTGGCTGCGCATTTGCATGGATCCGGATGGCATTGCTGAGGCGCTGGGTAACGGACGTATTCCGAGATCTGGCTCGGAGCAGGTGGGATGGGGTACGAGGCCGCCGGCGGTCGCGTTATGGTCGTTAAGAGGGGGCATGATATATGAAACACTATTATCGTGTGCTGAAAGAGAACAACGGGCGGGGGGAGAAGCAAATTTGGGGAGGTGAGGAACTCCAGTAGAAACAACGTCGTAGTTGGCTATAGTTTTTGTTTGTTTATACGTGCAAACTAATAAGGACAGTAGGTAGCGCCCGCGCTACAAAATCGAACCAGAGTTGATAATAATCGCAAAGAGTGAGGGCAAAAAGATCTGAAGAAAGAGAAACTTCGAAAAGTGGGTGGTATCATCGAGCTTTTTATTGTGTTATGGTCCGAAAGCCTCGTTGGCAGCCCACTGCTCCCCGATTGTGGCTGCCAGACGGCCCAATTTTGCGTACACAACATCTCGAAGTTTGCCGCAATCAATCATCGTAGTGCGGGGATAGAAATCATCTCACCCGATTCGTTCACTTTGACGCCGACACCTTAAGAGAAGTGGCCGTGGTGCAGGTTGGCCAGCTTGGGTGCCCCAAAACTCCTGTATTATCATTTGGGGCTATACATAATCGACTTCGATATACTACATGATTTAATTCATCTCAGAGTGTGAAATAGGCACTCAGACTCGTCTTGGCTCTCATCACGGCTAGTAGTGTCAGCAATCCGGGCGATCGTTGAAAAGGACGGTTCAGTGAAAAATATGCTCACCGTTACATTTGATGCAACCATGCTTCTACTCAAGAGCCTCCTCAAATTTTCATTCCAACCTAGCGGTAAACATGCCACCTTTCGCGTTGTTGTCTTGGAGAATGTGCAAAAGCATGTGAATCCACAAATGCGGATTGTTGTGACCATCATGTAGCTCGTGACCAGCAAGGGACCCTGGCCTTACATGTGCAGACGTTCACTGTCAAAATTTCGCCTCTCAGCACATGTGTAGCTCTCTATTCTCAGTCCAAACGAAACTTTTGTGCTTAATTAACCGGCCCAGACAGGACTTTTATGCTCACTACAGCCCGTTTACTTTCTGATTGTCAGAGCCCCTCCTTCCGTGCGTACCCTTTCACATACCTTGATCACAATATATGGGGTCTGTGGTTTATTCATAGATGCAAACCATAGCCCCGGTGCAGAGCCTCATTAACACGCTTTGGATGTTACGTTGAACATCTACAGTGGCTGCGCCTCCGCTCCGTCGAAAGTCAGCAACACGTCGCCGGCTACCTGCATTTTTTCGGCTTACACTCAACAAACCGTCAGCGTTGCATTGATTTTCAATCCCCTAGTACGCGAGACGTTTGAAAACACATCCAGAGGAGAACGCACACATCTCTATGTTATCCAGCCTACCACAACCTCTCTGGCCGAAGCCCCAACACCCTCCAGCGGTGTCTGCTGCTCACGACACCACACAATGGAACGTCTAGAATGGCACGCTGACTTGGAGCCCTCGCCGACCAAGCAATCATGCCCCGTCCAGAGCATCATGTTCTGCGTCACACTGCTTTATCTAATCCTTTCTTTACACTCTAATGGAGGGGACTTTTGACGCGGTGTGCGAATTTGAGGCTCAAGAGAACCCAAAATGTTGTTCATATTCATGACATTATCACGGACATAGCCTTGTTCAACGGGCATGCAGGACTGTCTGTGATGTAACCTCGGGCCGTTTTCAACAACGCTAAGCCATTAACAATGACCGAGGGGTCTTACAGTGTGTTTGGAAAAGTCCCGCTAGGTCACTTGACTCTCTTCCGGTAGCTTGTATGGCTACTTGAGGATCAAAGGCAGTGCCAAGTGGTTTAAAGGAAGTGCAATTTTTGTGTGATAAAAGACTTAATGATGGGATTTCCATCATCGGGATTATAAATTTCCGCTCTGACCCGAATGATATGACAAACACAGTTCAGCTACAGCCAGCAGAATATTGGTTACATAATCCCAAGGCAGCTGAGGCCCTCTTCGAAGACCTCAATTCTTATTCCAGAAGGATTGAAGTTGGGGTGGTAGACCCTCCTAGCTGTAGAATATTCCTTCATAGGGAGTTACCTATGGTCATCTGGATATATTTATTATGATTTGATGTAGCTGATATCATGTCGAATTTTGGATATGGCCATAAGAGTACGAAACCAAAGGGCCGATGAAAAGCGGAGCCGACGTTAAGCCAATGAGTCGCGTAACGTAAAGTGATAGACAGGACTGGGTCACGTGTCGCTTGAGTTTCGTCTCATCATACTAGATGAACCTTTCTCGGTCGTTTCGGAATAGCTGACTTTCCGACCAACGTGAAGTCCTCGCCGATCTCAAGACAGATAGTTGTCTCCGTCATCGGTAATAGCCAGATCACTCTGGAAAGTGGTACTGGTTGTGCATCCACTGTGACACGGCCATGTTCGTTATCTTTATTAGATCATCCAACCCTTCTTTTTTTTTTTTTTTGTTTCTTTATGCTTTTTTATTCTATCTCAGATGAGTATGAAATATTTTCTTGTAATACTCTCGTTCAGATGGGTACTCTAGTAGAAGACCATCTTTAAAATGTAAATAGATTCCTATGATATTTTATTTTAATTATTATACAAGAGTAGCACTAGGGAATAGTGAGCATTTTCTGCATAGTCCATTAGTTATATATCTGGCGTAATATTAGATAGTATTCTGTAGTATTGGCCTGCTGTATTATAGATCCAAAGGGGGTGAGATAACTAGTTGTAGATATAGTGGGATAAACTATTGGTCGGTATTATAGGGCTCCATAAAGGACACTGATCCATCTGTAGCACTAAGACACTATATGCCCTAATTATGATTATTTTTGCTTTGAAGATTAGTATAGAATCGACTGTGGTTTGATTGTAAGTTGTATAATAGAAACTATTGGTATCATAGTCACCCTATCCTTGTCGAATTGGGTATATCCTGCCACAGTCTTGGATATAAAATCTTATTGCTTTTATTGAAATATCAACCTTTTGACCTAAGATTCCTAAAATATATCTCCATGCCAGGCTGTTCAATACTATATAGGCGATATACTGACTAATGCCTCTTTGTTGCTGGGCATAGGCCTGGTGTTTCATCGAAAAGGTTAGTCATAGCTCCGCCACATGCGCTACCAGCAGGCAGGCGCTTACTGCAACGAATGCCTGAGGCTTAGAACACGCGTGACCATAACCCCACAATTATTTGTTCGATATTGGAACCACCTCACAACACCTATTTCAACCTGGATTTTAATAATTCCCTATACCTGCCAAACCCCGAAAAATTATATCTATAGCGCCATTGTTTTGAATTCATGCAGATATCATCGGAATTTTGTTCATCCTGATCCATGACTGCTCTAACGCATAGCAATATGCCAGAACAAACCAACCCCCAACCCCCGACCATCACCTCCCTCAGTGACCTCACCATTATTGAGACTTGGGATGTTCAAAACAACAAACCCAAATACACCACATTTTACCATATCACCAAGGAAGAGGTAGTCTTCTTTGGGGAGACAACTAAAAACAAGAGAGATATGTCTTTGGCAGAGTTCACTGCAGCGCTTCGTCATATCAAAGATGACGAGACTTACCCTGAAGTTCCAAATGAGGCCACTTTAACAATTGCGCCTGAAAATATGGACAACTCTACAGCATTTTTCAAGAGACCTGGTCTGAATTGCTATGAGACGATGAAGGGCACGCCCTTCATCCCGAACTCACTTCTCGACGAGACTCTCATTATGGAACGAATCTCCAATAACCCTCACCCTTACCTCATCCAGTACTATGGTTGTCGTATCAGACGGGGACGAATTACTTCCATTATTCTTGAGCTTCTCGACCAAACGCTTCACCAATACTCATCGACTCCTCAATACAAGCAGCTCCAAAAAGGCAAATTTCTTGGGGCTCTCCAATCAGCTGTTGATCATCTGCACTCTTTAGGCTTGGCACATAATGACATCAACCCGCACAACATTATGATTAAAGATGGGATGCCGGTTCTGATTGACTTTGGGTCGTGCGCGCCGTTTGGAGATCGTTTGAGGTCACTTGGAACCGCTGGTTGGTATGAGGAGCTTTTTTACACATCTAAGAAAAAGCACGATATCTATTCTCTTGCGAAACTTGCTGAGTGGTTGGAGAATCCGGAATAACTCTTATAATTTCTCGAGTCTATATTAAGTTTAAGGCAGAATCCGTTCATGAGTTTGAATTGGAATTGATGAAGTGCATTATGTATCCTCGGGCTCAATACCTTAAAACCCTTCTCCAGGCCACTGGTAATAGACTTGTACTCGACTACTATCGACACTTGTAGGACCTTTTTTGAGCCAACAGGCTGACCCATATTTAAATATCTCGTATTGGAAGAAGATGTTGACACATGAGAGGCTTCCAAAACTTCCATAGTAGACGCCTTAGCTCTGAATATCCTTGGCCAGGAAAACACCGCCCTTAATGAGCCTACAAGTGCGGATCACCTCGAATGTCTCATTTTACGAGAAAGCTTGAGTTTTCTATTTACACTGTAAGCAAGGTTAAAAGTTCTGAGGAGAGCTAATGGCTAAATGTCAGGGTGATACTCAAAGAAGATGGTGCTATCGTCAACCTTTGTGACACAGGGCTACTGTTTTCCGGAGGACTGAGTCGGTGACCTCTGCAAAAAGTCAGTCCTTTGCTATCAAGAACATTCGAAACGCGGCATTCGTTTGCATATATGTTGCGTCTTGATAATTCTGCCATTATAAAACCTCTACAAATTACATCATCCAACACCGGCAAGCACAAGACCAATCAATGTATTAGCCTTGGCACGGGACCCAATTGGGCGGAAGAGTTTGTAAGCATAAGTGACAGCCATCGTCCTCGCATATAACGTAATGTATGATTTGCAGAGTGAAAGCCGTGCCCCCGGGGGTTTGGCACCGTACGCTGACCCACAGCTAGAGGTTTTCCTCCGAGTTAAAACAGGGCTGCAAAGGCGGAGGGATGATAGTGTGCCGCACAGTCCCTCTATACGGTTGATGTAAATAGCCAAATTAGTCAAGTTAGCTGAATTGACATACATTGAGAGAAAAAAAAAAAAAAACCTCTAAAAAGTTCAGTTGTTCTTCAAAACGCGCCCAATTCCAGGTTTACGTCTAAAAAGTGGCTTACAAAGAAATTCAAGATTGAAGGACATGATTAAGTCCGTCAACACTTGAGGAACTTGCTTACTACGAAAGGTGCCTAAAGATTTCTTCCCATGAGTGTATCTCAGTTTCGGTATTTACTCCCAGTCTTGAAATTTATGTCTCCTCTATTGATTTTGCCAAGTCCACTGCACATTTTCACGGCCTCTACATGAGCCTTGTACGCTTGAGCCACACGTGATGTGGTTTAGATCACAATGCATTCCCTTTTGGGTGTTGTGGGGCAGCGGGCAAGGCTCCGCTCCGTAATAGCCGTTCACTGAGTTACCGTTTTTCGTAGTAAATCTATCCTCCGAATTACTTGATATGGCTAAATCCAAATAGATATACTCCGCTGACATCCGATTTACCCGTAAAAGGCTTTCTGTGCTGTGAAATAGGGTTTTTCTAAACTTGAAGAATGGTTTCCTGTTGATTTTATGCTGTAAAGAGTATTATGTACGTAAAGCCGCTTGAACCAGTCTTGCTATAACAGTAGATGGGTGACACCTAGTTAGTATGATGGAAGGCATCAGGCAGCGCCTTTGCTCATGGTAGAGATGGGAAAATTCAACATACTGAATGCCTCAAATCTATCATCATTGAAGGGGCATGGTCAAGATACTCAGATTGGTATTGAAACGAATGATGTCAAGGATATTTTTATCTTGTAACGGCATGAAAGGGCATGATACTTTTAACCAATTGGGGATTAGTATGAAATATGCAGTATGTGCTTACTATATTGGAATGATGTTCTTGGAAAATGGACTTTTGCGATGATGCACTCGGTGGCAAATGGACCATGTGGAGTGCTGGTCATGGCATCAGAACCGACCTATGAGTTCAAACCACCGCTTATGTAAATCTTTAATATCCAAATGGTAACCCGGAATTACTATATAAGGGTGCTTTCCTTCATCCCTTGAAGCTGAAGATCAAATCCAGATTTCTCAATATTCCAACCGATACATCAGCTTTAAACAAAGCATTCTCGGCTTGCAGCAACTCAAGTTTAAGAAATCCAAATCATACAACGAGCGTATGCATAGGCCACCTCATATTTTGGTACTCTCTAACACCAATTAGATCATGGTCAACTTTGTTAGCATTCTGGCTGTCGCTACCGCTCTTGCTGTTCCTGCAATTGCTCAAAGCGGATGTCGAGTCAACTTGCTTGATGTCACCCTACAGCCTGGTAGTCAGCAAATTGGCACCACATGCGTCCCTAAAGGTGGCCAAGGAGTTATTGTTGCTCGGGGTGCAAACTGGTATGTGAAAGCTACTACTTCATGTGGTCTTGGATTTGTTGGCAACCAGGGAGGTGCAGACTATTCTCTTCAGTCTGGAGGACCTTGTTAGATATGGGCAATGAATAAGGGATATGGGTATATTAGCCGTTGTATGGAGTTCTCAGACAGAGTTTAAGCTCGGCCGGTTGAATATACGCTTTTGGGTTTTGCAATATATGACCTTACCATGGTGAATCTACTTCCTATAGATAGCTACTACAGCCCTCTCTGGTCAAATTATCTCCAACATAACCACTGAGATTACATAATAACGGATTTGTTACGGTCTGATCCACCATATCCGGCTGTGTAAGAACTGATCACTCATATAGAGGCTCTCAGGCGCTCCTACACTGCAGTAATTGCCGCAACAGCGCTTATTGACAAATCCTTTGCCCTATGGTACAGCGGTGAACAGCACAGCCGTTACAGAATGTATGAAGTTTCTCCGCAGTCAATTCAGCTTGATGTCTCCAACAACGAAAATAGAGTTCATGAAGGCTGCTATTGATAGTAATCGACGGCTACTAGGAGTGCTTGCTGCCCGGTGTGAATCTAGAGGTGTGGATTTTGTATTAGGGTGTGAATAGTAAAAAGATGTTTAAAATTAGGGTTTGAAATAATGCCAACTCCGGACTTCCGTATTAGGTGTAGTTTCTTGCTCAATTCTCCGAAGAAGTGATCCGAAAAATACGAGCATCCCGGGTAACTCGGCATTCCACCTGATTGGTGCAACAGACCGCATTGTACACATGGTCTTGGGTATACCAAATCGAGAAGCTTCCGAGGGATTATTCGTGAGAAGGTTTATGTATTTATGCGTATGAAATGAAGGTTATTGACATAAATTACGCAAGGAGGGTTCTCCTTTAGAAGTCTTCTTTTTCAATCATATCAGTTTCCCAGATAAAGTTCCAGACCGCTTCATAATATTTAGGCATAGTAGCTCCACCAAACGCCAATTCTCTACGCATGACAGGCGTATCCTTATCCTCCTCCTCGGTACATTCACCACATTCCTCGTTGGGGCCAAACACTTTCCAGTTGAGGTCGTTTTCAGTCTCCTTCCACGGCTCTTTTCCACTCGCAAAATCGAGAAACCCCCCAGCAAATTGCTTCGCCAAGTTCACCTGTGGCGGGGTCATTGTCTCCATGCAGTTCAGGAAAAGAGACAGGAGCTCAACCGAGTGGTATGATAGGCCTTTGAGTGGGTTTTCTAAATGACAAGCTTGGTCAAAACGATAAGCGTATGTTTGGGACGATTTTAGGTGATGGGTGGCGTGGATATTCGGAAATTTGAACAGCCAGTCTCCTCCAATATCCATGATGGCCTGCTGCATGTCGGCCTCCGACGAAGTTGCAGATATGTCGTATACCTCCATGAACCTTTCAACCTCTGACTCGGATAGATATTCTAGTAATCGCTGGCGCAAATCAACGAAGGAATACTTCATGGCGTGATCATTGAAAAGCGCTCCCTCATCTGCAACGTGGCCAACCATGAAAGATTTGAGCCAGGTCGGTTTTTGTAGAATATCAAAAGCGGCCGAGGATGGAAAATAGCAGTCATCGGCAGAAGGGTTGACAATAGGAAATAAAGTATCCTCAAAGGCATTAAGGGCATCAGCCACCTCAGCCTCTGATGCCTCGCGCAGTTTCTCCAAAGAATCAGGCCCCGAAATATTGAGCTTCTTCAGTAGCTTCTTATACCGTCGTTCCTGATCCTCGATGGACCAAGGCAAAACCGTGGCCAGAAGGCCCGACATGCAGATTGCTCGGTGGAAAATTGGAGGATGCTTGGATGTGATATATGCCACGATAGAAATAGACCCCGCTGACTCTCCATACAGTGTAACGTTGTTTTTATCTCCATAAAATCCACCGATATAAGATTGAACCCAGTCTAACGCCAAGATTTGGTCGCTCAGGTCAAAGTTACCGACACCAAGTGACCCGCTTACTTTCAGATCTCCCTAGATTTCCGATGACGCAAGAAAGTCGCCATGGCCAACTCGGTAATTTATCGCAACCAATACGACGGGTGTTTTACGTTCGGATGCAAAGCTTGCTAGATGGGCGCCGTCATAAACTGCCAAGTCGTTTCCACCGAATACGAACCCACCACCGTGGATCCAAACCATGACTGGGAATGGACCCGATCCGGCTGATTCGGGTGGAATTGCAATGTTGAGATTAAGACACTCCAGCTCGCTGATGGGCGCTGGATCCATATAGGATTCGCCTATTGGCATGAAGGGGGACGATGCCATATCTCTCCAAGTTGGGGTAGGAGCTCGAGCGCTGCCACATGAATCAGCGAGTTATGTTGCAGGAACGGCACATCTCAGGATGATTAGCTTCAAAGGTAGTGAAAGTAATAGAACTTGCCCTAGTTTTGTCCCATCGTGGAAAGAGCCTTTCCATGAGGTTGCAAGGCTGGCGCGAGTCCAGCGTTTAGAAAGTTGACCATACGGGATGCCGAAGAATTGTTTCACGCCGCTGGCATACATCAAGTCTTTGGCAGTTCCCAGCCCATTTATGTGGATAGTGGCTGTATCTGTTGGTTGTTGGCGGACCATTTTAGTGAATGTTCAGCAGAAGTGAGAAAATAAACGTATATCAAAAGCAAGACTCGGCTTTATCCCTTGTCTATCCTTGGTATACTCCAAAATTATTTATATTCATTTTATCCCGTATTTCTTGTGCATCCATCCCTAAACTCAACAGCTAAACCCCCAAGAGGGAGCTGTCAAAACATTCCGGCTCGAGCTGCGCAAGCTCAATCCCTGGCGCATTTTTGAGCCCACACCTTGCCATGTTGTACTCTCTACCTCTCCGCAGTAACGGTTTCCAGGGCCGGATTGACCTGGTGTTTGATATTACATTAAAATTTGCCGTAGGGTGTCCGGCGGGATTAGCGCCTAGGCCGTATGGAGGCGTTGGAGATAGGCCGGAGAGTTTTCTGATGGCGAGCCGGAAGCTTTTACTAGCCGGGAGCTTTACTACATTTATTAGTATTGCCCTAGGTTTCCGATCATGATACCTAGTGGCGTCCCCGCATTTTCCGAAGATGACAGTATTTGTCTGTGCTACGTGAAATGACACCTACCCTGGGGCAAAGCATAATGCCTTCGTCAGTGCAATTGTGGATTTGGATTTCGATGATACGAAATTTTTCAAGTTAATACATTTTCTAACTACTGGCTTACTGAGTTATTCAAATGCGCTTTTGAGAAAATAAAACTTAGCTGCGTCTGCGCACTGGACGAAAATTCCCTCGGCGCGTTTGAACAGCTGTCCCTTCATATTATCCCCGCTCTGCCTTATCTCCTCTGCCACGGCTTCATCAATCACCTTCTCAACATCTTTGACAAATTGTACAAACTCTTTACAAGTATACCCAGCGAGACACTCCTTTCTAAAAATACCTCCGTCAGCATCCTTCTCTGGTTCCTCCTCATTCGTAGCCACAGATTTTGCCCAGAGGAAGGTTTCAAGGTATAGCTTCTCATTTAACCAAAACACAACAGCTGCTTCCAGCCAAGGCATGACATCATCCCGGCCCGTATAATAGTTTGAATTGAACAGTGCTTCCCACCGTCGAAGCCCCTCATGTTTCGCACTCTCTGGCACGCGGTCGTCTACTACTTCGTCATGCTGGATTCGAAGTTGGTGGTCGGCGGCCAGTTTGACGATGGTCTTCTCTTCCCGGCGAATAGTATATAAAAGAAAGATGACCCAATCCAATAACTCAAGAACCGAATTAGGCTTTTCGCACGGTATCACCGTGTCGGGATAGTCCAGAGTGTTCATCAAACGACCAATTGCCCTGACATATGTGTGTAAATAGATGCGCTGGTTGGAATACCAGACGCCCAACTGCTGTTTGGTGACTTCTCCATTTGCGGCTGCGCGAATAAACTCGGAGTGGGTGGCGCGTGTGAAATCGTCCCCATGAGAGGCCACAAGTGATTGAGTAAAGGAATAAGTAGACATCGTAATGTAGCCTGATTTGGAGATGAGATGAACATACACGAATGATTGATAGCTTTCACTGTTAGGGAATGAATTAGCCTGCGATGATATTTATATTACTCCCACGATACGCGATAGCATGCGGTGCACATTCTTTTAGAACCATTCACTTGTCATAACTCCATGTGGCAAAGCTAGATGCTACTATTTGGACGGCATGTGTACCCGTCGCCAGGGAGGAAAATGGCGCAGAGGAGATACATGCTAACCTTCCGGTCGGCTGTGAAAGTCTCCGGTCCCGATAATCATGTCAAGGACGATGAGAAATGGAAAGCTACCAACCAGCCTTCGACGACATTAGCTTTTACAGGGGTGATAAGAGTGAAACATCTCCCCCAAATCCACATTCATCGCATCCATTCCCCAATACAGCCGCAATGTCCTTTGATAGAGTACATCTCACTACTCAGTGGATGTAATACCAAAATTTCCATCTTTTTAAAAATATAATTAAAAAATCTCGAGTTTTTTCTTTCTTTCTTGTAGCACTTTTAAATCTATGGAGGGTCGTTTCATTACGGCCTGCCCTTTTTATTTGCTAAATATCAAGCGAGATTCGGACATAACTCAACACTCGGCCGATATGCCAAAAGCATAGCTGTCTCAGAAATTGGAAGTGTTATACGCTATGTGCAGAGTATGTCTAAATCACATCAAAGATCTGTGATCCAAAGTTTGGACATCATATATCCTTGCTAAGACACAGTGATTCATTCTGTTTGTACAAAGATTCATCAACATTGACTCTATATGAATATAGGGCTCAAATACAATTCCCGTAGTCTGGACTCATTGATACGCTTGGCAATTGCTTTTATCAAGCACGAAGCACTGGTTGGTGGCTTGCCAGTTTGTTGTACTGCTTGATAGTCTTGTATCTGAGTTTCTTACCAAACATAATCATAGGAATTACCAAGGAAAAAACTAACGTAGCTATGCACACAATCATAATGTAGAGATTGCGAAGGCCAACGGCATCGATCCAAGGCGTAAGAGCAAATAAGATAGCTAGGGTAATGATGTTTCGGAAAAACGTAACGGAAACCAGAGCATTTCCAACAATCTGCTTGAGTATTAATTTGAATGTCGATGGCGCAATTTTTCGAGGTTTCTTATTACTCACATCAATGTAGCTGTCGCTAAGATATGTCAGAGTGGAGTCGCTGATAATTGTGAAGCCACATCCATACATGCCGAACCCAACAGCGATCATAGCCCACGGCTTTGCCTAAAGAAAACAATGTATGAGTATCGTGTAACATAGAATGTAGATTTTGTTGCATACAAATGACAATCCCATTCCGAAAACTAGCAAGCCGCCCACTGATAACACAGCTGCTGGGATGGAGACATAAAGTCGCATCTCTGGTTCAAAAATCCCTCCGTTACGCTTTGCACACCAAATAGTGAATTTATCATTTAGAGGTCCGCCAAAAAATAGTACCAACAGTACAACCAATGAATGGAGCCAAACTCATGAGACAGATAGAAGATGGCTTAAAGTTGTAAGGAGGGGCTGACATGTAGAATGACAGTGCTTCCCAGAATGGAAAAGAGGCAGAGAAGAAACCCATAAGCAAGAGATGTGAAGGCAACTGCTGGTATAGTACAGAAAGCGTAAATTGGCAGATAGTAGTGAATCTTGATGGGAGTTTCCGTCTTGGTGATAATTGCCATCCGCTGAGCGTAAGTTTTCAGTGGGATTTGGGTATCAATCTGAATTGAACCTGCTGTCATTGCAGGCGCTGAAACCTTTGTGTCTTCATTGCATGCTCTTGTAGAAACCTCCAGGGCGCTATTATTGTTTTCTCCCACCAAGGTTGGGACATATTTCGTCTCCTCGAAGAACAGGAGAGTGACAATAATATTGGCTCCAATAAATATGGCGCACATATACCACTTCCACTTCAAACCGAGGTCTTGAACGACATACCCAGCAATCACAGGACCAATAAATACACCGGTAGCTTGCATAAGAAGGAATATTCCGGTCATGGTGGCGCGTTGGTGTACGAAAAAGAGATCATTGATGGTCACAAAGACGATAGTCTCAGAGATCGCACCCCCGAGGCCGAGGACCACGGATGCAATAAGGAACTCTGCAGTAGATTTGACGTTGGCATACCAAACGGCACCTGCAAACTGCAGCAAAATGATGAGAATGTAGATAGGCCGGCGTCCGTATCGGTAGACGAGTGGAATGAAAATCATACAACCAGTGGCAAGGCCTGCACAGCTCATAGCTAGAGCTTGGTTAAGTGTATTATAAGACCATCCAAACTGTTGAATGTAAGAACTGAAATCAACAGTGACAATACTAATGACGACGAATGTTGTAGCCACATAGTAACAGACAATACCAAAGTTGACAGTTTTGCGCAGGAAGGACCAGTTCTATTGGCTAGTTAGGAGCTACTGGTGTCAATCGCAGCTATGGGTTCAATTTTCTCGTACCAGAGGGTCATTCGGATCGCTTGTAGGTGCTGGGTGCAAAATTACGCTTCCTGAATGTGTTCGTTCAACTATAACGATTTTAGAATAAGTGGGAGGCCTTGGAAAGTTAAAGCAAAGGACAACTCACGATCAGCCAGAGTGACAGTTCCGGGGGGGAAGCTCTGAACATCAGGTTCCGGAGAATTGACAGACATGATTCTGCTGGAAGAGTAGTGTGGAGTGTGGATACTGGTCTGTTGGTGGGTGAGTGACTGGTTACGGAGAGAACGTGAGCAATAATGTATATTGATCAAACGACTGGTCAGAGGCTTCAATCTAATTGAAGCGCACATTGAATTCATTAAATATTTCACTGTTTGAGTGCACTGTGATACATCGCCTCCTAACTAAGACCTGCCTCAACCCTCCGGTCCTCTATCTTTCACATCGTTTCGGCATCACAGAGACAAGCGACGGCTAAGCCCCGCACTCAAGCTCTCAGTGGTCTACCAATGTCTAGACAAGCTTTAAATTTTCTAGACCCAGAAATATGCTAGCGAAGTTTTAGTGTAGATATAACCCGCATTAGCTTTATCGGCTAAACACATTGACAATCCGGGGAAGATAGGGAAGACAAGTTTTGGGTGTCTTGCTGGTAAGGGGGATGCCGTAGTTAGGGCCACTCCGCATTGTGTATCCAGGTTGACTTGACTGACGTCAATATCGCAATACCATTGGGAGCCAAGATACTTAGTCCTTACCGCATTTTGTCTAGCGGTTGCTACAATTGGGCCCACACCACGGACCGGAAACTTTGGCAACAAAACAAAACCTTCCGGCTCTAGGGAAAGTGGATCACAGTATGCCTAGGTTGTGTTAGATCATGTGGCAGATGTCCTCGTAATATCAAGAGCATCCTAGTGGCGCCTCAAGAGCCGTGGAGATGGAGTTTCTGGCCTCGGTTTGGAATTCGGCAGTACGATTCGGCATTTATAGCGTTCAAGAAGCTACAGTGGGGAGTAATCTGAGAACTCTCCGGCCGCGCTCGCCTGATGTCAATATTACCAAGAAAACTCACTTTCTTTACTAACACGTCTTAGCAACATATTTCATGGTTTTCTTTCATATTATTATCCCTGCAGTGTAAGTGGGTGTTTTTTTTTCTCTGCTTCATGGGGGGAACCGCCAATAGTCGCTTTTAGTAAATCTCAAACAGATTTTTATGACGATCATGCAGTTTTGTCAATGAGTCGTGTTATCATATCCACGCCATTAGCACAAATTCCAAATTTCTTTTGGATTAAAATTCAACTTACAAATGAGGTAGGTCATGCAGGCAAATGTAGCGGTGAGAGTTAGCCCATCTGAAGTCCGGTAAGATGTTTACTGTGCAGTGCTCAGCTGCGAATTTACTCCGTGTCAGTTGATGCGTTGACTCCCTTACACAAAAAAGGCTCCGGCTTATCGCTTCTGTAGCATGATTGGATGTGACGGCCTTGGATTTGGAATCTATTCTCGAGATTTATTTCCTTTTTTAACAGCTTGAGCCATGACTGCTCCTTTCCAAGCCTCTATTAAATGTCAGCCTCGCCATGATAGAGTCATGTTGCAGTTCCATGCTGATATTCTCTATTTACTACGAAAAACTCATTTTTACCTTGATCCAGCCAATACCATGACTACCGGTTGCTTAAAGGCCGCAGCGCCCTCGCAGCCTTGGGAAATGAGAGCAAAGAGAAAGCGTGATGAGTTGAAAGCATGCATTCCATCTGAATGGACTCTGCCTAGCGAAATCTTAGGGTCGTTGAAATACCCATTGGAACAAAACAAGAATGAATTGATGGGTATGAATATTGTGCGTCGTTCTGGAATCCTTACGCAAGCAGAGATTGAAATTACGGAATCATATGATGTTAGCACACTTCTTGCGAAACTAGCATCTGGCGATATTAGTGCATTAGCTGTCACACGAGCCTTTTCCAAGAGGGCAGCCATGGCACATCAGGTTGTGCGTACACCGATGTTCAACTTGCCTTGTAAATTATATCTTGCTAAAACGAAATTCCAGACCAATTGCCTAACTGAAACCTTCTTTGATAAAGCCGAGGAACGCGCTCGGGAGTTGGATATTCAGCGCGAGAGCGGGAAGCTTGCTGGGCCTCTTCATGGTTTACCTGTCAGTTTGAAGGACACCTTCCAGGTGACGGGGACTCAAGCAACCATTGGCCTTGTGGCATATCTAGATCATCGCTCGGAAAGAAATTCCTGCTTAGTCGATGTCCTCCTCGATCTCGGTGCCGTCCTTTATGTGAAGACGAACGTTCCCCAGACAATGATGGTATGTAAGGAATTGGTTCCTAAATCCTGGTTTCGAGTTTAACTGGGCCATAGACTGCCGACACTGACAATAATGTTTTCGGTCGAACACTCAACCCCTGGAATACTCAGCTCACCGCCGGGGGTTCCAGTGGTGGAGAAGGTGCTCTAGTTGCTTTCCGTGGATCCCCAATGGGTGTTGGCACTGATATGGGCGGTATGTGTCCGCGGGATGAGTAAAATGTTGCTTAGAACAATTTTATGAGCTTCTTCTCCCGTTCTTCTTCATCGTCACCCCATCGATCCTACCAGAGATTAAGGCCCATGTACTACCACCCCATGGGGGCTCCACCCATTCCCCAACGATCCTTCATCTCCTGAAGGCTTACCGGCTGTGCTAGCTCATATAACTCCTCAACAGGATAGCCGTACTTAGATTGTTTCAGCCCAGCGTTGAACTTGGCATTTCCTATACCAAACGGCTCGACAGGGACTGATCCAGGCTCATGGCGCACATTATGCGGGATTATTGCCACATGTCTAAAAGAAGTTAGTTAAAACCCAGTTGTAAAAGGAATGTGCAGGGGACATACGTAATAGATGATTTGCCCTTGCCGCCATCACTTGTTTCGTAGAGCCAGAGGCGATGAACACCATCGCGGAGCCTATATTTCCGATATTCATGATTTTTTTGGCGGGTTGCAATGTTTGCTAGATGGATCGGTTTAATAGCGATCAGCACGTCGGTTGCGACCCTCTCGGAAGGAGTAGATCGAGGGCGAGGTGTTGCTTTTGGTGAAGCCTTGATTGATGCCCGCTTCTTTGAAATACGGGTTTTGGGAATATTCTTTTTTAAGGGCCTCGGTCTTGTTTGAGAAGGTGCCATTTTGTAAGAATAGTTCGTGATGTGTTTGGGAGAAAGAGGGTCAAGAATTCTTGGTTGGAAGTTTGGAAGCGAGTCGCGTTTTCTGCCTCGAACGCGTCGCGTAATGCTTACTCAGCACCCATCAAGGCACGTGAATAAATGAAGAAACTCTGTTTGAGCCCAAATGGTACCGGATATTCTATTCATCCAAAAGATGAAATCCAGCCAGGTTCATCATTATTGTCCTAGCAATCGACTCAGACGGACACTTCAACTGGGGTGTGAACTTTCTGTATTTTTGATCCACCGCCCTTGCCTAAATCAGCTAGCTGCCCCCACCACACGACCTGCCCCGTCATCGGCGCTCCACTTTCTGTCCAAAAATGACCCTTTGTAAATACTCAACTGAAAAAACCCTGAAAAGCTTTTTCGGCTCCTTCATCCAATCGTTCACCTCTTTCCAAAGCCTCCTTAGACCCTCTAGCCCATTATCGCCAAAATGGTTTTTCAGTTGTGCGAAACTACACAGTCCATCGATTTCAAGCATGTTCATCGTTGTATAAACACCATCGCGGATATAGATTGATTTGGAAAGCTTTGCTCCGCTCCAATCTACAATCAAGGGAGAATATAGAATATGAGGAGTTCGACCTTTTGCTAGCCCGGTGACAGGAGACCACATAGCGAGCGACCTGTACAGGAAGATTTCTTGGTATGCCCCAGCATAATCTGCACCCGTGACCCGTATATGGTGCGTGGTCGTGTCGAGCAGATGCGTCATGCTACGGACTAGATTTCGGACAGGTGCGTTGGCTTCTAGCCTAGCGACATCAGTTGGATCAAACAAATTAATTTCGTGGGGCCCATGGCGCGGGCAATGGAAAGAAATTGTATCCTCGGTATAAATATTTAATCGACCATGTTTCTCAACGAGTCTACAGTCTGTGGTGGGGCATGCAGCGCGAAGGGCTAATTTTCCATACTTCGGTGAGAGCTGAGATCCTAGCACATCGTGATGATTCGCGATATAGCGAACGACCATTGGCATGTAGTTATTCGAAAATAAGTCTGACTGAAAAGCCGTTGAGTGTGTGACCCCTGCCCAAGAAGAAAGAAGCCGGATCACTTCGCTGTAGTCTTGCATAAATCTATTCAAATCGGAGGGGTTATCTCTGTAAGATCTCTGAAAGTGAATGTCTCCTTCTTGGAATGATTGTTGATTGACTGGCGCAGTATCAACAAATGTGATTTGAACTGATATCGGGGGCAATCTCTGGTTTGGTGTGCCGGCGGCTAAGCACATTATCCGCTCACGTATTGCTTGAGCCAGAGAAAAAGCATAGCAAAAGACAACAAGAGTGCCTGCATGGGGCGAGTTATTTGGCTGTACCCCAACATGAATAACAATAGGCCGTTCTGGGATGGGTTGATAAAATTGTCCAGTGGTGCTGACATTTCTTGATGGTTTATGCAGGCGATTATTCTGATAAGAAAAAGAATCCAAAATGGGTTGTTTCTTATCTTCATTGGCATCATTTTCATCGTCCACAAGAGCTCGTAAAATGGGCCCGACGAGATCCTGCTGAAAGGCATAAGACCCACTGCCCAATGGATCATGAACTTGTCCGTCATGGAAAGAAGCGAAGATGGCGTTCGACGAGCTTAAAGAGGGAACAAACTCTTGGATAGCAGACAATACTTGCCGGCGAGTGGCCGCAGAAATATCTGTCGTCTTAACATTGGAGCTGGTGACCGAATCTTCTCCCAGAAGCGGCTTCAGGTGATGAATCAAGTTCTTCGCTGCCCTGGCGGCATTCGGGCTACTATACACCTCGGTTTTGGGTTTGAATGAGTCATAGTAGGGATTGGCAGGATTTTACAAAATTTCTTGATCCCTTATTTGGTGAAGACATCCATATGTGTCTTAGATATTTGTTGAATCTGGCTTGAAGAATTTGAAAGCCAGCGGACGGGGGCTAGAAGATGTTTAAATCAGCGAAGAGGGAGCAACATCCAAGAGGCTATGTGAGGCATTCACGAGGAATGCCAAACCTGTGTGATTTTTGGGTTCGATTGCGGTAAACATGTGATATGATGATGAAACCATCATGAGGTCACTGTTCTATGCAGACTGATTTCTGAATGAGCTGTGCCATGTGGTAAGTCCACACAACGATCGCTCAACGGGATGGCGATCGTAACATAAATCCGTGAAAACAAGTCATATAGAATAACTACACCCGTGAATCGACTACCCTACAAGATGTCAAACACTCCAACTGTATGCAGGACCATTTAGTGATCCGCTGGTAACATCACCATTGTGGAACTCGGTTGTCACCGACTTCGTTACAGCGACAAAGATCCATACGGATCACAGTAAAGACACAATCACCAACTCAAAATAAGTTACTCAAATAGAGAAGAGGATGTGTACAAAACGAGGGAGTGGGTGGCTAAGAGCAGCACATGACAATTCGTTCAATATGAGTTATCTAACGGACGGCTGGTTTATTTTCATATGTGCATACATAAAATATAATACTTGATCTATCTACATTTTACAAGAATAAAAAGTAATAAATAATCTTTTTCTAATTTTATTTATTTATTTATTTATTCAAGATTATTTTTTGAAATAAAAGAGAGAGAAAAACTTGATTTTTATACATACGAAATCAACTGTATGTATGGGTGCAAGATACTCATTGAAACTGCCCAAGCCTCAGCGATTGACATTGCTACCGTGTCGAGTATTGCGATTCTGTTGACCGAACCTAGCAAATACGGTCCGGTTGACCGACTAAATGACAGACCTAGATGTTGCAAACATCTGTGACAGGCTTGGTGAGGTTAGCTTTTGTAAGAGCCATAAAGGGCGGCGTGTACGAGCCCCTATTGTTGCAAGCCGGTTTGACCCACCGCCTGACCGACTCACCGACCTCGCCTAGCCCAACTGTTAGCTTGGCTGATTAGTTCACCTATCTCTTCTGATTATGTAGTCTTAACGTGAAGTTTACACAGTAGGTCATATGATATGCAAATGAAATTTATGTGGTCATGATCAACTCGCCTCCTCGGGTCCTCCTCAACCCTATCCGCCACGACCGCTACCAGCCACGCAACGAGGGTGAAACAAGACAAAGTGGGCACGGAACAGGGCTAATAATCTATTTTAAGAGCAGCCTGCTTGAAATGGCATAAAATGTTCGAATTCTTTTTTACTCTATGTATTGGTGGCAAGAGATTTTATGAAAGCGGGCCGATCATGACTTGACGATGATAACCATGTGCCAATGCCTACATCGCACAAAGCTTGCATACATCATCAAGCCTTCATCATTAGGGAGGCTGATTCGGTTAAAAAGAAAAAGTAGTCGATAATATGAGAGCGCCCTATGACTTGTGTCAATTGCCACGAGGCGCTGCATGTTGTTGGCCATGACTTGCCTTGGAAATGAGCCATATGGCGTGGCTGCCCAATGGCCGTTTTATAAAATGGGCCAAACTCTCCTGTCTGCACGACCTCTCCGCAACGATCAAAAAAAGAGGTAGTAAGCCAGCCAGCCAGCCAGAATCCGCAGCAGTCAAAAACGGATCCGTCATGGAGCCGGCCTCAGCCCTGCACTAAACTACTGGAGAGCCGCCGCAATGATCCGGGTCTAAAGTGGACCCCTTGGCTGGCTATCTGTGGAGCTAACCGCGTTCCGGATTCTCGATACAGCTTGATGATAGAAAATGTGGGAGAACAGTGGTCAAGGCCTCTTCTTTTTAGGGCCCATGTTCACCGCCTCCTAGACACAGAAAGAAATATTATCTGAAGTGGGTGGCATTGATCTAATCAAGATTGACTAACGCAGCGAACGTGGGTACTAGGCCCATGTTTGTTACACAGGTATCAATGAATATTCTCGCTCCCACTGCCTGTAGGGCTGTCCGGAGGGTAGCTGGGTCGGATTTGCATTGTCTAATTTATGCTTGGTTGTCTGTACGCGGAGGTCCGAGACATCCCCTTTAACCCGCTCTGAAACTCGCCATGTGAAAGTTGACGCTGGACCGTTCACGAAGCTAGAGTCAAATTCCAAACCTTCGGGCCCCCCGCGTGGTTGGTGGCGCGTCATTCGACCCAGCGGTAGGGTAAGTGTGGGCGGTTAGTGCTCTGTTCACATGGCAGGTGATTGAGTTTTGTGAGAATCAGGAACCCGAAAGGGTAAACATAAGCTTGGTGTCTGGACCGTCAGGTTGGTATGCAACTCTAGTCTGGGCTTTGCTAGTCCCAAGCAAGCTTGACCTTGGACCCAAGAGGCTGGGGAGGTGACCATAGTAGGAAAGAGACGTTGGCTTGTGGCTTATGGCTTCGACTACTGAAGCACGGCGATACCGTGCTCGCAGCGACGGTGTCTCTTAAATATCGGGTCGTCGCCGGCGCGACTAGATTGAAGGATCAACGCACCTCGTTCAAGTCCTCCTCCCCTCTCCTTCCATTACCGTGCCTACTAAGGCACCAGGACTTTCAACATGATAGCCAAGACTTGGGTGCTGGCAGCACTTTTAGCAGCCAGCTCCGTCAACGCATTCCCCAGACAACACAAGGGTGAATTCGGGCTTCAAAGTCGGCAAGAGGGTTTGAATAACCTCGCCAAACGAATTTCTTGTCCTGCAGGATACTATCTCACTGATTCAAGTTCTTGCAATTACTGCTCACCAGGAACATACTCGACTGCTGGTCAAAATGTTTGCACTCCCTGCCAAGCGGGATATTACGCAATTCAATGGGGCTCGACTAGTTGCGGTATCTGCCCGGCCGGATTGTACTCGGGTCCTGCTGCAAATAATTGCATAGAGTGTTCACCAGGAACATATCAAGATGTTGCTGCTCAAAGTTCATGTAAACAGTGTCCCGTGGGAACTTATGCATTTTACACCCGCTCAAGTAGTTGTACTCCCTGCCCGGTTGGAATGTACAATAACGCTCTTGGTGCAAATAATTGCGCTTACTGTCCAGTAGGGACATACCAACCTGCTACTGGTTCCAGTTCTTGTACTCAGTGTGCGCCAGGATATTACAATTCACTACAACGTCAAACCTCTTGTACCGCCTGCCAGCCTGGAACGATCTCTACCTCTAGTGGTGCGAGCTATTGCACCAATTGTGCAGCAGGATCATCTTCGACCACCGGTTCAACTACTTGCACTCTATGCCCAGCCGGACAAGCCGCACTCGGTGGTAGTGTTTGTACAAACTGCCCGGCAGGACAGTATTCAGCCAATACTGGTACGATATTTTGCAGTTCTTGTGCAATTGGATATACCTCATCCAGCGGCGCGACTGGTTGCACTATCTGTCCGGCCGGAACATCCAACACCAAGACCGGTTCGGCTACTTGCGACAATTGTGCAGCTGGATCATACTCAGTCAGCGGGGGTGCTTGCACAGCATGCCCAGCTGGATATTTCTCTAGCTCTGCCGGCTCAGGTTCGTGCACGAAGTGTTTAGCAGGAACATCTTCAACCAGCGGCTCAGCCTCTTGCTCCATTACATGCCCAGCAGGATCATACTCAGTCAGCGGGGGTGTTTGCACAACATGCCCAGCGGGAACTTTCTCCGGCTCTGCTGGCTTGGGCTCCTGCACTACATGCACGGTGGGATCATATTCGAGCACCGCCGGTTCAACGAGTTGCACCAGCTGTCCTGCAGGGACTTACGCAGACACGGCCGGCTCGACCAAATGCATCACTTGCCCAGCCAACACATTCTCGACTGGGGGCAATGCTGCTTGTGGCACATGCCCGGCAGGCATGCAAGTCAAAACCGACCAGACCGGCTGCGAGAATTGCCCAGTGGGTTGGTATAGTAGCGGAAGTGGTGCTTGTTCTCCCTGTCCAGCCGGGCAGTACTCATCCGTGGCAGGATCAAGCAAATGCGATACTTGTGGACCTGGATATTACTCAACCTCTGGGTCACAAACATGCACTGGGTGCCTGGCTGGAACTTATGCATCTAATTCTGGTTCATCTAGTTGCGCCGTTTGCTCAGCGGGCTACTACTCCGGTGCTAATGCGAATAGTTGCACAATGTGTCCGGCCGGAACATATGGCGCTGTGGCCAACGCAGCCTCCTGCACCACTTGCCCAGCGGGCCAATACTCATACGGCGGCGGAAACCCTTGCAGGAATTGTGCGGCGGGCACTTATTCGGTGAGTTCTGGCGCAGGTGGCTGCGGTCTATGCGGAGTAGGAAAGACTTCAGTCCCGGGCTCGACAAGCTGCACCGCCTGCCCGGCAGGGACATACGCATACTCCCTGGGTTCAAGTACCTGTCAGCCCTGTACAGCAGGAAAGTACTCACTTGGTGGCGCCCAGAGCTGCAGTGCTTGTCCTGCAAACACGTTTTCCGCAGCTGGGGCAGGGGGCTGCTCTACTTGTCAGGCAGGCCAGCAGGTCAATTCTGCCAAGAGTGGCTGCGACCAATGCTCTGCTGGCACCTACGGCGACGGAACCACGGCTTGCACTGCTTGTGCCAGTGGAGCGTATTCCACTGCTGGTTCAGCATCTTGCGTTTCTTGCTCTGCGGGCACGATACCTAACGCTGACAAGAGCGGCTGCAGTGCATGTCCAGCAGGGTCGGTTGCAGCTGGCGGCTCTAGCATTTGCACCAGCTGTGCCGCCGGGTCTGCACCCAATGCTTCCAAGAATAACTGCACGCCTTGCACGCCTGGTCACTATTCGCCAGGCAATGTCGCCAGCTGCTCTGACTGCCAGGCAGGCCAGGTTTCGTCCAACGGCGCAGCTTCTTGTGCTCCATGCGCGGCTGGCAAAATTCCCAACGGCGGCCAGACCGCGTGCACTGACTGCCCAGCCGGCCAAATCGCAGCGAGCGGCGCAACCAGCTGTTCAAAGTGTGCAGTAGGACAGCAGCCAAATACCGATAACAGTGGCTGTTCCGCTTGTACTAGAAGCCAAGTCAGTGACGGGACTAGCTGTTACGCCTGCAAAGTCGATCAACAGCCCAAAACTGATAAGAGCGGGTGTGATAACTGCGTGGGCAGCGATGTTAGTGATGGCACTCAGCCCTGTGCCCAATGCCCGGCGGGCAAAGAACCCAAGCAAGATAAGAGCGGCTGCAACGCCTGTGCAGCAGGCAAAGTTAGCAACGGTGTTACTGCTTGTAGCACTTGTCCTGCGGGCAAAGAAGCAAAAACAGACCAGAGCGGCTGCAACGACTGCCCGGCTGGCAAGTATAGTGATGGAACCGGCAGCTCTTGTGCAACTTGCCCTGTAGGTTCACAGCCTCTGGTTAACAAGAGCGGCTGTAGCGCGTGTCCTGCAGGCCAATTTAGCGGTGGTGGCGCTGCATGTGCAGCTTGCCCAGCGGGATCCGCACCCACAAGCAACAAGGGCGATTGCACCCCTTGCACCCCTGGAACTTTCTCGCCTGGTGGCCTCGCCACTTGCTCCAGCTGTGCTACTGGAACCTTTGCTTCTGGCTCCGCTGCTGCTTCTTGTGCTGCTTGTCCGGCGGGCAGCTTCTCATCTGGAGGAGCCTCTGTCTGCACTCCTTGCTCAGCAGGTCAGTATTCATCATCTAGCGCAGGTAGTTGCACTGCCTGCCCGGCTGGATACATATCCAACGACAGTAAAAGCGGCTGTCAAGCTTGCGGTACAGGCCAAGTTGCAGCGAGTGGCGCAGCTGGGTGCACTACCTGCTCAGCTGGAAAAGCGCCCAACAGCAACAAGAGCGACTGTACGTCTTGTCCAGGCGGCAGTTTCTCTGCTGGCGGCGCCGATACATGTACTCCTTGCTCGGCCGGCAAGTATTCAGGCCCTGGATCAACTTCTTGCGGCAGCTGTCAAGCTGGCCAAATCCCCAATACCAGCCAGACTGCTTGTCAGTCCTGCGGTGTAGGCAAGGTTGCAGCCCCCAATGATGCTAGCTGCACGGCTTGCACAGCGGGCCAAGAGCCCAACAGTCAGAAAACTGCTTGCCAAGCTTGCGGGGTTGGTTACTTCTCAACTGGCGGCGTGGACTCTTGCACAGCATGTTCCGCGGGATCGGTCCCGAATAACGATAAGAACAGCTGTGATACCTGCCCAGCAGGCAGTGTTGCAGCAGGCGGAGCTGCTAGCTGCACTTCATGTGGGCCAGGACAAGCACCTAATAACCAAAAGAGTGCATGTGCTGGTTGTCCAGCAGGAAGTTATTCAGTTGGGGGCAAAGCAGCATGTTCCCCTTGCTCAGCTGGATCTATCCCCAACGAAGACCAGAGCGATTGCGATGACTGCGGCGCAGGAAAAGTAGCTCTCAGCGGCAGCGCCACATGCACTCCTTGCGGTGTAGGAAAAGTTCCCACCGAAGGCAACAGTATTTGTCAAGATTGCCAGGGAGGTTCAGTAGCAGCCATTGGCGCAACCCAGTGTATAATCTGTGACGCAGGCTACGAACCCAAGTCTGATAAGAGTGGATGCACGAAATGTCCCGCCGGAAAGTTCTCTGGGGGTGGTGGCGACCCCTGCACTTCATGCTCGGACGGTGAATACTCAGATGAAGGTTCATCGGAGTGCAGTTCCTGCGCAACAGGCTCGATATCGAATGGTGATAAGAGCGCTTGCGACACATGCGATACAGGTCAAGTTGCAGCCAAGGGGGCCACTAGCTGTACTACTTGTGCGCCAGGCCACGCTCCCAATGGCGATAGGGATATTTGTAGTTCTTGTGGGTCAGGCGCTTATTCACCAGGGGGGCTTGATGCTTGCTCTGATTGTCCAGAGAATAAGATCTCGACTGAAGGCCAAACGGAGTGCAGTTTCTGTCCTGAAGGTCATGAAGCCAGTGGTGACCATACCGACTGCTATGCTTGTGTGGCGGGCCAGTTTAGTGATGGAACAAAACCATGCGCTCCTTGCGCGGATGGTCAAATTTCTTCCTCCAGCGCAAAAGAATGTACTGCATGCCCGGCAGGTAAGATACCAAATGGCACCAAGGACGGTTGCGATGCATGTGATGCCGGCCAAGTTGCAGCCATCGGCTCGACCAGCTGCAAGACTTGTTCAGCCGGACAAGAGCCCAATGCAGACAAAAGTGAGTGTTCTGCCTGTCCAAAAGGCAAGTGGAGTGACGGAAAGCAGGCCTGCGATGCATGCAGTCCTGGCCAAGAAGCAAAGGATGACGGAACTGGCTGTGATGCTTGTCCGTTAGGTACGGCCAGTGACGGGACTTCTCCTTGCGCTTCTTGCTCGATTGGATATCAGCCCAAGGATGACAAGAGTGGCTGCGAGGCCTGCACTGGAGGAAAGGTCAGTGACGGCAAGGGTGCTTGCGTCGCCTGTAAAACGGACCAGCAGCCCAAAGCCGATGGAAGCGGTTGCGATGACTGCCAATCTGGACAGGTTAGTGATGGAACCAAGGCTTGCGCGGCTTGCGATGTGGGCCATGAACCAAACCAGGACAAGAGCGGCTGCAACGCTTGCGATGCAGGTAAAATCAGCAATGGAATCAGTCCCTGTGCTTCCTGTCCAGCAGGACACCAAGCAAACAGTGACCAGAGTGGTTGCGATCCCTGTGGTGATGGTCTAGTGAGTGATGGAACCGGAGCATGTAAGCCATGCGATGTCGGCCACGCAGCCGTGGATGGCCAGGGCAGTTGTGCTCCCTGCGACTCTCACCAGTTCAGCGATGGAAAGACTCCCTGTGACAGCTGCGCAGCAGGAAAGCAGCAGAACCAAGATCAGAGCGGCTGTGAGGACTGCAAGGCGGGTGAGTTTAGCAGTGGGCAGGACGCCTGCGCTCCCTGTGGAGCGGGCAAGTTTTCTTCTAGTGGCGCAACCAGCTGCACTGATTGCGATGCAGGACAAGTTGCGATCCCTGGCTCAGATGCCTGCACCACTTGCGACGTCGGAAAAACACCCAGTGATGATAAGAGCACTTGCGAAGCCTGCCCAGCAGGTCATGTCTCTGCCCGAGGAGATTCTAGTTGCACTGCCTGTACCACAGGCCATACTCCAAACAGTGACAAGAGCGCCTGCATCGCTTGTGGAGCTGGCGAGGTTTCGACCGGTGGTGACTGCACAGCGTGCGAGCCGGGATGGGCACCAAACGACAGTAGCAGCGCCTGTATTAAGTGCTCCGCGGGTAAATTCAGCGACGGCAAGGCTGCGTGCGACTTTTGTCCTGCGGGCTCCGCCGCCAAGGATGACCAGAGCGGCTGCACGACCTGTGCTGGTGGCAAGGTCAGCGATGGACATTCCCCTTGCGCTGCTTGCAGCCCAGGAATGGAGGCCAATCAAGGCAATAGTGACTGCACGACCTGCCCAGCTGGTAAGTGGAGCGATGGAGTAACAGCCTGTGACGCGTGCCCTGCTGGGCATATGGTGAAGTCCAACCAAAGCGGCTGTGATGAATGTACTGCGGGACACTACAGCGATGGTCAATCTGACTGCACGCCCTGTGACGCTGGCAAATTCTCTGCTGCAGGTGCAAGTGCTTGCGCCGATTGCAACACGGGTGAGTTTTCGCTCGCCGGCGCAACTTCTTGTAGTTCTTGCGACGTGGGCCACCAAGTCAATGGTGACAAGAATGCTTGCGATGCGTGCCCCGCAGGCCAGTTCAGCGATGGAAAAACACCTTGCGCGCCATGTCCTGCCGGAAAGGTGCCCAAGGCAGACGGCAGCGGTTGCGATCCTTGCCCATCAGGCAAAATCTCAGCTGGCGGCGTTGCTACTTGCTCGGCATGCGATGGCGGTAAGGCAGCCAACCAACTCCAAGATACATGTGAAGCCTGTGGTGCAGGATCGTATAGCGATGGATCTTCTAAGTGCACCCTCTGCCCGGTGGGCAAGTTCTCGCAAGCAGGCGCAGCCGAGTGCACTCCCTGTGAAAATGGCGAATTTGCACCCATTGGATCGACCGAGTGTGGTACCTGCCAAGCAGGCCATGCCCCTAATGGTGAAAAGAGTGGCTGCGACGCGTGCCCTACTGGCACATTTAGCGATGGAAAGAATGCTTGCAGTCCTTGTGGTGTTGGGAAAACTCCCAACCATGACCAGAGCGGTTGCGAGGATTGCCCTGTCGGGATGATTAGCCAAGGGGGAGCATGCACTTCCTGCTCGGCCGGCCAGACCCCCAAAGACGACCATAGCGGCTGTAATACTTGCCAACCTGGTCAAGTGAGCAACGGAAAGGAAGCCTGCAAGTCTTGTACAGTCGGCCAGGTGCCCAAGCAAGACAACAGTGGCTGTGATACTTGCCCATCTGGCGAGGTAAGCAATGGAACTGGAGACTGTACTCCTTGTAACCCTGGCTCAGCAGCAAACGGTGACAACAGCCAGTGCGTGAGCTGCACAGGAAGCCTTGTCAGTGATGGCACCAAGCCTTGTGCCCCCTGCAAAGCTGGAGAAACACCTAGGAGTGATAACAGCGGTTGTGACACTTGCGCGCCCGGACAGGTTAGCGACGGTAGAGGTGATTGCCAGTCTTGTTTGGCTGGCCAGACGCCCAAGAATGACAACAGCGGGTGCTCTGATTGCCCAACTGGTCAGATCAGTGATGGAAAAGGTGCCTGCACTCAATGCCTGGGAGGTACAGCGGCCAATGAGGCGAAAAATGCTTGCGTTCCCTGTGGCCTAGGTACAATCAGCAATGGAAACGCCGCATGTGGCTCATGTCCGTTTGGCCAAAAGCCCAACAACAACCAGAGCGGCTGTGAGCCCTGCAATGCTGGAGAAGTCAGTGATGGCGTTACTTGCACTACTTGCAAGGCCAATGAGCAGCCCAAGGCTAACAAGAGCGGTTGCGATCCTTGCTCTGCGGGAGAGGTCAGTGATGGATCTAGCTGTGCCCAATGTAGTGTTGGAAAACAGCCCAAGGGCGACAGCAGTGGCTGTACGGACTGCCCGGTTGGCCAGGTCAGCAACGGTATAAGCGCCTGCGACCACTGTCCCAAGGGACAGACGCCTAAGAAAGATCTGAGTGGCTGTGATCATTGCCCAGACGGAACGATGAGCGATGGAACGGCAGAGTGTAAGGCTTGTGATCTTGGCCATGCACCCACTTCCGATAAGGGCGGCTGCGAGCCCTGCACGCAAGGAACTGTCAGTGACGGCAAAAGTGCTTGTACTCCTTGCAATGCAGGAGAGGCACCCAATGCTGAAAACGGCGCTTGTGTTGCCTGCTCGGATGGTCTAATCAGCCAGGGAACATCTTGTTCTTCTTGTTTACCAGGTCAGATTCCCAAGCAAGACCGAAGTGGATGTGACCCTTGTGATGCTGGCCAAGTAAGCACCGGGGCTGGAAGCTGCATCACCTGCTCTCCAGGCCAGGCAGCCAACGCGCAAAAGAATGCCTGTGTTGAGTGTGAGACTGGTAAATTCAGCGACGGAAAGAAGGCTTGCGATTCTTGCCCAGCTGGATCGGCCATCAAACAGGACAAGAGTGGCTGTAATACTTGTGCGGACAATGAGTATAGCGACGGGGTCAAGACTTGTGCTCGTTGCCCAGCTGGTTCGGTGGTCAACAAAGACAAGAATGGTTGCGATGCTTGTCCTGACGGCAAAACCAGCGATGGATCTGGAGCTTGCAGCTCCTGTCCAGCGGGCCAGGCGGCTAATACTCTGAAGACGGCTTGCGAAAATTGTCCAGACAACAAATGGAGCGACGGGACTAGCCCCTGCGCTCCCTGTCCGGCCGGCTCGGTCGTCAACCTTCAAAAGAGTGGCTGCAACAAGTGCCAGGCTGGCCAAGTCAGCAACGGAATTGCTGCTTGCGCTGGCTGCGAGCCCGGACAGGAACCCAAGGGCGACCAGAGCGGCTGTGACAGCTGCCCATTGGGAAAGATCAGTGATGGAAGTGCATGCGTCCCTTGCGATGCCGGCAAAATTCCCAACGATCAGAAGACCTCTTGTTCTGGCTGTCCTGGAAACTCAGTCCCCAAGCCTGATGGACTATCTTGCGGAGCCTGCCCTTCTGGAAAGATCCGAAACGCAGCCGGAACTGCTTGCGAAGCCTGTCCCTCAGGTAACTTTGGGGATGGGACCAAATGTACCGCATGCCCATCAGGCACGGTACCCAAAGCTGATGGATCATCTTGTGAGGCTTGCAAAGCAGGACAGGTTCCGAGCCAGGATGGAAGAGGTTGTTCCGCCTGCCCAACAAACCAAGTTCCCAACGGCCAAGGCACAGCTTGTGTTACGGACTGCGGCAATAACGCAGCCTTTGATTCCACTCTCAAGGCTTGTAAATGCATTGCTCCCGGTGCAACCTTCAACGATGACAAAACCTGCAGTTGTCCCGGCGCAACATGGAACAAAGATAAAAATGTGTGCTCTTGCTCGGCCCCCACCGGTGCAGAGTGGCTCGCGGATAAGAACGGCGTCTACTCGTGTAGCTGCACCCCTGGGAAAACAAATCGCAATGGTGTTTGCACGGGTGATCCTGACTGCGGCACCAATGCCAAGGTCGATGTCAATGGCGTCTGCAGATGTAACGCTCCTGGTGCAACCTTCCAGAATGACAAAAGTTGCAACTGTGGTTCTACTGCTTCACTGAGCAAGGATGGTAACTCATGCCAGTGCAATACTCCCACAAACTCCAAGTGGACTGCGGGCAAGAACAACGCTTACTCGTGTGTCTGCTCATCAGATCAGGTTCTTTACAAGGGCATTTGCATAACGCCATTGGATTGCGGCGCCGATGCTACGGATGATGGCAGCGGCATCTGCAGGTGCAAAGCCACCGGCGCGACATTTAACAGCAATAACAAGAGTTGCAGCTGTTCTGGCGCCTCACTGACTCCTGATGACCTGGTTTGCGTGTGTATTACTCCTAAAAGCTCTGTCTGGACCGCCGATAAGGACAACAAGTACTCTTGCAGCTGCCCATCCAATAGGCCACTCCAGGGAGATGCCTGCGTAATTCCACTGGCTTGCGGCAAGAATGCTGCCGACGATGGAACTGGCAAATGTGTTTGCAAGGCCCCAGGAGCAACATTCAACAACGACAACAAGAGTTGCGGTTGCGGTACTGGCGCTTCACTCAGCAGCGATGGCTCTCAATGTACCTGCAGCAGTCCCACAGGTTCAAAGTGGACCGCTGGCAAGGACAATACATACTCGTGCAGCTGCCCATCCGGCCAACGGCTCAGTAGCGGTGCTTGCGTACCCTTGACTGACTGCGGCAAGAATGCTGCTGACGATGGAACGGGCAAATGTGTGTGCAATGCCCCAGGAGCTACATTCAACAGCAACAACAAGTCATGCAGCTGCGGTACAGGCGCATCGCTCACCTCAGACGGCAAAACATGTCAGTGCACTGTCCCATCCCTGTCCGTCTGGGCAAAGGAGGCCACTGGCAAGTATTCTTGCGCTTGCCCACCAGGCCAAACGACCAAGAGCGGCCGTTGCACGGGTATAGTTGACTGCGGAACCGCCGCAAATCTCGATAGTGGCACCAACACATGTGCTTGCAAGGCCCCTGGTGCTACTTTTACCAAAGACAAAACTTGCAGTTGCGGCAGCGACTCGGCTCTCTCCACTGATGGCAAATCCTGTACGTGTTCTGTTACTGGTGCTACCTGGACCAAAGATAGCTCTGGCAAGTACTCATGTGTCTGCCCCTCTGGCCAGACAGTCAAGAACGGTGCTTGCACGGCGATTGACTGTGGCGCAGATGCCACAAAGCAAGGCGATTCGTGCGTGTGCAAGGCTCCTGGAGCTACCTTCAATACAGATAACACTTGCGGTTGTGGCAACGATGCTGTACTTCAATCCAATATACAGTTATGTCGTTGCAAAGTTAAAGGTACCACTTGGGCGAAGGATAGCTCTGGAAAATACTCATGTCTCTGCCCACCTGGTATGATTCTTTTGAATGGCAATGGTTGCGCAGAACCAAGATGTGGCCTCAATGCTTCCCCTGGCACCAATGGCGCCTGTGTTTGTACAGCTCCCGGCGCGACATTCCTCATCAATAAGTCGTGTAGCTGCGGCAGCACTGCCTCGCTCAGCACTGACGGCAAGTCTTGCCAGTGTTCCACCACGGGTGCGACTTGGGCCGAGGACAGCTCTGGCAACTACTCATGCTCCTGCCCATCAGGACAAGCAATCAGGAACGGGGCCTGCACTGCTGTAGTTGACTGTGGTAAGAATGCGGCTCAAGATAATAGTGGGAACTGTGTTTGTACAGCTCCCGGCGCCACCTTTAACAAAGACAAGACGTGTTCTTGCGGAGACGGCGCGTCGCTGACCTCTGACGGCAAATCCTGCACATGTTCGGTTACTGGCGCATCTTGGACCAAGGATAGCAGCTCTGGAAAATACTCATGCGCTTGTCCATCAGGACAAACCATCAAGAATGGTGCTTGTGCTGTTGACTGCGGTAAAAACGCGTCCCAGGATAAGAATGGCAACTGTGTCTGCGCAGCTCCAGGCGCAACCTTTAACAAAGATAAGACGTGTTCTTGTGGAGATAGCTCCTCGCTTAGCACCGATGGCAAATCCTGCACTTGTCCCGTTTCTGGTGCTTCTTGGACCAAGGATAGCAGTTCAGGCAAATACTCATGCGCTTGTCCATCAGGAAAAATCATCAAGAATGGCGCCTGCGTTGTTGACTGTGGTCAAAGTGCGTCCCCGGATAAAAGCGGTAACTGTATATGCACAGCTCCTGGTGCAAGATGGGTCTCAGACGGAACATGCATCTGTAGAGATGGCGCAACACTCAGTTCCGATAGCAAGTCTTGCCAATGCCTCGTCAGAGGTGCTATCTGGGGCAAGGACAGCACTGGGACATACACATGTGCCTGTCCAGCCGGTCAGACAGCCATGAGCGGTACCTGCACGCGTCCAGTCAGCTGCGGTACCAATGCTTCTCTAGGAAAAGACGGCCTCACATGTGTGTGCAAGGCACCTGGAGCAACATTCAACTTGTCCGACAAGAGTTGCAGTTGCGGCACTGGCGCGTCTCTAACCTCGGATGGAACAGCATGCCAATGTACTGGTGCCAAGGGCGCAACCTGGTCCAAGAATTCCGATAATCTGTGGTCTTGCGTTTGTCCATCTGGCCAGACAATCCAAAACGGCGTTTGCGTTAGTAAATTCGGTTGCGGAAGCGATGCCATTGCGAAGGACGGCGACTGCCAGTGCAAAGCCCCCGGTGCTACTTTCCGCCAAGCGGACAAGACTTGCAGCTGCGGAACCGGCGCAAGTCTGGTGGGCGATGTCTGTAAGTGCAGCGTCTCCGGTACAACTTGGACTCCCGACAGCACAGGCAAATACTCTTGCCAATGCCCGACAGGACAGACATTGAGCAGCAATGGCTGCGTGTCGGCGTGCGGTTCCGATGCTACTTGGGACACTAGCACCAAAGCTTGCGTGTGCAAGAACACAAATCTATCCTTCGATAGCAAGACGTTGAAATGCGCATGCCCCAGCGGAAAGGTGCTGAGCGGGACGAGCTGTGTCACCGACTGCGGCACTCAAGCTGCTTTCGACCAAAGCTCCAAGAGCTGCCTCTGCAAGAACACCAACTTGGTCTACAACAGTGCAACAAAGGCCTGTGACTGCGGTACAGATGCTACGCTCGATGCCAAGGGAACGAACTGCAACTGCAACAAGACTGGTATGCTCTGGGGTATCATTAGTCATGCTTGCCGATGCCCAATAGGTATGGAGTTTAAGGTGGATAAGTGTCAGAAGGTTTAGAGCGACAGTGCTCATTGATGATATTATGATGAATTTACGTATGATATTATGATAGTACGATAGTAAGATGGTATGAAAGTACGACAGGAGGATAGTATGATAGTATGATGAATTGATTTATAGTTGAATTCGAGATGTGTATTTTAGAGATGATAATGTGAATTTTGAACCCCAAACTGCAAATAGTACCTACCCTGGTGTGCTTCACATTCTAAATTTTGACGTGAGCTAATTAATCAACATTAACAATCGGATCACGATAGTTCTTTCTGTTAAGTGCATAAGAATAGGTCGACTGTACCCTTTTCTTTGACGAGCTTAACCAACGGAGTGGCAACTCGCCTGAGGCATTAACACTTGGTAGGAGAACGAGACCATTTTTTTTCTCCAATATACTGGGACTAAAACTTGTCATAAATAGCAGACAGTGCAGGCTTGGCGAGTTATCAGGTGTGTCGCTATCCCTGCTGAACACCTATAACCAAGGTATCTTGTGTGGCTTGCCGCCTTTTCTAAGCGTAAAAATACACATTCTTTTGTGTAGGTTCTCTTCATTATTAGTCGTCTTATTTTTACAAAGGATATGTGAGGCGTTCTCCAGAAATAATATGGATTAAGCTATTCTGAAAAGCGGCTAAATTGAGCCAATACGCCCTGCTCTCAATACCATCCGACAGCCAGAAGATATTTCGCACGAGGCCGAGTACCACAACACAGTGAAATCATAGAAATCCATCAGTGCACCGAGTCCCCGAAACTAATGTGAAATTAGATCTAACCGTCTACTTTTTGTCTATAAGCTCAATGTTAGTACAGACTTCAAACGATTAGAACGGTGCACTTTCGAGCAGTGCAGTAACGAGATCCTGCCTCAGCCCAGGCGTCACACCCCTGAACGCAGCAGCGCTGACTACTCGCAATGTTGTTAACAAGGGTCTCACAAGACTCGCTAGAACTATTGACGATAGGAGCAGCAGTGATGTTCGACATGTCAGCGTTGAAATTGAACAATCAAAAGATGGAAAGCGTTTTAATGTTGCAGAGCGTAGAAGTCGATTAACTATCGGTGTAGCTGAAAGCGATGGTTGGAATCGAAGGAAGAAAAGACGGAATTGAAGCAAAGGTGCCTTTTATATAATGACGAGCGCGTCTAGGTCTGTTGCTCATATTGGGACTTCATGATTTGGTGATGTCGTGTGACTGAATAACCTACACATCACCTACTAATATTTTGCGCTCGTCACCCAATGCAGCGCTCATATTCATTTCAGCCAGCGACATTTTAAGCTCCCTATTGCGTCTCGAATTATTAAACCCGCAAAATAAAATGGGAACTTAAACCTCATGCTATTATCAGTCGTCATCTCTTGGTATCACCCCATCATGAAAGATCAAGAATGCACACTTGTCACTCAGCAGCTATCTCATCCATTTTCCCATCAATCGGTTTGATTCACCAAGTCCTACACGGTGATCAAGCCACTGTTTTCTGGTGTAACAATAGCCCAAGGTTACGTTTATCATCTCATGAATGCCGCCTCAGCCACGTCCGTCTCTGGTCACAAGCCACCCAACCACTTAGTCATCATCTTCAACACAGTGAATCAGACTCAGTCAACGCGTGTTCCTCCTTGTACAAACACTACATTCACTATTGTCATTTGCAACTCGGACAAGGTGTTTCTATCTTGGTTAAAGAAATTCTTTCCTGATTCCACGATCCCATGTTTCGCTTCTGGGACTGCGCTGTCCCTGGGTGTCTGAATGCAGCCGCTGTTGATGTTGGAGGTTGTGAGCGATGCCGTCAAATGTATTGCGCGACTCACGTTACAGCTTCGATACACACATGCGAGGTAAGGCCAATCATATGAAACCGATTTTAATTATCTAATGATAATACCAGCGGAAACCTCTCGATGATGACGCTTGGGAGGCAGCCCAGACTGAAGAGCTGGTAAATCTGAGTGCCAAAACCAGTCATGCTGCCCTGTTAAAGCGTGCAAAAGAGCTCTCTGGTGGCCTAGAATGTCGCATCGATGATCGAGACCCTTTAGGAAGCCAGCTAATGGGCAGTATGCATGTTCACCTTCAAATCATTTTCGAAAACGGCACGACTTGGCTCGCCCGAATTCTGCGAGAAACGTTCACATCATTCAGTGATGAGCTGAGCAATCAAATTTTACTCAATGAATGTGCAACCCTACGATGGCTTGAATCAGTAGATGTGCCAACACCGCGGCTCTACGACTACGGATTGCGAGGCGATGAGAACAATAAGGTCGGCGTTGCGTACATGTTAATTGATAAGCTTCCCGGTCGCCCATATAACCCCTACGTGGCTTCAGAGGAACAAAAGTCGAAGGTTTTGGAGCAATGGGCCGGAATTCTCTGCGCTCTAGGTAAACATTCTTTCGACAGTGTCGGTTCCTTACATTTCGACTCCACTGGCACCATAAAAGTTGGACCTATTGCTGGCGACAGAACTGGAACACTGCCCCGGATTGGTCCTTTCGACCACGCACGAAAGCTGTACCATTCATGGGCCAGCTCATATCTCGAATTAATCTCAGATGGCCAATTATTTTCTTCTTTTTCCGTTGATGCCTGGCTCATGTTCAAATTTCTGGCCGAGAAATCAAGCGAGGGGCCTTGGTTCGAGAGGTGGCAAGAGTTGAACACTGGGCCTTTCTTCCTCAAACACACTGATGACAAGGGTGATCACATTCTTGTTGACGATGATTTTCAAATTACAGGAGTCATTGACTGGACATTTGCAAGAGTTGTTCCAGCATATGAAGCGTTTGGGCCATCGCTTGTATCCGCAAGCACAAATGACATTTTTCACGGCAAGGTTGGATTAAGTGAAGACGACAAAGTCCTTAGCAACGCACTCGATTTTCAAGGGGCGCCATTCAATTATTTCGAATCAGATATGGTTCGGCGTTTTCTATTTGGCATCGGAATGGGGCTTGACCTATCCAAGAAGGAAGCTCTTGAAGTCTTCCGATGTATCGTATCCACTTTTGAAGACGCTATGCCGAATTTCGAAGATTGGAGGAATGAAGCTATAAGCAAGTGGGCAAATAATACTCAACTCATTAAGCTTCGTGAAACAGCAGGCATAGATACATCCAATCACCCATAACACCCAAAACTACAATATTGGCCGTAATTGACTAGTAATTCGCTCATTTTGCGCCCTCCTGTGAGGCATTTAGCCCATCACTGTTCACCGCAAACATGGGTAAATTATATTGTGGCTCCATAGGATGTTCCACAGATGATCAATTGCACTCAGAGACGTTGGACCAAAATTGGAAAGCACGGGTTATGCACCTCATAGGTGCATGTGAATAAGTCCGGCGATTTCGATTTGAGCTAACTTCTGAGCTGTTGAAAAGCGAGGTGTTGGGCATTTTTCACGCGGTCCTAGCTCTTCTCAGCAGTGCAGATGCATGTCACGGTGGTCTAGAGAACCGGGTAAAGATGAAGTGGAGTAAAGCAGCTCGGGAGCCTTGATATAGAAAGGTTGAAAAATCAGTGGTAGAACTCGAGCACGAAAATTCAAAGTAATTACTACTCTCCGAACCGCTTTGTATGGCATTTTCAAGACGTGATGGAACCGTGTGCAAGTCGCAGGCGCCCATTTTTGGGCGACGTTCAAATTCCAGGCTGAGAAGACAAGCAAAGGAACATGCCACACACACTGCACTAGGCGTCGTTCTGCCTTGTGGCTGCCTCGTGGTTGCCTTGCGGCCAATTGGAAGATGACAAGGTGAAAGCCAAGTCTAAAAGGTAGTACTCCATAATATACCTTGGGCGCCAACGTGCATTATCTTTGTAACTTGTACATTTTTCTACAGGTAAGCTCACATCCAACCCCGCCCAGCCAACAGTGAGATTGCTTATCCCACATATTGTGGTGTACGGCGAAACTCGAGGCTAACATTCGAGTGCCTGTTCTCTGTCCTCATAGCACATTAGCCTAAGAGACTGATTGTCTACAATTTTTCTAACCCCCGAACATTTCAATTTAAGCTGTGAGGTAATCGCAGATATATCTATAACCTGTCTGCCGATCAACACCAAGTCAGCGTCCCTAGCTTCGCAGATGACAGTCGGCACCGAGGATCTAACTCCAATGGAAACCGAAGTCGAACGTGTTGGGCAAATCAGCCGCTCGACGCCCATTCTTGCGGACCACATCGAGATGACAGCGATGACGGTTAATTTTGCCGACCATCCCAGCGAGGGAGCCCCCCGCCCCAGTATCATTGAAGATACAGCTAGTGAAAATAATATTTGCGATGAAAATCAAGGTGAAATAACAGATCAGCAAGCATCTGAACCATCACCTCGCCACTCAGCCCAGCTATCCCAACCGCCTCTAGCATCTCCGTCATATGGACGCAATAAATCCTGGCAGGATTGTTTCCACATATCTTCAGAGACGTGGTCGAAACTGGGCTGGGTTGTGGGGTTTTTGGGGCTCTTTGCGGCAGTCATAGCTTTGCCTCCGGCATTCAAAGGCTGGGATATCTCGCAAAAAGGACTGGATATTGCTCTTTGGACGGCACGGAAGGATTTTATCGAACAATGCCAAGCGGCTGCCACGAATGCGGCGAATGTTGCACAGTCCGCAGAATGCAAAGAGGCTTTAGCATCCGGTTTAACCCCTCCACCACATGTCAAGTTCGGCAATGTGGCCCGCGATATTATTACCTTGCATGGAACAAAAAGCCTCGAGAAGCTAAAAGATCTTTGTTATTGGCTGCCACATGCTCCCGGGATCATGCTCAGTCTCTCTGGGCTTTTGAAACTATTCCGGCACGGCTTCAACCATCAACCGTCCTTTTCTATCCTGGCCGCGTTTCTCAGCGAGCTGATTCTATACCCTGAATGGTGTATTGAGTACTGTACATATTGGAAGACTCTGGCTACGATAATCACTACTTTCTACTTGTCGCTGGAGGCTTACGGAGAATACCGCCCTCTTCATCCTTCAATCCGCTTCTGGGGGCACGTTGCTCTTGAATTAAAGTCCAACCTCTTAGTAGTCTCTACACTTCCTCTCCATACGTTATCATTTTCTTCGATTAGTACCATAGCATGCACTGCCTTACTCATTCTCACAATAGGTTATAAATATCGCGACCCTCATTTGATATCAGTTTTGTGGCCCCTCACTACTCTGGGACTTATCATTTCCGTGTATTGGTCTTATATTGTACATCATCTTCTTTTGATATGTATTATTTCTTGGTGGCACATTTATATCGTCTGGCTATTTGGCTTCTTACAGACCTGTCGGCAAGTTCTGGCCTCAAAGTCAAACCGGTCCACGGGGGCAAAATACCAACGAGCTTCTTCTTAAATATATAAAAATTTCTTCATTTTTCCCTTTCTCTATGTTTTTCTTAATTTGCATTGCTAAGATTTAGCTCACATACATAGATAGTACTGAATTCTAAATATATTCATCTCGATGTAACAGGTTAACATACAGTAAGATAGACAAATATGCCATATATACATTCCTATTTAATCGAATACAATACTAAAGCTTGATATAAGCACATGTTTTCATTTAAGTGGATGACGGGGGGGAAATATTCATCTCAAACATCAACTTGCCAACACATCCAAAATTCTTCAAGGTCATAACAACCGATTCCCCGTACAAAGTTTTATTTTCATTTCAATTTCACATCATAGCTCTCTCTATCCGGTTCAATTTCAACATTCGGGGTTATACTCAGTTTATTTCTTAATAGGCTAAGCGAAGCCGCCAAGTCAAAAGTGAGTCACGGATATCTGTTTCATTAGTAGATCATAATCTATCACCAATCCACTCCTCGTTGCACAGCTCATCCTTGAAAATATATATTTCCATGCCAAATGTTTTCCTTCTATAAAATTAAGATACATCTCCAAAGATGCAATCATAAAGACACAGTATTCCGACGTCTCCAATGCCAACGTATGTTTATATCAATGGCTATCCAGGTGTCGGAAAGCTCATCGTTGCCAAAGAGCTGGAAAAACTCATTCCCAATTCCAAAGTTTACTCAAATCATTTATTGATCGATCCTGTTGCTCCGCTGGTTGACAGGAGCTCGCCGGAATACAACGAGATACGGACGGCCCTGCGTGATTTCATTCTAAACATCGTTGCAACATCAGAAGCTACAAAACACACGACTTGGATTTTCACAGATGCACGATCCACAAGCCCTTCAGATGTGTCTGTGGCACAAGATTACGAAAGGGCGGCCGGAAAACACGGCGTGCCATTTGTTCCCATCATCCTGCGCTGCGAACTAGAGGAGAATTTGCAACGGGTGACCGGCAAAGGACGTGGCGGCGATGTAGACACTAAGCTTACAGACCCGGAGATACTGCGGCTTCTTCGGAAGGAGGAACTATTTTGCTTCGGGGGAGCAAGGGAATTGGAATTGGATGTTACAAATATTAATCCCGCTGAAGCTGCCAAACAAGTTCTAGAGCACATCCACAACATGGACAAAAAGCCCGAGCAAAGGTAGCATTTACTGCATCAAGCTTCTGAATAAATCAGGGAACCAAATTTAGACATAAATAAATCTTATTCATCCATCCATCTATTTATTTATTGCGATAATTATTGGTATTATTTTTCATGATGCTCAGGATGGGCGTTCCCGAATCACCCGTGGGCTAAGGTCACCACGGCCACCACGATCGCCTCCAGCGCCAGCATCGCCAGCATCGCCCCTTTCAGCCTTGATCATCCTTCTTTTCATAATCTCCTTTGGAGCCTCGGTCGCTTTTTGTATCTTGATATCCTGATCAGTATTAGTATTCTATTAGGCTAATCCCTGAAGCATTGTGCTCCATCCACAATGGTTTTCTCCAGCATCCCTCTACGAACTCAGAAGGATCAAAGAAACAAATGAATGAATGAATGAATGGATTTTTTCATGTGTGGTGATTTTCTCACTTTATTGTCCGAGTCCTGCAGTAACAGGGTTGCAGAAACGATTGATGCACATTTTGAAGAAGATGTATATTGTGTGAATTGCTATCTTCAGTTCTAACCCGACCAGCAATCCATGAAACGCCCCACCCAACACCCATGCTTCTAGTTTCCCGTATCCATTCTGTTTTTGCGTAAAGTAAAAAGAGAAAAAACACCCTGTAGTTGACCAACCCAACTCGCCGTGACAGCAAGACAAGCAATAACAAGCTCTAAAACCAAGTTGGCTCCTCAAACTCGCCATTTTGCGTGGCCTCTACCATGGTTTGGGCCCTTTGCAATTCTCTGGGAACCAGATCTCGGATTAATTTCAGTGGAACGAACCCGGTAGCGCTATCCTTTCCGAGAACTCTCGGATCGCTCCGGCTTGATTCGCCTCGGTGAGCAAAGCGCACGATGCGGCGTCGAGCCAGGCATACCGCCCGAGACTTGTTGTAATTGACAATACGCTCTTTTTCTGCTTCATCATAATCTCGCATGCATTTTTGCATCACTTGATCCTCATCAAATTCGCCATTGAATTCAATATCGCGCCAATCCACCATATTTCCTTTGGTATTTCGGTACATCCATTCGATATGCTCCCAGCCACTGTGCAGGGTTGGTCTCATGAATACAGGCTGGCCATCGCCTTTTCGCTTCTTCTCAGGCTTGTTACTTGGATGACTGATGGTGCCGACCCGAACGTTGCCCTGTGTTCGATCCCTCGCTCCAGGTCTTGGGAAGGTGTTGGATAGGATGTCAGAAGACCAGTTCTCGAAGACTTGTTGCAGAAAGGGCTCCTAAAGGGTTTCCGGAATAACAATTTCATCGGGGTTGGGGAGAGGACGAGACCTCATCATTTCCTCAAGAATGTCTCTAAGAGCTTCTTTCTCTTGATCGCTCAAGTCTTCAGGCGCGCGAATCCGCCTTGGAGAATCATCTTGGGTGCTTGGTGCCGGAGTGTGACTGCCGTCTTCCAAGGCGACTGGCGAGTCGCTTGCAGACTGGTTGTCGCTATTGCCCTCGCTGCCTTCGGTGCTCTGTGATTTGCGGCTTTGCGATCTGGTAACTCTCGACATCTTTCAGTGTGAAAATGGAAATGAGGGTTAAACCTTGTAAAGATGTGAAAATGATGATGCGATTGGCGTCGGAGCGAGTTTGATGATGAATGAAGATGAGAAATTGCTTGTGTTTGGAGAGCAAACAAATTAGCCTCTGGCGCCTGTTGGAGCCTGTCGGCTCCCCTCAGCTCTTTCCATTTTATTCCACAAAGCCCTTGGGATATTGCCCTTGTTACGGCCATTATCAAGAGTCTTCCGCTGCGCACACATACGTTTTGCTGGCTGTACACAACTGTTCCAGAAAACGGTTTCAATTTTATTCATTCTATAATTTCTTCTCCCCTCGAATTTTCTTCAAATCATTATAGCTAAATAGGTCGCTTTATGTGTGTGTGTACCTAGCATAATGTACATACATGTGTAGGAAGACCCATTCATTATCAAGGCAATTTGACCGAAAGCTTATGCAATGCATGCCCTTCTATTAAGTTTGATTTGGAATACGCATGTACTCTTAGCAGTTATGGTTCTGGGGTCTAGTCTAAACTTCATACCATTCCACACCAAACTTCTTCAATTATCTTGAAAGCGTGCAAATAGTGGCAGCAGCGGACAGATCGTATCGATCAACTACTTCGGTACTACTTAAGTACTGCACGAGGGCACGAGAAGTACTAAAAACAGAAGATACTTGCACACCTCACGGCTAGTAAATAGAGAAATCCGGAGAACAAAGAAGCAGTAAATTATCGCAAATATAGCCACAAGCACCCAGCTTGTATGATCCCTCTCCTATGGAGCCTTGCAAACCCTAGCAGCCGGTTCGCCCAACTCCCGCACCTAACTAAAAACAACCCATAAGGATATCATGATACATAGACATTAAAAAATAAGGCGAGACACTCTACTCATCCTTCTCGCGGTTCTCCTCTTCCTCGTCATCCTCGACAGCGCCCCAGTCTCTCCAGCCCTCACCTCGCACCCAGCTCATACCCTTCCTCCAGTTGTTCTCGCGCATAGCCTGCGCATCGCGCTCGTAGACGGCACCAGTCACCATGAGGGCCAGCATAAAGATCCAGACATCACCGCCCTTCATGCTTCTCCACCAGCGTCGCTTGACACCAACCTTCCAGAGGCTGTCGACGCTGGCTCGGGCCGTGGTCAAGAAGAAACCGCGTCCATTGCGGCGCTCAAGCCAAGCCCAGAGACCAGCAAAGAAACCGCTAAGGAAGAAACGCTGGGTGGCAAGAACATGGCGGGGAAGCCAGGTCTGGAAGAAGCAGATGGAGCCCCAGGCGGTGGAGATGGCACCAGTGGCGTAGGTGGACGTGCGCAGAGCGGCCTTGATGATCTTCTGCAGAGTGGCCAATGGGCTGTGGTACAGCGACGAGAGACGAGGCAGAACGGTGAGCGCAGAGTAGAAGACGACAAAGAAGCGGGCGAGAGGTCCAAACGAGTTGAGCCAAAAAGTCAGGTAAGTGCGTGCACAAGACGGGTCCGAGGGGTGAAGCGTAGCGCAAGACAGCGAGGTGATGAGAGGGTGCGCCCGAGACGTCAAGGGCGCAATGGCCGTAAGAGAAGCGGGAAGGACATCTTCCTTGTTCGGGAAGAGGGTTGGCGAAATGTAGGCTCTAATGCATGATTAGCTGAGACGGTCCTGCAGGGCAAATCAAATCAGATGGGTCCACGTACGGCCAACTGAGACGCGCCATCTCGGCCAGACTGTCAAAAATCTGTGTCATCTGCGGCCACTTAAGATTGGCGGGCCAGTCTTCGGGGCGCGGGTGCAAATAGGCGGTGGTGGTCTTGAGGAGGGCCTTGCCAAATGGCTGTTATCAACGTCAGCTGAGTTCAGGTAGAGGGCGCTTGCGACGTCTCATGCGGTCTGTAGCAATGAGCAAGGTATTCGTAGTACTAACCTCGGGCACAAGTTCGCGGTCAAATACAAAAGCATGGAACATCTGTCCATAAACTAGTGGCTGCAGCATCCAGCTTCCAAACCACCACGGGCGGTCCTTGGGGATGCCGTTCTTGAGGCCCCAAATGAGACCCTCACCCTCAAAGAGGTTCCAGCTGAACTCGAGGGCACGGAACATGGCGTAGATGGACATGCTCACACGCATCTGCTGCGAGGGGAGGATGCCCAGCGCGAGACCAGCGAAAGAAGCACCAACAGCGGGAGCATAGGGCGACGTCAGGGCCGCAGCTGTTCGCGGGTTGCGCAGTCGGAAAGGCTCAACCTGAGGGTCGAGCAAGTGCAGCCGTAGGCGTGTGAGAAAGCGGAAAAGCATTCGGTAAAGGAAGAGAATCGTCGACAGGGACAGCGACATCTTCATGGCGAGAGACTTGTAAAATGGCTGCTTCTGGCCGGTGGGGTTGGCCCTATTTCACGTCAGTCAGCTTCACCGTCTTGATAAGAGCGTCGAGGGGATTTCAGCATACTCTTCGCCGTTAATGCGCTTCTGGATGACACCGAAACCCTTCATACCCAGGAATGTCGCTATAAAGACCCTGAGCGTGTGGCGAATCGTCTTAGCATTGAAGTCATCGGCCCCTGGAGCGGGCTGCAAAGCCTTCTCGACACGGCTAGGAGTTGGTGTCGAGCGACGGAGGACGCGGGATCGCGACAGCACATATTTGTGAAGAGCGGCGTACTCGCGCGCGGAGAGGGTGTATCGCAGGGCGTTTCGCATGACATGGTCGGATGCGGTCTTGGAAGATGAGGATGTGGTCGAGGCAACAGAGCCCTGTCGCGACTTGGCGGGCTCGCCCGAAGGCATAGGAGACGACGCCATTGTGAAGAGAACAAACGTTAGGGGTATCTATCAAACAACAAGGCAAAGGCTAAAGAAAACGGGGTCGCGAGCTTCGAGAGTCGCAGCTCGGAAAGAGAACTCGGAATCGAGGTCAAGATGTTGCTGGTCCACGGGCAGCTTCGGCGCGGCGCATCGGGAGAACTGTCGACGGCATTCAAGCAAGCGGGGAGGTGTCGGATAATCTGGATTGGACTCGCCCAACGAACACAGCGCAGGACAGAGCAGAGCAGAGCGAAGAAAGGCGAGGTAAAAGAAAAAAGGAGGGACTGAAGAAGTTGGATCAAGGGCGCCGTGTGTGTCAAGAGTCAAAAGCCAAGATTTAGATTGTTGTGTGTCGCGTCTGGGCAAATTCGAGGTGGAGAGCGGGCAGCAGCAGCCAGGACCATCATCCCCCAGGACCAGGACAGAACCAGGACAGGACCATCCCTCAGCACAACTCCAGCATAAAGCACATTAACACCCCAGGTACATGTGGAGATAAACAGCCTCGGCTCGGGCTCTGGGCCACCGGCCCCACGGCCCACCCGCCAGCGCCAGCCAGTCACCACCGTCCATGGCCCTACGGCGGGGCAATAGCACTCTCAGCACATGTGCTAGCGGGAATTGCTAGCGGCGTAGCGCATGCATGTCCCTGCTATCCAGAGCGCACACAGCACTACGTAATGATCCCATGCTGATCCCATGTCCCCCCATGTGTCCCCATGTATGGATATCCCCATGTCATGTCCCGTCCATCATCAAAAAAGAACGAGCAAAAATGCCAAGTGCAAGTGCAAATGCCCATCGTTTGCAAGGATTCCCCACTCCACCCGTTCAGGCATGTTTAATACATCAAGTCACCCGATGCCTTGTTTGCGAGCTGTGGAATCCAGTCTGATATGAACCATGTAACTCCCCCGCCAGCTCGCACTGCAAAAACACATTCCTCCCAACATACTTCATTCATGCATTGCCACGGCCGCAAATTAACCCACGCATCCAACCAACCCCATGGGTTCACGGGAGCAAGAACACACAACCGAGAGTTTCGACTATCAAAAATCAATTCTCTCACCCCGAACGCTCCGACCGATCCTCGATACCCGAGGCCAAAACTGGCCTCACTAGCACGCCATTGATGCCGAGGGCTTTCAAGCCATCCATCCATACATCCATCACCCACCATCAATCAATTTGCACATACGCAGGGCAACAACAATAAACACGTGCTTCAGCTGTTCCATAACACGACACACAATGAATGCTTTTTTTCAACTCCATCCACCCCTTTTTCAGTCCTTTTTTTAACTAGCCTTTTTTAACCACCCTAAACTCCCTTCCAAGCCGGGCCTCCCAAGGCCGTCGACAAACTCCGAATCAACCCTTGCCTCCATACTATCACACATCCCATCCTCCCCACACAGCCAGGTCTCTGGTAATCCATTTTCTCTCCCACCATTCGCTAGGGTCTAGAATGTCTCCTTAACCAAGGGACTTTCCCAATCCTTTCCAGCCTATCCGTGTTCGTCGACCCCCGGCCTTGTTCCATTCCATTTCCAACCTTCCTCCCCTGATTTTCACCTTCATACAAACCTCCCCAATCGCAACATCGTCCAACCTTTCGAAAACCGTAGTCTCCAAGAGATTGGGAACCTAGCCGACTGTCTCGGGCGGCCTAGGTGGATGAAATCTCCCAAAAAGATGCTTTTGTTTTTTTCATCAATCGGTGCAGATCCTCAGACAAACATGGGGTTGTCCTCGCTCTCATCCTAGCTACCCCACGACACCCCACCAAGATCTAGCCCATGGCAAAACTGGTCATTCCTTCCAATAGAGAATAGCAAATACATGCAGTCCCAAGGGAATTAGGTTGAGCGCAATTGGAAGCAAAAGGGGGGTCAGATAATTTTTAATCATAATGCAAACCGCAAATGCAAACTCGCCAATTCGCTGCAAAAATCATAACTCATTAGAGCGATCGTATACTCACTCACTCAGGGATAATCGGCAGTGCTGCCGTTCTGAGCGTCCATCAGGGGAACCCATGTCCGGCCGAGAGACGGCCCCTCCGGGCTGCCATAGGGGAACATCTCCTCCTGCCAGCCCAGAGCGCTCCACTCATCAAAGTACCGAGGCTCTGGGGTAGAGAGCTGCTTCAGAATCAACTCCCACCCTGGAACACGGCCACCTTGAATAGCATCAACAGCTTGAAGTCGGCGGCGCTCACGCTCCATCACGACGTCCTTAATGACGCGGTATCGGAAGTCTGGGTTCGCCCATCCACTGACATTGCTGCCGCCAGACTCCAGCGCCATCTTGAGGAATTCAAAAGGCACGTTGAGCAGAATGCGGGAGATTACAGCGTGAGAGGGCGGCTGAGCTTGCTGGGACGGCTTGGGACCTTCCGAAACGGAGAGGTCACCAAACTGGATGCCCGTGATTTGCTGAGACCGACGCGGCCTACCCAAGTGCACCGATGTTCCGCGGGCAATGGGAGGCGAATGAGATTTTTCGACAACAGGAGTCGCGGGGGGAGTAGGGTACGGAGGGAATCGACGGAAATGCTCTGGTTCCGCAACAGACGCATCAAGGACAAAGTCCGAGGGAATGTTGTTAACAACATGGGCAACAACTCCATTCAGAAGAGCCCGAGATCCTTCTCCATATTTGTAGCTGTCATGAGAGCCCTTGTCCAGACGTTCCTCAAGAGCGAACTCTAGAACACGTTCCAAGGTCTGCCAGTTGATCAGCTGAAGTGCAATCTCGCAGCCACGTCGAATGACGGGCTCCCAGTTCAAAAGGTGACCGGCAGCAGCGTAGGCCAGGGCAAATTCGAGCCGGTCAGATACCGAGCCAGCATCGGTCATATCACCTTGCTTAAAGGCGGCCGGTGGGGGCATCGGGAGGAGCGGGTGTCCGTAGAGACGCTGGGTGGCAGTGTAGAAGGAATCAGATCGGATCCATTTGCTCTTGGTCTCGAGAACAATGGTTGGCAGCGAAGGAAATCCAGGGCTTGGCTGGGGAGACGATTTCATCATGAGATTGGCGAGCTCAGAGCTTCGTGACAGTACAATACGATGGCCGGGGAGACGGACCGGGGGTGCGCGGTCATCCAAGTATCGAAGCTCCAAAACACAGTCAGCAAAATCCGGCGATCCAAATTGCTGCTGCAGATGGCCAATCATGCCTTCAGCGTCATCCGAAGGAGGCATGAGATGAGGCGGGAAGCCAGGGTTCGGCATCATCCTAGGAAATTCGGGGCCACGCATGGCACGACCCTGAAGGTTCGAGTCATCTCCCGGCCCAGCAACTCCGTTTCTAACCGGTCCCGAAGGATATTGGTAGATGGTGTTGTCATCTGGGTGCGCCGAGGACTGCGAATCATGAAAGCTGTGCGGCGTAGATGGACCAAAGTTGTTACCGTAGGGAGGGTATGAGTCCACTGGGCCGTATCCCATGGAAGGCCGTCCATAGTTGTCGAAAGCAGGCATCATGTCCGGGCTGTAGGGCATCATGGGAGGGAATCCATTCGCGGCAGGCCCCATATACGGAGGTCGGCCATCGGGGCCCGGCATGCCTGGGGGAGGGGCAATCCCACCGGAGAGCGGAGGAGCTGGCGAAGAGCTTGCGGATCCGTGAAAGGCGCCGAAGTGGATGCTGCCGTTGCTTGGATGCGGCTGATGCAGATGCGGGCCGTTGGGCACGTGAGGGCGATGAGGTCGTTGCATGTCGCCATTCACAGCAACGTTCAGAGCGCGGTTAGCAGGCTGGAACGGAGGAGGCATCTGGTATCGAGCGGGTGGCACGGCCGAGGGTGGTCGAGGCTTGGTGTTGGATCTTGCAGGATGATGATGCTCAGCTGCAGGGGGAGTGGCGTGAGTAACTGCCTCCTCTCCTTGCTGCGGGAGAGGTGCCTCACCTGAATTGGTCTTTACGTCGTTCTTGCCAGCAACGCCGTTGGGCTTCTCAGCAGCATAGCTGGGAAGGCGAGGGTCCTGAACAGTAGTGGCCTTGGGCGCAGCAGCAGTGGGGTGATGCAGATGGTCTGAGTTGGATGAGGCTTTGGCAGCATCATCGGCCTCGCTGGAGGTGGATGCGGCTGTGGTTGTAAAACACACGGTTAGCAAAGCATTTGCGGCGGATTGGTTTGTCTCAAGAGGGGAGCAAACATCCGACATGGGTCAGGTACGTACCCGATAAATCCTGGTGGTTTGCGTTTGCTGCGCCGTTGTTTGTCTGGGGCCCATTTTTAGGTCGGGTGTAGATGGCGTTGTTCTTTGTCGCCTTTGCAGCTAAAGTCGCCGAGACTGCAGGAGTGGGTGTTGCACCAGCATCAGCACCCGCATCAGCATCAGCATCGACACCAACACCAACACCAGCAGAAGCGGTGGTGGTAGTTGCAGTAGCCACGGGGGCTTGGGTGGCGGTGGCAGCAGCTACGGCTTGGGCGTCCTTCTTCGTTTTACCAGTCGCAGAGCCGTTTGTAAGCTTCGTCTTGTGTCGCGGAGCGGTGGCCGATGGGTTGGTCGAGGTAGGGGCTGCGGGCGTGGGCGTAGACGCAGGAGCAACAGCAGATGCAGCCGCTGCGGCAGCCTGACGCTTCACGTAGGGCAAGGGGATTGCGGGCACGACAGTCTTGGGCGGCTGGGCAAGCTTGCTGCCTCCGTGCCTGCGCGGCTTCGCAGAGCCGTTGATGGGCGCCATGCTGGGCACAGGTCGATCGGGACAGTGGCGGTTGTCGATGTCGAGATTTAGATGGCCGCGTGCCAGACGAGGAGGAGAGGGGAGGGTCTAGAGATCCGGTGCAGGAGGCGGCATGAGGGCCAGCAGTTGGATGGGCGTTTGCTCAGAGCAAGTAAAGGAGGAGATGAGAGGAGCCTCAGGCAAAGGCAAGAAAGAAGAGGCTACAAACGAACAGTGAACAACGAACAGTGAACAGCGAACAGCGAACAGTGGGCAATTCCGAGATCGGGAGGTGATGCACTGATGGAGACGATGCTCTACGCAGCCTTCCGCAGTGACTCGACGGGCACTTCAGAGGCCCAGCAGAGTCGACGGCCGTAGGTTGGTGATGCGGAGCGGAGGGCGAGTGCGGCGGCGGCGATGCTGATCGGAGATGTGCCCTCTCATGGTCCAACGGCTCCCCGGCTTTCGTCACAATTTTTTTTCCAGTGCGAAAAAGCTCCCCGCACGCGTAAAGTGGCTAGTGTAGTGGACTGCTGTTGGGCCTGACGACCGACGATTACTGGCTGCCAGTGCCAATTAAAGTGCCCAGCCCAACTACGGAGCCCCATGGAAGCCTTCCGTGGAACGCCTACAGGAGTAGTGCTAGGGCCCGGGCCTCCTTGGATGCTGCTTCTGCGTCGGCTGAAAGTCGGCTTTCGCAAGTGCCGCGCACAACCCACCAGAAAGTGGAGTCGAGCATGGTCAAAACCTACCGGGTAAGTCGAATGACACGATAATTCTCCTAAGTGCCAAGGATGATGAATTGCTGCTTTCGGGGAGGAGGGGGGAAAACGAGGTTGTACGTGCGCCAATATTGGCTTTCAGTTCTCATGCTACCTCTTTTTTGTTCTTACTGTTTTTTTCCTTCATATTTCTTGCACTATGCTTGATTCTGGGGTCTTAATGTTAATGCTTAATGCCTGATGTCATAATCCTACTTGTGCTTACTTTTTTCGCCGACAGTGTGAGTACATCGCTGATTAGATGTCTCAGCTCACCCATAAATTATAATACTACCAGTAGAAAATAGGGGATGCAAACTCTTTACACTAGGAACAGATGAAGCATTGACAGAAATCTAGCGGAAAGACCTCAAATGAAAATTGATGAAAAAAAAAGTCTAGGTTCTGATCATCGCTTACATCTTTTAAAAGGAAAACAAGTATTAGAGCTTCGATGTTTGTCCTGAACCATGTTTCACCCCTTCACAATCTCAGAACCAGCTCCAAGCTAGACAAGAGCACGCTTATTTTCAGCTTTTCCCAGACCCCAACGCAGCCAAGATTCACTGCCTCGTACTCCCGATCGGCTTCAATTCCCTATTCTCGCACTGCCCTACCAAGTACTCGCCCCTCTCTGTCTCACAATGTAAGACACACGGCCTTGGCCACGCCACGTCAAGCCCACTACGACTCCAAGCTCTAGGCAGAAAAGATCATCACTCAGCTCTCCATGCTGTGAAACTCGAGAGAGTGATATTTCAACCCATCCAAGAACAGTCGTGTATCAACCAATGCATTGGCTCTTCAACCTGAGTCATTTTCATCATTTCCCCGCACAGGGAGATGGTGAGATAGCAAAGGACCGCCATCTTCTTTGTAAACCACGTTATTATTCTGCTTCTAGTAAAGCTGGGGTTCCATCACATGGCTCCCCTTTTCAGTAATTGATCGCAAATTCTCATCTAAGCAGATAAGGAAGGCATCGGTTGATAAACAATTGCCCAAGAGCAGCAGCCTGGAACATCTCCTGCAAACGCCTCGCATTCCGTGCTTCTAGGATAAGATCCGATTGGGCTCACGCCGTGCATAAGCAGAGTAAGCCTTGGACTCTTGGGCGGGCCGAGATATGACGTTGTTCCTCAAGCCTCGTCGGTTGGACCGATGCCGATTGCCGATTCAACAAATACGTACTCGGGGAAAGATTCTATAATTGGACCAACGCGACATGTACGCATGTATTCGCGCCTATCGGCCCGACACCACTTTGCTGATAGTCAAGAGAGTTCCCATTCATAATTTTTCTTTATTACTACTACCTTGTGATGAACTGGCTGGTATGATTGAGTGGTCTAACCGCCTCGAAGGCCTAAGCCAATGCAGTGCTCACCAATCCCATAGATAGATGAACGCTGTTAAATTAACTCCATTCACCAAAAACCAAGTTAAGACTGTTTGTTGCTGTGTGCCCTAGAACGCCATACTCAAGACGCGAGTCTTCTCATGTCTGACACTTAAACCCATCCCGGCGCTATTGAGAAACCCGTAGAAAGCAAAGTCGCACCATCGGGCGTGGCGCAGAATCATTGCATACTTGCTCGCTTTATGAGGAATGATGGCCATCTCCACTCACCAGCCTGGCAATGAGTACGTATATAAAAATAGCAGCGCCTGCAACGAGAAGCTTATTTCGGTAGATCCAGCCTGTTCCGGCCTCTCGCTGTTGAACGACGGCATCGACGACGGCTTGCGCCTGGTGGCCGCTGCCTGAAGCAGCAATACCGAGCTGCGGTCGGCATGAAGCGGCATTGTCGCTGTCGAGTCGGTTGCCCGTCACAGGGTCGACCTTGTTCTTCTTCATCCACTCCCAGTTCTCGACATCAACTTCGGGCCATTCCGAGCGGAACTTGGCGCCACCGTCGCCGGCCTTGACATTTCCCTTCATGGCGGGATTGCTCTTTGCGTTGGATCCATTGCCGGTTGAGTTCCACCACCGGGACCGGGAAGCCAGGTACCGTCGCTCAGCCGCAGTGCTGGAGACTGAGCCAGTCGTCATCTCCTCGCTCGTCATGAAAGACAAAAGACCGATAAGAATAGTGGAAACTTCCCATGCGGGGTTGAAGGACTTTGGGTGGAAATCGGAGATTGAGAGGCACAGTCGGGTGGATGGCTGGAAGCGCCCGGATGGGGTATGCATGCGAATCGCTGGCGGCGCAAACGGATAGTTCGGGGGGAACATTAGGGTACCCCAATACTGGCCTCCATGATAAGGAGTGTCCTCAGGGCCGGTAATAATGTAGTGCCACCTAGAACATCAGAGTTAGCATTTGAGACGACCTTGTTAGTAGAGCAAATGGGCGCGTACTCGAGGATGTTAGATTCGGAGGGGTGAGCGGTGATGTAAGGTGGCGGGTTCTCGGAGATGGACTTGTATTCGCGAGTCAACTGGAGGAAAGGAGTTAGCTAGAGTCGCGAGAGGTTCGACGGAGGCGGGAAGACATACTCGCTTGTTGGCAGCTTTGCTGGCCATGATGACGGTGGTCGACAGCGAGCACGGGGGATCGCCGCAGAGACCAGGAGGGAAGTGACCAGATTGCTGGTCGCGTGAGTAATGGGAGTCGGGGGTTGCTGAGGCACTCGAAACCGAAGGGAATGAAGCAGAGAAAGAATAAAAAAGCGCAAAAAACAAGAAGGACAGACAGCGAGGGAATCAAGACGCTCGCTCAGTGGAGATGATGGGCCGGAAGTGGATGAGGTGTAGATGAAGAAGCGTCGAAGATTGAGTGTCTTTGAACTGCGCAGGGAACGACGACATCATTCGGGGGGAGGGCGACCCCGACCCCGGCCGGCACTCACCAGCCACGCGTGGCTTGCCATCGTTTGCATGTGAGCGTTGGGAACCAAGGGAACCCTAGCAAGTGGGCCGCCACGAGAGGAGGCTAGTGGATCAGAGCAGCCTAAGCATGAATGAATGCAAGAAAGAACACAGGTGAGAAAAAAAAAGGGTTCAAGCACACACAATAAACAAATAATTCCAACAATCCCTTTATGTTTCTTTGTTCTATTTGTTCCGTTTTTACGTATTTTCCAATTTCTTTATTCCATCATGTTTTCCTTTATTCTGTTTCTTATCATTGAGAGGTCACGAGAAAAAAAATCTACATCGTGTGCCACACCTTATGCCTACGCTTGGGTTGGGTGCTAAGTGGGAAGCGGGGCCAGTAAATGGAGCATGCGCCACACACGAAACCCGGACAGCTCCCGCTCATTACCGGGATCCGTCGAACCACCACTTGGAATATTGCTGGTTGCGCTTTTGACAAGCAACGGTTGCGGTCTTTGAGCCTGTGACGATGGCTTCATTCCCGAGCTCCGTGGGGGTCTCCGTGAGTCCATTGGAGCCTCTTTGTGTGCTTGACCCTAATTACTGATCCCTCCAAGACCTCCGACCCCTTTAGCAAATTACATGCCGACACTGGCTCTCTGCTTCGGGAGGCCGAATCGAAGCCCGAATTTCGCCATGAGGAGGAGGAAGCCAAGCAGCGCCGAATGGCGCAGGTGGCACGTCTTTGCCCTACGGTTCCATGAGTGATTTAATCCTAATTTTCTACCGCAGATTGGTGATCAAATGGCCGCTCCCATGACTATCAACGAGATTCGAATTCATGGAGCTACCAACACCCGCACCACTTTCTTCGACCCCATTGTTCACCCCCTCATCTCTGACCAGCACAACTCGGACACTACGATTGGCGATGTCATTGCCAAGCTCCGTAATGTCAGCGCAAAACTTGACGGTCTCCGTATGTCCTTATCGGCAAAACTCCTGCCGTCCCGAGCAGCATGAACTGACTGAAGAAAGAAATCTTCCGCCCGCAGCCCGAAGTCTTCCTCACCTCGGCCCAGCAGACCGACCCCTCGTCCTCTCCCACCGATGTAAATGTTGACATTCGAGTGCAAGAGCTTTCCCGCTTCAAGCTCCAGACCGGTACCGATGTTGGAAATGGCGAGGGGTCTGCCTACGGTTCGCTACTATGGCGCAATATGTTTGGTGGTGCCGAGATGCTCACCCTCAACGCCAAGGCCGGTACTCGCACTCGATCTGCCTACAGCGCCAACCTAAGCGCTCCTTTCAAGAGCAACCCAGACTACAGAATATCCCTGGAAGGGTTGGCTTCGGCGGCAGAGAAGCCCTGGGCCTCTCACGAAGAGGTGCTCAAGGGCGGTTCTCTGCGATTCTCGTGGCTCAACGAGCAGCGAGATACCCAGTCTGTTGAATACTCTGGTGTTTGGCGTCAGATTACTGGTCTTGGCTCCACTGCAAGCCCAACCGTACGGGCTGATGCTGGCGACACAATTAAGAGCTCAGTCAAGCACACCTTTTACCGAGAAAGGCGTGATAACCCCCAATTGCCCCAGAGTGGTTACATGATCCGCTCTGGTCTTGAATTCGCTGGTGTAGGACCTCTTGGCGGAGATGTTGCCTTTTCCAAGGGTGAATTCGAAATTGGAGGTGCTGTCCCCGTTGGCATTCCTGGCTGCCCTCACAGGACCGGAATCTCTATTGGTGGAGGGCTCCGATTCGGTGCCCTATGCCCGCTACCTATTGGCTATGAATATAACGGCAAGATCCGCCCTAGCAGACTCAACGACCGCTTCCAACTCGGCGGCCCTACCGACGTCCGAGGCTTCAAGCTTGGTGGCTTGGGACCCCACGACGGCCAAGACTCTGTTGGTGGTGACCTCTTTGCTGCTGGCAGCGTCAACATGCTCCTCCCAGTGCCTTACAAGGGACCTGACTCTGGGCTCCGCTTCCAGCTGTTTGCTAACGGCGGTCGCCTCGTGGCGCTCAAGAACAAGAGCAAGTCCACCGAGGGTGGCGTCCAGAGCCTCAACGCCTCAGCTGTGGCAAAGGGCATGGGCAATGCCGTCGGCGATCTCTTCAACGGTCTCCCCAGTCTGGCTGCGGGTGTAGGTCTTGTCTACGCCCACCCCGTGGCCCGATTTGAACTCAACTTTAGCTTGCCCCTGGTGATGCGCAAGGGCGAAGCCTCGACAAAGGGCTTGCAGGTGGGCGTGGGAATTAACTTTTTATAAGAGACAAGAGCTTTGTAAACGACCGAACAAATTCCCCTAAATTTAAATATCAAGAACATTAAACACATCGATGGCTCGGCCAATCGCATCTGTCCTTTGCAACCTGGATACTGACCAAGCCGTCGACGCTAGTGATTTCGTGCATCGTTTCAGGTCTGTCAACATGCCGCATTAACCACATGCGAGAGGAGAGGAATGCCCCGCGTTTCAAAAATGCGTCGTCTGCTTTTGCTCAGATGATCACAGGCAACGAGAATTCTCCTACTGGCATTTGTGACGGTGTATCCTGACAGCAGAAGCGCAGGTTATCCTTTGTGGTCCAAGTTTCTTTCAGCCACTTGAATCCAAATTGGTGAATCAACCAGTGTTCCAAAACGGATGCTGACATGTGCCAGGTGCTAGCTTCTGTAGCCGTGAATATCGTTGCATGAAATAGGTTTCTCTCGGTATCTGCCAACAGGATATGGCACAACAATTCAGGCCGCCTATGATGTACAGTACAACCTCTAAAAGCGTATACGCTCTCTACTCCGAACCTCCTTAATCCATAAGAATAAGAATTGTATAATAAATAAGTTTATTTTAAACATAAAATCTTCTATTTTTCCCCTACGATCAAATTGCAGTACAGAAGTCATAAAGGTGCATGCCTTTGTAGATGATGCTCGATAAACCGCCGAGTTGATATCCTCGACAAATCCACGATTGGAGAATAATTTCAGCATATCTCTGGACACATTCTCGATTAATTTAGAAATGTGAACCATCAATCCAGAATCCAACTTCGCCAGATGTTTCTGTGACTTGATCGCACGAGAAGATCCTACCTCTATCCAACCCATTCGCCTTGAAGAACCAGGAACCCTCGAGAAAGCAAAGATCCATTTTCATCCATCCCCTTTCGCTAGCGGGCAGATAGTCTGGATCGTAGTCCCGAATTGCTGGGTAATCAAATGCCCATAACCAACCAGTTTCTTTATTTCTCCAGCTCCGCCGCTCCTGTAAGTCAACTGCTGTGCGAAGTGGTGGAGTCTCGTCGTCCATAAAAGCCAAATCATGGAGTGATTTTGAATCGATTGCAAGAAAAACGAGCATCCGAGGAATTGTAGAGCAATCGCCGCAATCTGGGTCGCCCCCTTTGCTGGTAACCCAACTACAGAAGCGGTCACAAAGAAGTTGAACATCTTCAACAGCAGCCCCTCGGAGGTCTGGGATATTTAGTTCAGCATCCTCCAGGAGCTCTATTCGGAATCGACGGGCCAATTCATCATTCACTGAGCCATTGCTTTTTTGTTTTGCTAGGCCTTTTTCGCCCCACCCGTTGAAGCGATTCGCATGGAAGTGATATTGAGTCAACCACTTGTGAAGCTTCTCCATTGCAATGGGGAATAGCCGATCGGATTCCTTAGTGTACACTGTGCGGAAGACTTTGGACGAAGGTCAGTCGCCGTTTCAGAAGCCGTCTACAAGACCAATGAGCAACTTACTTGTATAGCCCCAAGTTCCATAAGCATATTTTAGGTTAGGAGCGCGGTGCATGGTGTCCGAGAGGATCGACATGTAGCGGATTGCGGTCGGATCGCGGTTGGGGATGGCGGGGCGAAGAGCATCAGTGATGAATTCACGAGCTGGTATTTCGAAAGTCTCTTCGATTGCCATTGCGGTGCGAAGCCTTTGGAACTATCACGAAGTGGCTCAATTTGCTGATCTAGTCATGTTGCAGGCTAAAAGTCGGGATGTTGGTCGTCGCCGCAATACAGCGCACATTACAGCACTACAGTGAGTGAGTGACCTGTCAAAAGTGTACGACGGGTCGGTCCAAAGTGAGCTACCCTAAACACTCCCCGCAGAATGAGTTCAGAGCTCCGCAGAAAAATGAGCCATGTAACTATTTAAAACGTATATGTGAGGACATATGATCGCCAATTACTTTATATTTTTGGGGGTTTATTAAGAGCTAAAATATATCTGGCATAATTTTGGACAAATACTTTATTAAATCATTAAGGAACCATCATCTGTTGATGTCAAGCGCATTTCAGCAACTTTGACCATTCATCATGCCTCTGCTACACTAAAATTGGTCTGCTACAAATTGAGAGCAATTTTGAACGCTTGGTTGGTCCTAGCAAGTAGCACTTAGCGTTTTATCTCTAAGAATTTTGAAGGTATTTTCTCAACGTCATTTCAAGAAGAAGGATTAATCAAACTGGAGGGGGCTGGTATCGGTTGCAGGCCGACGAATGGACGTGGTTGAGGTAGATTCGATTTAGTGAGGGGTGTGGGTATCCACGGTGTCAGGTAACGGTGATGCGATGAGATCAAAGCACCGCGAAACGTCGGGAGCTACACTCCACCATTGCCTCAAGCATATAAGCTAAATTTATGAGGAAGCCACCCCAGGAAATATTTTTGAATGTGTCAAGTATCATGCTTTGAAGATGCTAGGCTGACCTGACTAAGCGTCATTGGCCATGATTTCCATACATGTAATAAACGCTCGAAAGCTTGAACCCATCCACGAGCAATGGAACACATGACTTCCGACATGAACAGCTCCGTCTTGTACCAAATTCAATTGATATGCGAGCCAACACAGGATAATTTAAGGAGGAATTTTTTCGTCTATACCATCCGCATCAACAACGGATATAAATATTCCTGCCCGTGTAGCTGCAAACCCCAAGGCATTAAGACCCGCTCCACCAATGATATCAAACTCGGGCCACTCTTGGTCTTCTAGGGCACACCCATTGCGATGATCATTGATGGGAAGGACACGGATCGCCAGTATCTAGAGGAAAGCGTTCTGGCCAAACCGTTGACCAACGATCTACAGAGCTATGTTCTCTATTTTTAGATGGTCGAAGCCCGTTTCAAGTAGTACTCTAGGGTAGCAACCGCTCCTGAGCTGCTAGTCACGATCCTTCAAGCAGGCTTGTATCATACCGGCGTGTCACGCCCAATGACAGGAATAAGCTTACATTATGCTCCTAGATTATAGGGCAATGACTTCTTTAGATTTTGAGATATTGGATTTGTGGTAAGAAATAGTCTTGCTTCTGCCGAGTTCCCGCCGTGGGTGGATGGTGATGAAGAGTAACAACCTTGGAGTTTTAATTAGCCAGTCCAAGGTCTTTGGACTCCAAAGCAAGTATGATACTACTCAAAAAATGGCTAGAGAACTAAAATTTTCATTCCATCTCTTTTTCTTTTGCCAAGGCTATCTTATTGGCTCTACTTCGTCTCGCGTGGCAGGACGAAGATCCAATTCTTAGACACGCCAGCCAAGACATCTGGCGGGGAGACAAGACGAGGGAGACAAAGAAACAGACTAGAGCGAATATGTCAAAGACAATATGGTTGTGTTTGGTACCACAATTTAATTTTTCCATTTTTGGAACTGGTGTGAATGGGTGTGTATAGAAAGGCCATGAGATCTGTTCATCCCTGGACAGGAGCATAGGAGTCGATAAAGAGCAACACACCTGATGGTGGCGCAGATCAGGCGTTTGGGTGGTATGGCACTAAAACAAATGTTTTACGATTGGGATACTAGTATACCTCGCACAGGCACATGATGGCAGTTTAAAGACGTGCGGGCCATCATTCTTTTTTTCTTAAACGAACACCTTGGGGGCGTGTTTGTTTCTTAGTTTATTAATTTTCATCAATTCTGCTTCAGGGTAGCCTCTTTCTCGCCTGAAGCCGATTCACGACGGTTCGCGTTGTGCCCATGCATCATCCTGTTCGGGTCTGCGATGCAAGGTATAGGTCAGTTTTTTTTTTTGGCCCAAGGCATCTGGGGTTGTACAGAATCTAGATTCAGCTGGCATGCATTTTTTTCTTTTTTTTTGTGTCAATTACCGAGAGTACGGGTTTGGCGAGAACTTGAGACGGATCTGGAACGTGGGGAGGATGCAATGCAACCAAACTCGCGGTGCCAACCGGAACAGGCCGTGGGCGTCGAACAGGTCGGAATCTCAAAATATTAACTGCAGCTTTGACAGCAGAGTCCCCTAGGTCTGCCGAGCCAATGAAATTAGAACGGGGAGCGATGAACTACTGTATCCGTCTTGATTGCAAGAGGCTGGCTGTGTTTACATGATACTCAGTCGCAGGTCGGGTAGTATTTGTGCACTAATTTTGGCACGCCTGTTTCAGAATTCCTCTATTATGTTGCCAGCCAGCCTCTTGCTCACCCAAAACCTCGGTTTCCGACAAGACGGGAAATCATCCAGTGTTAAAGTACAAACCTTCGGAATCCGACAGAAAAGGAAATCATCCAATCTTAGCATTTGTGCCAATGGGCACGTTTCCTCACAGGTGTGGACCTCCCCGCCCGAAACCTGTCGGAGAATAGATTTCTGGATGGGGGAATTTTCAGCGTCGATTAAAACATAGGCTTGCTCTGGAACAGGGCGCGCGGACGACACGAGCATGTGGCTCCCTCCCCCCCTCGCTCCAGGGGAGGCGAGTGCCGTGAGCTAGAACATGGGCTAGATCCATGGCGTGCGCGTGCGTCAATGCTTCAAAATTTTGGCACAGCATTCTTGATTGCCGAACAAGCTCAGAAGGAAAAAAAAAAAGTACACAACAACAGGCCATTTCTTGTTAGCAGAGCGGGATAAAAAACCAGAGATGCAGCAAAAAAGCCAACGCAGACCATGCACGCAAGGATACTGCGACTTGCGGAATGCGTAATCGTCATCAAGATTTTCTAGATAGTTCTTTTGCATGATGTAAAAAGAAACAACAGATGCGAAAAAACGTGGATGGTTCGTTGATCCGTCCAACGGCCGCAAATTAGATGGAGATGCTTTCGTGGCTGTCGGGCTGTTGATAAAAACCGGCAACCCGACAGACAGGTAGCGCACCACCCACTATGCACCACCCCCCTTGGCAGGCGGCCCCGGCTAGGCCTCAGCTTTTGGTTGTGCCCTCAGGCGTGTCGCAGCTTGGGGAGAGACTCCGCCGCAGCGGCGGAGTGGAGCCAGCCGTCTGGATAGCGGGCGGAGTTGCGGACGGGGAGGGCCCCATTCTCAATTTCCCGCATGGGCAAGATCCACGAAGCAGCGCAGGGGGAGATTGCTTCAGATTTGTTGCTATTCTGGTTGTGATTCTACTGGCTGGTGTAGCAGTTGCTCACCTTGAGGCTGACTATGGGTTTTTACAGAGGGGGGGAGGAGGGAACCGCATTTACACACGGCAGCGGTTCACCGAGTTGGAGGGAGTGAGGGAGGGGTGTGCTTGAGGTGTGTGTGCAGGCTAGATAGATATGGATGGGTTTGAATGAGAGACTTGATTGAGACACCATGGCAGCATGCTGTAAAACTGTATATAGCAACAGCACAATATTTGGTTTTATTGTATTTCTCGGTCTCGCATTACAACACCTGGCGACTTGCTATACGCGTGTATGCAAGCTCAAAGTATCAAGGAATCTATGCCGACTGGGCAGATGCCTGACAAGTCTTGGCAAGTTTTCGCCGGATCACGATGGCTCACCTGGTAACGGGCCCCAAGAAAGTTCGTCCGGTCGGAGGCCTTGTTTGCATTACACTTTCCACTGGGTGGGCTGTGATCGCCTGCTAAACTGCGGAGGCGCATATTCGTAACCTGGAGCTGGAGCCGGCCAGGCATGTCCAAGTTCGGTCATATACGAAATGCGGCAGGGTCAGACCGCGGTGCGGTGCTGGACCTTGGCAACCTAATATTTGCTGTTGTCGCGTGTCGCGCAAAGTGCTGGACGAAAGCTGGGCCTTGGCCTACTGCATCTTGGAATTACGGGGTCAGGATGGAGAAGATCTTTTGATGATGCGCAATCGGATAGCAATTGGACCGAACCCGACCAGATTGCGCAATGCAGTGCCAATGATTCGCTGCAGAGGCTGATATCAGTCATTGTCGAAAAAACAAGTAAAATGTCAGACCGAAACCGAGCGCGATGAGTGGCAAGCCAAGAAAATGAGAGTCCAATTAGTGTCATAGTGCACATGAGATGGAGTCGTTGGGTTGGCCCAAGTCAGTCAGTCAGAGTCACAAGTCCTACAGATGAAGAGCGGTTGGGTCGTTGGGCCGTTGGAGGGACATATTGATTGTACAAGAATATCATGGCTATTCTAGTGCGTGATGTAATCACTTGTTGGTGGGTTACATCCATATACGTCAATGCCCCCATTGCCCATTGGAGTCGCGCATCTCACAGGCACGCAAGATGATTCCTTCAGGAGCGGCCGCCATGGGGCAGCGCCATACACCCACTAGTTGGCAGTGTGCGCTTTGGAGTGGCTGATCTGGTTCGGGACGGGCTGACGGGTTCGCGGGGCGGATTGTCGGGTTGCTCGAAGACCCCGAAGCTCCAGGCCCACCCGGCTTCTCCCCCCCCGTTGGCTGGCTGAGGGAGGGTGGCAACGGACCAATGGTATGGCCGTGTCAGACTCACTCAGCACCCCTGGCCCTGATCCTGATCCTGATCCCTGGGCCGTCTGAATCGGAGCCGATTGGGGGAGATGTGATCAAGGGTTGCGGGTTACGTGCAGGGGATTCGCTGTGCTGATTTGAGCAGATGCGAGAGAGGCACAGATTACGACGAGATGGAGAAGCGTTGTTTGTTCAAGCAGCCAGCCAGTCAGTCAGCCCAGTTGAACATGTGCAGATGCAAATACAAAACCAACTCTCGGGAAACCCGTCGTCGGGGACCACTTGAGCCCCCCATCACAAGATGGGTTTCAACGGGGCCAGCAGCCAAGAAAACCTGCTGTCAGATGAGAGGAGCGAAAAAAACAAAACGAGCACTCATGGCAAAAATAAGACAAGCGGACGTGCACGCTAGCGGTCGGATTCGGATTCGAGTTTGACTCAATACGCGTGGGGAACCCAACGATACGGCGGGTCCAACCGGATGCGAGTTGGTGTCTTGGCTCTTTTTCGCGACTGGGCTTCCGGTAGTAAGTTGCTCACTTTGGTCTCATAACTTGCTCAATGGGATTCGCAAAATACCACCAACGCCACGACACACAAGACCTGCATACACGGCAGCACAGCGGAGCCCGAGGGCTGACATGCTGCTCACTGCCTCTTCCATTCATTCAAGGCGGCAGGCAGGGCAACTCAAGTCGAGTGAAGTCAAGTCATGTTAAGTCACGTCAGGTCAGAGCCGGCTGTGCGGTCAGTACTTTATTGGGTCGAATATTCGAGTCCTGTTTTGGGTAATGGCCATTGTTCCACCCCGCCATAGTGTCTAGATAGATGATGCCCACCGATCAAGCCAGGGTCGTAAATCTGGCAACCCGGGCCGCAGCTTCAAGGACCCCCGAAAAGAAACCTATCCAACGTCGCTGATGTGAGCCACCATGCCTGTTCAAGCCCGTTTTTTGCACAGCCCGTTGTTGCCATCTCGCCAAAGGGATCGACAAGTCCTGTACGGTACTTTATTTAATCTGTAAGCCGTCAGATTTGGGGAGGTGCCGTGCACGTTGGGTCCGTAAATATACACACACATGCACATACATGCACAGGGCCATCGGCTCGGAACGAAGAGCCACGAATTTCTTGGCTTGTCATGAGAACAAGTAAAACCTGACCGTAAATGCCCTCACCGTTTGTCTGTTGATTGTTCATGACGCAGACGGGATGGGAACAAACCGTCTCAAAAGAGTAACCGTTGGGATTGGCAGAGAGATGGATGCACCCACCATGCACCACACACACACCCACCCCAAAGGGTGCATCCCACCAGCGGACTTAGGGGTGGAGCCGGATCCCAGGTCCAGTAGATTATCGCTTAGCACGTTTGCTGGCATACTGCTCCATGCTGACTCCGTGTGGCTCGTCATCATTCTCAATCACCCCTGGATCCCTCACAACGCTATCGGGTCGGGGTCTTCATAAACTGCGACGAACCCGCCAACCCGTCGTGGATGTTGGATCTGGATGCGTCATGACTTGCCTGCGGAGAATTGCGGAGAGAGGCATGGCCACCATGGCACAAATCGGAGCAGCCAGCATGCAGATGGAAGATGGCGCCCCAATGTGGGAGGTCCTGAACAAGGTGCAGCACGCAGACGACTGGGGTTCTCCGGACAGCGGTTCAATACGGTTCCCGAGAAAACATGGTTTGAAGGTTGCTGGATAGGTAAGGTAGGCTCGTGGGTTGTAGTGGGCAGTGGGCAGTCAACAGTGGACGCTGCTGTCGTCACCCCCCTAGAATGGTGAATTTACTCCCGTAGGGTGTCGGATATCTTAGGCGTAAACTATCCGACAGCAGCAGGCAGTCGCTGCGCTAGAGGCTTTTAGGGCTGCGCATCGTAGGGCTCCTCGCAGGCTCAGTGGCTCTGCGGACCTTGGTGGACCACCCAACTGACAGGCACCCCGGGCGTCTGCACACCCCCTATTCGCACAGAGGCCACAGTACATGGTCGCAGGGCGTCCGCAGGCACGCGTTTGAGGTACCGCACAGTTGCAGCACACCCGCCGGGAAGCTAATTTTGCGCCAGATCCCACACCCGCCCCACCGCCGCTGAGGAACCTTGCATCTGGTATTAGTGTGTGCGAGCGCATCCCGCCAATTCAAGTTTATCTCCAGGAGCTGAGGAGGAGTCGTTTATTATTTTACTCGCGCCGGCCCCCATCGTCTGGTGAAGCCTTCTTTTTTTCGAACCATTGCCTCTTCGTTTGTATCCCCTTTGGGTGTCGGTCCTTGCTCTTGTACCTAATTAATCCCTTTCAACCCCTTGGTGTCTTTTCTCTTCCTTGGGGCCGACACTTCTTCTCCTGTCACGGGATACGGGTCACTTTCACAAACAGCAACGTCACCCTTCCTGGCTGCCACTGCCAGCAGCAGACATATATATAACCAGAGCGGCATCATTTTTCCTGATTTCTGCTACCTGGCGCCAATTGCGACACCTCTAGCAGATACAAGACGCCACCAGGCGCACCCACGCCCGCAATGACTGCGACTCCGGGAACAAACGACCACCAGGACATCAACCCTGTGGTTCCCTCCACCAACACCAACGATGATGATAGAACGATAAAGCAGGGCTCGACATCGGATCTCAACGAGAAAGTCGCGCCGTCTCCCGCCGAGACGCTCGGCGAGGATGACGACTCTGAGATGGAGCGCCGCACCTCGCTAGTACAGGCTCTTGCTCGCACCGTCTCCCAGCGTTCTGCGGCGCATGCCCGTGGTGGCGCCAGCCCTTTCAAGGCCGATGAAAACTCCGCCCTCAACCCTCATTCACCCAACTTCAGTGCTCGCGAGTGGGCCAAGTCCATCGTCGCTCTCGCTCAGGAGCAAGGCTCTTCCTTCAGATCGGCCGGTGTGGCCTTCCAGAACCTCAATGTGTACGGTTTCGGCGAGTCTAGCGACTACCAGAAGGATGTGGCCAACGTTTGGATGTCCCTCGGCTCCGTCTTCAACCGTGCAAGCGGCAACAATGGTAACCGCATCGACATTCTGCGCCAGTTTGACGGCATTGTTCGCAACGGCGAGATGCTCGTCGTGCTAGGACCTCCCGGTTCTGGTTGCTCCACCATGCTGAAGACGGTCGCTGGTGAGACCAACGGTATCTACGTTGACGATGGTTCCTACTTTAACTACCAGGGTAAGTCAAATTCCAATCCAATCCTAAAAATGGCACAAGATCCCCGGCGACTGGGAATATGGAGTTCGGATCATGCCTGTGCACCGTAAAACAGTCTGAGTTGGATGCCACGAGTGTGCGCCAACACATGCTGCGGATTTGTTTCACATGCACTTTGCCGAATCGACGCTGATGTAATTGCTGCAGGTATGTCCGCCAAGGAAATGCACAGCTACCACCGTGGCGAGGCCATTTACACCGCCGAGGTTGATGTCCACTTCCCCCAACTGTCTGTTGGCGATACCCTCACCTTCGCCGCCCGAGCCCGCCAGCCTCGCCACATTCCTGATGGCCTCACCCGAAATGAATTCGCCGACCACCTCCGAGATGTCGTCATGGCCATGTTTGGTATTTCGCACACCATGAACACCCGAGTTGGTAACGAGTACATCCGAGGTGTCTCAGGTGGTGAGCGCAAGCGTGTTACCATTTCTGAGGCTGCCCTGTCTGGTGCTCCCCTCCAGTGCTGGGATAACTCGACTCGAGGTCTCGATTCCGCCAACGCTGTCGAGTTCTGCAAGACCCTGCGCCTCCAGACCGAGCTCTTCAACAACACCGCTGTTGTCTCCATTTACCAGGCTCCCCAGAGCGCCTATGATCTCTTTGACAAGGCCACAGTTCTCTACGAGGGTCGCCAAATCTACTTTGGCCGTGCCGATGCTGCTCGACAGTACTTCATCAACCTGGGTTTCGAATGCCCCGCTCGTCAGACCACTCCTGATTTCCTCACCTCCATGACTGCGCCTCTGGAGCGTGTTGTGCGAAAGGGCTTCGAGGGCAAGGTGCCTAGAACTCCAGATGAGTTTGCCGCTTGCTGGAAGAACAGCGCCGAGTACAAGGCGCTGCAGGCCGAGATTGAAGAGTACAAGACTGCTCACCCCATCAATGGTCCTGATGCTGAGGCTTTCCGTGCTTCCAAGCAGGCACAGCAGGCCAAGGGTCAGCGTGCCAAGTCACCCTTCACTCTGTCCTACAACCAGCAAATCCAGCTCTGCTTATGGCGTGGCTGGAAGCGTTTGACTGGTGATCCCGGTCTGACTCTTGGTTCTCTGATTGGAAACTTCTGCATGTCCTTGATTATTGGTAGTGTGTTCTACAACCTAGACCACACAACATCTAGCTTCTTCCAGCGTGGTGCTCTCCTGTTCTTCGCTTGTCTAATGAATGCCTTTGCTAGTGCCCTCGAGGTGAGTTTATTTTTTTCTCTGTTTGGCCGCTTATGTCATGTTCTAACATACAACAGATTCTGACCCTGTATGCCCAACGTCCCATTGTCGAAAAACACAGCCGATATGCTCTGTACCATCCATCTGCCGAGGCCATTTCTTCCATGCTTTGCGACATGCCGTACAAGATTGCGAACTGTATCATTTTCAACATTTCGCTCTACTTTATGACAAACCTGCGACGAGAGCCTGGCCCCTTCTTCTTCTTCCTGCTCTACTCGTTCTTCACTGTCATTGTCATGTCCATGATCTTCCGTACCATTGCCTCTGCCTCGCGAACTCTGTTCCAGGCCTTGGTTCCTGCCGCTATTCTCATTCTGGATCTTGTCATCTTCACCGGTTTCGTTATCCCTAAGCGTTACATGCTTGGCTGGTGCAAGTGGCTGTACTGGATCGACCCTCTCTCCTACGTCTTTGAGGCTTTAATGGTCAACGAGTTCCACGGTCGCGATTTCCCTTGCAACAGCTTCGTCCCCAGCCCTAGCGTTGCTGGATACGAGAACGTTTCTGAGGCCAACCGTGTGTGCAGTGCTGTTGGTGCTGTCCAGGGCAGAGCCTATGTCAACGGTGACGACTACGTTGAGTCCGCTTACAACTACCGGTGGGAGCACCGATGGCGCAACTTTGGAATTCTCATTGCCTGGATCTGCCTGTTCACCATCACCTACATGGTCAGTGCCGAGTTGGTTTCTGAGAAGAAGTCCAAGGGTGAAGTCCTGGTCTACCGCCGTGGTCACAAGCCCGCTGTCGTCGCCAATGCCGAGAAGAAGCACAGCGACCCTGAGGCTGCTATGGCCCACATTGGCCCCGTCGTCACCGCTGAGCGCACCCGAAGCCGCAACAACAAGGACGCCGGTAACATTCTCCAGGAGCAGACTTCCATCTTCCAGTGGCACGATGTTTGCTACGAGGTGCAGATCAAGAACGAGACTCGCCGCATTCTGGATCACGTCGACGGTTGGGTCAAGCCCGGTACTCTGACTGCTCTGATGGGTGTCTCTGGTGCCGGAAAGACCACTCTCCTTGATTGCCTTGCTGATCGTACTTCCATGGGTGTCATCACTGGTGAGATGTTGGTCGACGGACGTCCTCGTGACATGTCCTTCCAGCGCAAGACCGGTTACGTCCAACAGCAGGATCTTCACCTTCAGACCTCTACTGTCCGTGAGGCCCTCAACTTCAGTGCCATCCTCCGTCAGCCCGCCCATGTTCCCCGTGAAGAGAAGCTTGCCTACGTTGAGCAGGTCATTAAGCTGCTTGACATGGAGGAGTATGCTGATGCCATTGTCGGTGTTCCTGGTGAAGGTCTCAACGTTGAACAGCGCAAGCGTCTTACCATTGGTGTCGAGCTTGCTGCTAAGCCTCCTCTGCTGCTCTTCGTCGACGAGCCTACTTCCGGTCTTGACTCTCAAACTTCCTGGGCTATTCTCGATCTCCTTGAGAAGCTGACCAAGGCTGGCCAGGCTGTTCTCTGCACTATCCACCAGCCCTCTGCTATGCTCTTCCAGCGATTCGACCGTCTTCTGTTCCTTGCCAAGGGTGGCCGAACTGTCTACTTTGGTGATATCGGTGAAAACTCCAAGGTCATGACCAGCTACTTCGAGCGTACCAGCGGTCTTACCTGCCCTGCTGATGCTAACCCTGCCGAATGGATGCTTGAGGTTATCGGTGCTGCTCCTGGATCCCACTCTGATGTCGACTGGTTTGAGGCTTGGCGCGGCAGCCCCGAGTACGAAGCTGTTCAGGACGAATTGGAGAACATTAAGCGTGAGAAACAGGGCTCTGCTGACCTTATCAACGATGACCCTACCAGCTACAACGAGTTTGCCGCCCCCTTCGCCCAGCAGATGCGCGAGGTTCTCTTCCGTGTTTTCCAGCAGTACTGGCGTACTCCCGTCTACATCTACTCCAAGGCCGCTCTGTGCACCCTGGTTGCCATGTTCATTGGTTTCGTCTTCTTCAACGCTCCCAACAGTATCCAGGGTCTCCAGAACCAGATGTTTGCCATCTTCAACTTGCTTACTATCTTCGGTCAGCTTTGCCAACAGTCTATGCCCCAATTCGTCATCCAGCGTTCCCTGTACGAAGTCCGCGAGAGACCTTCCAAGGTCTACTCGTGGAAGGTCTTCATGCTCTCGCAGATCATTGTCGAACTTCCTTGGAATACGCTGATGGCCGTCATCATGTTCTTCTGCTGGTACTACCCTGTCGGTCTTTACAACAACGCCTCTGCGGCTGGCCAGCTGACTGAGCGTGGTGCTCTCATGTTCCTCTTCCTGTTCATGTTCCTCATCTTCACCGGTACCTTCTCGACATTCATCATTGCTGGATTCGAGACCGCCGAGGCCGGTGCCAACGTTGCCAACTTGATGTTTATGCTTTGCTTGATCTTCTGTGGTGTTTTGGCCACTTCTGACAGCCTCCCTCGCTTCTGGATCTTCATGTACCGAGTGTCACCATTCACTTATTTGGTCAGTGGCATGTTGTCGACAGCCGTGGCCAACACCGACGTGGTCTGTGCCGCCAACGAGTTCTCCAAGTTCAACCCTCCCAACGGCCAGACCTGCATCGAGTTCATGGGCAAGTACATTGACATCGCCGGTGGTTACTTCGTCGACAACAACGCTACCAAGAACTGCGAGTTCTGCTCCATCAGCTCCACCAATGTCTTCCTTGCCAACGTCGGCTCATACTACAAGGACCGATGGCGCAACTTTGGTCTCCTCTGGGTCTACATCTTCTTCAATGTTGCCGCTGCTCTTGGTGTTTACTACCTTGCGCGTGTGCCCAAGAAGCCCAAGGAGAAGAAGGCCTAAATTCGCAGGCCACTGAACCAAATCAAATAATCAGCGAAAAAAAAATACTGAAAAACTTTCCATTTATTTTTTCATCAAAGAATGAAGCCAATCATTGCTTGCTATCTCGGACAAAAAGGAAATCGAGATTGATGTTTTTTCTTGTTTTTAGAAGTTAAAGGGAAATGAAGATTCTTCCCTAATAGAGGGCACAGGATTTTGCCCGTGTAGTTATACACCACACCACTAGATTTGTATGTAACTTAATTGAAGAGAAGGGGATATCCCTAATAAGAATTACAATTTGTCCCCATGGTCTTTATTAGACATTAGTGAATCTGTCTGGTAATAATGACTTGGGTGTGTAATCAATTATCCTGGTGTGGTGATTGGTATGCCTTCTAATCTATGTCATGGAGAAGAAATACACTTCGTGTTTGCATGTTGGATTCCTTTCCAATCCTGTATAGAGTGAAAAATAATGAAACCTCTTCCCTTTTATTTAACATAGCTGATGACTACTGATCATTATTTCTTGGAGATAACCGATGCATTTTGTTTCCATGCTTTCACTCTACGATGGTTGGTACAAGCAGAAGCACATGTAAATGTGAAGGGCGCTTGGTCGTAATTCGTAGATGCAGTAGAGGGAAATCAATATCAATACCTAGCCCGTCTTTTCTTTTGCATTTCTGTTGTTCTTCTTATGTTGAGATTTACAAAGTTTCTATCAAAAATTTTCAAGGGGGATCTTGTCTTCTTGTGTGGTGCTAAAATTGCAGTGCAGACCCGCACTGAGATTGCACGACAACTTCAGGACGCAATCGATGCATGAGCTCCATTGCCGTGCATGGCTTTGTGGGGTCAATAGAAACAATCACTCACCGCACGAATGATTGTGAAATCCTACGTGATTGTACCAAAAGGTGCTCCCCATTGTTGATCGAGTTGAGTCCTGGCTCGCATTTAAAATCAAAAAACCCTTGCTATAGGCACACGCAAGTTTACCTAGCCGAGACCATTGTGGAAAAGTGAACACTTTCGTTCTAAAGGGAAGGGGGCAACATTGGGTGTCAGACATCTCCATTCCATTCAGATCCTGCCTACAATGAAGCCACTGGTAACTTGATCTTCTTCTTCAGTATCAGCTACGAGTATGTAATCGATGGATTTAGTTAACATGTTCTTACGATGGGATTGTGCGAGCTTTAACAGCCATGGTTGAATCTCACTGGTACAGGTAGAAGTATTTATAAAGAGTCTTTCTGCGGGCACACATGCATTTTGCTAGGTGCGCACGTCAAACTATTTAGCTAGGGCTTTTCTGGGAAATCCTAAGACAGCCTGAAGAAAATACTAAGGCCCCAATTTAATTTATCATAAATAAGTTTAGAAATATATAAAATTATTTATTGTATTCTTATTTCTTTATCTTGATGTTATTGAAGTACTTTATGTGTGCACCTGGCAAGATGTATGTGTGCGCGCAGGAAGACTCTTCATAAATGCATATAGCCTTTAGGTGTGATTCATGGCTGTAGTAGAGAAGAGAAATGAACATCATTATCAAGCTCGTCTCTTCTTTTGCTTCTTGTTGCATTCTTGTGGTGGGATTTACAAAGGTTATGCCAAAGCTTGTAAGGACATCTCTTGTCTTACTGTGTCCAAAGTGTAATTACGTCAATTCAACTTGACTATTTAGTTATTTTTATCAACTCAAGAGGAATGTGATCCCTCCGCCTTTGCCGCCCTGTTTTAACTTGGAGGTTGTCCGGTGAATTGATCTAGGGCTTATTAGCATTGTTGATGTGCGTAACGTATCGTGACTCTGGCTAGCCCGCTGCTGGATTCGGATCGAATCGGTGTCGTCGTCAACCCATGTTCCCAACTTTGGTTGCTAACTTATCCGCTCCCGGTTGTCTGACTGTGCGGTGCTAAAATTGCAGTGCAACGAAAAAAAACCCAAAGTTCCGTCACTTTTGTGAGAGCCAATCAATTCATCAAGTTGACGACGAACATACTGTGTTGTATTTATGGCGATGAGGGGGATCAATTGCAAATCAAACTATTAGTATGATTGTGAAATCTTGTGTAATTGTACCAAAAGCGTTTCCTTGGTGTTGACTAGATTGAGTCACGGTCATATTTAATTGGGAAGCCTTTTCAGGGTAGTGCTGTGCATGGCCAAGAGTAAGATTCATTGTACGGTATGGCACAGAAAACCATGACTATCAATACCATGATTAAAAATCATGATGGGTTATAAAAAAAAAAGAAAAGAAAAAAGCTTATCGAATCGCTCCATAAGTTGAGCTCACGCTTACACTTTAAACAGGAAGGAACGTAAAGGTACGGGCTTGGGTATGTGATATCTCCATTTCGTGACTAGAAAAGATATTCAGAAGGTGACAAATTGTCAATTGATGTCGTAGGAAGATGCCATATTCTGTAAGTGGATCTCTGGGAGCAAATGGTGCTTGATGAACAAGCAGTGGAGCGCTGAACATGGTGACTTTCAAAATCATGCAAAACTTGCTCAATTTCCATGACCATTCACATTCTCCATCCCACTATATTAGATTTCCGTTTCGCAGTTTACCCCGGCCTGATAATTGCGTCCGGGGAATCTGTGATTGATAAGCTCCATTGGGTAGGTGTGTGTGGAAACTCCAGTCCTCGGTTGCCACTATAGGCTACCCCCGTCATGCGGCTATCTATTGCGTTAAGCGCCTTTAGCAACAAGTTAATGATACCCTCAACATAATGGAGCGAGTGACGTCAATTGCCACTCGATCTCTTTTTTTTGTTATGTTCCGCCCGTCCGAATCAGCATGTTTTACTTATCAGGAACCTTTGTCAAGTCTTGATGGCAACCAACTGCCTGGTTCTCCGTTTGTGACGTCAATTTCAATTTGATTCGTTTCTTCTATACTCGCTCATCGTCATATTTTAATCCACGTGGCTATAAATCCAAAGTGATATAGCAACAAAAAGCCCTTTAAGTTTAAAAGAAGTCATTCTGGGGTCAATCCATGTTGTTTCGCTCTCACAAGAATACCCATGCATGCTTGGAAACACAATAACGCCTATACACCAAACCAATCCAGCCCCTCGGTAACTTAACCCCCCCTTCGCTTATCGCGCAAAAACGTCGCGAACCTTCTTACCCCAGTTGTTCTCATCTGCTAGCTTCCTCATGACATCGGCCAGGTTGTCGCAATGGCCGTCAACCTCGACGTCATTCATCTGTGCGGTGTCCCATGACGCAATGAAGTATAGGTTCACAGCATCAATCATGAAGGCGTTCCAGAAAAGGCCGCTGTCAAAGCAAACAAGGTTAGCCACGAGCTTCTTTTCCAACCCCGCAGACGACAGAGGGAAGGGGTGAAGGGTTGAGGGGTGAGATGGAAAAAGGCAAGGGATAAGGGGGGGGATGTTAATATATTTCTTACCTGTCTGGCCAGTCATATCGAGTAACTGGCTCGAGCGTCTTGAAGTTTGTCTGTTCGCCACGGGCCATGCTCATGGCCATACTAACGTCCCACACAAATGACTGACGAAAGGATGCGGCCTCAGCCATCTCTCCCTCGTCTCGGAGTCCCTGGATAACTCGGTTCCACGGGACGTGCTCGTACTGCTTCATCTGGTCCTGCTCTAGCGCCATGCGCTGCATGAATTCGGCAACGGTCTCGTCACTGACCACCTCGCACATGTTGAGCAGCCACTGGGTGGTCGGACCGTCAATGCTCATGGCCGGCGGGAGCAGCCTCTCCATCCACGCGGGGACAAAGGGCCACGAACGGCCGCTCTCCCACGAGTTGAACATTGCATGGGATGACCCTGTCTGCAGGACGTTGAACATGACGATGGCGCTTTTGGCAAAAAGCGCCGGGAGGACGCCGTAACGGTCCCGCAACGCGGCTAGCCCGGGCAAGGCGATGATCCTTCCCGACCGCGGATATTGGAATTCCGCCGCACGCGCCTCCCACTGTCCCTCCCAGACCTGGTCGCGGACGGCACGGCGCTCGTCTGCGTACGGCGTCCCTCGGTCATTGGAGATTATCATGCCGGGCGCCTTTTGCGGTGGCCAGAGCGCTCGCCCGAAGCGGGAGATGCCTCGCAAGCGTTTGACGTGGAACGTGACGCTCTTCTGCGCGGGCTCGCTGTCCTCGTATTGGCTAAAGAGCTCGGAGAAGAGCCGGTAGGGAGTGAGGGCTGGGATCTGGACGTTGGCGTCCTGGATCCAGCGGTCTAGCTCGTGATGCCATTGCGTGATGCAGAGGGCGTCGAAGACGGAGTGGTTGAAGGTGAAGATGAGAAAGTATTGGTCGCCAGCCCCGATCCGCACCACGTCCGACTGGGTCATGAATGGAGTCGAGTGGCTCTCGCATGAGTCGTCCTTGGCCAGCAGCAATGCTTCAGCCTCACTCTCTACTGCAGCATCCCTGATGAGCTTATCAAACAGGGCTGGGCTAGATGAGAGAACTGCATGGTAGGGCATCCTGTTAGCGGCCTCAAAGACAATGGCTCGCAGCATTGGCCGAGATGTAAGCGCCTTCTCCAGTCCCAGGCGAATCTTCTCATAGGGCACATCCCGAACTCGGAACACTACCCGATTGTGATATGACTGCGGGCGTGATCCAATGGCAGTTCGATGCAGGGCATGTCGCACTGCCACCACGTCCTCGACCCCGTCACGCGGCAGACCGGCTCTGGCGGCGGCATCCTGCGCGGATCTTCGAAGTTCTCTATCCTCAATGGCTAGCGGGAGCTGCTGTTGGTGATGCCGTTGCGTGACTAGCGGTGCTTGAACTTGGGGGATCGACGTGGCCGGCGCAAGCCCGACCATACCTGCAGGTGCTGTGGCGGCGGTGCCTTGCTCGAGCGCCATCCTAGCTTCCTGTATCTCGCGTGAAATCAGGAGATGGGCTTGCTTCTCGACCGTCTCGTTCTCTGCAAAGTCCTGCAGGTAGAGGCGCTGGCCGCATGTACGCAGGACGCTATCACAGTAGCGGAGGAGTGTGATGCTATCTGCTAGGAACATGACATTGTCTGCCTTGTCTGGCCGGGTTCCGCATAGCTTCTCCCAAATGTCGGAAAGCTTCTCAATGTAGCGCTGGGTCGGCTGTACTACTTGCTGAACCTCGGGTTCCTTAGGCTGGCGGAGTTCCTCTAGCTTTTGTCGTAGTAGGGCCTTCTTGACCTTGCCGAGAGATGTGACGGGAAACTTTTCATAGCCAAGCTCTTCAAGAGTGTAGACAGCATCAAGAGCATATCTAGGATCAAGGCTTCTAGACTTTTCAATGAGCTGAGCTTTGGTTACATCCTCTGGTAGGATAGCTACTGCAACGGGCACTTGGCCAGCGAGCTCGTCTGGTACACCAACAACTTGAGCCTATAATTTTTTAGTCTGGTGTTAGCTATGACGTCCTCATCACATATGCTTGTAGTTTTTAAACTTTACCTGTACCCCAGGGAGTTGGGCGAGTGCTGCTTCAAGCTTGATTGGGTAAATGTTCTCTCCACCTCGAATAATAAGATCCTTGTATCGGCCCAGGATGTACACAACGCCGTGCTCGTCCATCCTTGCTTGGTCGCCAGTCATGAGCCACGAGCCAGACTCGTCGTTGTACATGGACTCGTCCCGCCCTCTGTTGTAGTACCTGGTAATGACTGACGTGCCGCCCATGTGTAGCTCTCCGATCTCGCCGCGGCGCACAACGTCGCGGGTGCCGGGACGGCAGATGCGGGCTGCGGCTCCGGCGAGCACCTTGCCGACGCCGGGGTGGTAGCCGTCGACAAGGTCCGGGTCGGTGCGGGCGAAGGTGATGAGAGGCGCGCCCTCGCTCATGCCGTAGACCTGGATGGCGACCTTGGCGCCAAGGCCCTGGCAGCATAGGTCAATGTCGTCGCGGCTGATGGAGGTGCCGCCGATGGTGACGATGCGCAGGTCCAGCTCGTCTGGGCTGGGGAAGGACGGGTGCGCCATGAGCGCCTTCACGAGGGTAGGTGTCGCCGCCATGCAGGAACACTGCTCTTGTACGAGCGCCTGCAACGTCGAGTCGACGTTGAACGTCTTGGAGGGGAAGACGACGGTGCCGCCCCATCGCCAGGCGCGCAGGGAGTTGTTGAGGGCGAAGATGTGTGATGATGGCATGTGAATGAGGAAGCGAAGGTAGCGGTTGGGGTCGACCTCGGGATCGAAGTCGCAGCACTCGGACACAATGTTTTCGTGTGTGTGCACGCAGCCCTTGGGCTCTCCAGTTGTGCCGCTGGTGAAGACAATGACGGCAATGTCCTCGTCGTTGTCGACGTCTTCTGAGTTGTTTGCATCCTCCGGGTCCTCTGATGGCTGGACGTTGCAGAGCTGCATCCAACCCTCAGCGTCATCGTCGGAACATTGGATGCGCAGGTTGGGGCGCGCAAATGATGTGTGTGCGATATCCAGAGCTGCAGCGCCGGCAGCGTCCTGGACAACGACGACGTGAGGCCGCAGCGAGACAATGGTGGCGCGCGCATTCTCAGGCACCGTCGGGTCAATGGGCACAAAGGCCATCTGAAGCTTCGCGGCGGCCCAGAAGAAGAGCCCCCATTCTGCAGAATTGTGGAAGACAACGGCCAAGCGCATGCCAGGGCGGCACCCGCGGCTTCTGAGGGCGTCGGCGAGAGCCTCTGCTTTTTTCTTGAGCTGGGCGTAGGACCATCTCAGATAGCTATTGCTGTGGTTGTGTGTTGAGCTGGAGGAGGGAGCTTGGGGCTGCCAGAGGGACACTAGAGCGTCGTGTTCTGGGTACAAGCCTGCAGCGTGCTCAAAAATGTCCCATAATTTAAGGTGCAAGTCGGTGATGGCCTCTCCAAAGACTTCAGAGTGAAGCTCTGGTTCAAGCAGCTGAGGCTCTGCGGGGCTGGGGATGCTTCCCGTTAATTTTGGTTCATGTTCATGTAATTGTTGATCGACTGCCGGCGCCGGGTCCGGGATGGGTCCCGTAGAGGCAGCGGCAGCGGGCTCCATGATTGCAATTGCAATATGCGATGCGGGCTGGGCTGGGTGAGGGGCTGGCTGGTTTGGCTGCAGGAAAAATCAATCTAGCGGGCCGCAATGGGAAACCAAGCAAGCAGGTAAAGAGGTGATGATGCAGAGAAGCGGGTGTGAAGATGCTATGGAAATGGAAATTAAATCTAAATCAAATCATGAGAAGAAAAAAGTCAGGTCAGGTCAAGTCATGAGCGGAGGAGAGGGAGAATTGCGGGCGGTAGGATAGCTGTTTCGTCATGCAGCGTCTGCTACAAACATCGTGGGGAAGACACATGGACAAGGCTAAAATACGATGGCCCAGGTTGGGGAATCCCTACCACAAATCGCCATGCAGGGCGACAGGCATGTGGGTGTTGACAGTGCATCCCTGCCCGGTTAATGCAACCCAGGCCCAGATTGTCACATCTGAGATCCCGGGAGCTTGGGACTGAGGGAGGAACCAACAGAGGGCAGAGAAACAGCCCCCAAAACACGCGTGTGTCGCACCCACGGCCGCGTCCGGGCCAAGGAGAGACGTCGGGAGTAAGCCACTCGCGCCGGTTGACCAACAGGGGGGCTCCATTTATTTTCGTCCGTTCTACAGCATGTAGGCTGAAGAGTGAGGCGGCGGCGAGGTACATACCGTACGGACATGGGCGAGACGAGACGGAGACAAGGGACGGAGAGAGGGAGAGGGGAGAGGGAGAGGCTAGGTGGAAAGGAGAAGGAGGGAAAGGGGGTGGGAGGGTTGCTTGTGCGTCTACTGTATGCGAGAGTGTGTGTGTGTGTGTGTGGCCATCTCATATCATGTATGTATGTGCATGTATGCTGTATGTACGTGTGCCTCACCTCGCCTCACACTAAACACCACCTGCATATTCACACATAGACATACATACGACTATGACGGCAGTGGCCAGAAACATGGCCCAACATAGTATGCATGTATATATATATATATATATATATATGGATTAAATGGATTGATGGATTGCATGTGCGTCTATCTATGTATGTATGCCTATGTAGTAGGGCTGTGTAGGGTATGGGTATGTATGCATGCATGCATCCTCTCTGTCCGTCTGTCTGTCCTGTCTGTATGTCCTGTCTGTATGTATGCACGTCCGGCACTGCACTGTATTTCCTTCCGGAACATGTGGACACCAACAGCCCTCGCCCACTCTATCCTGTGCCAGCGTCGGTACCTGCGTAGCTGAAGTAGGCCCAGCCAAGGCCCCTCCCTCTCCCAAAAGCCCTCCAACCACGCACTCACTACACACGCACCACCTGCACCCCTGACGCTTCTCGAATATCGTCCGTCCGGCTCTGCGTCCCAATCAACCCGACAGCCCATCTGCAGGATCTTAGGTACCATGTGGGGCCTTAGCGGCCGCGTTGCCGCCGTCGCCGGCCGCAATGAACCGACCCTTGGACCAGCTGAGACACTCCATCTGCGACGCGGGTGGATTCGGTGTCGTCAATTAACGTGGACGGTGAAGAGAGGGCGGGGGCGTCGCTATCTATTTTTACACCCGTGACCACGTCCCCCCGACGGGAGTTATGTCATAGTCGTGGTTTGATGATGTATGATACTCCCCGTGTACGTACGAATGTATGTGAAGCCCGCGCCGCCACCGCCAGAAACAACGGGCATCATCCATCCAGCTCCCGTCTGCCCCGGGTCGGTTTTGGGTCTTTGCTTGCTCCCTTGCCGGATATTACCCTCGGACGAGCCCTGTCTTTGCTGTCAATCAATCCTCCACGCCGCCTGACGTTGAATATCCATCCATCTATCTGTATACTCCGAGCCCTGTACTCTGGCCACACCACACCATCGACTCAAACAAACTCGCTCTCTATCTGTCTCTCACCATTTTTCACCCTTTCCCGCCAATGCCGACGCCACAGAATTCCCCTTTCCCACCACTTTCCCATTCTGCTTTGTTTTGTTTACTCGCCCATAATAATGCTTTTACTTTTTGATCGTCTCAATGTCTTGGCACCATTTACCTCTTTTGTCAATGTTGCCCGACCGCCTTGTCCCTGAACATCACACATGCACCCCGGCTGCATCCTGGTGCCAATCTTAAACAGAATTTTTTTTTTTTTTTTTTCAATGTGCACACACGGCATGGGCGGCGGCGGCGCGCCTCGCCTCGCTTATCAGGCTCAATGCAACCCTTCAGCTGCATCGTATCTCGATCGAGCCGTGCCGATTATTCCTTAAAAAAAAGGAAACAAAAAAAAAAGAAACGTAGTAGTACTATTAAAGACAAGGGTGGCTTAAAAAGTGATAGCCCTTTCAATAGCCCAAAACCAGGGGGCATGCCGACAAAAGCAACCGCACAAAAAAAAAAAAAAAAAACTAATAATGCACAAAAGCTGAAACATGGTTGAAAATAAAACAAAGAAAATGATTACACACACTCTCTCACTTGAAGTCCAACCGGCATGTATCTGCTGCAGGTCCCGCCGTGGACGCAAAAAAAAGCACGGCTTTACTTTGACCGGTGTACGGACCATCACCGCATCATGTCTGCTCAATGCATGACAAGCGACCCACAGAAGACTGCCAGAGCTCTGATAACCAGTCAATGTCCGCCAGGTCAGTCCGAGGAACCAAGGATAGGCTGGATAGATAGTCCCCGGGATATGCGTAATACACCACAACGCCCAAACCTGCTCTGGCCCAGAGAGCACTCTGTCTTCAACACTGGCACTCTGCCTCGGCCCAAAAGTCGTCCGTTTTCTTCAGGCCCGAAACTGGTCTGGGGGACGACCGGACAGGGTCCTCGGCTTGAACTCGCACAATGGCCCGGGATGCCTAGCCCATTGTAGCCTCTTTTTTCTTTCCTTTTCCTTTTTTTTTTGGTCCCTGCTCAGTTGTGTGTGTGTGTGGCAGATTTCGGCCGCATATACACCCTGGGCATTGACGGATTGTGAACCATGGCTTGAGCCTGAAGGCCTCTCCGATCAAGGGCGCACAACTGCAAGCTGCAAGTTCCTGTAACCCGTTGCAAGCATCGTGAAATTGGGCCTTTGTTTCGGACCGTACCGTATCGTATCTAATATTGTACGTTCATGTGCTGTACCAGCATGACCCGCAGCCAGCTGTCATCTCCCATCCTGAAGTCCTCCCCCTCCCCCTCCTTTGCCCAACCACCCCCCTTGATGCTGTTGGTAATTCCAATCTATATTTTGAGAATCATTGTCATTGCTGGCTCGGGCCCTTTCGTCATCGAACAGGCTATGTGATACATTGACCAACCGAGTGGCGGGGGCAGTGGTCAGGATCATAAGTTATTCTGGTCGTTGTGGTTACCTTGAAAATGCCCAGGATGAGGCCTCGGCCAAGAGCACATCAATTAACACTCCCGCGCGCATGATTCGCCGCGGGCCGCCAAGTCCGTCGTAAAGATCTTCAGCTTAGCCCTCTTGCCTCGCCAAAGGTTCCCCGGTATCGCTTGCGTTATACCGCAGATTGCCCTTCTGGGATCAAAGGCTTTTTGGATGGCTGCGAGGCGCCCCGAGTTCCCGCGCCTCTCTTTTCTTTTTGTTCCACCGCAGGTGATATTGCCTAGTGCCCAGATGACAGCACACAACTTGGGCCATCGTGGACACCTGTGGGGGCCATAGCACCAGGGACCCCGTCCCAATGCACATTAACACCCGTCATCCAGGTCGTTTCTAATTCTGCTGGGACTTAATCGCAACGGGCTATTGGATGAACCCCGTTCTGACAGCAAAGCTGCTAGCTCCATATAGCCTGAGCGGTCAATATACGGTCAGGCCAGGTAACTGCACGTGGGGTATCTGTCACCAAGCATCCTAAACCTTGGCTCTGGCGACCTGGGGTGATGTGTGGGTGTCAGTGGGTGTGTCAGTGGGCAATCCGAATTCTGGGACACAATGATTCAAACTTTCGGGGATAACTCTGTGGCATTACTTTAATTGACCTCATCCCGCATCTTTTTCATCTCGTTGCTCTCCTCTCTTTCCTGTTATCTTTCCCATGTCTCTCTATCCTTAATGTCACCATGTTGAATGTACTGATTTCCACCTTTATCCAAGAACACCTCTTCCTGGCCGTGTTCATTATCCTGCTACCTTTCCCCTTCAGGATAATCGAGTCCTACTTCAGACGATGGAGAATCTACCAAGAACGGGGCTGTGAAGAGCCCGCAAGCAAGGTCGCCGTAAAGGATCCCATCATCGGCCTTGACTTTCTCTGGAACGTCTTGTTCGGCAAGGCTCCCGAGAGATATCTCGACAACACCTGGAAGGAGTTCCAGCAGATGGGCACCACCTACACCGAGAGGAGGCTGACATGGGAAGCCGTATACACCTGCGACCCCCAGAACATCAAGCAGATTCTCGCTACCGGCTGGGAAGACTTTGATCTCCCCGAGTTCCGAACCTCCGTCATCAGCCACCTGTTCGGCAAGGGCATCTTTGTCCTATCTGGACGCTCCTGGAAACACGCCCGCGGCATCCTTCGAAAGAACCTGAAGAAGGAAGACGTTACCCCGTTCCTCGGCACTCTCGAGGAGCACTTCCAAGCATTCACCAAGCACGTCCCGACCAACGCCACCGAGGTTGACATTCAGCCTCTCTTCCTGGCTCTCGCCATGGACGTTGCCACCGAGTTTCTCATGGGCCACTCGACTCACATGCTTGACACATCGGGCGACCACGCCCGTGAGCAGCAATTCGTCGACGACTACATGGTCTGTTCCGAAGAAATTATTCAGCAGATGCAGCTCGGGCCTCTGCACCCCTTCAAGGTCAACTTTGAGGCTAAGCGGGCCAAGAAGCGGGTCTACAGCTATCTCAACGAGTTCATCGACGCCTCGCTCGAGGACACCAACGAGGGAAACCTCCTGACCGACATGATGGAGATGGCCGACAACGACCGCAAAGTCGTCAGCGACCAGATCCTGCACATCCTGCTGGCCAGCCGCGACACCACCTCCAGCTTGATGAGCAACCTCTTCTTCATGCTAGCCAAGCAGCCGCACTTGTACGCCAAGGTGCGACAGGACGTGCTCAGAGTGGCCGGCGAGGCCCCTCCCACGGCCAGTCAGCTCAAGGAGATGACGTACCTGAAGTGGTGCATCAATGAATGTGAGTTGACGACTCCAGTTTTTCCCACTCTTCCATTCCTTCTAGCGCATTCTACTAACATTTGACAGCATTGAGGCTGCACCCCGTGATTCCCACCAACGCGCGCGTAGCGCTGCGGGACACCACCCTCCCTCGCGGTGGTGGTTCCGACGGCCAGTCACCGCTTTTCGTCAGCAAGGGATCAGCCTTGTTCTACAACGTCTACGCCATGCACCGCGATGAAGCCGTCTTCGGCGCCGATGTCGAGGAGTTCGTCCCCGAGCGGTGGGAGAACCTGCGACCGGGCTGGGGCTACCTGCCCTTCAACGGCGGTGCACGATCATGTGTCGGACGTGAGTTTTGGAAAACCCCCATTGGCCCCTTTCTTCCCCCAGCATTACTAACTCTGGAACCAGAACAATATGCGCTATTGGAGACGCAGTACATTGTTGCAAGAATGCTTCAGACTTACAAGACCATGGAGTCCTGTGATCCAGAAGACTGGATGGAGCTCTACGCTTTGGCGCTGTGCTCCAAGAACGGTACCAAGGTCGCTGTCACGGTTTGAGGGACCGTTTGCCACAGCATCGGTAAGAGAGATATGATTATGTCGTAATGATGATTAATATCCCGGGTATTCATTTGTTTTTGGTTCGGGTCTACGGCGTTATGGGAACACACACAATACCACTGGCTGGGGATATTGCAGGGAAGCATATCCGGACACATCCTTGCCTAAGGGTGGGACTCTTGTCTTCATATCATGTATTCTATGGCTGTCTTTTTTTTTTTCTGGTTGGAGCATTTACACACATCACGCCCGCGCACACACAAACAGACACACACGCACACAACAAGCATGTATACCCTCGCTAGCTAGAAACAATAGAACGAACACGTTAAGAAACTGAAAACAGTCTGGAAGCACCCCAAAAGGCCCGTGTGGCCCCCGCGGCCTTGTCTGCAGTTTGTTTCACATCGCCATGAACCATTTTCCCATGGGCTCTGACAAGTTTCCGCCGCCAGGGCCGTGGCAGGCGGACAGACGGCCCGCGAACGCCTCCGTAGATTAATAAATTTTCCGACGACCTGATTCAGAACCCCGTGCGTGCGTCCCCCCCTTGTTTCTGCATGACATGACGCCAAGGATGCGATGAACCTGTCAGGGCCGAGGCCTTGTTTTCCTTTGACAACCAGCGCTCTGACGCCGGTTCCATCTCCCCGGACCTTTCGGGGGCCGAGCATGGCCGTCTGTATTATCTGGATGGGAAAGCAGCAAAAACACCATCTCTACACATCTCTACATGCGAGGTACGATCATTTTGCGGGGAAGCTTGTTCTTCCCGCAGCAAATCACGATTCCGTTGGTAATGGCAATGCATGGTATGGGGCTCCAGCTACCACATATCGCCTAGCGTCTTGGCCGACACCACTAAGTCCCTAATTTTACGTCTTCGAAACCCCATTTCGAGCCGTTGAGTGCCGTTTTTAACTCTTGGATGCCGAATTAAAGTCTTAGATCCCCCGGGTTTAAGTCTTTGCCTCTATTCCGAGAATGGTGATTTACCCGCCCGCCTAACCCAAGAGGCGTTGTAAACTGGGGCTATTACAGCCTCCCGCCTTGCGAGATGGGCCAACAGTTGAGTGAAGAAATGCGTATATAAACCAAGCTGAGAATTGCGTTGAATTCATTCTTCTCCAATTTGAATCTCAAAGCATTCCTTATCTCTCAAGTTCAACCATGGCAAAAGCCATTAAACCCACTCCCGTGCTGGGGCAGCACGTGTCCGGCCAGGCCAACAAGCCACTCTCCAGCCCTCCACACAGTTTAACCAGTGACCAGGTCCTGGAAGAACTGCAGAGTAATGCCACGAGGGGTCTTGAACCAGATGACGTGCCTAATCGTCTGATTGAATTTGGGTCCAACGAACTAGATGAGAAAAAGGGTGTGCAGCCACTCAAGATTTTTCTGGAGCAGATTTTCAATGCCATGACGTTGGCAAGTAAATTAATCAAGATTCATATTGAAAGGCCAAATTGCTAATCAGATCACTAGGTACTACTTTTAGCACTCGGTGCCAGTTTTGGCATCAAGGCATGGATCGAAGGCGGCATCTTGGCCGGAATCATCATTCTCAACATCTTCATCGGCTTCTTCCAAAGCCTCCAGGCGGAAAAGACGATTGATTCCCTCCGCACCTTGGGATCTCCGACCTGCAAGGTTTACCGTGGCGGCAAGACTGTAAGCATTGACACGGCAGACGTTGTACCCGGTGACATTGTAGATCTCGGCACGGGCGACTCCGTTCCCGCAGACATCCGCCTTATCGAGGCCGTCAATCTCGAGGCCGACGAAGCATTGCTCACGGGAGAGTCAGTGCCTGTGCTCAAGTCCCCGAAATTGATCCTCGACGTAGACACCGGGCCGGGAGATCGCCTCAATGTAGTCTACAGCTCAAGCACAATCACAAAGGGCCGCGGGCGCGGCGTCGTCTTTGCGACGGGCATGTTTACAGAAATCGGTCTCATTGCCAGCGCTCTCAATTACAGCGGCGATCCAAAGGCGCAGATTGAAGATGGGCCTGGCACAAAGCCGAATCTTCTGCTGACCGTCCTGCGGTCGATTCGTGATTGGCTTGGCGAGTTTCTTGGTCTAACCATTGGCACGCCCCTGCAGCGAAAACTCGCCCAGCTCTTCCTCTCGCTGTTCCTCTTCGCCATTGTCTGTGCGATAGTCGTCATGGGAGCCAATGGCTTCAAGGCACGAGAGGACGTCATAATATACGCAATCACCACGGCCATTGGAACCATCCCGGTGTCTCTCCTGCTGGTCTTGACCCTGACCATGGCCGCCGGGACGAAAAAGATGGTTGAACGCCATGTGATTGTCCGAAACCTCTCCAGTCTCGAGGCGCTGGGTGGTGTCACGAGTAGGTGCACCCTGTCTTATTAAAGTGTTGCAATAAAAAGAACTGACCCCCGGGCGGCGGCCCTATAGATATCTGTTCCGACAAAACGGGAACCATAACTCAGGGGCGCATGGTGACACGAAAGGCCTGGCTCCCTGGCTGTGGCACCTACTCGGTCGAGTCCACGAGTGACGTGTACAACCCCACGGCCGGCCAAGTTCGATTTATTGGTTCAGAACCCAGGAACATTGCAAGCACGGGTCAGGAGAAGCAGGATGAGGGAGATTTGATCGCTCCGATGGGGGAGCCAGCCTCCAAGCCCAGTCTCCAATGGTACCTGAATGTCGCATCGTTAGCGAACCTGGCCGTTGTAGAACAGAGCGACGATGCGTCGGCGAACCCATGTGAGTGGCGCGCAAAGGGAGCACCAACCGAGATTGCAATTGAAGTTTTTGCCTCTCGATTTGGTTGGAACAGAGTTCAGCTGTCGCAATCGCCAGGAGCTCAATGGAAGCATCTGGGAGAGTTTCCCTTTGACTCTGACGTCAAGAAGATGTCGGTCATCTTCCAAAATGTCACCACAAACGAGACTCACGTATTTACCAAGGTGAGAGATAATTCCTTCTCGTAAGCCGAGATGCTAGCTAACCTAGCCAAACAGGGCGCCGTCGAGCGAGTACTCGCTTCTTGCAAGTCCATTGCCATGAATGATAGCGTCGAACCTCTGACTGAGTCAATCAGCCGAGACATTCACGATAACATGCAAGCGCTGGCCAGCCAAGGCCTTCGTGTTCTCGCTCTTGCCCACAAGGTCAATGATCGTCCCGTGTCTGAGGCCGACTTCGTCGATGACGTTGTTCCAAACCGTGATCTCTTTGAGCGAAACCTGATTTTCCGAGGTCTCATTGGAATCTACGATCCTCCCCGGCCAGAGTCTCTCCCGAGTGTTCGAGCTTGCCAGGGTGCGGGTATCGTGGTACACATGCTTACGGGCGATCACCCCGAGACAGCGCGTGCCATTGCCGTTGATGTTGGCATCCTTCCGTCTGCCGAGAAGGCCCAGATGCTCCCGGCTGATGTTGCCAATACGATGATGATGACGGCACATGAGTTTGATGCCTTGACTGATTCCCAGATTGATGACTTGACTGAGCTGCCACTTGTAGTTGCTCGCTGCGCCCCTAGCACCAAGGTCCGAATGATAGATGCACTGCATCGTCGCAACAAATTTTGCGCCATGGTACGTATCACAACCCACCCTAAACATATTATTGTTAGAAGAGTACATATTAATTCAGTAATATCTAGACAGGAGATGGAGTCAATGATAGCCCGAGTTTGAAACGAGCTGATGTAGGTATTGCAATGGGTACAGGGTCAGATGTCGCAAAAGAGTCTTCCGATATCATCTTGACCGATGACAATTTTGCGTCAATTCTCAACGCGATTGAAGAAGGACGCCGCATCTTTGACAACATCCAAAAGTTCATCTTGCATGTATTGGCTGCAAATATTGGCTTCGTAGTTACGCTTCTCGCTGGTCTCGCCTTCAAGGACAGCTCGGGAGTCTCCGTCTTCCAGCTTACACCGGTTGAGATTATATGGATGCTGCTCGGAACCGGTGCGTTTTGCGAGACTGGACTCGGCTTTGAAAAGGCGGTTCCCGATATTCTTGACAGGCCACCTCAAAACGTAAGTTATGATTGTGTATTTTTGCAAACCATGATCTAATATTTCATTTAGCTTAATTACGGTGTGTTCACTCCAGAGTTTTTGATCGACATGGTCGTGTACGGAACAATCATGGCAGGCTGCGTTCTTGGATCCTTCACGCTCGTCATCTTTGGGTTCAATGACGGCAACCTTGGTATTGATTGCAACACTAAATATTCTGAAGCTTGTGAGCCAGTCTTTAGAGCCCGCGCTACGTGCTATTCTACCATGACCTGGATCTTCCTCCTGTTTGCATGGGGCCTCATTGATTTCCGCCGATCTCTGTTTTACATGCCCAAGGGCTTCAAGGCTTGGGCAATGCATCTGTGGGGCAACCAGTTCCTCTTTTATGCAGTCACGGTTGTCTTCTTCATCATTTTTGCCACCATTTATATCCCTACCCTGAACCACGTCGTCTTCAAGCACTCAGGGATTAGCTGGGAATGGGCTATCGTCTTCGTTGGCGTCGGGATCTTCATGGTGTTGTCTGAGGCATGGAAATGGGCCAAGAGGATCTATTTTCGGAGGAAGACGTTTCAGAGGGGCAGCCATTGGGCCGAAGATGCATGAAAGCCCGGGTCCACTCTTTCATGATCTGAGGCTGTATCCACCAAGAGGTACAACTAAAAATAGTTTGTTCTGGAAGAATGGAGAGGAGGATTTGGATGTCATTGACCCATAAATGTTTTCTTCAAATAACTGCTGGAAGAAGTATGCGCGTGTTTGCGCTACATAACTGGCAACGCTGTATCATAACGCTAAAATTAGACAGATTAATCGCTCAAAACAGCTCATAAATCTCTCGTTTCTTCGTACACGACCTACATATTTCAACCTACAATTCCCATCACTCGGCAATTTTTGTTTCTTTTTATTCATAATTCCAATGACGCTCCCAATATCCTTGTTCCAGTTATCGCTAGCAAATCAACATACACGCACAAAAAAAAAGTCCTACTCATCTCATCGTCTCTGTTCCACAGGGGGGTATCAAAGCAAAGGTAGATAGTTGTCCTCCGATTTGGGAGAGACTTTGATGCTGCACGCAATGAATGAACATGGTGGAGATAGTTGGTCTCTCCAGAAGAAAGAAAAGAAAATTGAGCTTTGGCAGAGTTCTGCATTTCATCAGGTCTCTCGCCTCAGCAGTACGTTGCTTGGATAGGGTCAGCCGTCACTCAAAACCACAGTTGTTAGCATCCGCGTCTGGCATCGCAGACTCAGACCACCAACAAGTCCATGGCCAGCTCTCGAATCAGCTGTACCCAGGTCCTGTTTTGGCTATCTTCGGCCTGCACGGCCCACAGCTTTTGCAAAGCATCTCTCGCGGCGTACCAGTAGCCCCAGGGAGACTCCAGTATCAGCCTCTTGATGCGGTCAATAACCCACTCCTTAAGTTCAGGCGTCTTGACGCTGGCCCCAAACACAAACGTAGTCCAGGCCGTGGCCTTGAAGTTCGGGTCGTCTTCGGGAATAGCAATCAATGCAGCTTGTAGTTCTTTAAGAAGCACATCAGCCATCTCCTCACCATAAATGTTGCCAAGAGACGGAATTGCGTGGAAAATGTACAGACATAGGCCAAGTTTGTGAGCCGAAGCCACGCGGAAACGGCTCAAAACAGGATCGCTGTATGTGGAGGGTAGCGTCTCGACTTCCCTTGCCCAGGCAATCACGTCAATGTTTTGCGCACGATTGAAGAGAGTTGCACCAGCCGTAGTGAGCATTTCATCCGAGACCATTTCAACCGTTACTTGCCTGGAGAGTTGAGCGGCCGAGAGCATGATTTCCATCAGCTCCGGCGGGCAGCAGTAATAGCTGTTGACAGTGCTAGCGAAAACCTCCAAACCTTGGAAGGAGTGGAAGAAGGACCTGGAGTCAGTGCTTGTGGGTCGAAAGGTTGATTCCAAGATGTAGTACCTGCGTAAAGGTCAGAGAGAGAGAATGGAATGATAGTGAATGGAGATGCTTACACAAAGCAGTCTGAAATGAGATAATTTCGTAAACTCTCTTGTGCACTAGAGATTGGTAGCAGTGACATGATCCTGCCTGCGCCATCGAGATGGGCTTTCCAGTTGTGTTTGCCAGACTCAATCAACTCGACGTTGATGAGAAACAGAACAGAGGCCAAGAGCACATCGCCATCTATGGACTCAATGTTCTGCAAGGCAGCAGACATCATATGCAGCACTTGCTGCTTGGCAACAAGTGCGTCGACGAGTAGGCGCCTTGGCCCGTCTCCCCTATCCAGCGAGTTGGGGCTCAGCCAGGGCCGCGAGCGGTTGTACATGTGAGTAGCCGACGCGGCGATAATGACCTGGCGAAGCAGGGGATACGACTGGGTTAGGGGAAGCAGACTCCGAAAAGGGTTGCGTTCGGGCACATCATCGGCGACAAAGTCTCGACAGAGCCGCGATGAGACTGTGATGTCATCAGCCATGTTCCATGCCACACAACAACCACGGGAGGGACGAAGGGAGGGATGGGGGGAGAGAGAGGGTCCAATAATGGGACGGGACTACGTACAATAAGCGAGATACTGTCTTTGGGTGTATTTCATGTCCTGGAACAAGGGATCGACAAGTGCCCAAGGTGTGGTGGCCTGGACAATGATGGGGGTCTGGATTGGGACGATTGAGACCTCACTATCTTGCACGGCTGTGGCACAGCTGAGCTGGGTGTCGTAGTCGTGACTGGTCACAAAACCGTCGTCACCTTCCGGGCTAATGGCGTCGGCGACGGTGCCGGGGTCGGAGCCAGACTCGGAGGGCGTCGTGGCGGCCTCGGACAGGTTGACGGAGGTGCCGCGGCGCCGCGTCCGGGGCAGCTCCGGCGGCGACGATGGGTAGAGAGCGGCGCTCGACTTCTGGCCGGCCAGCTTGCCCCTCGAGGCTACGGCGCCGGTCCACAGAAAGAGCTGTCCGTAGCCCAGGCAGTCAATGCCCCGCGAGACGCACTTGGAGCACTGTGGAACCGCGCGATCGCAGCGCAGACGCCTGCGGCGACAGTTGTGGCATGGCTTGTCGGCAACCGATTGAGTGTCGGCTGACGGAGACATGGGGTAAGGCGATACAGTGTTGAGAGAAGAGGGTTCATTCCTGCCGTGAGCCCAGGTTTTCGGCCAGATCCGCTACAAGGGGGCCAGAAAAAAGACGTTGGGTTACTGAATAGCGACTTCATCCGCACCTGATCAGCCGATTGCAAGACGATTGTGTCGTGATATGTTGCACGCCAGCCTGAAGGCGGTTGATGACGGTCCTTGTATGTGCTGGGTGACCGACACGCCCGGCCGTGGCCTAGTCCGAAAAAGGCAGCCAAGGCGCAACTCGCCCCTCTTCCCCCACAATCACCGAGCGAGAGATGCCGAAGCCGTGGATTGCGGACTCGTTGATGCCATCTTAGTCGCGGGCTCGTCTGGCGTTGGACCACAAGCGGTGTGTGGGGACCGACCTCTGTCTGTTATCACTCGGGGCCCGTCCCGATAAACGTTGACACTGATAGCGCACGCCAATCTGCACGTTGCGATAATCGTTCCCGACAGTCTGGGAGACGTTGAAAGTATTTAAATAGCATCCAGCTGCATGGAACACCGTTCCAAGTTTCAGATGCGTGCCAGGTTGTGCCCACAAACTTTGCCCGACATGTCCCTATCAGTGCCTACGCCATCAGACCGATTCGACTCATTCATGCGAGATCTCACCCCGCGGATCCCGAGTTTGCCGATGTACCTCCCCCTCATCCAGTTGGCCGATGAACCGAGTAATGATTTTGAGAGAGAAAAATCCAATCCCGTTTAGAAAAGCTACCTAGCGCCCGGACTAAAACCCTCCATCCATTTTACATTAGGTTATTGATCACCACACTATTGATCTAGTGTGGCTCCGCTTCGCTTCGAGATCACTCCTCACATCCAACCATTTGCTTCTCGAAAAAGTCTCGAATCCAGAATAATACAATTTAAAGACGAGACAGGGGTTGTCCGTTTAACGAACCAACCCGATGACGACGCCTCGCCATATTCGGAAGGCTCCAAACACAACAGCCACGTTCCTACCTTTAAGCCTCACGGTCGGGGCAGGGCGGGACTTTTGCATCCACTACCTGAATGGACAATAAATAGTTTTCTTGGCCATGTGACCGGAGCTCGATGAGTTTAATTTTGAAAGAATAATGAATCATGGAGAAGAAAGAAAATTCTCAAGGCCATCACTGCATTTTCTGACTGGAAAAAAATGGTTTGATTGCATGTACATGCATTTACTTGGACATGCAAAACCGTCGCGACGTACACATCCAGGGACGTAACTGGGCCAAAATTGGTTTATATTAAAGGTATCCCCCATAATCATCACCCATTATCTCATTATTCGTAACCCGGGCAGCCTCTGCATCCCGCAATCATCACTGCTTTTCACCCCAAATAATATCCAGCTTGTAACTGTATCCCAAAATGACGCCTGTCTCAAAAAATGACGCCTGTCTCAAAAAATGACCCAGAACATTCTCGCCCTTATTATGTGACATGCTTGAAGTTTTTTTTCATCCTTGAAGTGATTCTCACTTAAGAAGACGTGTCGCTCACATTTTCAAATGAGAGGAAGGCGTTGTACACCACGACTTTGTCTAGTGCATACTGAAGTTTGCGGAGTCGCTTGTGGCATTGGCTGGAGTTCATGGCGACTCTGGATTCAACACTTTGTTTGATTGAAAGTGTCGCCCGTTTTTTCCAGTGCGAAAAGAGAGCATTGTGCTCTTGGTTAAGCGCAGCCAGTTGTTGCTGGTATTTAAAACGGATGGCTTCTTCCTTGACGTCGTAGTAGCGGCGAACCATGAACATCATTGCTTGAGTGGCCTTCTTGGACAGATGTACAATGTCTGAGATCTCATTGGTGTAAACAGGGTGCTGATATGACATTTGTGTCATGGTCTCGCGCGCTTGGCGGAGGGCATCGATGGTGCTATCGAGTCTAGCAGTCATCTGCCAGTCCGCGTAGCTGGATGAGTCGATGCAGATTTCATTTTTATAACAGCTGCAGCAAAGGTCTCTAAGTCTCTGAGCCACGGGGGTTTCAACCTCCCGGGAGCGGCGAATAGATTGGACCATGGCGAATATTGATATTCGAATAGAGTCTGGGTGATGTCAAGTTGGTTTTGAAGCCTTGCAAGGTCTTGATATGGATGGTATAAAATGCCAGAGAGTTGATAGACTAGTAAACAATAAATTTGGGCTGCTAGACAACTCTCGGTGTGTATAGAGGTTTTGAATGGGTGCATCTCAATAAAGGCTAGGAGGGACTTTATATAGGTCATTGAGTTATTGGAAACAGGTGACTAAACCCAGGGCTCCAAGGTCAAAGAGGTATCGTAGGAGTATTGAGAAGGCAGTGGTCACGATATAATCATACTAACTCTCTCATGGACAACCGGGTCCTAGAAACCATATACAAAGATTCTGCAACCTCTTGGGATCCAAGGCCTCAGCGAATGCAGCAGACCCGCAACAGAAAAAGCACCTGACTACACATCTCATAATGGGATATACACCGTACTAAATGTTCTTTTCACCTGCCGAAAACTTCATGGCCAAAATGGTGCACGACGCAGCGGAGGGACCTTTTCAGCTCCAACTTCGTCTGCGTGACCAGACTGGCCGGCAAACTCTAGCCTTTTTGCCAGTCTCCCTTCGAACCACCGTCAACAAACCCGGATAGCTCAATTGGTCAGATTGTGGGACATTTCACACATCTGCGACTGCTGAGCTACGAGGTCCCCATCCCAGCTCTACACTTAACCGCCATCACGGCGCCCTTGGACCCATCGTCAACCAGCCCGGGTAGCTCAATTGGTCAGAGCGTGGGACTTTTACGACGCCCAAGTCGAAAAATCCGAAATCCCAAGGCTGGGGGTTCGAGACCCCCCTCGGGCGGAAAACGATCTTTTTTTTGGCGTTGGTGAAGGATGGTTTTGGTGGCATTATACCATGCATGGTGGTGGACCTGTGGAGACGCGATGGGGGGAATGAGGACCGAGGCGATACATTGGTGGGGTGGCCGATGAATCGAAGAGAGAAAAACGGGCAATGTTATTCACAAGCAACTCGCTTGTCGTTTTTTGGCTCTTTTTCATAGATGGGAAGGAAGGGTAGAAGAATTGGGTGCTGGCAGTTTCAAGGAGAGCGGTTTTGTTACTGGGGACAACGGTATAAGGGAACTGCGTCCCGTTCTGCTCAGACTAGCGCTTCTATTATCGAATTGCCTGTAGCGTCTTTGACGTTTGTAATCCAACTCCCTACATAGTTATCCTGAGCCTTTCCAGGTTCTCTTGGTACTCCAAGATTTGACAATATCGCCCATCTTTCCCCAGGGAAGGCTGGGTTGGTAGAGAGCTTGTCAACCAAGGGCGCACTTCCAGTCCCAGTACCACATGGAAAGCAATTTAGATGTCATTCTTCAAATTCATCCCTGTGTTACAAGGGGTCATGTCATATTCAAATTACGTTTGCTCTTGGTATTCTATCTCTTTCGCCATTTCTTACAGCTCCTCAGACATCTGGCTGGAGGCTTGGTAGGCCTCGACAATCTTGTCAAGGTATGCGGCCATTCTGTAGCCAGCTTTGGCAATCTGCTTCTGCACCACGGGGGCAGCTGCCTCGTAGTAAGCACCTCCAAGCTCCTGATTCCTGATGGCCTCTTCGCCCTCGGGAAGAACTGAGGACATTGGGTTAGCTCGTCTGGACCCTTGCGGTTACGGGAGGACGATGGTTTGGACTTACCATATTTGCAAACCAGCTTGTTGGTCTCGCTTGACCAGGCCAGAGCGGTGTTGACGGGGTCATTCAGATCCAGGTCCTTCAACCACGACTCCTTCTCATCGGTGTATTCGCCGTCGGTAATGGAAGAGGCCAGGCGAGATGACCACTCTACGGATCTAGCTGCGGCGCCATGGGGCATGCCGGGTGTGCCGTCGAGGAGCTTGTCGACAATGGATGAGTCCCACACGTGGTGGAGGTTGTAGCGGTGGGTGTCGAAATGGACGTATATTCTGTTGCCGCCTAGGGCTGTGTTCTCGTTGTGAAGGGGCTGGTGCATGTCGCCGATAAAGTGGATAACGAACTTGGCTGCCACATTGCGCTGCTCCACGGACAGACTGTGGTCGAGCGACTGTTGTGTGAAGTTTTGGAGAGCGCTGATGACGCAGCCGCCCTTGCAGTCGCGGTCGAGCTTGACGCTGCAGTCGGTCGGGGGAGTATCGTGGGCATCGATGAAGTGGAGATTCTTACTCCAGCGGCCTTCGTCAGAGTATCGGATGGAATCGGCCCAAGGCGCGACCTTGGCGAGGTAGTCGGAGTCTTGGTTGCCGAGGAGCTCCTTGAAGAAGGCCTCGGTGGTGTTGGAGACCAGGTGGCTCGCAACGTATGCTGTGGTGATGTGACCGAAACCTGTGCGACGTCATTAAGATTAGCATTCGCATTCGACTTGGCAAGGTTGGAGGGAGCTCGAAGCTTAGTTCCGAGCTCGGGGGGTCAGGAATTACGTACTACCCCAGGCAGCGGCACCGCGAACACTGATGGCACCGACGGCCAAGGCGCTGGATGAGATCTTCATGATGAGATAAGGCGGTATGGAATGGAGATGAGGATGGAGTGGCAGAAAGGGGAAGGATAGCAACAAGGCTCACGGCGGTGGACAAAGCTACTTGGTGAGCTTATATAGGTATGCTCTGCTGACTTGAATCTAGAATGACTTGTTGGAGGCAATGCAAGGCTACGCTGGACTGGACAGCCGGGGTTGGCCTGGAACGACATAAAACCAAGCCTCGTCCAATAGTCTGGAGCCGAAAGTTGCTGGAGGAACCAGGGTCCATGAAACCATTGGAACTGTCCGAGGCCAGCTTGGGAGTAGACCTCCCGCAGCCAGCGAATCAGAGCAGCCATTGACACAGGGCAGCCCCACGTGAAGCCCGTGTGTCCTTGACTGGACCTGGGGCTGACTGCTCGTCATGGCGACGGCGCGGTGTGAGTCGACCGTCTCAGGCCCTCTGGGGCCATGGCTGGCTGAATGGCTAGCTAGACAGGTGCACGTAAACGTGCTATTGAACGGTAGTCAGGGCTCAGCATTCCCAAAGGGGATGTCCAGCTCTTTTTCAATTCAGAGGAGGAGCAGGGGGGGAGCAAGGGGAAGCAGGAGTGCGTCGCCTCGCCGTCTCCATTTTTGCCACTATTGACGGATCTACGAAGCCATCTGCGGGGGATGGGGGATGGGGGATGGGGGATGGGGGACGGGGGACATATTTGTCGGGGTTTGGAGCGGGAGATCAAAAAATGGAGGAGGGGGGGATGGATCGGGGTGCGCGAGACTGCGCAGCCATGATATGACAGACAGAAATGCTATTCCGTCATGGCGTCGGGTGGACGAGGAGAGAAAAAAAAAGGAAAAAGAAAAAACGCTAAACAGCGTGGCATCCGCATTCCACGACGGACGGTCGGTCGCGGCAGCTTATCTCTGATCTGCCACTACTGTGCGACGCTATTATCTCATGCAAAACAAAGTCGACGACACAGTGGTAGTCGGAGGTGTCAAACGTACCTACTTACCGTCGCAGCCAAGCATGAGACCCTCCTCTACGGGCCCTCCATGACCCCGAGGCCATCATTTCTACTTCAACGACATCCCGTGCCCTGCGCTGCGCGTCTTACTGCCATCTCACGTTCCTCATGCGGCATCCAGTGAGGGCTCGCGCGCCAGGGTGGCCATGCCCGACTCAGTAACCGGGAACGAGCAGACCCCGGTTTTTAGCTCACAAGATCCCGCTCCGGGCGGCCTTGTGCGTCACAGTGCGTCACCCGGACCACCCCCAGCGCCGCCCAGCACCGCCCGATAAGCGCTGGCCAATACAGGCAGTTCCAATGCCAAACTGCTCGCCGCCACAACCACTGAGTAAAGCGCAGATAGGCCGCTAGACAAGGTATCCACCACGGCTCACTAGAGCCATGACCAGGCGCTGTCCCGCGCGAGAGAGGAAAACGATGCAAGCGGAGGGGTCTGATAAGGCCGACTCATCCTCTCTCGCCTTATCCGATAACGGGCCGCTCCAGACGAGTTTAACTCGGCCTCTCGCTCTCCCTTTTATCACGGCTTGGGACCTTGGTCGCGTGCGCCTCTACAACCTTCTCTTGTAATCCCACTGTCTCGTCTTTATCTCCAGCTTCTGCTCCTGGTTGTGCGCTCTGAGCATATCTCTGTTCATCACCATCCTCGCAGAAACAGGCGCGTCCGGTCACAATGCCCTTTCCCATGGTCGCAACCTTGGCTGATGCCGTGACCGAGGCTCTCCCCATTCGGGAGGCCCTCTCAGGCATCTTTGGCAGCATCAGTTTGACAGCCTGGATGTGTCTGTTGGTACGTTGTTTCCGGGCGCTGGTTTTTTTTTCCTCGCCTGTCGCCTGCAAGTCTTTGGAAACTAAGCTGACTGCCCGCATCAATAGCTTCCGCAGTTGCTCACAAACTATCGGACTCAGAGCGCCGATGGCCTCAGTATGGTTTTCCTCACCATCTGGCTCTTTGGTGATTTGACCAACCTTTTGGGTTCGTACCACCTCTCATTTCACCCCTAGTTGCACTTTTGATCTGCTTCATGTCAAAGTTTTGGGTCCTGTGTGGCCGTCGGAGTTTCCCCCCTTGACCCGCGTCATTGGGGCTCCCGCCTTTCCAGAAGCAAAATTTCACTTTTTTGCCTTTTTCTAGTGGCATCTGATTGCCCCGTCATCATGGTCGCTAATGAATCCCAGGAGCGTTATTCACCAACCTCGCGCCGACGGCCATCGCACTTGCGAGTTACTTTTGCTGTTCCGACATCATCCTTATCAGCCAGTGTCTGTACTACAACACCATTAACGCCCGCCGAGCTGCCGCCGAGCAAAACCAAGAACCTACCGATGTCTCGGAAGAGTCCCCGCTCATCTCGGGTTCCGCATCCCAGGCCCGAAAGGCCTCCGAGGGCGAGAACGAAGCTGTAGGCGGCAATACCTGGGTTTTCAACGCCATGTGCCTGCTCGGAGTGTACACCGTGGGATTCACGGGTTGGTTCATCTCGTACAAGGCCGGTGCATGGGATGGTGCCCAGCCGAGTCATTCCGACGATGTGCAAGCCACCAAGGAGACTAAAGAGATCATCGGACTTGTCCTGGGTTATATGAGCGCTGCTTGCTATTTGTGGTACGTATGGGTTGACTTGGAAATCTGAGACACGGCTAACCAATTTTAGTGCCCGAATTCCTCAGATCATCAAGAACTACCGCCAAAAGTCGTGCGAGGGCCTCGCTTTGCTGTTTTTCATGCTGTCTCTGACAGGCAACTTGATGTACGGCTCGAGCCTGTTTTCGTACTCGCAGGACAAGGCGTACCTGCTCAACGCGCTCCCATGGTTCATGGGATCTCTCGGAACAATCGTCGAGGACTGCATCATCTTTGTTCAGTTCCGGCTATACTCGAAGAACACACGAAGAAGCACCATCGAGTCTTGAGGGGCTGGGCACTCCCTAAAGGAGTTATCAACAGGCCACACGACGGTTTGTGGCCGAGAATGTGAATCATGTTGCATGGATAAGGCGTTTGGACATGGGTTTTGCCGAGGGCGCCAGATGCACGTGTATGGAGTCGCGTGATGCACAGTCAGCACTGGATTCCAGGACGGGTAATTGGCTGCTACGTTGATAGTAGATGATAGAAGGTGTTACAGTACTACATTGGGCACATCATTCGTCGGATTAAGCGACTGCTGGGAGTTCTGGCTAGATTTTTGGGTTTTTGTCTTTTTTTTTTTTTCGGGCCCTAATTTACGACACAGGGATTTGCTCGATACACTGCATACAGATACAAATTGATCACAGATTCATCATGAGTACTAAAAAAAAATTGGAAATAGTCGTGCTATTATTACACGCGGTGGATAGCGAAAGCGCATTGGCAGTGGGTCCGCCCACTGCCAATGGCCTGCAATGACCTCCGATGGCGGGGGAAGCGTTTTGTAGCCATGGCGGGGTCCCAAGGGATTCGACTCATCGACTCGAAACCCAAAAAACTTGCACGCCATCCGCTCCCCGTCCGTATCCCATTGAGTTGCGAACAAGCTCTCTTCGTCGCCGACTTGTCCACGAATTAATTGATTTGACTCGGAGACTGTTCTGCCAGCAATATGCCTGAATTCGCCATCAAGAAGTGCGGTACGGCTTTGCCCCTCTTGGCGTCCAACCACCAATTTTACCCCTCCATCATTTGCGCTTGGCCGCTGTCAAAGGGTCCAACCGACCAAGACCCTCGCTCGCGTTTCCTCTGCATCGCATTGATTGATTGAATCTCGCCCGACTAATTGCCCTTCTCTCCAGGTGTCCTCGGCGCCACCGGCTCCGTCGGCCAGCGATTCATCCTCCTCCTCGCCCAGCACCCTTCCCTGAAGCTCCACGCCATCGGCGCCTCGTCTCGCTCCGCCGGCAAGAAGTACAAGGATGCCGTCCGTTGGAAGCAGGCCGCGCCCATGGGCGATGTTTCTGAGATGGTCGTGAGGGAGTGCACGGCCGAGCAGTTCAAGGACTGCGATGTCGTCTTCAGCGGCCTCGACTCCGACGTTGCTGGCGATATTGGTATGTTTATACTGGGAGACTTTGGGAATAGCCTCCTCCTCCTTCTCTTCACCATGCTAACGCAATCAAACAGAGCTCGCCTTTACCCAAGCTGAGATTCCTGTCTTCTCCAACGCCAAGAACTACCGTCGCGATCCCCTCGTGCCCCTCGTCGTCCCCACCGTCAACCTATCTCATCTTGACCTCATCCCCCACCAGCAGACCCAGCGCGGCCTCAAGAAGGGATTCCTCGTCTGCAACTCCAACTGCGCCGTCATCGGCCTCGTCATCCCCTTTGCCGCCCTCCAGGCCGCCTTCGGCCCCATCTCCACCGTCAGCATCGTCACAATGCAGGCCGTCTCTGGCGCTGGATACCCCGGTGTGTCAAGCATGGATATTATCGACAACGTCGTCCCCTTTATCCAGGGCGAGGAGGACAAGCTCGAGACCGAGGCCCGCAAGATCCTTGGCAGCATCAACGACTCCAAGACTGCCTTTGTCGAGCAGGTAGGCCTCCGCGTGTCCGCCTCCTGCAACCGTGTCCCTGTCATGGACGGCCACACTGCCTGTGTCAGTCTCAAGTTCGAACGCCAGCCCGCTCCCTCCGCCGAGCAGGTCAAGGAGGCTCTCCGCGCCTACACCACCGAAGCCCAGGCTCTGGGCTGCCCCTCCGCCCCCACACCCGCCATCAAGGTCTTTGATGAGCCCGACCGTCCCCAGCCCCGTCTTGACCGTGAGCTGAGCCGCGGCTACACCGTCAGCGTTGGCCGTGTTCGTGAGGATGAGAGCGGCATCTTTGACCTCAAGTTTGTTGCTCTGAGCCACAACAGTAAGTTTTTTTTCCTCCTCTCTCCTGTCTCTCTCGACAGAGCACTAACACTCGATAGCCGTTATTGGAGCTGCCGGTTCCTCGATATTGAACGCTGAGGCTGCTGTACTTAAGGGATATATCTAATATCTAAATATAGACACGTCAAAAGTTGGAACATAAAAAATTCTCTGGTCAATCAGATAATCATAAAGGATTCTCTCATGCGGGGGTCCCACCGAAATAACCTCAGACCCTGCAGGCCTGTGAGGATATGAGAGTACAAACAAAAATAATAAAGAAATGAAATCAGCATGCACAATCATATGCTTCTTTTTAGGGTTGTTTTCTTGTCTCTCTCCCTAGTCTTTCTCATCTTCGAGTCTCCATTTCATGCGGCGGCGACTTACACCATTTATGTCATCAAGAAGTGTGGGGCTTGTTGATTGATAAACCATATGCAGCCTCTTGGGGTTTCCTATCCACTCATAGCATCATCTCACATCTAACCTTTCCAATAGCCAGTTGTGTGCCAGAGCATTCCAGAGAAAGAGCGGCAATTTTTTATCTTGTATCCAAAGAAATCACCGCGTTCATTCAGGTTAAATCCATGTGTTGATCAATAAAGTTGTAGTGATTTAGGTCATAATTCTGTATTCCGTATCGTTATCCGCGATAACCACTTGGGTATATTTCAAAGTAATCTCTCCAATACGCCCTTCAACCAATGATCTAAGTCCGCTGGCCAACCCTGTGTTGCCATTAACTAAGGAAAAAAAAAAAGCTCCCGTCGTCTGGGGAAATATCGGTCTTGAGATTGAGCACTGTTTTGCCCGAACCGAAACGCTGTTTATGTATAATGAAATCTGCCGCTCTCGCCTCAAATGCGCCTTTGTTAACCCTTCAAACAAAAAAAAAAGAAAATGTCTACCCAACGGCGTTTGTACTGCCGTTTCTTCATCGATTACGGTCCTCGGGGGATTGTGATCGCACACCACCAAGGCTGCTTGATAACATATTCAGCCAACCATCAGGCCGCGTCCATCCTCTCGAGCCTTGTTGCTCAGCGGGACGAAGTCCTTGTTCCAAATCAGTTTCTCGCTCATCTGAGCGGGCACCAGAGCCTTCGGCGATAGTCTCATCGTCGTCGCTGTCATCTCGATATGGTTCGTAGTGGGGTTCGGAAAAGGGACCGTGAGCGAGAGATCGAACCACATCGCCCTTGCAAATAGGACATGTTCGTCGGCGCGTGACCAACCAAGGCGTTCTGCAATCAAAATTAGCCAGAGAAATTTAGGAATAGGGGAAAAATTACTCACATGCACTCGACGTGGAATTCGTGGCCACAGGGCAAGCTCATCACTTGGCTCACCCCATCAACATACTCCTCCAGACACACAACACATTCAACTTGTCGTCCCATATACTTTTTCCATTCGGCAGAGAAACCACTTGCGCCCTTCTCGTTCTTTTGTGTCTTTGGGGTCTTTCGGGATCCCGCTGAAGGTGTGGGAATAGCTGGGGTAGGTGCTAGTATATTTTCGATTTCAAGTCCTCCCGTAGTCCTCGATCGTGGGCGTGGCCGCGATGGACTGGCCTGCAGCAGAGGCGTGGTAGGAGATGAGCTAGTAGGTGAGGGGGTTCTCGGAGTGTCGGTTGGCGTAGTGGCCACAGTGTGATATGTACGAACTGGAAGACGCTCGACAACAGACTTGGGTGCCCTCCATCGCCTGCGACGGATCCTAGCTCGAAGGATGAGCATAGAATATACAACAGTCAGTGTCACCAAGGGACTGATGACGAGCACGAGGAGGGTATCAAAGAAGGGACTAGCACTGCTGGTGGGAGTAATAGTCACCCAAAGGCCTTCACGGATAGGGCTTTCAGGCTCATTAGGCTCATACAGATCCTGGTTGGTCAGGTTGTCGGAATCATTGTCAACATCCTCGCTGGAAGATTCAGCAAAAACTTTGGAGATAAAGGTATCCCTATCTCCAGAAGCACCAGGCATGCCCTCATTATTGTCTTCGCCTGAGAGGGGGCTGCGAGCATTCTTGGTTAGCCTCTTCTCAAGTCCACGCCGGCCACTCATACTAGTCGAGGCCACGGGTCGAGACCAACGCAAGAACCGGGAGAATGTGGCAGCTGCGTTCATGGCCAAGTTCGATCGCTTTGCAAAAGGCGATGCTGAGCCACTAATCTGTGACGGCTTCACCTGCTTCTTCTTGTGACCTGTCCTGGCACCCCGCTGAACCTTAAAGACGAGATTTCCTTCAGCGTCAATTGTCTCCTCGATGAAGCTTCCTGGCTGTGTGAGAGATGAGAGAATCTGAGCAGTGGTGCGAGCGGTGAAAACTGAGGGGATCGTGATGTTGTCAACCTCGGGACCATGTGCAAACATCTGAATCAGGGGACCACCCTTCTGGTTATCTCCAACGATAACGCCAATAGCACCCCGGCGTTGTGCCCACATGACCTTATCGAGGAAACCACACCCACCACGCATCAGCAGCACAATCTTGCCCTGAATCTCATCAGTGTGTGTGACGCGGATAGTAGGGCTGCCAGTGGTCGAAGACTTTGACTGGGGTGACTGAGATTCAGGCTGGGAGGCATCTGAGTCTTTTTGATTGCGGCGCTTCTTGGCCTGGTTGGGGCCGCCAAATCTGGGAATAGCGGCTTGCGGAATAGCCTCTCGGAGTGCCTTGTTCAGATTGGCACTGTCAGTGCTCTTGCCCCATCCCGGAAGATCGCCGCAGCCCAGTTCGGCGCCTGAACCCAAAGTGTCCTCGGCAAAACCATTGCCCACCCACAATTGGCCGCTGAGGCCTCTGGCGGCGAGTTTGGGACCAAATGCGGCGGGACGGGCGGCGAACGAGGTGCTGTTGTCGTCGGTCAAGCTAATGGCGGCGTTTGGCGGGAACAGAGAAAATGGCGTGTTGTAGTACATAAAGCGCCATGATTTTTTAGTCCTCGATGAGTCCGATTTAGATAGGAACTGGGATTTGGTACGACCGCTTCTGGATGTGGCGGGGTAGGTGGAGGAGGAGCCGGCGGATCGGGGCGGGGACGAGAGAGCGCGGAAGAGCAGGAAGAGGGACGCGGTGAGAAAGAAGACGAGAATGGCGATCCGAGGGGGACGCATGCTGGGCGGGTTGAGTTGTAAAGTCTGGAAAGCGACGAGAAGATTGGAAACAATGAAGTAGAAAAACCCAAAGAGAGGCTGGATGAGTAGATTTAGCTAGAGCACGTGGTGCAGAAGCAGCGGCAGTGACGTGAGAGGTAAGGTGATTCAGAACTCCCACCACAAGTGGCCCGCCGTACGACGACGAGTCTTGGGGCCGACGTCAGGGTATCGCCGCCGATCATGCGCCGCCCTGCTTGCTGCGCTGTGGTGCGAGACAACAACAGGCAGAGGGAGGGAGGAATCAATTCGGACGGAGAGGAGGAGAAGGAGGAGGAGAAGAGGGGAGGGGGGAAGAGAGAGAGAGAGAGGAAGGAAACAGTAAACAAAATGTGCAGAACCCAAAAACAATATCACTCACACGCCTCACGCGAGTGTTGGAGGGATGGATGAAAGCATGTATGTATGACGGGAACAGAAACAAAGAAGGGAAAAGAGAATGGGCTCAGCAGCAGCGCAATGCAGCCCAGTTACGTATCGGGTACGCACCATGGTCATGTATGGTTGCGTGGTTGCGGTGGGACACTACGACCGGACGCGGACGTGCCATGAACCTACCAGACGTGGAAGGTATGACGACGGAGCCGGCATGGGCAGGGCCTAGCCGGGCCACTGAGCACATGTCTGTGAGCGCTGTGGGCGCTGTGGGCGCCTGTAAGAGGCCGCTGGCCGCCGACAGAAACCTGTGGCGCCCGCGTGCTGTGCCGGGGTGTCATGAGTGTCATATGCGCGCTGTACGGGTGTCTGGGGAGGGGCTGGAGCCGGGGTAGGAAACCCGCTAGTGAGCCCCTCCTCGCCCAGGTTCAGGCGCAAACCTGACGACGCCGCTGGTCAGTCTTGCGTGTAATCAGTCATGATGATGGTCGCGATATGCAGAGCTGCTCCAAGCGATGCAAGGTACCGCTGCGCGATTGCAAAACTGGTCGTCGATCGACACTCTGATCCAGAAACTAGCTTCTCACTCCTACATTCTGTGTGCCCTGCCGTTGCATTTGCGCTGCTCCCTTCCAGACCCCGCGACGCAAACCCCGATCCATCCATCACTCACCCTGTCTCAGGCTCAGCCAGGCTCAGTTTGTCTGCCACAGGTGGAGTTCAGTTGAATAAAAACCCCCATCAGGGACGGGCAAAAAAAAAACAATAATAAAAAGAAAATATAAATAAATAAACAGCCCGCTTGACCGGGACAGGACCCTAATCGCTTCTCGTCCTCTAACGCGCTGCCGCTGCAGCAGATCACCATCAGGCGCTTGCGTTGCGCTTGGAGCACCAGCCACGAGATCCACTATTCAGGGTATCCTTCAGACTTGAACCACGTACGCAGGTGTTCCGATCACGTCACAAACAGACGAGCCCACTCGACACAGGAAAAAAAAAATCATCCACCTGGACCATGGGCTACCTCTTTGTTTCGCTGGTATTGGCATGATGCAAAAATAGAGGCGTTATCCCTCATCTATCCTCTCCAAAGTATATGTTTATTTTTATTTCTATTCCGTCCTTTTTTGTTTTTTTAATTCTTCCCCCATTCAGCCCACGCTGCCAATCACAATAGGGACGAAGAATTTATTTCTTCACCTCGGTCAATGCGCAAGCCAGCCCGCCAAAAGCGGATGTTTGAGCCAGGTGAAACATGGGAGCCAGCAGCCAACCGAGCCCCCAAGGTCGCGCCAAAAGCCGCATCCGGTCCAATGCCCTCTTCGGCGTTCGCCAGGAACCACCCTGTTGTCTCACGTGAGGGGGGCATCAGGTGAACGAGGAGCCAGAGCCAGCTGATGGCGTGCAAATTTCACAGTCAAAATGGGCAATCGATGTGACATGTCAGTAATTCAGCTCCCACAGGAACAAGGTCGGGAAACGACGCCACAATATAGTTTCCCGTCTCGACTCCATGCCCTGGCGTACAACAGAACACAACACAACATTGTCCGTCAACAAACATGATGCATGTGCTCCCCAAGATAACCGTAGGCGGCGTCGTCAGTCACCCGGCGGACTGTGCACTCCGTACCTGAGCCAGAGCCCCTGTACCTTGACAAGGGCCATATCTTGAGTTTCAACAGACAGCTCCAATGATTTGCTTTGTCCGTAAAAATAGCCCTTCTCCCCTCGTAAAGTGCCGAGGCCCCCCCAGTTCTACGCGCTCGCTGCCGCCGTTGCAGTGTTTCTAGCCCCGTCCCAGCAGGCATGTTCGTCGCAGAGTATCCCAGTAACTTGCCGCTCCTCGTCTTAAAGTGTCTGGCGCTTCCCCAGCTTCAGCAGGCCGATGGCAGCATGGATGGGCGCCATAATTGGGGGCAATCAAGTGCCCAATGCGACCAAGTAATTGAAACCCAATTTCCCACCTCGAAAGACATGTTGCCACCCTAGAAAGCTTACCTCTCGGTCTTTGCCGCTTCTGTTGGCTGTTGGTGCTCAGTTCATTAATTGTCACTTAATACGACGGGCCGATAATGGAGGCGCAACGCGTCGCCTCCGGAAAGTCGGATCTCCAACACGGACCCCATCACGACGACCCGAAACAGCCTTATGGGGTATGAGGGGCTCAGGTCATCTTATCATCGGTTTACCTTCTTGGCACATATTTATTTTGTTTCGGGCTTTTTTTTTTTTTTTTTGCTAGGCATGTAAAACAACATCATAAACTGCAGCTTTCTGCAGCGGCATTCTCCGGGCCTGTTTCTACCGTCATTCATTCAGGAGCCGTTCTACCGGAAGTCTTCAGGTGAATGGCACTGGGGCAGCTGAACCTGGCATGTTCGTTGTTTTAAATATACAATAGAGTTAAAAGAGTCAAATAAGACGCTCGCGAACCTATAGGGTCGCCATTGTGACATAAACTATGTGGGTTTTTTGAGACTCGAGGTGTATCGGGATGAGTGGTGACCAAGCCTTAGTGGAGATTGTCAACACTTTGCCTCAATGCTAAAAAATCTATTTCCAAGACGCCTTTGCATACTCTTATCATTCAGATCTCATGCCAACATTCCCATTGCATAAACTCCAAACTACCTAGCCACCCAATTGCTATAACGTATCGTCGTCAACGTATCCAAGTATGCCGTCTTGTCTTGTCGTGTCGTGTCGTTATACAAAAACCCATCAAACTACCCTAGACCCCATCACCATCATCGCCTTTTCCAATATCCCATTCTCGTTTTTGACCAGCTCCAGTCCATCGCACATTATCCGATAGTGTTTCGTCGGTCGTATTGGCTCGTTTAATTTGATCATCGGCAAATCCTGCTGCTCGCATGCGTTGTTCTTGGTTTTGCTTGAGCTTCTGGCGATCCCTAAACGCCTCCACCGCATCATCCCAATTGTCATTCTCATCATTGTCGTCCATCTGCACATCCGTCTTGGGGTCATAGTTCTCCGAGAAGCGCTTGTCGATTCCTGAAGATCCTCCAATCGTGCCTCGGCCACGATACCTTGGGGGCGGCGCTGGTCCAATCAGGTCCTCAAGAGGATCAGAATCTTCGCTTCGTTCCTCCACATCTCGCTTTGATTTCCCTTTTGGATCTTCTATCGGTGATCTATGTCGGTGTCTGCTTTTGCTGTGTCGTGGAGACCGCGATCGTCGTCGACGTCCAGGCGACCTTGACCTATCTCTGCGCCTGCGATGCCGATGGCGCCTGCGTTCTTCCTCGTCGTCATCGTCATAATCGGAATGTCTGCTTCGTGACCTCCTTCGCTTTCCCTCGCGCCTCGACTTGCTATAACGGTCCGACCTGTCACTGGACCTGCTGGGGCGATCGTCGTCCCGAGACAGTCTTCCACGATGGCTGTGGTCATCGCTGCGGCTTCTGATCAAGTCTTCGGGCTTTCTAGACTTTCGGGCGGGCTCGCGGTTGCCGGAATCTCGGCTTGAAGAATGTGTCGCATCGTCATCGTCATCATCGTCATCATTAGCACGGCGTCGCTTCTTGCCCCCGAGAATAGCTTGAATGTCGCCCATTTGTCGCCTTCTTATGTCCCTTGAATTTGGGTTCGTTTTGAGTCGCTTAACCTCTTCCGAACGCTCCAGATCCTTTAGACGTGCGCGGGATTCGGCCGCCTCCTTGGCGAGTAGCGCCTTGTTATGAGTATCCGTGTCCTTGATGATGTGTCGTAGGAATCGTGTATTCGGTTTAAGCATGTTTGTAGGTCTGAAGCTCTGTCAGCAACAGATTCGCCGCATCGACAGGGAAGGTCCATTACTTTTTGCTGGTGTTGTAGGCTTCCATACCCATTGCGGAATATTTTAGAGAACAGTCTTTGGCCTCTTGGGCGAGAAGGCCAGCGACATAGTCGTCGGTCAGGATTTCGTCGTTTGGCATAATGGCGGGAGTACCTTTGCGACTGCGCCGAGCTACCCTGTTTCTTCGCGCGGCGTCGAATAATTATATTGAGTTGATAATTGTATAGGGGTGAGCCTGTTGTATCATGACTAACGGCGCGGGACTTCGGCTGCCACCGCATTTTGCCGCCGTCAGCCGCCTTAATAAGCACATGTCCCGCACTAACCACATTTGGCTCTAAGTAAACACTCATGTCGCGCCTTCGTCATGACCAACTGCAAAATCATCTGAATTGCGCCGCGACTCACGAAAATCGGGACGAAGACGACGACGGGCCAAGAGCGCATTTCTGCCATTACAATAACCGACAGCGAACCATTAACTGGATCAACAATTACGCCATGGATCAGCAAACGACGAGCCAAGCGCTCCGAAACCTGGAGCAATTGCAATCAAAACACGAAATCTCAATCATCAAACTCAGCGAGCCGATTCTCAGTTCAACACCACAAGATATACGCCAGCGAACCTCGGACGCATCCAATGCATCGCTTGATGCTCTCACACCTGCGAGCCTGGCGGCCGACCTGGCACACTACAAGGAGCTCTTTGCAAAACTACGATTCTCCTACGTCGAGCAGGTCACCAAGGAAAAGTTCATTCGTGCCATCGTGGGTGATCCGCCATTGATTGTCACACCGGCCGAAAATCTTGAGTTGGAAAAGGAGAACGCGGGTGCCAAGTCGGAGTTGAAGGCGCTCAAGAATGAGGTGGTAGACATGGTGTCTGAGCTGGAAGAAAGGGGTCTGGAGCTGAGCAGGCTCTACGAGAACATTCAGCTTGAAACCGCCAAGCTCAAGGAGCTGCCATCCAAAATTGAAGAGCTCGAGGAGCGTATTGCAGAACTCAAGGAGTCACAATCCGTGCCGGTGGGATCGAATCCTAACCTCAACCTCCCTCTCGCCAAGACGCTCGATCTTGTAACGAAGCGCAAGCTGGAGCAGCAAGAACTCGCACGAGAATTGGAGTCCCTTCAAGCCAAGGCGCCACGAAAGCGCAAGGAAGCTGAACGACTACATGCCGAGTTGCAGCCCCTCGAGACCAAGCGACACAATAGCATGACGGCAGCAAAGGAGGCTAGGCGGAGAAAGGAGGCAGCGCTGGGCGGTGCAGCTGATGACTTGGAAGAACGAGCTCGCTGGTGGAGGGCCAGCGAGGGTGTGCTCAAACAGGTGCTGGATATCAAGAACTGATGACGTGTTGTGATGAGGTGTGCGCCGTAATATGTTTTAGCCAAGGCGCCTGGGCACGCAGGATTGGGATCGGCGTTTGGTGATTTTCGATCGATACAGAGACGGGGCCATACGGCGTTGTGGGCTGTCTACGAGTATGTAACGAATGAATGAGGCGCATGTGCGAAAAAATGTTCCATTATCGCATCTACGTGGACGTGGACGTGGGGGGGATCAGCTGGGGGTGTGGATGGCGCAAAAAAAGAAAGGAAACCTGGCAATGCGCCGCAGGTGTCATCCCTACTGGGAGCATGCATCTCTACGGTATTCGGGCGGTGGTGGTCGCAAGCGCTGTCTCACTTTGGCAGAGCTCAGCCATCAAAGGCCGCGCAACTCATCCAGGCACCAAGGAAAATGGCGGACATCGTGCTTCAAGTCGGTGCATTGGTTGCTCCGCAATTGCCCAGCTCTTGTCAGGAACGGCATTTGTTCGCTTGCAATGCGAACCCCGCCGGTTTAATTGCAGATGGTACACAGTTGTGCCCAGGCACCCATAAGCAGGACCGCTGCGCCTCCGCCTCCCGGCTCTTCGCCTATGGCTGTCGCTAGACCGTATTCTCGCACGTCGCAAGGGTGCAGTAGAGCGGTCCAGGATTGTCTCGGCGTCGAACCGTTTCGTCTCCCGCGGGATAGACCCTGGATTCGCGATGCGGAGGATGGGCTTGAATACGCGGAAAGGGAGGCAGCCAGTGCGAGAGAGAAATACGACGGTGGAGGAGCGACGAGGAGATATCCCGGGCCCGGATGAGGGATGCCGGCTTGCATATCGAGGGCGCTTCCCGTGACCGGACGGCTTCGCTTTTAACAGGGGAATGTGGATGGTGTAGACCTAGAGAGTGATTTGATATTTCTGTCCCCCCCAAGGGTGGGATGAGGGGGAGCAACCAGGAGGCGAGGACGAATGTTGTAGTGGCACAGGCGACTGCAACAGTCGGTTTCCCCGCACTCTGTCTTGTGGTGTGAACCTAATGTCGTATACAGATACGACGCACCGCTTCTAGTTTGGGAATAGACATGAATTGAGGGGGACAAGAAGATGTGCCAAGTACCGTGCTGTGTGTGTTTGTGTGTGTTGTGATGGGAGAGACCGTCATGCAGGCGTAATGCCAAACCTTGAACTTGGGTCTAGATACTGGTCTTGATCACGCTCTGACTTTTGATGTGCACGCGCCTGTGTGCGTGTGAATAAACCCATACTTTCAGATAAGACCGGGCATGTACATAGATTCAGATGGCTGTCACGCCCTACAGCTAGTCGGGGACACACTCGAGCAAACAGGGCGTGGTCCTTTCCTGGTCGCCGAGCCGCGATGATCATCTTTTTGGAGCCAAGGTGTCCCCTGTATAGGTTGTTTAGTCTAGATGTTTTGCCATCTTTTCAAGGTCACCGACAAACATCTCCTAGGTCGGCGACTGGGAACGGCACAAAATAGCCGACAAGTGCTTGAGACAAAAGTCCACTATCCGCCTCACCAAAAAAAACCTTGGGCGTGTACTTTTCAATCATGTCGCAGGCGACACAAGCGGCCCGCAATCCCCTCTTCGGGAGTTTCAAGACGGACCCAAGTCTGGCGACGTGGTCCTTGTCCACCTGGACGAAACCTCATCTCGATGCTCCTCGCTGGAGCATAAGCAAAAACTCCTAGCTTCTTAGTGACTAATGTGACCCACGAGCATTTTAATCTTGACCGTCGCTTAACAGCGGCCCATTGACCCTTTCTGGAGAGACTAGTTACGGCCAACTTGTATCCGAGTTTTCCAATACACGTACAATAGTAAAGCGAGTATGCGGCTTGTATACAACTTTTCCATGAGACCTGCCGGATTGGTCTTTCTTCATATTATGATAGAATTAGCCGCAATGGGGGTATTGACGCTGAGCCAATCGGGACCGAGTGCACGCTTGAAGTATAAGAATCTGACGGCTTGGAGATCCTTGCCGTTGACAACGACGACGGCTGATCTCAAGGGGGGTTTTTGGGAATAACCGGAAGTGCGTGACTGGGGATGATGATCCCGTGATCAAGCAATTTCTCAGACCTAGATGTGTGAGATAGGTCGTAATACATTTGTCTCAGAAGCGTGACGTCTTCGTCTCTATCCCATAGTTGTGTTATTGCACGTTGAGTAGGGCGGTATATTTAGGAAAACACATATACTTTCCCCCCGTGACCTCGGACAGTCGCATGATAATCATATTCCTTCATTATAAAATCCAATTAGAGAGCTTTAGGCAAAATAATAGACGTTGGATAATGGAATTTGGTCTGTCAAGGACCAGTTTGCTCTGAGCAGTGTGCCAAGTTTGGTGCTGAGGGTTCCTTAACTCGACTGGATCAAGCAGAATATAGGATATATAGTCGCCACGTTCAATATATTTCATGGCAATAAACCAAATACGATAGCTAGCTGGTCTTGGAGGAATTTAGACCCTGGGCCCACGATGGCAGATGGGCTGAACTGGGATCATGTCATGTGCTGGAGGGCATCGCATGATGACACCTCATAAGGCGAGCTTTCGTGGTGATATGTAACCATGCCTGCTTATATTTGTGGACCGGTAGTTACACATGTGAAAACAAAAACAAAAAACACACAGTGACTGCAACGCGTCATGACAACTAATGTGCCATTCCATGCTACGTGATAAAAGGCATTCAACCCACATCTTCTTATCACATCACATCACATGCAGGCAAAAAGCATCATCTTCCGGGCCGGGGTTGTGCTTGGGAAAGATGAACTCGCCGATAAAGTGAGACCGCGTCTCTCTGGGGCGGGCATGTCACTCACACACTCGCTGGGCTCACCTCACTCAGGTTTCTCCCTAACGAAACTCGGACCAGGTCAGGTATCGATGATGCAAACCCGAAATTGGACCTGACCATGGCGTGCGAGCAAGGGCGCAAAAAAAAAAAAAAGCAAGCTACTCTTTCTGCCCATGTTTTGCACTAACGAAGGTGCGGCGGTATGCAGGTTATAGTTTCTACCAAGGAAAAAATAACAGCAATGTGAGGAGCAAGGGAAAAAACAAGACCCCATCTAATCCAATAGACGATGAGCACCAGTCAATAGAGCTATAGAAGGACGCTGGCGCCAAGTCGGCGGTGAAGCCAGCAGCAGCTTGGCTCTGAACCTATCATCAGCCGCAACCATGGATGGTGGCCCTTTGTTTCCTGCTTGCTTGCTTGCTTGCTTGCGTGCGTAGCGTGTGTGCGCGCCTGCGCCCAGCCTCTGACGAAACGGTCTCGTCAAAGGCCCTTGTTTCTCGCCAAAAGGGCCCTGGGACTGACTACCAAGGCGCCAGGGCGGCGAAGGGGAGGGGTAGACTGAGGAATAAGGTTAGACGAAGCGACAAATTCGTATTTCGGATTCGACAATTGGGCATCCACGTGTGCCGTGGCTCTGCAGGGCGTTGGGCCAAGGCGGCGTCACCCAATCGCTGCTGGGCTGGGCATTGGCATCACTGCGCCAGACAGTGCTTCTTGGTCTGTGCCGATCCCTGGCAAATCCAGCGCCATCCATCGTAAAAAACTTGGGGCAGGCGACCGTGTGTGTGTGTATGTGTCGTTACCCCCGTAGTCGTAATTTGGATTGCCCTCTTGGCACCTATTTTCTGCCAAGAAACCTCCCCCCCCCCTAGGTGCTAAGCCACCAGGCGACACACTAGTTAGCCCATATGCTCCTTGGTGTTGTTTTTATTATTTCTTGGGTGAGGGGAAGGGGAGGGGGGGAGGGACCACCAAGGTCTGCTTGTTTTACTTTTTTAGGCATGTGATGAAAAGGATGAGCAGCAGAGAGGGAGCGAGTGCGGGGCGTGTGCCCTCCTCCTCCTCCTCCTCCATCCAAGGACTGCAACAGAAGGTGGGATGCCAGAATTTGGGTTTGGGCTCGCGCGCCAGGATGGGCAAAGTACATGTCGCAGAGACAGCAAGCCACTGTTTGGAATCATTGGTGATGGGCAGGTCGGTGGCGGTGCGGAGTGCGCAACTCAATCTGTCCGACCCTATGCACCTCTGGACCGGCGAGCGTATCTGCCTAGATTGATTGCACAAAAGAAAATCCAAAACCTGCAGAGCTGAGAAACGACAAGATAGAGCCACGCCACACTAGGGAGGAAAACCAATCCCGCATACACAAATGCACAGGCGGCCGGCTTTTTTTTTCCTTTTTCCTCTTCTCTTCTTGGCTGTTGTCCTGTGTGCGTATGCACCTCCTAGGTCATCCGCAGCCTGATTCTTGATTCAGTTCATCACACCCTGATACTACCCCCCCTCATCATCTGACTTGAAATGTTCGTTTCGCCTTGTGCCTCTTCCGCCTTTTTCATTTGCCGTGCTGTTTCGGTGGTTCGGCGCCTCGGCCCTGTTTAAAGGCCGGGGCCGCAGTGTGGATAACACAACCATCCCAAGCTGTTTTATGCCGGGTGCAAGCGCTGTGCCGGCCCCACACATGCTACCCGCGCCGCCGTGACAGGCCCACCCGGCCACAATCTAGACAGGGCACGGCAGGGCACGGCAGGGCAAGGGCATGGCATGGCATAACCTGGGGTCAGTTTGGTCAGGCCAAATCATGCACGTCGCAGACCAGACGGCAGCCCGCAAAAGTGGGCGTGGGCGGGGGGCCCAAAACCAAAACAAAAGAAAAAATGACGAGAACGAGACCGAAAGGAGGAAAAGAACTAAATAGGATAAGAAAGCCAAAAAGAAAAGCAAAGAAGGGTGTGGAGTAACCAAGGGGACCTCAAGCATGACCCAGCTTGCAGCAGTCCGCAGGCGCCAGGAGCGGGAAGCGAAGCTCAAACAGCGGAGGATTAGGAGGGCCATCGTTTTCGCTCTTGGCGGGGTCGAGGCGCGGCGCGCGCGAGAGCGACTATCCGAGAAATGCGAGTCCGAGGATGCGTGCGGGTAAGGATCTTGTCAATCATAGATTACCGCAACGGTGTTGGGCTGATTGAGACAAGAACCTTGGCAAAGAGGCTTAGAGGACGACAAATTACGTACGTGCCCTTCCTGGCCCGTCGTCTGCTTTTGCTTTGCTGTGCTGTGCCCTTCCTTCTCCGCGATCCTTTGGGCTGTGGTGAGTGATGAGGGCAAATTAGCATCATCAGCCCGTCGCAAGCACGTAGATCGTTCCTAGCTCCGCCCTGGTGCCCATCAAGGATCTCACGCAAAAAATCCCCCGTGTACCGCCTTGTCGGGATTCCATGTCGCAGTCAGCAAACAACATGGTAAAGCCAAAAAAAAAAAAAAAGAATCAGCGCCAAGCAGCTCGAAACCATTTTCCTGATTAGGAAGTATTACTGCGTGCACGCCCCATTCGGTCAGGAGCCCGGAGCCTTGCAAGAGCCCGAACGCCGCCCGTGACAAACACAAGATGGCCGATTTGGAGTCCGTACTCCGCACTCCGCGGAGAGCATGTGCAGCTGTGTTTATGTGCCAAGGGTATACGGAGTTAGGGATGGGGCTTAAAAAAAAAACTGGATATTGATGGATATTTTTTTTTTTCGTACTCCGTTAAGAACATCGATCAATTCGTTCGATGCAGGATGCTCCATGCAGTAAGAGGAAGGGCAAGGGAGGGAGGGGGGAGGGGGGGCCCGCCGGGTTGCTTGTTCGCTGCTTGATGCTCAAACTGGGTTGAACCCCATTCATTCTGTACTGTAATCCCATCCCTTGCACCAAAGCAACAACACGCATGCATCGCGTTGGCTGCTTTTGTTCCAAGGCAGTAAGCAAGCCAAGGAATACCATGGCGCACGACCCCAATATTATATTATAGTTGTCTTCATGTTTATTTATTGTTTCCTCTATTCCGTCATCCATCCGCTGTCTCACCAGCCAGTCAGTGTTATGATGCTTGCTGTCACTCCTTCTTGGCACGCCCCAAGTGCGAGACGTGGTGGTGATACGTATGTAACTATGCCTCAGGATTTGAACGGACAAGCATCTTGGTGTCAACTCTTCTCTCGGGCGTGTCGTTTGCGCTGAAACCCGGGCGATTGGCTCCCACCGGTCGTTAGGGCTGACCTGTCCTCATCATCATTCGGCCGGTGGGCGTCCGTCTCGTTCAGATTATTGGAGCACTGTCCAATTATTCACCCCCCTCACTCTTGTCGTGGCTGCGCCAACAACTGGGGCCGCCGAGCGAGAGGGGAAAAAAAAAAAATGTGGGAGTTGTGCCCGTTATCGTTATGCTTGGGTGTTGGCGTTATGCTGCTTGGGGTGAAAAATCCCATTCACATTCTTCTTTTTTTTTCCTGCTATTGTAAGCCGTTTGATAATTTCGGCCTTCTCCATCGGTCTGGATGACAAACCGGCTCCGAGCTTAAAAATCCGAATTCCCCACCCGGGCGCTATCCAACCCTAGCCTAGAAAGCATCCGCGCGCGCGCCATTGACAAAGCAAGCCTCTAGTTTTAAGGTCGAAGGGGGTGGTGGGTTTTGGGACTTGGGGCTTGGGCCTGGTTGGCCGACTCAGGTAGTCATTGTGCATCATAGTGAGCGAGCATGAGTGAGAGCGTGAGAGTGACAACGGAGTTCCAGTGCCAGTGCCAGGTTTGTAGTCCGTAGCGTATGACTCTTACAAGGGAACTAGTGGCCGTCGGCTGCTGTACCACCACCTTTCACGGCCCCAGAGCGGGCGGTGCGTGCGCCTGTAGCGCGCGCTCTCGCAGGGCAGCGCAAGCCCAATTACAGCTGCCGCCGCCCGTGACAAGCGTCAGTCCATGCCCACCCGGATTTACGGACTAAGAGACTGGTTAAACCCATCGCCCTGTCGTCTTGTGGCTTGGATGACTCTATGATTTGCAATGGCTCCTTATCCCACGCCAGCATCCACTGCTGCCCATCGTAGGCAGCCCGCGGCGAGTTGCATCCCCCTGGGAGGGAGCTGACTACGGCTTGAAATTGCCGTTGTCCCTGCACAGCAGCAGCACACACGCACAGTAAGAAGGAATAAGGGAGGGGGGCAAGCCAAGAGGATCAAAGACGGCGAGATATGTGGGAAGGGGGGTGTGTGTGCAGGCGGCGCGCAACGACGCAACATGCAAAGCCAATGCTCTCTGTGTCTGCACTCTCTCTTCCTTTGCTTCTTTGTTGCCCATCTTGTCAATCAGATAGACACACGCACACACTACATACATACACTAGCAGCAGCCGGTACGGGCGGCGCGCCACCCTGATGGTGATTTGCGCACTTCTCACGCCATGCGGAACAGCGCCCGTCGTCCCTCCCAAGAGCCGCCAGCGACCTTACAGTGCATGGGAAGAGTCCACGGAGTTTGCGACCTAGGTGCATGTCCACGTCCGCGGAGCGTGAGAGGTCGCCGCCCCCCGGCGAGGTGGGTTTTTTCCCGCCTTCGCACACAAGGGGGGGGGGGGGCCACCACAGCACCCCGGACCGGCCATGGAACAAGGGCAGGCTCCATATCTGTGGTACATACGGATGTCACCCAAATACCCTGTGCCGTCTATCCTAGCGGGAAGAGAGCAGATTTCCTATGACGTGTGGACGAGTCAAAATGCATGATCTGATGAGCTAACCATGGCCGCAACGCTCCATTGGACGCAGCCAACGGCTCAACGGAAACCAGCGATGCGACACAAGTCCCATGCAATGCAGCAACTTTGTTGAATGGACCGTTCTTTTCATTCACTGAATCGGGCCATGGTTTGAGGGGGAGCGAACGGACACATGTCGTGAGATTTAAGGAGTAGGATTAATAAGAGGTATTTGCGCGCTCGTCTATTTCAAGAACCCATCCATCCATCCATGTCAGCTTCAGCTGCAGCGCGCGCAATGGAGCTATGTGCTCCTAAGCAATGCGTTAATGTACCATCCAATTGCCCATTCCTTCCAGCCCTCATCCCTCATCGCCCATTGGGGGGGTAGGTTCCCCTCAAGACCCCGCCTTCTCCAAGGGCGATGGGGAGCCAGAGGTAAACATTGGGAGCAATGTATCAAAATGTTTTGCTCCCTCTCCCACCGAAAAAGCCAACGCCGTGCCGAGCCCCACTCGACGGTTCCTCTTGATCAAATAAAACACCAGTGTGATTCCCAAACAAGCAAAGCTGATTGATAAAAAATAAACATCGTAAAAAACCCAAGACAAAATTTCGAAGTGAAGACACTACCACACACACAAAACTCCGTGCCGCGTGACGACATTTTTTCGAGGACGTAAAAGAGATGGCCGCCGTTAAGTCTATACATGTTGTACATGCTGATCGCTGGTCATTTTTTGCAATTTTTTCTCAAGTTTTTTGTTTCCCTTTTAGATTTGTCTTCATAGGCGCATCGGCTCGCCGTCGTAGCCAGAGTAGATCATGGGATCGCCCATGCCCATCATGACTTCGGGGTTGGGACATGAGAGGACGTGGGGCTTAATAGTACCGAATTCAGACTCGACCAAGCCCTGATTTAGCAGATCCATATTTTGCATGACACTGGCTTGCTGGAGGAACTGCATGGTCAGATCGTTGGACTGGGGCTTGTTCATGGTCCAGGCGGGGAAGTTGGGTATCGATGGCGATTGCGCGGGGAACAGGGCTGCAGCGTCCATCTCAGGTGGTGGCGCGGAAAAGTCGAAGTCGTGGCTGCTAGTAAAGCTCTGGGGTGACAAAGTCATGCCGTTGGTGTTGTGGCTGCCAAATGCAGCCTTGCGGTAGTCCTGCTCAAAATCGGAGTGGTCGACCTCTGATGACGAGGCGCGCTCTGTTCGAGGATATGCCACGGCCGAATCAGTATCCTTGGTCTCCTTCTGCACCACTGGCTCCTGCTCCTTCTGTTGATCCTCAAGCTGGCGAGCCAGCTCGGCCATGTCGCCTTCGTCTTCAGGGAATACTGAGTGCACGGGGAGGTCGATATCGCTGTTGGGGCGGATGCATCCAAGCTTCTGAGCAATGTTGTGAATCACGGGCTGGCCGCGGTCGTTGAGCTCAGGCTCGCCAAGCTCCCATTGCTGGCCATTGCGGACCATGGAGTACAGCTTGTGAACGGTGGCAATGAGGGCGAGCTGTGTGTTTTCGAGAACCTCGGCGTAGCTGGTAGGGTGTTAGCAAAATACGGGACCCGGCCGCTGTCTCACAGTGACATACCCTCTAGGCAGCTGCTTGTACTCCATCTTCTTGCGGACGCCTGCAGTGCAAACCAGGCCGTCATCCTTGCATCGCTTGCAGGGGAATTCGCCATCGCACTTTGGCATACCATGTTAGCTCCTGTTGGTTTGGCTGGGGGGTGGTTGACCCCAAGAGGCAAAACCGCATACCTTTGTTTTCTTCATTCGGCATCGCTCGCAAGCCTTCCACACTCTCTTATGTCGGCCATCCATACCGGCGCTCTGGGTAATGTGGTCATGGTGGTGTATCGTAGCAGCGCTAGAGCTGGCACGCTTTGATGTTCGGTGGACAGGCTTGACAGACTTGGTGCTGGTGGTGCTCTTGCGAGAGAGAGTAGACTTGTGATCCTCGGCTGGAGGGGATGGCAAGCCTTGTGAACCCATTGTAATTGTGTATCACGGTGGGTAGTGGTGAATAGTTGAGTAAGGGTCAAGTGAGGTTGAGTTAATCAGGGTTGGCAACCGAATCAGGTCAAGGTCAATGTCAATGCCAAATGTCAATGTTCAGTGTTCCTCAATGTAGAGTGGATTGGTTGTGTGAGATGTGATGTAAGTGGGATGGGATGGAGTGAGAAGGAACCAGAAACTTGGGAAGGGACGATGTATAATAAGAATGGAGGAGGTCTGTCTGTATTGTAGGAAAACGAACGGGGAGCTTAATAATGGGCAAAAGAGTGATGATATAACGCGCAGAGCAGCTTGGGCTTGGGGGGAGTGGGATGTGATGGCGGGAGGGAGTGTGGAATCTGTCGAGCAAGAGCCAGGGTGTAAGGCGTGTGTGAATGCGAGAAGCGGCCGGGGTGTGAGGTGTGCGGCTTGTGCTGCTGCAGCACAGCGCAGTGCACAGCGGTTTCCAGAGATGTGCGACGGCCTTGGTAGGGATTAGGTGAGACGGGCTCGGAGTGTAGACTCGGAGGGTTTCGATCCAGTTTCCGCCGTGGGAGGGCGTGCCGTGGGCCGCGGGGGGTGCAGCTAGATCTTTCGGCGACGTCTTTATGTCCGAGAAAGCGAAAGCGACGGGGAACAGGGTGCCTGTGTGAATATGGATGGCTGTGTGGGTCGCCCCGCGGCGTCGTAGCGAGCCAGTTTTTTTGGCTCCAGGACCCCAGCAGCAGGACGAGACGACTTGTGCCAAAGTCCGCGCCGGCGGACTTACGGGCAATAGGATAGGGCGCCCTTTGGGGTGTGCTCTCAGTGGGCAGCGGTGGACTGGACTGGACTGCTGCTGGCTGTGGGCGCGCGCCGCCTGGAGGGATGGGGATGGGGATGGGGATGGGTAGTGTATGGGCTGACGACACGACTGAGGGGGCACCAAGGTGCTGCTTTTTTGTTGTTGCTGACCGAAGCACTTGTGCAAGCCGCTGCATTGCGTTGCGCCGCGTTGTGCTCGATACGGCAGTAACTGGGCGCTGATCACTGATCGCTGATCCGCCCGCAGTGCAGCGGTGTTAGACACAGGGCAAAGCTGATGATTACATTACTGCTCTAAAGGCGATTAAAGCACCCCCCGCTCATCCTTCCCTTCCCCCCTCCAAGCTCAAGCCCAAGCCCAAGCCAAAAGCGCCCTTTTTCTTTTTTTAACCAACAGATGGACTACCTTAATCAATCATAATCATGGCACAGCAGCAGTAGCAGCTTCCTTGCTGAGGCTTGAAGCATACGCGAATGGTGGCTCAAGCGGGCGTGCGAAAGCGAGTGCGAAGAAGCGGGCGGCTGCACAATGCTTGTTCGTCGTACATTTTTAGGGCAAGCCAAACATCGCCTGCGTATTTGCGATTCTGAATACGCTGTACGCAGTACGCACCTTGCAAAGTGGAGCAATGAGAAAACGTCCCTCTCCTTCTGTCCCTCTCTCCTCCTCCTCTCCTCCTCAGAGATGACCCGACCAACTAATATCTGATGGGGCTTGGAGGGCTCAACTTGCGCGCGGTAGTGTTGTATTGCGTGTGCCTAGTATGGCCCGTTGGATTACAAAAAGTGACCGTTATAGGCTACCCAACTTTGACAGCGCTGACACCTTGCTGTCGGCGCTTGCTGAATGTGGAGGGGTAGCAAGGGGACAACTGTAAGACTGGGGGGCATCAAGCTGATGAAGGATGATGCTTGGTCCGTAGCGTGTGGCTTGATTTGATATTATGATACGGAATGACTCCAAATATCATCGTCGCGTATTCCGTATTGCGTATGGGACGCCAAGTAAGTTTTTTTGGGAGAGAGCCAAAAAAGAGTTACATGGTAAACGTCTGAGAACCGTTGGATGGTGGGGCGGATTTGGACAAAAAGGCCTAAACGGAGACGCCATGACAGTCAGATTGATATCGGCGTCTCCTGGCGTCACAATGGATTAAGGTTGGCATTGGGAGGCGTCATCATCCATGGGTGTCAGTCCTGGCCGGAAGCATTTTGCATAGCACGACGCTTAGATGCCTGTCTGTCAACGAGGAACTCGAACAAAACAAAACCGCACACGTTCCCACAGATGCGGAATGCGGGCTGCGGGTGACCTCAATCTTCTGTGTGTGGGGATGCCCTACCATGCGAATTCACCGTCTGAGCTTCCAGAAAAGCCCGTCTTGGGCTACCAGCATAACGCGCGCACCTGACAGGGAGACCCTGCACATTGAGCGCCGTGTGCCGCAGTACCGACGTGGGTCGAGCTTCCGTCATGTCGACATGGTCGACACCGGACCGGGATTTTGGAGGAGGGGGAGGGGGATGAGTGAGGGGGATCATTGAATCAAAGAGAAAAAAAAAAGCTACAAAACAAGGTTGGTCATGTTTAATCGGTTCTTTTGCCCAGCAAGGAGCAAGGCTGCAGGAATAAAAAGTCCGTCGTGCATTTGTCATGACGGAGAACTGGAGAAACCGAGCTCTGTTAAACTCTAGCTCGCCGAGCTTGGCTTGGCTATGCAAGAAGGGGATCAGATCTGGTGATCATAGAAGCTGGGTTAGATTTGGACTTTTCGGCATCAACAAGCGGACCTTTCAAGACTCCGAATCCATGGGCCATTGTTTGAAGTTGCGAGTTGCATGGGGCGGGGAGGCCAACCGTCAAGGCATTGTCCAACAAGCTCAAAATGCCGTCCTAGGATTTGTGAAGGATGTGTGAAGTAGGAGTGTGTATGTGACAGCACGGGGCTAAAAAGCCACCTTTCACAGTCCGTGTGTTGGAGAAGACGACTTTGATTAACCCAAGAGTCCAAGCTTCACGAGGGCGGTGGCAAACGAGGGCAATGGGCAGTGGGCAACCGTGGTTGATGGAACCAATCTCAATAAACACCAAACGATGACCAATCTGTGTATGCCCCCCCCTCCTCCTCCTCCTTCTCTTTCTCCTTCTGACTCTCCAACATTGAATCATCCCCCCCCCCCCATCCCCCCTGTCTTCTCCAACGCCCAGGGACGGGGAACGGGGAACGGGAAGTGCCAGAGGGCGTGGAAAATCGGTGCTGCAACGGCCACCGATGAGGGGGCGTTTTTGGAATACTGGAGTCACGTTGGAACCTTAGTCGAAGTGATGTCTGCCCGATACGGACATTGGGGAACGTGCATGATGGCTCTCGTGTTGGGTTCAGTTCGCCATTGGAAGCCGTCGAGATAAACTCGGCACTGCCCTTTGATTTTCAAGGCTGTCAGACATGGGACCCCCTTGAACAGCCTCATTTAAGCAACCGCAATATGTCTGGGGGGGAGACGAGGGGGACGGGGGGGCGAAAGGGCAAGGGCCCGTCTGTGCTCACGCGAAGCTTTGGGAACAGCTTCAGAGTTCTCTGGGGCAAGGTAGCGGGTGAGTAAGCGGCAGCCGGAAGTTGTCATTTGTCATTGCGCACAGTTCAGTTGCACGGGAGCTACACTTACACACTATAATACAAGTTGGGGTTGTGGGTGCGTACGGCTCCTCATCCCAGTGGCCGACTCCGAATCCCTCGAGGCCATCAAGCGATCCAGGGTCTGTCTTCGACCGGCATCATCCGCAACCCAATCCAAATCCAATCCGCCGCCTGTTTGACACGGCCGTCAACTAATTTACTATTTTGTGGCTTTGCTTCCCGCCGTGGACTTGGCACCTCGGAGCGGAAACGAGCGAGGACAGAAGTCTTTCCGAAACCTAACCACTCCGCCAAACCCAACCATACGGCTCGCATCTTGCCCGCCGTGGTCTTCCAGCCCTATTGGGGATGATGATACCATGGATGCAACCCGGTCCGATGCACCTCGAGAACACCATGACCATGACCTGGGGGTGGAGAAACTCTACCTTGAGCCCATCCACAAGCACATACATAACATCGCTCGCACAGCCGACATCAACCGGATATAGACGCCAAACTGGCGGTGTTTGCCGTGCCAGTTGCATATGCCATGCTCCCTTAGCCTGGCGTTGGTGACGCATCTCCAGTGGTAGCGGCCCATCGCCGTCCCCCAGTCCGGACTTCTCATAGACCCGACGCCGATCGGACTCCGTGGTGAACGGCATTTGCACTGAATCCCACACGCCATTTCTCACCGCACCACCATCCATGATGCAGCGGGGGATTTCGATTCACTTTGTTTGATCTACGCCGGCGCTGCAATGCACCGCCCGACAGCCAAGGCCATGGCTGCAATTAACGACTGACATGGCCTTGATGTATTGCGTGTCCCGTTACTGCGGCCGCTGTAGAATTGCACAACTGAGGCCAAAAACCTTGTTGGCGTTAGCTGCTTGGCCTTGGCCCCCCTTACCCTGACAACCCTCACTGGCAAATCTCCTGCTATCTCACTCATCCCACCCCCACGGACCTATTTTATTTCCTCGTCGCTTTCTCTTTTCCTTCCACCGTAGTCGCTTATTGCATGCGCCGCCGCCAAGCTTTTTTTATGAACGAGGCGAGGTCGAGCGCCAAGCATCCACTCTGTAATTTTTTTCACCGTGGATCCTACACAGTTTCTGTCCATTGCGTGCTCACCAAAATATTGGGCCTATGGGCCTATGGACCTCTTTGTCACCGTCTAAGTCTCTGAGGGAATCTTTTATCTAGATTAGGAAGGCTTTCCACGAGGTCAAGTCTCATCCGGCATTTGCATGCAGACCATGAGAACTTTCGGCGAGATGTCGCCGAGGCTAGATTTTTCGCTTCGGCATTTTTCCTTGCTATCATTGATTTCTCATCTGCAAATTCACGACTGCACGAAACACAACACAGAATTAAAAAAAAATTCTGCAACCAGCTGACATGCTATACCCTTGACAAGCGCCATAGTCTGACTGATTACTATCTGGAGGCTTGAAAGTGCGGCAGGCTACGTCACACGCCCTTGGTTTGTCAGAGGCGTTTTTTTTTTTCTGACGGCGGCGGCCGGGCCCAGACGCTTATCCGTGAATTTCAAAGTATTGTATTGTACATGTCATGTTTTCGCGTCTTTGGCTGATGCCGAGGCGCGGGCCACAAACCAGTGAGGAAGGGGATAGTGTGAGCATCACTACTACTGCAAGTTGACAGTCAGAATCTTCCCCGCTAAGGCTATGTGTGTGTCTCAACCGGTTGGATTGGTAAACGAGCCGCCCCGTGATTCATTGTGGGCATCCCCGTTTGGCTTCAGGATCACCCTCCCTGACCTGACTCCAACATGGCGTTTCCCATTCCCACACCACCTAAATGAAGCCCGATCGACATTTCGGCTGTTAGCATTAGCCTTGCCATGCTGCACCGGCAATAGCAGCCGGGAACCGGGAATAATGGGTACAGGGCCAGAAGCCCACTGAGGGTCAGCCAGCCATGACTCTTGTCCTGGCAATTTTTTTGTCTCACAGGTCTCCATGAGTCGGGCAAAACACCAAATTGATGCTGACAATCAATCACTAATCATGATCGCTTCGCTCTCTCTCTCTCAACACCGTGGCCAGATGACCAGAGCCCCCCCAATGCATCAACGATGCACATTACGCTCGAATCTCGGGGACATGTTGTGGAATTGCTTCCGCAGGCCCCTCCAAGCCACAGTCGCCGAATTGTCTGACTCTGATGTCATTGTAAATAGGTCCAAATCCAAACGAGCTTAATCGCCGTTGGTGGCCGAACGGTGGGTGGCATCCTGAAGACATCAAGGGCCCCTAAACTCACCAGCCCGGCATTATCAGGCCGAGAGCCTGTGTCGTTTATTCGCTACACGGCCCATGGGACTAATCGATCACCCTCGAAAATGCCGAAGCCCGCTCCACGGCGTACGCCCCAGCCGCCTTCTAGAAACCCGCAGGAACAAGTCCATCACAGGCACCTGGCAGGGCTCGCCGCCCTCGGCGCCGAAAGGGTCCGTTGGCAGGGTGCCAGCATGGACCATTCTCGCATCCGAACTGCCAGCATCGGCGCCGAAAGTGACCATTCAGCATCGTCTTGGATCGACGCTGCGACCGCTGTCTGCCAACAACCCGAGGATCCGTTCGCTCGGTCAGGTCAGGTCAGGGGGACATGGACTGGCCCATACATTCTGCAGTGAAACGCTACAATATCTCAGACTTCCCGCCGGGATTTAGGTCGCCTCTCAATCGCCGAGGTGGACTCTCCCCTGTCCTGTCCCCGTGAGCCTTGTGCAGATGCACACACATACGTGCCGCACACAAGGCGGACGCCGTCTTTTTTTTTTGTCTTTTATCGATGCGTTGTTTAATCATGCTTTTTCCCTGCTTTATTCGTGGCATCCGGCCACCTGCTGGCTCGAGCTACCCTCGCTCGCACATCGTACACGGGCGTCCCACAGGGGACTGCTCGCCTTGATGCTCAATGCGTCATCTCGACAATTGTGCTGTGCCAGCGCGGCGGCTGCCCCTTTTAATGCCCAATCACGCAGCCCGTGGAATGCGCGCTAAAAGCATCCGGCCCAGCAAGGTCGACGATGCCCACCGGACCCCAAGCACGCGTCCAGTCAGGGTCAGGGGCCCTCTGCGCATTAATCAAGCTTTTGCCTTACGCCCTCGTTTTTGTTTTTTTTGCTTCCTTTTTCTTTTATTAGGATCCAAAACAGGAAAAGGGCAAATTTTCCATGACGTAGTGTATAAGAAAAATTAACTTCACTTACAAGTCGTCTAATCTTGACATGTGTAAGCGGTCGCCCTCGTAGTCAACTTCCGATGACACACCTTTTGATGCCAGCTCTTGCAACGCCTGCACTAAATAACACTCGGACCGAGATCGTCTGCTCTTTCAACCCAATTAGAATAGCTTTCAATTTACTCGAAATTAGCCATTGGTAATTGACTTGCAAGTGCGATGGCCTCAATGTGAAGATTGAATGAGGCCGCTTGGCATGGCGTTAGCTACGGTGTATTGCGGGTAGGTTGTGCTGTCACTAAGAATGGAATGCTTTCTATAATTATCTGGATTTGAAATTGTATGAGTGCACAAATCGACAGTCATGTACCTACGAGTAGCACGAAATATGGTACACGACGCAACTTCCCCTCACAACAGTGCAGTAAGAAGGGACAATCCAAATAAAGGGCACAACCGTACCATCATATTTTTAGCTGTGGCTTATTTTACATGATTTATTTCTGTACATTTATTCTTAGACTGCTGTTCTGAGGTGTATTCTGGTGTATTGCGTCTCTCATTGCCATCGAGTTACCCTATGGTGATTACAATATCAAGTATAGCAGTCGTAAACTTCTACCTCACACCATCAACACGTCCCGGTGCTTCCCATCTCTGGTTCCTCGGAGGCTAGGAATAGAGTAGACATCACGGGAGAAGACACAGGGTCCAAAAAATACGTCCTTGGTGGGTGTGCATGTAGCAACCTTCATGGCGAATGTCTCTTGTGATGACCACCCACGGTACTGCTAGCATGAAGATTGGGTTACACGGCATGGAGAACTCGGCATTTGTCTTCCTACAGGCTAAAAATGCCTCTCATCTACCAGTAAGGACCGTGCTATAGGTCCTCTTATGGTGATGTAGGCTTGGGTTTTCCGACTTACACGGTTTTCCCCGTGCATTGGTTCCCACATTTTGCTCCAACTCGACCATTCATTTGTAACCCGCCACCCAAATCGACTCGATTTCGAATGTCCTGTATACACTGGGGCGGGAACTGGGTTTCACAGTGGATCGGTTTGAATAGAGTGGGACACATTCACCGCGCGCGCGTGTCCCCAAGCTCTTTGCATGTCCGTTAACGGACGAGAACCACATTGCGTGGATCGCGGTTCGCACTTTTCTCGGCAGTGGGATTTTTTTTTTGTTCCCATACGTATTGCTTAGGCTAATATTCAACCTTCTCTCTGTCTCCGCGGAATAAATGTGCTGTACGGTCCCAGCAGAGTGGAGGTGATGAACGACATAAGCCGGGCTTTGTGGACCTCGAGCTTCTAGTTACCGCTGACACTCGCTTCGAGAAGGAAGTGGATCCTTTCAAGACAGGAGGTATTTCGCGTAGTTTCAACTGATTCCCTTGCCTGCACTTTTTTATGCAAATACATGGCGACAACTACAATGGCTATTGTGCCTATGCTTGGGGGCTTTATTGGCACACACGCACACACCCACCAGCCGACGTTCACAAAGCCTCATGATTACGAATCCCCCACCAGTGGCTATGGCAATCGGCCATGAACTTTTGGGCAATCGGATCGCTTACAAGTTGAACCCGACAAAAGACAGGGATACCCCCCTGCTGAGTGAGGTTCCTGCAATGGCTACGAGCGACGCAGATGTTTGGATGGTTCGAAAGCAGCCCCATGGCGCCGGTAATCGGTCCCGGACAGCAGCCAGCCACGGACGTCATGGGGGGAGCTGAGCGTATTTGTTTTTCGCATACGCCCAGCCGTATTGAATACGCTCGAGAGGCAGCGACATGGATTGCCTGCAGGAGATGAAGGGCGTGTCGTCAACAACGGAGTTCGGCATTGCGACTCAAACTGGGTTGGCTGGTTTGACCCAGATTATTCCCGCCAGTTCAGCCTCATCGCTGCATCCAAGCGCCGACACTCCGTGCCGAGGCCCCACAAAGTGCTACATTCGGGGCCGTAACGGCGATTCGCCTTTCCGACATGTGGGATTAGCTGATCTCCCTTTTCTGCTTGAACTGATTCGCGTTTGCGACCGAGCGGGTTAGTCGATCACCAACCAGCCAGCCTTTTCTAGATTGATAGACTTTCGCCCTTTGGCGGACTCGAAACTTGTCCGTCGCGGGTTTGCTGCTCGGGTGCAACCTCGATCGCGATGCCGTCTTTTCCCACGGATGGGCGTTATGCAAGCCTTCCCATGACCAAGCTTAGCGCCCGGATGCACAAAACACCTCACAAGGACGAAAATCGGCATTTGGGAAATGCCTCATCGGTCAAAGCGATAATACTGGGGATGGGCTCCTTCAAAAAGATATTGTACGAATTTTCGTCTGGGGCACCGCGATTATTGGGCCCGCATCTGTAAGCCACCGGGGTCATTCCGCGGGTTGGTTATCTCCACGTCTCTTTTTTTTTCTTTTCTTTGTGACGCTTTTGGCTGGACTGATGCATGAACGCCGTTGGACCCATTTGACCCTGAGTTCGCCCTGGGAAAATCTCGTCATTCTACAGAGTAGTTAGATCCCTTTCGGCTCCTACCCTTTCCGTTGGTAATGATGGCCCCCACCCATGGATCAAGGTGTGACTCTTCGGTCAGGGTCAAGGTGACCGACCCATGACGTTTGTTTTATCAGTAGAAGACGCATTGTTCGCATTTGTGTTGAAAATTATCGTAGTTGTATGTGAATACTTCTTTTGAGCAGTTGCTCGTCCTTGATGATTCTGTTTCAATTCAACGTAGTTGACCTCTCTTCAACAGGGACTTGTTTCAAAGCAAGAGAAGCACTTGAAGATGAAATTCGACAAGCTTACTACCCTTGCCCTTGTCTACATATCTAGTTTCGTCGCATACCGTATCACAGAAGGATGTGGATGTGGATGAGAAAAAAATCCTTCCAAGTCGGTGGACCCATGGCACAGCTGCCGCTAATAGCACCTTTCCGTCGCGGGATATCACCCTGATACGTGGATGTGAAGCCAGGATTATCTCCTCCAGCTGGGAATGGGGACCAACAACATGTTAAACCCGGCGGCCCGTTATCGGCCGAGTCTTGACTTTTATTGTTGTCTCGTTGGGGAATGCTGGCTACTGTTGCTACGAGAAAAATAATAATCTATTACTGGACCTCGAACCACGCTCGATGCAGATAACAGCGGGTATGCATAATGCATGCACCTGTGGTGGTTGCTGGATGGCTGGCCTGAAAAGGGCATGCCGTGATGCCTCCCGAACCTTCACCTCGGCTTCCCGTGGTGCCTGATCTATCCGAGGTTATAAATTAATCACAGGTCTTCTAGAACAGGCCTTGGCCGCCTCGTTCGATCCAATTTTTCTCTTAATGGATCCCCTTATCGGTAGTTTTCTTTCGGTAGACATCCGGGTTGAGGTGGGCCTCTTGAGCCTCAATGATGGCCGGCCGCGTTTGCATGTGCCCTAAGCTCTGAGAGCTTTGACCAACCACATCATGCCAAACACCTCCAACACTCCGATAAATCTCCAACCCTGGTCCAGTTATCCTGTCTAGAACGAGCCTCATTAGGGGCTGAACGCGTGAGTGGACCCAAGCGAACCATTGTCTGTTGTAGTGGAGTCATCTGTAACATTGTTTGGCGGTATGTCACGCTATTCGTCTTTCATGTCGAGGTGTGATGCTTGAATTAATGAAAGCTCAGGCCCATTGGGATAAGATCCATTCTGGGCCCATTTTTGGACGGAGAATGCGAGAAACCAGGCATCTAAACAAGCTAATAAATAGAGAATGAAGTTGAAAAAAACCACTATAAAATAAAAATAGAATAACTGATTTAGTATACGTAAAAGCTAAACGAGTATGGTATATATTTGCTGGGTTCGTTTCGAGAAGATTAGCCCAGCTAGTGGCAAATACGACCGATTTGACCATCCTTGCCGCGTAGCTATGCGCTAGCTTTACCTCAAACGTCCCATTCGTAAGTGATGATTTTGGGAAAGGATATTCAGTCGAGCGTAGGGCTGGCTAGGGGGGTGTTGGAAATCTTTCTCAAGCATCTCTTGATAGCAACAAATGTGAATAAACCGGGCCGAACCCGCGACGTCACCCCTGAACATACAAGCTTTGCATCCTCGGGTAGCATGCATACAGCTACCGACATCTGATGCCTTGTCCATGGACTTGACCCATGTGCTTGCAACCGCGGAATCAATCTTTTGATGGGAATGTGAATACCGAAAACCCCCCGAGACCACAAAAACTCGATTCTGAGCATTCTCCAATAGCCACCTGCTATTGAGCCACCGATATCGTCCATCACAGATCATTAAACATGATGAGTGGAGGAGCCTCTAGCTCACAAACAGCCCACGTCCACGCCGCGCTCGGAAGGTAATTCATCAACACCGCCGATTTCTTTCCATACGCCGCTGGGGTGAAGAGACGAGAATCATGTCGTCTGACCTTGTCTACTGCGTCAGCGGTGGCCAAGGCCAGAAAGTGCTCTCTGTGAGGCCCTCGAGGCAGCACACTACACCGAGGTTAGCACCGCACGATAACCGAGGTCTAGAATCAAAGACCATCATGAAACTTACAGCGCATTGCCAAAAATTCCATGACACAAACTGGGCTCTTTTGTGAGAAGACCATGACGCCAGACAAGGCCCTGCCCCTTTTTAATCGCCGTGTCGATTTGACCATGCAGCTCTGGAAAATAGGGGCGCAGCGATACGAGAGAGTAGATGTATCCAGGGGCACCGTGGCACCACTGAACGAGGACAGCATTTCGCCCTTCTTTGAGGGCCCGCGCACTGGAAGGCCAGTTACCATCTGGCATCTGCAGCTCAAGCAGTCGCCCGAGGCGGGACGAAAGCTGTGGTGCCAACGACGGGTTCGACAGGACGAGCTGTGTAATGATGCCGATGTCGCCATGTGCAGCGCCAAAGTACCGCTTGCCATGCCACTCCCAGTTGCCTCGCCCATCGTCGTCCGTGGCCAAGATCACCTCCGATAATCGACGTAGAGGAGATTCGACGAGGGTCGCATACTCGGGGACCCAGTGCTTGACCATGCGAAGAAGATAGAGAGCACCAGCTCGCCCGTAGGGTATCTCTGAAGGAAATGGGTCATCTTGGGATGAAGGATATGGGCCCAGAAGTTTGGGAATGTCGGAAAGGAAATCAATGACCCTTTCTTTGTCTTTAGTGATGCATGCGAGGACAGCTTTATAGGAGAGCTTTTCACACGCGATCCCGCAGTTGCCTCTCTCGAGAACAAGAGGTCCACGATCCCCTATCAAGTACTGTTTGGCCCAGTATAGTAGATCATTCCCAGCTACCTGAAGCTCAGGGTGTAAAGCGGACAACTGAAGAAAAAGATAGGCCAAACCAGTATAGCCAGTGAAGAGGCCGCCCAGATGCCGCTCGGCGTAGGATTCCCGTGGAGGAGCGTGTCTGAGAACAAGCTGCAGAGTGTAGGGTAGCAGCTCTCTCGGAGAGGTGCCCAGTGTTTGGGCTGGGAGATTGTTTGAGATGTATCGCTGGGCCATTGCGACTGAAGCTGTGGGGAACTGGATGTGGACAAGACTGGCCCAGGCTCCTCATTAATGTCAGAAGTCTGGTCTGGAGGGAGTGAGATGCCCAAGCAAGGAAATAATATAAGGCTGTCGACGCGCTAACCCTTTGCATTGTGTAACACAGAACATCATTCTTGTTTTGATCGTCGCTAGCCAGCTAGGTCAGTTGATTTGCGGGGAAGGAAGGTGTTGGGAGAGTGACAAAAGCAACGGTACAGTACAACTCTTGAAAAATTTACCCCTTCTATTTTTCCCCCCCAGAATCCCTTGCTGACTTATAAAAAATAGAAAGCGTAAAAATAAATGAACGATTTATTCTATATCTGAAAATTTCTCATTTTCTTCATCGCGTTTCTCTGCTATCAAAATGATGCGTTGGTGCAGCTTGAGTCTCGCGGTAACAAATGCGAACGGGTCATCAAGACACAATCTTCCAAGGTGTGTGTCGTACAGTGGCAAAATGCACTTGGACGGGAAGGACTAGACGAAAAAACATGGCACACGGAGGGCAGAAGTTAAAAAAAATAAAACGAACAGCCTACGAAAGACATCTGCCAGGGAAAAAAACACCACCAATGAACGTATGTATGGCTTGGACGCCTAGTATTCATTTTTGCTGTTGTTTGTTCCAACTTCTCACGAATTGTTGTATTCTGGGTTACATAGAATTTCTTGCTTCCTATTACCTACCTGTGGCCTGACATTGTCATCGAGATTTCTTGACCCTTTTATTTTTGCTTTTTATGTACACAAGTGTCACTAGCAGCTGGAATCGTCTTGTCCGTGGCTGCTGTGGAGTCGCGTGCGCACAACGTGGCGTGGAGTAGTGATTGGAGATCTTCCCTCGGTGACGTCTGCAGCTGAGACGCGTTGATCTGATCGGCGATTCGCGATGGCAGCTTCAACCGCATGATGGCCATCAAGTGATGGACGCCTCGTTGTGTGAGACCAGTTTTCCAAGGTAAGATTGGACGGGAAGGGTGGGATGGCACTGGTACGTACCCCACGCTCTGAAGCAACATGCCCCGCCAACTAACGCCGCCGGTGCTGATGAGTATGACGACATTGACTACTTTCCTTCTCCCTTGCTCCCAGCACACATCCCTCGACGCTCAAAAACATCGCCTATTGCGCTCCTGGAGATTGTCACTCACACAAGCGGCTGACATCTGATCACCGGTCACCTACTTGCTTTTTTGCCTCTTTGACCTTTGCTGTGACGAGCACTAGCTATCTCATTCGCCATGTCGAGCAACGACGAAACCCAAGCTCCAGTCAAGCGAAACCGCGTGGTCGATTCCGTCGGTGAGAGAGCACAGGAAGTTCTGTACGGGAAAAAACAAGTCTCCTTTTTGTAGCGAAAATAGAAAACTGACACATCTGAAAAAGGAAGGAGGATTACGACAAGGCGAAGGAGGTTGTGTCCGATGCCGCTAGAAGCCGGGCCTATCTCTATCCATTCAAGGTAAAGCTTTCAACAATCACTTCAACCTGTATGCACCCTAACTAGGAAATTTACCAGGGAATCGTATACTTCCTCACTCACCGTTCTCTATGGAGGCCTTTCCTCTCGAAACTCGGCCCCTTCATTGGCCTTTCTGCTAGTGTCATTGGCACCATGTTTGCCGTGACCTATATCCCCCAGCTGGCCATTCTCATTTTTGTCAACGGCCCACTCGCTGTGTTTTCTACGGTGCTCCTTGTTCTAAACGAGAGCTCGGCGATAGTAAATGTCATCTCACGAACATGGCTTGTGCAGGATGCGCTCCTGGACACGTTTGATGCGACGCTGATTACTCGCAATGGCACTGAGATTGTGAGTGAAGGCCGCGAGATTAAATCTGGAGGTGACCCAATGGCAAAATTGGGAAAGATTTTGAAGAGCCCCTTTGAGAAGTTTAGTCCCAAGGCTCTCATCAGGTATCTCATGTATCTTCCGCTGAACGCTATCCCGATAGTGGGTACAGGCATCTTCATTCTCTTGCAGGGTCAGTCATCCATATCAAGGACTAGAGTCGATATCTAACTTAATTTCAGGGCGTAATCGCGGTAAGGGGGTCCATGGTCGGGTAAGCCTTTTGTTTCATTGACAAAGTGTTGCTTTGATCAGTGTTAGTACTAATCTTCATTAGTATTTCCAACTGAAAAAGTGGTCGGCTTCCAGACAGTCAGATTGGCTTAACAAGAATGTTGGCCCTTACACAGCGTATGTATTACATGCTATGCCTATCGGTCACGGTGACACTTCGACTCCTAGGCCTCGTTTGCTGATACATCACCACAGTTTTGGACTCATTGCGACTGTGCTTGAGATGATTCCCATTGTCTCTATTTTCTTCACGTTCACCAACACAGGTACGAGCCTTGCTACACTTACATTGAAGTCAAATTGACGTTTATTAGTTGGCGCCGCGCTATGGGCAGCTGATATCGAGAATAAGAACAACTCAGTAGCAGAGGGCACAGCACCAGAGCTCAGGGAGACCGCGAAGAAAGCCGAATAAGTGAGAGATTTTGACGGAAAATCGCTATCATGGAGTTGAATGTAAGAATTTGCGCGCAAGTATTTTTGAAAATGGCGTTTGATGTTGACTCTCGGCTCGGTATAGAATGAAAATATCCGAACCAGAGGAAGCCCAGATGGTGCAACAAGGAAAAGTTTAGTCGCAACAATAGTAATCAAATAAAATATATTGCTATCAAAGTTTTTCTTTTAGTTTCAGCATTTGGTGCCGAAATACGGACGCCTTTGGGCAACTCAACCGGTTTCGTGTCCCATGTGGCTGAGACTAGGTGTGGAGGTCTGCGCTTGCAATTATTCCTATTAAGGAGTGTGTCTGGCCTGATAGACCACCACGAGCCAAGTTCTCTGCTGCAATGAGGCATCCTTTATTTGCGAGACCAGATGACGTTCTAGCTTTGAAATCCGCATGCCACCATTACGGAACTGACATTTCCAGGTCCCCGTTTGCTCGAATTCGTGTTGAATCGTTGCTTAAATTAGAAATACACACAAACGGACGGGAGATTAATGGCAAATGAAATTCGGCAACGAGCTACGGATTCGCTAATCAGCCAAGTCACACTAATACACAAGAGAGGCCACCTGCAGAAAGTGTTGCTGTTGTACAGAGCATTGATGGATGCACAGGCCTAGCCGACCGAACTGAGATGAGATGGTGGGGATTGCTGAGCGGTACGAGGTATCACCGATCCTCGTTTCGTGGCATCGTAGAACAATAACTGAAGGAGCTTCGTTGACTAGAAGGGGGCCTTGTGCGCGCGCGGAGAACGAAGGGGGCGGATTTTCGGTGAAGTATCTTTGGTAACTGAGACTAGTCAATGGATGAGACTCATCTCAGAGGCTGAGAGTTGGACATGGGGATTTTTGTGAAATTGAGACTGTGGCAAATAGAAGGAGTCGAGACGCGGAACGAAGACCAGTTTAACGGAATGAGTCTGAGGGACAAAGGTAAGGGTTCTTGGTCAGTGCTGATTCACAGAAGCGGGAGAAGCGAAGATGACGGCTACATTGTTTGCCTGCTGGTTTCCGAAGCCGTCCGCAGGACCGGGGTTTGGCATTATCAAGATGGTGGAGATGAGATGCGCCGACCCGAGAGTCGGATTCGGAGACAAACAGCACGGAATAGATATGGCGCCGTCCAGTACAACAAATCTTGTGGGTAATTCATCACCCTTCCCGTCGGTTGGCTGATTGCATGTTTGTGGTAGGAGTGTCAACGACCGGCAACCAGATGGGACACGCGTTGAAACAGAGGTGCGGGTATAAGGGACTAAGACCTCTTTCACTTCTGTTGCCTTCTTCTGTCTTTGGCCTGGCAGTTGTTGTCTCTGCGTGACGGCTGGCACCAGGCGCGCCCTCATCCGCGCTTTTTCTCGCACACTTAATCGCGTCAAGCTTCTCCTCGATCTGTGTTTTTCTTCCTCCTTCTTCACACTCTCCCTTCGTTGTTCCTTACCTCTGACATTGGTAGTTCCTTCGAATACCAATCTCTTGGTCAAGGGCTTTCGTTATTTTACCCATTTATCTCTGACGTGTTCATACGCTCGTTTTTCGTCCTCAACCGGAGCCACGTCCACCTTCGTTTCTACTCTAAAAGGTCGGTTTGTGCTGCATGAGCGTAACATTTGGTCTATTATTTACTGACACCGTCCGAGATAGCGAGTCTAACTTCAACATGAAGGCATCGGCGGTGCTTTTGGTCGGTTTCTGGCCGATTGTGCTGCTGCTCATGCTTCTATCTGTGGTCTCAGCTCAGCGTGATCTACCTGTCCTCGTGAAGCGTCTAGTAGCTCGCAACAACAGCGTGGAGATCAGTTCTGATAGCAACAACTATGGGATCCCTCCTCCATATCTTACGGCTTATCCTACTGCTGGGACTGTTTCGGATGATGGTGGTAGGTTCAGTATTTCCGCAATATTTCAAGGCTTAGATACTGATGAAACAGCTATAGACCAAGCTACTGATCGGATAACCTCAGTGTTCACTGCCTCTAGTGCCACCACCACTCTCTGGAACACCACTACATTGGAAACACAGACATCGAATACTGAAGCAACCAGTTCGTTTGACGACCCCGCTTCGGAGACGTCCACTAGCCTGAAGACTGGATTTGATTCGCTTGGCACCTCCACGTATGATTCCACCATTGAAGGAGCCACGCGACTCGGGAGCCCGACTTTTACATCCTCTGAGTCAACTGGTACATCTGAAATCACAATTACTGTGACTGAGACCTTTTCCGAATTACCTTCGGTCGTGTCTTCTGGTATTGAGACTCCATCATCCAGTCAGGCATGGAACCTCACTACTACCTATACCGGAAATTCGAGTGCTGCGGTGGGTATCTCAACCCATTCATCAACTGGTGTTGCAAGCTCTAGCACTGTGTTTCCGCGGCCTCAATCTTCCACTGGAACTGGCTTGGGATCTACCTTTGTTCCCGCAACTAGCTCCTTTAGTGCTCCGGCTGGCAACTCTACTGTTGGAAGGAGTGAGCCAACTGGGTCTTTTAATACTTCTTCTGCATCAATTAGCTTGAGCGGATTATCTGTTGAATCAACCTTTCGAAAGGAGGGTCTTACAGTTCCTGAAACTATTGCAACCATGCCTACCTCCTCTACCGCCAATGAATGGCTGACTTGGCCAACATCGGATCTTGACCAGACATCTCCGACCTCGACCACTGTGCAGTCGACCATGTTCAACAATTCTGCCATGACAAGGACGGCGAGACTGAGCGTTACTGGTCTTTCTAGCAAACCTGCGCTCCCGGATCCGAGCATTGCTTCATCCTCAATCGCCTCGAGCATTGGTGGCAATTTTTCGTGGTCTTGGTCCGAGACAGTGACTAAAACGCTCTCTCCGGTGCTCACCTCTCTACTCTCAAGATCTTCGTCCGGTACGCGCCATGCGGATCATACAGTACCGTCATTGACCATCTCGAATATTTCGGTCTCGAACTCCAAGACCCCACACTGGCCGTTGGTTTCTACCCCTTCTACCACTTCCCTCCAGTCAACAGCCAACTCCACATCCCAGTCAGGTCATCATAAAGTCACTGTGGTCACTGTGACTGGAGGGACGGTAGTTACCATTTCCCCGGGAGGCTTTGGTACCACACCAACTGGAACAGCCGAGACAGGCAGCTTCACATCGCCCAATATCTTGACCGAGTCTACTCCGATTGGCTCGTCGAACTTGACGGCGACCATGTCAAGCAACTCTAGCAGTTTCACACCCTTTACATCTGATTGGTCAACTGTCACTCTGGAAGAGTCCACGGGCGATTCATCCTCGTTCACAAAGAGTTCTTCGCTCCCTCCTGGAGTCTCGAAGACCCCTTCCCCCACCAACGTGACCAAGACTGCAAGCACTTGGTTTGCAACTACTACAATTGACATCCCTGCTTCCACAAGCGGCCTTAATAACACGGCAGCTGGAACGTCGCCCACAACATCATTTGCTATCAACGGCACAGCCAATGGTGCAAATGCGACGCCGCCTACATCCACAGGCACAGGAAACGCCCAAACAACTCCTGCGAACAACAGCTCTTGGTCCACCATCACCGATCCTGTTTGGACTTCTGTGGTACCGACCACTCTTTCAATCCCATTGAGTCGCAATGACTCAATAATCTCGATTAGCATCTCTAGGGGAACAAACATGCCACCATTTCCTTTCCCGACCAATGCGTCCCTCATTTGGCAAACTACTACTAGTTCAACGTTTGTTGGCTCCAAAACTGCCTCACTTGATGGTTCTAGCTTCGCGAATAGCAGCATGAGCAATAAGGAGATCACAATGCCAACTGAAAGTGCCACCCAAGTTACGTTGTGGCCGACTCCTCCAACCTCGATCTCCAAGGGCCACAACTCCACCACCGGGCCACATTGGACGATGAACGCAACTTCCAGTTCAAATGATTCTCAAAATAGGTCCTATACTAGACATCACTCCAGCCCTAGCATTGATCTGAGCGTCTGGAGTACGGTTACACTCCCAACTCTTCCATTCCCTGTCCCTCCGTCCTTGGACCCGACATGGACCACGATTCCGGCATCCCTTACCGCGAGCCTGAATATATCGGATTCACCCTTGTCTTCTTCGGGAACAATGACACCCCCGTTTCCGATGCCCTCAAACTCCACCATGAGCGGGTCAGCCACGGGAACAGGAAGTCCACTGCCTCTCCCATTTCCGACGTTCAGAAGTGCCACTACCGAGCAAGGGTCATCTGCACACACCCCATCCTCCGCTGTGGTAAGTGGAGCTGGCTTCTCCAATTCCTCTGTGGTAGCATTGTCAAACTTAATGCCCACCTCTGTCTCCAAGACGGTGACGCAACTTTTTTCAACCTGGAACTCTAGTGCGTTGGCAACTTTGCATAGCTCTGGAGTGAGCTTGTCGGATGGAGAAATCACTACTACCACAACCATCGTGATCACTCAGTCACGTTGGCTCACCACACCCACAAGCTTCTTGGGTTCGGCTGGTAACCCACAAACTCTTTGGAACAACTCAACTTTGAGCTCTCCCCGGCCCACCGAGGCGGGCAGTGAGTCTATCACAACAAGCTTGTCCACGGAGTTAGGCGCAATGCAAACTTCCGGGGTGTCTGCATCAACGTTGTCGATCAAGACAAGCTCTCCGATCTGGGCTAACTCCACTTCGGGGCTTTCGGGGCTTTCGGGGCTTTCGGGTACCGCTGGTGCTTCGGGGTCCGTAACTCCGCCAGCTTCCTCCATTTCTGCAGTTACCTCGATGGGCGTGGCAGCCAGTTCGACCCTATCAGCCCCAGCCGGATTAACTAGTCCGCTCCCACCCTGGGCCTCCCTGGGATCCTCAACTGCAGACGGGCGGCGATCTTCCTTAGTTCCATCCGCCATGCGGAATTTGACGATCTCCGAACAATCTTCGCATGTGGGTGCTCAGACCACATCTACCGGTGGAGTGGCAAGCACATGGATTCCCGCGATTACGACTAGTACGTGTTCGTATGCATCCAACTCGACTAGGCTGTGCACTTCCGTGGATATCACATCACAACTTTCAACGGTCACAGCCAGCCCTAGCGTAACGGGAGCAGCAATTGGCCAATTGACCACCAATTGTACTCACTTCCAGAATGGTACAGCCCCCGCACGATCGTTCACTCCTTTTGTACCAATCCCAATCACGTCGGCATGTCTTTCGTCTAGCACGGCGAGCGCTTGCACCACCTTCATGTGGACTAATACGACCCAGGGCGTCACCTTAAACAGTACGTAAAAACTATGCTTCTCCATAAGAATTCTATACTGACTTTTGCGGATTAGAATCTAATGCACACGCTTCACCAACAACTTTGAACACGGTAACAAGGCACAATAAGGTTTCCCATAAGAAGCCTAAATACCCTGTCCCTGTCGACATGCATTCTGCTCATCACGGGGCGCCCGAGGGTGGAGACGTTTCTACTCACCGTCAAATCGATGCACAATTGCTTGGTGGTGCGATGGGAGGTGAAATCTCACCGAGCCGAATCATCCCTCGGTGGGAACATGTGATTTCTAAGCTCAAAGGTCTCTGGCGAGGCGATGATCGCGAGGGCGAAACCCGATATTCCGGGTCGGTGTAATAATTTTGATACAGCCGGCATGTATACTCGGCTTAAAAGTGATGGAGGCTTTAATTAATTGGCCCGAGGATGATTGTTTGGACGGACCTCTTTTGTTTTGTAGGACACAACCCCATTGGGTTAGGTGGAATTTGGAACGTACGAGGACACACATCAATTGACCTGAGGGGAATTCAGGATTGTGGATTGGGCCAAGTTTAATTGGGCTCTCCATGTAGGAAAGATTGCAGAGAGATACATACAACTTCGAGGACTAGTACCCTGAAATGGAAATTATTCTGTTGATACAATTGTCAATTTCATGGGGTGATATGAAAATCGGATATTAGGTCGAGTGTTCTACTAAATATTATTGTGTGAATCAATGTATCAGAAAATAGGTAACCCAACGAAATTTCCTCTTGAGTGGTATTAATCCTGCCTGTTCAGCACCAATCCAACGTATGATCGGCTTGTTAGTGTCGATCATCTATAATCTCGAAATGTGCGGCCGTTTTTCAATCAAACAGCACTTCTGATAGGCGTTCTAGAACCTCTTCCTGATCCCAATCGGTGGTCAAGATGCGGTTCATAGACTCCTCCATCTTCCGCTCCACAACCGTCTCCATGGCTATCTTTTCTTCCTCGCTCAGGAGGTTCACCCTGGTTCTCCACAAGTCATCGTCAGAGACACCGCACCTCCGACTGCCAAAGAATCTCTGATCCAAGAACTTCCAAAAGATTGTATCGAATGCCCAGCTCTTTCGCGCAGCATAGTTGAGCCAAAACCTTCCAGTTGTCCAACTCTCTCGCATGTATTCGGAAAGTTTGAATGGGGCCGATTCCGAGCTCACGCTGTTCTCTGCTGCTTCCATGGCTGAGAGCCAGGTGTTTAGACGATCAGCGTATACTCTCTCCCAATTGTCAATGTTGGGAGACCACATCTCAGGCACCTCTAGAAGTAGCCACCAAGGAGGATCGAGCACAAATTGCGTGGGTGCAACATATGCAAATTCCCAATCAATCACAGCGATCACCTTGTCGGCTTCGTCTAGAAGAGTGTTGGCTGGCCTAAGATCGTCACACCACAGCCGAAAAGAATCTGATCTATTCGGAGTGGAACAGAGCGATATAGTAGTCTTGGATTGGGCTGACCACTTATCCTCAGAAAAACCAAATACGGATAGTCGATTTTGTCGAGCTAACTTATAGAACAAGCGGCGAGCAACATATTTATTTCGACAGTCGTCCTCTGAGGTAACCAGGTCGTTTCGCTGGAAGACTAGCTGTGCTAAGTGCATTTCTGCCATTGCAACATACCATTCATCAGCAGTTCCGTACGTCTTATTTGGTGGCGGTAGTGCAATCTTGGGGATGTTGGCAAGCTGAAGCATGTTGTTCATATTATGTGTTATAGGTCGCCCAGTTACCAAATAGGAACCATCCTCAGCTGTCGAGAGAGATCCGATACGAGGAAAGCTCGGTTTGGTAAGCTCCAATAAACGAGATGCCATTTCCTGATATAGTGATTTTAGCCTTGCCTCAGAGATGTTGGGATTCAGAATTGGGGGTTTGTCGGGATCCTGGCCGGGCATGGCCAAAGCATCTGACATGTCTCTGGGGGACTGCATGTACTCCAAAATGATATAGGGACCAATACTTGACCTAAGACGATAGGTGAACAGCCTTGGAACTGGAACGCGAGTGTTTTGGGAAAGGTAGGTAGCCGTTGAAGCCTCTGGGAGGGTCTTTTCTTGCGGAAACTGAGCCAAGTGAGGGCAGGGCAATCGAACAGCGATATCTGTAGGCTCTCCATCAAGGCGAAATCGATACAATATGTTGAACCCACCGATGAATAAAGGTGGTATAAGAGTTGCTGGTTTACCGAATTCTTTCTCGACTAGAGATGAGATGGAGCGACAAGTTGATTTGAGCAGCAGTTGCTTTTGGGTGCGCTCCCATTCCCGATCGTTTTCCTCCCACACAAGCATATCAAAGTTTTGTCTGGCTGCTTCCATTAGGATAATCCTATCCAGTGATGGGAAAAACTGTGTATTGGATGGGCAACGTAGCATTGGTTGAGAGAGGTGTGATTGTCGTCATATTGTCAGATTTGCACTTCAGATAGATATTCAAGGCTGAGCCGCTCCCCCGCTCGCTCGCCTTGTTTTGCTTGATCACCGCCCACGTGACGTGGTATTCCTACCATCGGTTAATCTGGTCTGTTTAGAGAAAGTGACACTGTATTCGGAGTTCGGATTTAAAATGATGCCAGCGTGAAGTTGCTGCTGCAAGTCATGGTTGGATTCGTGTTCGTGTTTAATTAATTTTATTCCTCATTTGTCCGCACTGGACGAATTATTTTGATGAGCTCGCTGACTACAGTGGCGCAGTCTGCCTCAAATGTAATAGGCAGCCGCGTGCAAGACATCGTTTCCGCTCTTGCGGAATTTCCACAGCGGTTTCGGGCACAGTTCAAGACATCTGCAACTCCACTGCTACAAGTTATCAGAGGCGGAGGAAGCACCTTTGCCGCGTGAAGAAGGCATAAGCACCAGAATAATATGTTGCCATCGTCTTCTTTGTTTCCGTACGGTCTAGGAGAATCTGAAAAAGTTGGCACTATTTGGCACTCCTGGACAATTCCTGCTAGTATAAATTTCACAGGAGGAGGTGTGTTTCTAGATTTAATGCGACAAGCACCCGATCTTTGAATTGAATAATTGGTCTCATTTAGAGAGTGTCTTTTTGAATTAATACGGCTGGCAACGCGGGCATTATCCGAACTGGGGAGGAGATTGCCCAAGATGCCGTAGGATTCTAGTGTCTGTTTAGGCGAACGCAAGATACACGTAATAGAAGTCGGATCTTGATTGGAAGGACCAATCAATTAATTCAAAAAAAATTGGCAACATATATTGACCTGACACACAGAAGCTAGTGCTGCTTTTGTCGTCCACTTTCTCCTTGGCCACCAAACAGAAAGAACAGGATGCATCATCGACGACGACTAATTAGGAACGAAATAGAGCTAGCAAACATGAAGCCAAGTAAAATGACATTGATTTAGGTCAATCGTTTTTTTTTTTGTTTGCTATAATTTTCCTGACTACAACACCTGGGCGGCGAACATTTTGCGCCATCTGTCGTGTATTCTCTTGGTGGCGGGCCTGTACTGAGAGGAAACGACCTCGAAGTTTTTAGGGACAAAAGCACTGGGAAAATTAAAACTGTGCAAGAGAGAAAAAAGATGAGGAGAGGAGCAAGGACGTGGCAGAAGCTATTAGCGTCTGCCTTAACCTAGCACCAGGACGTAGGATCACACAATTATTAAGAATTCATATAACGATAGCAAAGGGAGTATCCCTGAGAATTAAGACGACAGCCGTGAGAGGTCCATATTATCTAGGTCACGTTGTGCCGACTACAGATCGATCCTCAAGCTCAAGGTGTTGTTGAAAGTGACGGTACCCCAGTAAGGTTCCATGCCCGCATTTCCAACATTAACGTATGTGCTCTCGGAAAAGATACCTTGCTTGGACATTGCGAGAAGCCAATCCTTGATATCTCCCGTAAAGTTGCCGCTGACACCGTCTCCAAACTGGTTGGCCTCGGGTGCGAGGAGCGAAGAAACGGTAATGCCCGTGTCGGTGTTCTTGCCTTGGTATAGCTTCCATCCATCCTTTTCAAATAGTCCATTGATGGTCGCCACCGGACCCTCAGCCCATCCGATAGGAACCTGTCCACCTTCCCATCGGAGCCAAAGCATAAGCTCCTGAGCCGCAGTAGACGTACTGTCGCCCTTGGTGTCTGAAGTCATAAAGTCGTAGACCACATTGCCTAGAAAGTGTCAGAATTTTGCCAAGAGGTTCTGTCATAATAGAATACGGACCTTTATATGCACTAGTGTTTGAAACGGCCCATTGGTACGATGACGGAATGCTTGCGATCTGGCTGAGCTGCGTTTCCAGGTTTGTCGTCAGACCAATGAAGGAATAACCCTTGACAACATCAGTGCCAACTGAAGGATCAATGTCCCAGACACTGTTCCAGTGGATCACTTGGCTGTCTCCAGATCCTGAAGTGTCGTACAGTCCGGTACAGCAAGACCCTTCGATGGACTGGTAGTTGTAATTCATGGAATATATGATCCAAGGGGTGCCGCTGAGGACCTGGTAGGCATTTGGAGCGCCGCAAAAGTTTGAAACGGGCTGCGATGCGCCCGAAACAGTGGCCGCCAGGGCCGAAAGTACAATGGGAGAAAAGGAGCGCATTTTGTCAAAAGAAGAAAAAAAGAGCGACCGTGGAAGCGAAACCGAAACGATTGAAACAATGGAACAAAGCTAAACAGCAAAAGTCGCTCAAAATTCAGCAATAGACATCTCGGATGATATGTTTTATATCCTTGGAAAAGGCAGATTGTGATCCAACGGCCCACGATAAAGCCACTCAACTTGATTCATCAAGGGGCCGCACTACGCAAGCGAGGTCGGCAGCTCGTCACGTCAAAGTCGTCTAGGTGAAACAAGAACCGGGGTGACGTGGGGCTCGTCTCGTCTCCATGGTTCTGGGCACCAGGTAACCATGAAAGGATCGCATAGTGAGTTCAGCTCAAAAACAGGAGCCGGCAATTGGCGATGCGATTCGAGGAATTGTGTTTTCCGAGGGGACAGATAGATTGCAGAGCGGCTGGGGGGCATTAGGTTCCGGCCCAAAGGCCCTTCTCAGCAAAGTGCGCCCATTGCTCGACCCCCAGCGATGCATTGCACCAACACTGAAATCGCTTCTAGAATAAAAACATGGGAAAGAAGAAATGAAGACGGACTGACAGGAATAAGGGCCGACCGTTCTGAGGTGGTTTTAGTAGCTGGGGAGGGGAGGAGGATAGTGGCCTGGACTCCGTTTTAGCATGAGTGATTGACGACCCACTGTGTGAATAGAGTCGGATCAAACCACCACAATTTCATATTGAGTTCGTAGATCTTTATCAATTCTTAAAAAAATTCTTATATACCAAACCTTTCATTCTCCTCTAATCCCTAGGATGACGTCAAAACCACCTAGCGTCAGAATACTCGCCATGTTCTTTGCTCACTCAATGTCACTAGGCCGGATTTTGACGTCCTTTATTACCTTTTTCTGCCATTTCTTGACTGCCTAGGAGGAGAAGAAAATACAAACAAATTAGACATATAATTGTATTCTTATTAGTATTATTTGTTTATTTTTAGGTGTTGAATTAACATTTTGAGCAGTTAAGTTCTGTAGTGCCTAATTGGACAATGTCACGAGAGCACAATCTTTCAGGGAGTGCATTGTACACGATTTCTTAGAGCTGGACGCACGTGGGCAAAGAATTTGTGACCCTCCTTCAATCTTACAATTGTAAGGCTTCGGGTAGTCGCAAGGGGAACTCCTGTCGCTAGCATGGTCTCTGTGGATTTGGACAATGGACATGGAAGGGCTCAAATAGCGTGCATTGTTTTGTTCATTAGCTACTCGTTTCTCGTTCAATTTCATGCCAAAAACGCATCCTTCAAAATGGACCAGTACCCATCTTGTGTCCGTGTTCGAAGTATGGAGACCTACGACGATCTATTAAATACCTGCAACACTACTCGTCGATTCAAAGGTGAGTTTAAGCTGGAGAGCCATCCGGGATGCCCGGCGCGTTGTCATGATAAGGTGCTAATCATGACCATGAATGGTTACTCCAAGAGGAAATTTTGGTAGATGCGCCTGATTTGACGTCTTATCTGGTCCAATGAGTTCGCCTACCAGATGCCAATGTGCAGCTTGCCAAATCACAACCCGCAACGCAGCATCATCTCGGCTCTCTCCTGCCTTTTCAGTCACCATTACAAGAGCCAAAGGTCGCCGCCTTAAAGGAGAGTGATCGCAGTGATTGACAACTTCGTTCGCAAGGCGGCTTCCAGTCGTTTCGATCACAAATAGGGTCTCGGTGGCCGGCTGAGTTGAGTTCAGTACTGATTCTGGACCAGGCGCAAGGTATGCGCAAAAGTCAATATATTTCGGAAGGGAAAAGGTTAAAAAAAAATATTCCGATAGTATAAACTCCTATAGGAATGATACCGCGACCGTGAGAGACGAGCCGCATGGTCCTGAGAAGACGGCCGAGGCCAGGCGGTTTGTATGAAGACTGGCGAACTCGGGTACGAGGATGCCATTATTGCTTCACTCGAGAACTTTGAGATATCGTCAAAAGGGTCGAGATTATCGAACGTATGCGATAATACTAATAGGGAGTAGGTAGAAGGAAGGCTAGAGAGCTACAATCTTTCAAGGGCTACATTGTATCTACGTGCGAGCCATATCGCCTTAGTACCCCACATGCCAGGCAACTAGGACATTTACTATCCCAGTTGACGCGTGCATATCCAGTCCAAAATTGGGGAGAAAGCATGCATGTGCCCCGAATGGCCTAGCAATGGAAATCGTTTGGAAAATCTGAGATGGGGGTATCGTCAAACCCTTGTCCGCAATCGAATGCAATCATTGGCGCTGGCGTAGAAATCTTGTATCTCATCTAAGTATATGATATCAACGTACGTTATTGCATTTTTAGGAGGAGGGGCGATTAATTATCACGACCCCATCACTGTGAACTCTAACCACCAGGGCTTTGTCTCGTTGGTCAGTGGTGGGTGGGTGGATCAGAGCAGCCCGTGCCTGTCCTCAAAATGCCGGTGGGGGATCTGGGGATGACGTTCATCTTTGGGGGGAGGGGGAATACTCCACAGCGTAGAAATGGGCTAGAATCTAAGGAGCAGAATATGTGGTTTAATGCGTGATTTGGTGCTGGCTAGGTAAGCTGCTGAAATCCCAGAATTCTGGTGGCGTAACAGTTCAAGGCGTGATACGCGGTTAGATTGCAGCGCAACCCGGACGATGCGACCAATGGCAGTGGGAATAGTACAAGATGGTGTGCAGTGATTACCATCCATCCCACGCAAAAGCCGGAAACAAGGTTCATCATATCTGGAGACTGAAAGGAGAATAAAAAATTAAACAAAGAAAGATAGAAAGGGAAATCATAATGCGAGGGATCAAGAACGTAGCATCAATGCGTTCGGTAGTTCCGTGGGCGCGTGCTCCCACAAGTGTCTGTGAATAGAACGAGTATGGGTTATTGGGTGGTATCGGGAGGCACAAGACCACACAGCCTGGACGAAGCGATGATGGCAGTGGTAATCTGTACATGGAAATTGTTCCGCCCAGTGGGATGCCCCAGTCGCTTGGACTATCGGAATTAAAATACGAGAAAGAACAATTTAATAATGGAAGCGTCCGGGGGTTGGGCAAAATCCGAATGTCCAGCCGGGATTTTTTTTAGTCGGGACCAAGGCGCTATTGGCCCTATCGCCCCATATTTGAGGCCCAGATTTAGATTCGCTCCGTGGTGCAATCGAATCCTCTCGCAGGGCCGGAAGCGGGTCGCGCTGCACCTTCCCTGGGCACCTCCCTACGCTTTTCCCAAACCGGACGCGTGTGGACGGATGGCTCGGGCCAAGGCAGCCAAGTCAACCTCTGCATAATAAGCAAACCCTCCTCTCCCCTCATCATCATCAACATCAAACTCCATCGACTTTTTTCCTCTCCTTTGTCTCTGCATCCACCACCCGCCGTCCTCCAACAAACCCACGCAAACCTACGCATCTACTCGCTCCAGCTCGTCGCCATGCTGTTCAGACAGCTCCTCTTCGCCGCATCGGCCGCGGCCTTCCTGGTCGTCCCCGACACCTCCGAGCACGATGAAAACGTCATCAGCACCCTCCCCATCGACATCGAAGATGCCAAGGCCCACGAGGTCCCTACCACGGCCTTCAGCCAGAGCCTCAGCGTCCCCTGCCCTCAATGCCGCGGTCGGGACACGCACCTGAAGCTAGACTTTACCGTTGAAGACGACTACCGCCTGCTACTTAATGGCTTCGAGCTCTACCCCAACGCTGATCCCTGGCAGGGTGATCTGACGGCTGCCGTCGTCAAAGGCGATGGCAATACCAAGGATCGCAGGCTGGGCTATGGTCTCGCCGTCCGGCCAGAGGGCTCTGATGAGGACCAGAAGCTTGAAGTGATTGGTCTGGAGCTGCTCATCATCGAAGTTGGCGATCGCTTCGTTGAGGGCGTTCCCCCTGTCAAGGTCAAGCTGATTAAGGCTCTGAGCGGCGAAATTCTCATTGGTAGCATTAACATGAGCAAATCAAAGAGCTCTTCTCCCATGTGCACCACCATCTGGTGCCGCGTTCAGCATATGGTTGATCACGCTTTCCGTGGCATGAAGGGTGGTTTCCGTGGCGGCTGCAAGGGAATGCGCCAGCACGGCCACCACGGTCACTCCAAGGGACAAGGCCACTCTGACAAAGAGACCGGCTTCTCCCAGTATGGTCACAACAAGCATGGAGGCCACAAGCACGGAGCCGGCCACCACCACAAGTTTGAGCACACCCGTTACCACACCTGGAGCGTTGTGAAGCACGTTGCCTCCTACATCTTGCTTCCTGTTATTCTGGGTATCACTGCCGGTGTCGGTGTTGCTATGTATGTTTTGATTTCCTCCAACCTTTGTTATCCTATGCTAACCAATTCAAGTCTCACCATGTTCCTTGGCACCCTTGCCATGCGCTTTGTCCGACTATTCAAGGGCGAGCCGGAGGAGGAGGAGGAGCCTCTGTACGTTGACCGCAAGGTGACCATTGTTGAGTTCCTTGCCGCCGATGAGGAGAAGGCAGCTCTTATGGAGCACCAGGCTCACTTGGATGAGGCCAACCGCAACTAGACGTAGTAGCGTGTGGTCTCCGCCCAGTCTCGACGACAAACCACATGGGCTGTAACAAAACCGCCTAAGTCCACGCACAAGGACGAAGGAAATAAGAAAACCAATTACGAAAATAAAGGGTTACGGCTGATACCAAGGGTGTATTTCATATTGCGCAAGGGGTTGGCGTTTGGGATTTTATAGTTGGGGTACGATTTGACGTTATCCAATCGAGCATGCATCCTAAGAGGGCATGTTCGTTAGTGGCGACGAGATATAGTCGCGACTGTTCACTCACTTAATAGCTCGCAGAGATGGGCAGGTCTTTGGTTTTTATTTTCCTTTTTTCTACTCTTTAAACTATACCCCTCACATTCATTTGCAACCAAAATACAAAGGAGAAACCAGATTGCAATATGACTAATTACAAATTATTGTCCTTGATATTGGATGGAGTGTTGTGTCTAGTATTACCGTGATCAAACTGCGTCTTCCTTGGGTTGGGTAAAATGACGTATGATAACAGGAGGCATAGGCAACCATTTAGTTGGTTCGGCTTCCCTCGCTGTCGTGGATGCTATGGTTCGTCTGACCTGCATGATGCTTGCGACTCAGCTACCACTTTAGCTATGCATAGCCCAGAGATTACTCTTCCCAGTTGGCCTAATTCACTACTCAGTACGCACCTGTAAGTCATAGGCAGCCAAAGGAATATAGCGAGTGGGAGGGCTTTTGGGGGGAAGATCGGAACGGGGGATGGCGTGCATAGGGCCCTGGGCAACTGACTGCCGGCTTTTGGGGGCAGTTCGTAGTTCATGGTGCTAATCCACCGGATCCATGGTCACTTGACTTGGACTGTGTGGATAAACAGACAGCTGCATCGATGCGCGTGCGGGGTTGCTCGAGGCCATCTCGCTACATTGCTACCCCGAGCGCCCAGAGCAGAAAAAAACTCCGCTGCGGTCCAACCTTCTCCTCCCCCAAAGTGGCCTGGAATAAATAATGCCTCTTTTCGAGCCATCCTCCCATAGTGATAAGAAACCGTAGCTGTATTCCCATTTCGTGCTAATAAAAAAACAAATCCTCCCAATCCACTCAACCCATTGTTGTCTGGTAGAGCCGTACACGCACACACACACACAAAATGTCCAGCGACACCAACACCAACAACCTTTACCCAGGCCGCCGCTTCGCCCAGATCGTCAAGCTCAAGCCCGAGTATCTCGACGAGTACCGCGCCTGCCACGCCAGCGTGTGGCCCGACGTCCTGGCCCAGATCAAGGACAGCAACATTGCCGACTGTGCGTGAATCCCCTCCCTCTATTTATTATATGAGGCCCCAAGACCAGGCTGACGGTGTGTAAATCACGTGAGCAATACAGACAGCATCTTTTTCGACGACAACACCAACATTCTTTTTGCTACTTTCCGCTACGTTGGCACCGACTACGATGCCGACATGGCCCGCATGGCAGCCAACCCACGAGTGAGGGAGTGGTGGCGCATGACAGACGCCTGGCAGGAGAGTATGGTTCCTGGCGCTGTCAGTTCTGAGTCCGGGGTGCCGAGCTGGTGGAAACCCGTCGAGGAGGTCTTTTATCAACCTTAGGAAACACACTAATCACATAAAAAACGAAACACCATTTCTGGCTACACCTTGATAACTTTTATTTTTAAATTCATCTCTAGCATTGATGAGCGATGGTATCCCGTCGCCAACTACTTGACTCTTGTATAACGCCCACGCTAATCTCGCTCGCGAGTTGTACATGTTTGAAAAGGGGGGGATAGAATAGAAGTAAAGAGGGCCTCCTGAAATTTTATACAAGATTGTGGTTCCTCGTCTCATCGCCCCATCATCTCTCTGGCGTCATTACCATACCACGGCCCGGTCCCGTCAGGCTCATAAAACATATATGTCCTGAGGAAAAGAAAAGGGGAAAAAATAAAGGAAAAAAAATGTAAATATGCATCACCACGAACGAGATGCGCCGCAATATCCCCTAGATTTGTACAAATTGCACATCAATTCCATCATCGCGGTGGCAGAACAGCGCCACCACGTCGCACATTGCCTTGGCCTGAGTCAGGCTCGAGTCGCAAGAATTTAGAGTCTTCAATCACATCGCGCTTCGTTGCTTTCCCTCCAACAGTGCCATTCCCAAGGTTGAGCGAGTAGTTCACCAGGTCAATGGTGTTGTTATCACCAATCTTCAAGCTCGCAGCTTTGCTTTGGCTCACTCCATCGGTAGCATCTGCCTCAGTGAAAAAGTTCTGAAGACTGGTTTGCGCAGTCTCTGCCTTATCTTCACTTTCCTCTTGCAAGACATAGAGGACTGCAACTCGAGCAAAATCGAGCACCTCTTCAGTGACAGTAAAGGTCGCAGTAGCGTGTGCCGCGCTTGTAGTCGTAGCCTCAGCGGGAGAAGACGCAGTACCAGTGGCGGTAGGAGAGCCAGTGTCCACAACCAGTGTTGTGGCGGCATCATCGGGGGAAACAGAAATGGCCGTAGTGGCGGCAGCGGCACTCTCTTGTCTCTTATTAGCCTTCTGCTTCTGGGAAGTGTCCGTGGCCTTGTCAGTAGCTTCACCCTTTCGTGTATATGACCCATCAAAGGTGACGAGCGAATTTTGAGCAATACAGGAAAGGTCGCTGTTGTTGATTCTTGCCAGGACATCAGTACCATAGAGAGGGATGGAAAAGTTGGTATTGCTGCCAGCAAGCAACCGTGGGAGAGCCTTGCCGAGGGTAACATTGGAAATAGTCTCATCAGAAGAAGAAACAAGGTCGGTCGTGGTACATCCGTCAGAGCCGCTCTTGCTGCAGTCAGAACCAGTATACCCGTTGGTGCAGATACACGAACAAGTGCCGCCAGTGATCACGTTGGTGCCGCCATTCTGGCAAGTCAGTGACTTTTGACATTGCGAGAGCTCCGAGCTGGACGACCCTCTGCTAACCAAATTCTTGAATACGAAAAACTCGAGCGGAACAAACACAGCAGCGGCGATAATTCCAACCAGCAAAAGGAGGAGCAGAATGAAGGCCCACATGGGCAGGCCGCAGCAGCGTCCACGCTTGTCCTTCTTGCCAGCTTTCTGGGGAGCCACGTTACGAAGCCCAGCTCGTGACGGAGGCAGCAGGTCGCGATGAGGAGCAAGGGGCCACGATGTAGTTCGGAACCAAGATCCTCGGCTTTGTCGGGCGTGGGGGTGTGCGGGAGGAGGGAAGGCAGCCAGCATATCCGACAATCCTATCTCATGTTAGTCATTCGCTTCATCAAAAATAACGGTCTCATAGTGCTCACCTGAGCTTTCCTTCTCGCCGTTATGGACACCGCTCTTCTCATCGAGATATTCATGGATGTCGTCAAACCGACTCGCTGGTCGACGGCCGCGATCCATCATTGTAGCAAGTCGAGTAGCCCGTCGGATGAGGTCTGGCAAGCTCGTCATGCTACCTCGCTCCTCCATACTTCGCACGGCATCAATGTCCAGTCTGGGTGGTCTCCGAAGGGTCGATGGTGGGTTGAACTGCGGGTTGGGGTGGATTTGCGGGTGAGCTGGATGTTGGGGTTGCATTGAGAGTTGCGGTAGAACCTTGGGCTCTGGGCTCTTAATCCTCTTGTCGGCCAAGTCGGTCGCACTGGCTGCTGCATAAGCTCCAAGAATGGCATCAGGGGTGGGCGCCGCTGCCTTCCTTGATTCATCGACTGTCTGCAGGTTAGGCGCAGTCATGGCAAGCCATGAGTTTCGAGATTCAGTACGCTCATTCTGCGATCTCCTGCGCTCCCCGGGAGATCGAATTCCACCAGCGCTACCACTAGACTTGGTGTGAACAAGGGCAGGCTTGCCTCGCTTGCCGATACTGGCACTGCGAACAAGCTTGCTCTCGTCTGTAATATCATCGTAGCCACGGCTCTTATCGCCATCTAGGTCATCGTAGTACGTAGGGCTCTGTTCAGGTGAAACTGTTGGCCAACTTTCTGGCATAGCAGCACTCGAAGCATAAGATCCATGAGATCGAGAAGCTGAGGCGAGACTCTCCTCAGGGATAGGAGAAACATAAGATGGGTTGGAATAAAAGGAAGTGGCTCCTCTTCTAGCTGAAGGAGGTGGCCCCAGAGCGGTTCCCCTTCTTGGGGGTGCGACAGGCTGGGCTGTCCCATTCGCAGGATAGTCCGGAGGGTCTCCAAAGTTAGATGAAGTCTGCGAAGAAGGACTAGTAGGACTATCAGAGTAATAATCCGAGTCCGGGTTGAAAAATACAGGAGCTGGATCTTGGAGGCGAGATTGATCAAGCATTGACGGAACCTGGCTTGGTCGCGGTGGTCGAGGAGGTGCCTGTTGTGATCGCCCTGGAGGTGGTCGGTACCGCTCAGGGTCATGGTGAGCAAGAGGAGGACCAGGCGGAGGACCAGGCAGTGGCCATTGCGGCACCTGTGTCGGCCTCGAAATAGCGTTCCTCGAGTCGTTTGCCGGAGGGCCTCTGGCGCGAGGAGGAGGTCGAATCTGACCAGAAGGAGGGGGGCGAGGGGGAGGAGCCTGCGGGGGTGCCATCATTCGACGAGGTGGCGCCCTCAAAGCTCCCGGAGGTGCGTCCTCCATGTTTTCCCGAGTATAAAATGGCGGAGGCTGCAAGTTATCGTTCTCCATGGGACCGGCAGGTGCTCTTTCTCTGACTCGTCTCATAGAGCCTGGAGGTGCAGCCGACCGGTCCATATCTCTTCCATGGTGCGGAAGACTCATTGAGTACTTTATACCAAATCAAGCATTCAAATCCTAGTGGCGCAATCGAAAGCTGAGGCCAACACCCACACCCTATCTAGAGTGCAACACTATATGCAAGAAGCCGGTCTGCAATAGGGTACGAGAAAAACGAAATGCGAATAGCCGAGTGCTACTGGCACTCGGAAATGGGGGGTGGGGGCGAGAGATGGAAAGACTCGGTGGTTGGTCGTATCTGCAGGAATCGACGTCTAGTCGAGTTGGTTCAAGTTGCGCAACATGAAGAATGACGATTTTCGGGATTGTTAGGGTCGCACAGCTGCGGAATGGATGGGCTTTGCGGTGAGTCCGAAGACAACAGGTGAGGGAGAAAAATGGCCAAGCACAGAACGAAGTGAAACGAGTGAAGAGAGGCGCGAGAAGAAAAGAATCTCAACGCAAAGCGACAACACGGCGACACCAGGCGTCGTGGGAAATGCACAAGTGCAAAGAGAAAGAAGAGACCTGAAATGAAAGTTATCAGTGGGGGTGTCGTCGCAGAAGAGCAGCCAGATGGGACGTTGAAGGTAACGCCAGTGGACTCGGAGACGTCGCTTGTGGTGAATTGACCAGACCCCCCGTGGCAGACTCAAAGGGACTACCCGGGCAAAGCAAGGTGAGGCGAGACGAGACGAGGGGGGACAAAGAGTCACGTACCGGGCAGGCTGTCGTCTCAGTGGACCATTTGATGGTGACGCAAGGCGACGGAGGAGAGAAGGGCGGACTGCAAACAACCCGCGACGAACGACAGAAGCGGACCTGGCCGGATCAATGAACGACAGCGGACGAGTCGAAAATACAGCGATCCTTCTGCGGCAAGTGGCCGAAGACAGCGTCCAGGGGGAAGTGCAGTGTGACAGCGGAGGAGAAGGACGAATCCAGAAGCTGTGTTTCAGGCCTGCGTCGGGGGGTGACGGCCGGGGGACAATGAGAGGTTGTGGTAGGCTGGTGACCAGGATGGGCGAGAACGCGAAATGATTTGAAAAAGGCCACTGGTTGAAATCGAGGGCGCTGTGGATGAGGATTCGCGTCCAGTTGGAGGTTCCTGCTTGTCTCTTTCTTGAATGTCGGGTTCCCAGGCAAGTCTCGTGTGGCTGCTGTTTGATGTAGTGTCGCAAAGCGGAAGGAATAGGTCGTCCTCAGGACTAGCAGTGAAAGGAAGGGAAAAACGAGTCAACGAAACGAATGGCACGCAAACAACGACAGCTGGCGTCGATGCAAGGCTTTGGGGCGAAGGGAAAAAACCGAAAAGGGAAAAGAAAAAAATCAAGACGCAAAGTGAAGATGGCATGGAGAGAAGAAAAGAGAAGAAAAAAGGAAGAAGAGAAAGAAGGCGAAACAGGTGGGGACCGGGACGTGATGGTGAGTTTGAGGCTCCGGCTCTGAGCTCAATCAGAGGCAAGTTTGAGCGCAGGCAAAACGGGCGGACCTTGCCTAGTGACGCTTGTGCGCACGAGTTATACCTTGTGCTGGTGCTTGTGCTCGTGCCCAGCTGCATTTATTGTGAGCTTGCGAGCGCCCAATGCATGCGTTAGTTGGAAATGGGTGTTCTCTGCCCAGGCTTGTACGAGCCATCAACAGTGCCTCGAGGGAGGATAACCCTTGCCCGCTACGAGCTGTACATACGAATAACGGGCTTCCTGGTGACGGAGCGGGGACCGACCCATCTCGGTGTTCCTGCAGAGACTGGGGAGCCAGCTGGGATCACACAGCACTCAATCGATTTAATCCCTAATTTTACACCATGCGGACCGACTTGCTGAGCTGTGGCCATGCGCAGCTTCTAGAAAGCGGCCAGAGCGAGACGTGTGGGAAGAGTCTTACTCGGTTCCGCCGATCGAGCCGTGTCAAACAACGGCAGCAAGCGTACGGATACCAACCAGCAGGTTTGGAAAGCCAGACAGGCCGGTGCACACGCTCATCACCACGACGAATCCCAAGCCACCGGCACCAAACAATTGCCCTCTGTCTCGTCTGGCCACGCATGCAAGAGATAGCAAGGGGGATGGCACTGCGATTTGAGTGGAGACGCCACTGGCTTCCAAATTCCACCAACCCGCGTCTCAAAAACCGTCACCAATCACACTTCCCGCATCCAGCTCCACCAATACCCCAGAGAGCCACTGAGACCCGGCCCTTTCGGATCAAGAGCCTGGGAGTGGCACGGGCTCAACTCTCAAACAGAAACACTAGCGTCACTTTGTTCCTGCAGCTTCGTCCAGGCCAGCATTCAGGAGACCCATTCCAAGGCCCTTCATCCGCGACGGCAAGCAGGATGTCCCTTGCAACCAGCCCATGCATACCCTCTTGTCGCCGCCCGAGGTGATCGCCTCTTGTGTCGTCCCGCGTAAATCACCCATGGCCGTGTTCTTTTTGCAGGATTCAATCAAATACGATCTGCAGATGCCCTCAAGGATCCCGCTGGCTCAGCATCCCTTCACTCGCTTCGCTTCGCTGCCCTGCCCTGGCTTGTGTTGTGTTGTGCTGCGTTGTGTTGCCCTGCGCCCTGCGCAGTCAAAAACTTCTCACCAACATGCTTCAGCTCGCATCAGCTGCCATCTCAGCTCTCAGCTGGAATAAGCACTGACGGCTCTGATCCAGGTTCATCATGGCCTTTTCAGCCAACCGCATCCTGCGCCCAGTTTCGTGCGTCATGCCGATTCGTCTTTGCTCCTTGCTTTGCGCAGTGGCCCAGAAATGGAAACATCGAGACAGCACAAACAAAATGACATCGGGGTCTACCCAGAAACAGAAAAGCAATCACAATATGCCCAGGACCAGCCCAGCTTGCCTCCGTCCGTCTGATGAGTTGCTAGTACTCCTTCGGCGTCCCGGCGGGCTGTGCGGACCGGCTGGCTGACTGCCAACTCTGGCGCAATAAACCCCGTCATGCGATCTTTTTTTAATCTTGCGCTGCTGCTAGCACACTGATGGAACCTCTCCTCTCGTATGCCCGTCAGTGCCCTCGGCCTGCTGCACCTTTAATTTCGCCTCCTCATAAACACAGAACACCCGCTTCCGGTGCAAACGACAAAGAATTCTCCTAGTCCCGATCCCAATACCCCTGCTGCCAAACATGACAGGCGCACGATGTTTTTTTCCAATCTGTCGGTTGCAGTGACCGCATGTGGGTGAGTAATTGAGTGCATCATGTACGGAGTCGAATTGCATCTCAGGCGCCATGTACACCAGGCGCTGTCAACGTGGACGTCTGACGACATTGGACTCCGTTGGCGGTGTCATATCGCGTGTTTCACCTTTTGAGATCCAGTGTCGATCAGGGCCCCCATTGGCCTGATTCAAGGTTCCGGGGCCCCTTAACATCCGAGTGGAGAAGTATGACGGAGAGCGGTTTTTTTTTTCCTGCAGGAAGCGTTGAGGTCCAGCAGCTCCACCCAACCCGAGCCGCTTGCGTAAGTATTTGGTGAGAGCTTCAATTGCCGTGTGTCTGTCCATTGAGCAAAGCTTATCATCGAATAAAATACATCATACAGCCCCTTTGTATTGGTATATAGTTCATATTCCCGGTTTTCTGATGTATTGTCGTATTCATCTAAAAGAATGACGACGTCATAATGAACACTCAGCTCACGTGTCACATTTTTACTCTAGTTTGGCACCCCATCCTCAGGTACAGCTTGGATCAGCCACGTTTGCCTCCTTTTCATATTTCCCAAACCATAAGCTGTTCCAATTAGGCAAAAAAGCCGATTGAATTTACCACCATGGACGTATTCCGCGCTTCGCGCAAGCAGAATGACCGCATTCTTCTCTCCAGGGTAGGTCATGGGATTGCAATTGCAAATCCAGCAGCAGAAACACAAGTTCAAAAATATGCATTCCATATGCTGGAAAATATTACAGGAAGATGAATTATATTCTTAGTCTTTTTTGGTATTTTGGATGGTTTCCCTTTGCTTTCTCCCGCCGTTTTTTTCGCCCTCGTTTTTGATGTAATGGGTGCAAAGTAACTTATTCTGATGACCTACCTCGACACTCGATTTATGGCGTGAGGGTGAGTTGAGTCTGTTGTTAGTCTCCTGAATCAAATTGATATATATCCTCTTGGGAATTTAGCTATCCTATGCTTGAAGCCATTCACGTCTCCGTAGCCCACCTAACCATATCATTTTGGTGATTCATCGAGCCTATGCCCTACAGGAGCAAACATTAAATCTGAATGCATTTAGGCATTGCCGGGCGCCTCGGTAGACATTTTGCTGGATGAATTTATTTTTTATTTTTTAGAATATTCTGAATTTTAAATGAAGACGATTTGCAACAAGCCGGAACCCTCGGGCACTACATTGAGAGCGAGGCTGTCCACGACATCAACTTGCCAGTGGTTACCCATAATGTATCCGTGCCCGAATATAACCCGGACCGTGTTACGTTATCTACCATACGAAACTTTGGCAATAGAAAAGGGGATGGAATCACTGACAAAAATGGCTGTCTTTGTTAGATGCCATAGCAGAATGATTCCCAGAAACTCCCAAAACTTGGTGAGGACGATGTCGCAATCCCCAATCTATTCGATGATAAAGACATAGATAATATTTGAACTGCAAGGAAGAACTAATTCCATATCTCTTTATGAACATCTTCTAGTTTTTCTGGTTTTATTATTTTTTTATAGCGCATACGACTTCCTCGCAAGGTTAGACATGAATGCGCGTAACTCTACGATTCAGTTCAGCGACATTTTGGTAAATGCTTTCTCTTAATGTAATCAAAAGTGATAGAATATAAAATTCCGATATTATTAAATTCCCACAACCGCACACGAGTATTGGCTGCTCGGCCGCTTAGGCTATCGTCGAGTATCAATCCACCTGCGGACCCTGGAATGCTACTTGACAGGGCATTTGCCGGCATTTCTTGCGAGCATGGCTCAAAATAAATGGATCTACTATAATTATTCTGTAAAATATTGTAATGTATTTGAACAGATCCGGCATGAGGTAATGTGTGTGGCAGAGGAAATTATAACAAAATGTTCAATACATCAGTCTTCATAGAGTATCGTTTCGATGATGTCGAAGATGGCGCATATTTCGTTATGAGATTCTAATTTGTGAGATATAAAAATATTGGAAATGACATGATTTTTAATTTTCGTTCTCGCAATTGAGCGCTGTTGATTGCTATCGGTGTACGGGCGACGCGATTTGTCCTCTTTGCTCCAGGCATACACGCAACGCTGGATGGTATCGATACCGATATTCATTTTAATTAGAAATACAATATTTTTAAATTGGTTTATTGCTTAATTATCTATATATATAAAGTAGTTGATAAGGATCTATCATCAGTCGATTGCATTTTGACTAATTGTCCCGCCTTGGGTAGTTTGTTGGAACCCGCTTCTGAGTTACGAGGTTACAAATGTTTGAACTGAAGAAAATCACATAATAAAAATGATGGTGGGTTAAATCACATATTCCAAAACTACAAGGATTCGTCGTCACTGGTGGACTGGGCAGGTTCGATCGGAAGCCCCTCTCGTATCTTGGCGGCTTCTGTGGGCCTGCTTAATTGCTGTATTTTCTTTGCTGTCCATCTTAACTAAATTCCGAAAGTTTAAGGAAGGATTAATAAAGAATGCTAGCTGGAAAATCTCAAGTGGGTATCAAGGAGTTAAAGAAGGAAGGGGCAATATTGAATTGCTCCTCTTTCCTTGGGCTGTGAGCATTCGGTTTGGATCTGGCGACCATACCAATGTCGCTGCTGCGCTTCTGCCACCTTTCTTCTTCATCCCCTGTACTGGGGGTGGCAGGCAATCTTTAGCCTGCAGGATCGTGGTTGCAGGTAGTTCTGAATGAGGAAAAGTGTGATGCGGTGTCAACAACTAGCCAACCTGCAGGCAGGACTGATTCATGAATCGTGTCCCGAGGCTAGGGTTTGATCACAACCGCACCAGCCCGATGAATCTAAAATTAAATAGCACGGATATTATAATAGGCGAGAAATAATAATTTTAGGCTTTGTTTTTTGTTACAATTAATTATTCGGGCATAGTTTGGTTTCACATCCTGTGTTCTTTTCTCTTGACTATATCCATGAATGATGTGCGTTCTCTCCCAACTAGTCTGCTGCATAGCTCGGGCCCCCGACTCCATCCAATTGGTCCCATTTTCTCATGCTTGACTCTGAAAACGGTAAAAACTTGCAGTAGTCAATGAAAAATTTCTCTAAAGATATCATTTCTCAGGAAGTGGTAGGGATTCGCCAACAGCACACCGGGGAAATCCCTCCAACCATGAGGAGTTCGGTTTTGACTGCGGGGAATGTTCATTCTGTGTGCTAACACGGCGGCTGATACTTGAAAAGAGTTCTCTAGAGGAATTACTCTCGTGAAATTTGGTTGAACAAAGAAATGCTATGTTTAATAAATGGGCCTGACGCTCTACCTTGAGACTGATCTCGAAACAGTCCCGCCCATGTCAAGTCTTTGGAGTATCCGAGCCGCTGCAAGGAGTTCGGAAAAGTCCATGATGCAATGCGCTGGCAGGCTTGGCGGACAGTGACGGCGGGATATGCGGGTCACTCTCGGTATTCAAGTTGACAGGACTGAAGATTCAGGGTCGACAAGCCGTCAATGCGACTACTAAACCTCTTCCTGTCTGATAGTCCTAGAGAACGCGGGCGGTGAATGGTGGCTGGGCCAAGGATTGAGAGAGTGGCGGCAAGGGAGGCGTTAGTCGCGGTTGGTGTTTGGATCGTCGTGATGAGACAGACATATTAGCACACACCAGCATACGATACTAATACGGACTTGTCACAATAACATCTGTCGAAGCTAGTTCATGGTGAAAATAAGAGGGCAAGCGGTGCCACGCAGAACAGAAAAAGCTACAGTAAGGGGCTGGGCATTCCGCTTGGATTCAGGCACTGTTTGTAATTACAACTCCTTGCTCAAGACTTCACGTCACATGCTCCTGTAGTATGATGCCATCTAGAGATGTCGGTAGTGCATCGGTTGTCTTAATATCGGCCAGGCTCAGATCTAGAGCCACTAGATCGGGACAGCCGAAAGGTCGGTAGGAGGTCGAGGCGAGACGAGGCGAGCAATTCCTCATGGCCCCATGATTTATCTATCCGGCAGGCACGGTTTTGTTATTGTTGTTGGCGGAGCTATGAGGTCACTAGCCCGCTGGCGACCGCCTTAAGCGTAATGACCACTCCATCCCGGCTTGACCTCGACACGGTGGATTGTGCACGAGAGAACTAGGCTAAAACAGAGGCCATTTGATAGTATGTGCATGTGGCACAGCCCTAGGTTACGTGTGTAGAGATAATCGCCGCTCCAGTATTTAGCTCTCTGGATGAATGCATAACGCCCAGCTTTTGGGTACACTCCATCAATATCGCCACCTCCTGATTCTATTCGACCGTGGCTTCAATAGTTCCTTGAGCCAAGGGTCGATCACCTCGTTTATACCGATCGCTGTGTCCGCGACATGCAGCATGATTTGACATCGAGGGGGTAGTTCACCCCCTGGGAGACCAGGTGAAACAATGTGTTTGCGAAGGCCGACAGCGGAATTGGTAGCTTGTGTATAAAAAGCGTGGACATACATGATTTGATCTGGCCTAATTGCCACTAATGATAAGATTGGCGCAGGGAAAAAAAGAAAAGAAAAGTGCACATAAGGATGAATCAGCTGAGTGTACAGAATACTAGCGGCTGAGGAAAAAGAAGACTGGATGAGCCGTATGTACGGGGCGTTTAGTGTCAGCGCCCCTCATCCTTGGGATTAGTCTCCATCTCTATGCCCCCATGGGAAGGTGAATGAATAATGGCTTAAAATATCGCAAATGTCTAGCCGGGAGACTGGATCAACCAAGGTCGCGGCCCACAGGCCCAGAGCCGACAAGTCCACGGCTCGGCGATGGGTGCCCGTTCGCTCAGGCCGAGAGGGCCCAGTCTGGCCAGCTGATGTGGAGTATGGCCGCTTCACTCGAGACCAAGAGTGAAATCAATGGGATCTGGGACAACGTTGCGCCTTGACCGCCTGATCAACTGAACATGGATGCTGCCTGAGTTGAGGCCGAATCAAAGACATGATAATCACGTGCCGACACCACATGGAACCAGCCACAGAAAGTGTGCTCGCCCAGTGAATCGCCCAGTGAGTCGCCAAAGCAACTCCTCATCCATTCAGAGGCACTGGAGTGCACCCATCCTCCTCAAATATGCAATTGGGGTTGCGCGCTGGACCTTGTAAGTTTACCTCACCGCTAGACATGGCCATGCTGACTTGCAGTTGCGTGCGTAATGGTTTGCAGAGTCTGCGGGTGACAGGTAGGATGGATGCAAAGAAGGGTGGCAGCAGTGACAGCTGGCCAGCAAGACATGACATGTCGTCTACTTACTGATGCGACTAAAGAAGACTGCTGCCCGGACTGCCGGGTTTACCACGGTCGAATGTTGACGGGTATCAGGTGTGTACTGGACGGGGCGCTTCTGACAGACAGACGGCGGATGATTCTGAGGGCGCAGCTTAGCTCGCTCCTTGGGTTGGGCCGTAGCCCGACAATCGATTGCGGCTGGCTGTCTATCTGGGTCCCGAGCCTTGTCACATATCAAAAATTGTCTCTGCGACCTAGCAATGGGCCCATTGCGTGCTTATTTCGACTGGACTTGGTGCCCGCTTGACCAGACGTTCTGGCGGAAATCCGGGGAGCTAGACGCGGAAGCAATCGTTCGCGTCAATCATTCAAACAGGGATCTTCGCTCTGCTGTGCCACAATGATGCATGATGATCCGTCTACTACGACTTAGTAAAGTCAGTGTCACTAACGTGCGGGCCGTGTGGACTACTGAGATTTAGATGTTCTATCCTCTTTTAGCTCGGATCGTCTCGGGCGTGACTATCTAGCTTGCTATTCGTTCCTTGGATCGACCCCTCTAACATCCATCTGCCCCTCCCCACTCTGGCATCAAACGGAGAGAAGTCGAAGTCGGGGTCGGACGGACGGTTGACGTCCCAGTAAAATATGAGTTTCCTCCAATCCCAATCCCGAACCCCCCGACGGGAAAAGAGGACACCAAGGCACGCTCTGGTTATCATGTACAGTACGAATTTCCGTTGCCTCTATTTTCAGCAGTCAACCCGAACGCCTCGCAATCAGCATGCTGCATGACTCCGTGCGTCATGGCCGCATGAAAACAAAAGAAACGAGCCTAGGACTCGTGAGCCAACACAAAAGAAAGCAAGTTTTGCCCCTGAGCCCTTCTTGTCACCTTTGGCAAGCCAACCATGTCATGTTGGATTCCCCAGCCCTTGGATGGCGGCATCCTACCCCCCGCTTCTCTAAGACCCTGCCGTGTCGGTTTTTTCAAGCTGCCACTGCATCTGCACATGAAGCGAGGACCGTACGCCACCATCCGTCATAGGCTTGTAAACCACAAGCGCGCTACACTGAGTCAACAACATATCTATCTAGCTGCAGCACTGGTACAGCCGACCCGTCCTCTTGTTTGCAGGCGTAAGCATTTGGCTGCAGAGGGGCTGCAAGCCATACCTCGGCGGGCAAGGGCCACCAAATTTGGGCCCGGGCTCGACCTCTTATCGTTTGTCTCGAGTCTCGAGCAAATAAAAAGTAAAGGCAAAGCAGCAGGGCTTGTACATATTCCTGCCCCAAGCACACCCATGCCCATTTTGTTGTTCGCCGGGGCACTACTTTACACGAAAGCTTCTTGCAAAGCATGAACAGTTCCCCAGCCTGCCATGATCTGGCAAGCTATTCTTCCACGCCCTGAATTTGCTGAGCATGCCTCATCTCTTATTAGAGAGAAAGAAGCCAAGAGCGTGCCACAGCCACCCACTGAACGGTCTGGTAAGATCTCATCATAATAGTTAAGCATTGCATGGGTTGGTAGCGCTAATGGTCGTCGTTCGATCCAGAGGGACTGTCTCTTATAGTCTACCCTCCAAATGAACGAATGTCATTCACTCCTCTCAATATTCGAAAACGAAAATTCCATTCAACCTCTCCGACCAACGGAGATGCGCCTCGAAAGCATAGAGTCATTCGTCAGAATGATGGGCGGAAACGATTGGAACCACTGAATCTATTCAGTGCGAATCCTTTCCCACCTAACCAAAACGATTTTGTTTTGGGTCCTCAACCCAGATTCGAGAGACCAGAAAGCGGCGAGATAAATAGCTTGATCAAGCTTAAACGCCCATCGCATGGTCCTGGAGCAAAAAAAGACGGCGATAGTGCCAAATCTCCAAAATCCCCTTCCAAAGTCCTGGCAAACCCTGAGAGGGCTTTTCGTTCTGGCAATGCCCCGATTAACCTACAAATGCTTAGCAATAACGTGGAGTATCTCTCGAGAATGAACTCTTGGGAACGAGGAGTCTGGACATTTTGTACGTGTGCATTTCCATCGGCTCAATTCAGTGCCTCCACTCGCTCAATATAGCCCCTTCGATCATAACACAGGATGTGAAACTGATGTTGTTGGTGCAAAGTTTGGAATAACTTTTGTCCCGGAAGAAGCGTACTCGTGGAGTCGAATCCATGGTATGATTTTGCTCGGCTCGTCGATGATTCGGGAGTGAAGTGCGCTATTCTCAGCCTCATTTCCATTTTCGTCCATGACTACAGACCCGAAGATTCACTTCGATATGGATCTGCACGATATTATGATATAGCCACCCATAACCTGTCTTCGCTACTGGCTATGGGAGAAGAACTGGTGGATAATTTCGATCGAGACATTGCTATCACGATGTTGATAGTTTTTTCAATCCGAGACGTGAGTGGAAGGCGTTGCCTTATGCACCCATTGGCCCGGGCTGGCATGGCACTTTGCTGACATCCAACACGTCACTCAGGCACTCCTCCTGGAGGATCCACAAGATTTCGGCGTTGAACCTAGATGGTCCCGTGGATTTAAGCTAGCTCTAGCTTTGCTTGATGAAACGGATTCTGCCAAAAGCAGGTTCTGGAAGAACGCAAATCACCCGTCATCTCTTCGAATTAGCCAATCGATCTTGGTGGGACGTGCCACCATCCTCCCGCAGATGATGACGAAGTTGCCAGAAACAGATAACTGGGATCCTTTCGTGGAATCCAGGCGATTTCAGTGGCTCCTAGATGGCCGAGAGAAGGACATCTACAAAATTCATGGAGCCTGTGGCTTCTCAAGACGAGTCTTACACGCCATTTCTCAGGTCACTTTTGTTACCACAGCCCTGAAGCAGCACGACGAAAACTCTGTCTTTCCGACGACAGCCGAATATATAAGGAACCAGTTAAGAGATGCTCAGCAATGGTGTTGCGATTGGAATGGTGATGGCACCATCTGGCAGAGCGTGCCGCGGCCGGCCATGGCTTGGGTGAAGGCAAAGCCCACTACTTCGATTCTCACGACAGCAGTGGAAGTAGCCCAAGTTACGGCCGAGGCCTGGCGCCTTCTTGGAGTCATCTATGCTGAATGCAGAGCTATCAGGTATAGACCACCGGCTAAGCAAGTTCGGAGTGTCTTGCTAACTCAAGGACTAGATTGCCTCGTGATCACCCGGAAGTTATCCAGTATTTGGACGAGCTAGCAACTTGTGTCAAGCTGCTTCCAACATCCGGGTCTCTATTTACGGCGCAGACTCCTTTTTTCCCCGTTTTTCTACTTGGTGTTCTTGCCACGTTACCCGAACACCGGCAAACCTCCAAGGAATGGTTTGAAAAAGTAATGAAGATGCAATTTAGGAGCGTGAGTTTTCCCCAATTACCCGAAAATGCCATGTCTGCTGACAAATTTTAAGACAATCCCCCCAATTCATGGGTTGCTCGAGTTAATCTGGGAGCGGAATGACCTTACACTAGTATCCAGCCTCCCGCAAGAAGAGTTGCCCAAAAACATCACTGACAGGCACCCTTGGTGGGAGGAATTTGTTGAAGAAATCACTAAGACAGCGCATGGATTCGGCGTGTTTGACGTGACGGCATTTTGGTGACTCCCAGTGAAACCGGGTGAGCGGTGACATAGGGTGGTATCTTTGTCTTTGTCTTTGTCCTTGCAATCGTTTGAATTTCCTCTGTCTTGGGTGGTCGTTCTTCCTTTCTTTATATGATCATGGGAATATTAGATCTCTTATGCGTCTATGTGTTTGGGGGCAAACGTTGAGGCCGAGCGTGTGTTGGCAACGGCACCGCTGTTAATCTTATTAGAGATTACGCTGGACGTAATGGCACATGGGATGGAACTGGAGCGGCCAATATGGTAGCTTTCACGGGTCAGATTGACAATCAAATCAAATATGATATGCTATTCCTTGCAACTCACAACAAGAGTGAATAATAACAAATGCTAATCCGAGAACCGTACATGATCGTATTGGCTGTCGTTGAAAGCCCAATGTGATGCGACCCTGTGTCTGGCACCTTGCTCACGTGTAATTGAGAGGGCCCGTGACTCGGGCAGTGTCACGATGCTTCCCCAGTCGTACCTAGTCTAGCCGCCATCAAACTTTGGACCAACTTCACTCCACCCTTGCACAAATGACCTAGCAGTCGGATTTACTTTTTCTGCTCCCCAACGCATGATCTGCTGCTCGCTTGCCGGAGAAGACTCCATCTGCAAGAGAGAGACCGCTAATGTAACCATTAGAGCATATCCCTGTCGCCGTTCGTCCCGCAGCGTACAATCCTGGTATTTTCTCGTCCTGTTCCGTCAATACCAAACCGCTTTCTCCATCGACCCTCAATCCACCGAGAGTCAGGCCTTGCACTGCTTGTGGGCCTGAGCGATCCACGGCAGAGATGTCAATAGCATAGAATGGGGACTTGAGTATCGGTGTGCACAGCTCTGGATCTTTGTGCAAAGGGTCGGGCTGCTGGGAAGCAATGGCATTGTTGTACGCTTGAACCGTTGTTCCTAGGCCAGTTGAACTGACTCCTAGCTTTTTCGCTAGCTCTTCGAGCGAGTGGGCTTTTTGATGCGCCCAGTACAGCCAGTGAGTTCGCTGCAGGCGGACAAAGGACGAAGTTTGTTCAGGCAACTGGCTTTTCGCCTTTTCCCACTGAGAGGAGTCAAGAACCAGAAACGCCCTGGCAGAGGCTTCTTTGATCATGGTCTCAGTGAGCCGAGCACCATATATGTCCTCCGCGCCTAGTCTCTGCCCACCCTGGTCGACAACGACGCCTTCTAGTAACGCAGTCGGGGGATACAGAAATCGCCACGCAGACATCCGGTCGAGATGCGATGTTGAGCCACCAGAGGCCAGACCGAGCATGATACCGGAGCCGTCATCGCCCGGGGTTCCGAGTGGAGCAACACCATCAAATTCTGGCAAGTGCTTGTGTCTCATTTCAGCATTGAATGCGAATCCTCCAGCCGCTAGCACGACAGCCGGCGCATGAACCTCACGTTCCTCCGAGTGGCGCTCCCATATCCTACCCGCAAGGCGATGCAGCATTGATGCCAATGGTGGAAGGGTAAGTTGAAACTTGGCAGCAGTCTGGGTGAGTTTTCGATGATGCTGAAACCTGGAGTTTCCTTGGGAGAGGGTGCGATATCTCACACCGGAAACCCTTCCATCGTCGCTGTGGAGGATGTGCTCAACCTTGGTCGCAGGTAGAAATTGGACACCCAACTTTAGTGCTGAGTCTAGGAGAACGCGGGACAGCCCAGAACCTGAGAATCCGGGGTGGACCATACGATGACCACGCGGGGCGGGCTTAGCAGTCTGATTAAAAGGATACGACTTTTCGGATCCAGAGTAGTAGAGATAGTGTCGATCAGTTGGGTAGCTGGTTTTATATGGACAGAGGGAAGCCTCGAACCGAGCGCCGTGTTTCTCTAGCCACTCCAGTCGATCGACACTTTCGTCACAGAACCGCTTCAGGGTCTTGTCGTCAACAGCATCACCTACTTCCTGTCGTAGATAGGCATACATGTTCTCCGGCGCATCATCGTATCCCACCTCGCGCTGTTGCCGAGTGCCACCTCCTGCATAAACGACGCCGCCAGAAAGAGCTGTTGCACCTCCACCATGTGCCCGGTCAACCATGAGGACAGAGGCCCCCTTTTCCGCTGCCGTGATACTGGCTGATACGCCTGCAATGCCGCTACCAACCACAATTATATCTGGTTGGCGAGCAGATTTATTATGTTGGTTTGATTGCTGCACCGCGGCCACATGTCTGAATGAGCGGATGGACTGGCCCAACCCGGGGACGAGCTTGTTGCTCTGCTTGGTCAAAAAACGCAACATTGAAGATATCTTGAAAACAATGGATTCGATTTTAGCCCACTTTGAAGATGCTATCGAAGGCGTAATGCTGGGTTATGAAGGGTTAGCACTGGCCATGTTGAAGTTGATCCCCGCGGGAAGCACGCCGCGGGTTGCGCGGAGTTTTCAGGGAGCAGAGGGAACATAGTTTGGGGGATGTAACGATGACACAGATTACCTTTGGGAAATTAAGATCAATAATTGGCGTCTTTTTGAAGTGGGGGCCAGACAGAGGGTCGAATAATCCAATCGTACTCTTGGTTGTTGACTCTGCTGCAGTCCCCTTTTGAGCTCAATGTTCTATGCGCGTTGCCACATACTACGCTATAAAGTAAACTAAACGATAGAAGGAAAGACTGACTGAGCAAAAGCAAACAACTAGCTACCGCATTGGTAGTTTAGTTTTTGTCCTCGCTGATTTAGAAGGAGATTCACAACGGGTCTTGCATTTCTTTGTACCTTAGTCTTGAGGAATCAATTTAAATTCACATAGCATACACCAACACCTTGGCCCCATTACTACTACTAAGCTTATTCTCTGCAAGAAAAACCAAGTTATGTTACAAACTTTGCAACCTCTTTCGACTACAAATGAGAACGAGTCATATCTGACAAGTGTGCTTCTTTAATCAGATCCGCAGCCTTTTCCCCAATACCGTATGCCGGCATTTGCGTATGCCCGTTATTCAAAATGGGCATGATGCTACAGTCTGCAACTCTCAAACCGACGACGCCCTTGACACGAAGAGTTTCGTCGACCACGGACCAAGGATCAGATGCAGTTCCCATCGCACAGGTGCCAGCTGCGTGGTAGCCTACACATCGGTTAGTACGGAAATATGAAGGCAGGACGAGAACTTACATGTCGTCACGTTGGCTTTGGCATATTCCTTCCACTCGTCCCTGGTTTTTAACAAGTGGTGGATTTCTTCTGGGGGCCAAGAACCCTTCACAATATTCTTGGTGCCGGCGCCCTCCGTGATGATTTCGTTCGCAAAAGCGCAGGCCTCAGCCAGGATCTCCAAGTCGAGGGGATTTTCAAGGTAGTTGCAGTTGACCACTGGCTTTTCTAGGGGATTCGTATTGCGTAGGGCGACGGTCCCTCGAGATTGCGCGTTAAAGAGCTCCGCAATGATACCGAATGTATGCTGCCCTTCTATGGGAAACCGGTCAAACTGCTTTGGCCCGCCGTAGCACTCTGTCGTGAAAAATTCGATGTTGGGTTGAGATGGGGTTAGACCCATTGGATCACGGCCAGGTTTGCGATCGCACGAGTTCCACAGTATAGAATCTTTGAGTCGAGAATCCAAACGAGCGTATACAAATGCACCGAACGGGAAAGAGGACAACACGCCCGTCTTTGTTTCTTTATAAAGTTTGTACGACTCCTCAAATGCATTTCCGTGAAATAGAAAGGCGTCCTTTGTTAAGCCAGGCTTGTTAGTTTCATAGAAGATGTATGCAATCTGATTCTCTGATTAGCCAACATTATTGGGAGATGGTAGGGGAGATAACACACTGGATGATCCATTAAATTCTTTCCGACCCCTGGTAGATCAGAAACAACTGGGATTCCGTGTCTCTCGAGCTCTTCTTTCTCACCGATTCCTGAACGGTTCAGAATATTGGGGCTGCAATATGCCCCTGCACTGATAATGATCTCCTTCCGGGCCTTAAGCTCGAGAGTAGTTCCATCTTCCTTGACTGCTAATACTCCGACGGCTCGAGGGCCATCTCCCGCAAAGATGACTTTATCAACATATGTCTCCGTCATCACATGCAGATTTTGTCTTTGACTATTCGTTACAAAGTCGGCGCTTGTTTTCTTTTGGCCGCCAAATGTGGTTCTGACAGCGTGACCACAACCATGAGGGTTGCCGCCGTGGGCGAACATGTCGTCATCTTGTGGGAGACCTTTTGATATCATCGAATCCATGATCAACTTCGAAATCGGGGCAAGCTCTTGGGGTTCCGTATGTAGGGGTCCTTGCGAACCGTGGGATCCCTTGGAGTCTCTAAACCACGGTTTTGGGTGAAAAGTTTCAGCCTAGGCAGATCTCAGCACATTGTCTCAAATATTGACATCATTCAAGATGGTCGTGTACCTTTGACATGTAATTGAAAAATTCATCGCCACTCCATCCAGGAAGATCCCAATCGTCATAGTCCTGCTTTGTCCCTCGGACGCACAAGGTGCCATTAGCCCCTGAGGAGCCACCAAGGAACTTGCCTCGTGTGAGATTGACCTTGCGTCCATTGATGGCGGCAGATCCTTCCGATACGATATTCCAATCTTGCTCTGAGCCGGGCAACTGAGGCCAGCTGGTCCAGTTTGTTAGTCAAAATTCCACGTGGGGCGTGGGTTGAGGCACGGGACTAACCCTCCGGGCATATGCACCGCCTCGAGATTTCTGTTGTGTTTGCCCGCCTCGATCACAAGAACCGTGGTGTTTGGGCTCTCAGCGAGGCGGCCTGCTACAACACAGCCAGATGTACCCCCACTGTTTCACAAACAAAGCATTAGTCTGAATGAACATTGTGTGCTAAGCCAAGACAACACAGTGCGCTCTTACCCACAAATGATAAAGTCATACTCGTTTGGAGCGTCACCCATTTTAACCGCTATTCTGATTTTTGCTCTTTGCTGGACTTCATCATCTTTGCAACACCTGGAAGATGCCGTGAATTTATATCCAGCATCACTCTGGAGTGGAGAATATGCCATGAATTATCACGCAAGAAATATTAGCGGTGAGTCCAATGGCTTGCATGCGATTCTAAGATAGCCCAATGGGCTGTTCCGTGTATTTAGGATATTCCGTCCATCATGGGTATCCCGACTGCTTCAGTAGTTCCGTTTCCTAAGCATGTTCCAGTCGCTCATGAGAACCACCAGGTCAAGCCATGGCTCCACGCAGCCACATCATAAGCTGCATACACTAGCTGTCCCGCCGTGGATCCTTCTCATCATCCATGTCCAGTTAAAGGGGGACGCGAGTTGCTGATGGATTGCGGTATTTTCCCGCTGATCATTGTAGTAGATAAGGTACAGTAGCCAACTGCAGGGCGAGCAAGATAGGCAGCATGCAGCGCAAGGATCCGAATGGTCTATGCATTAGGTCAGATTGATGAAAGCGCCTTCTTTTCTCGCATCGGTGGCTCACGGCACAGATCGATCTACCATACTCACCCTTGCAACTGCTCTCATCCTGGTTAGCTGACGACACAAAACACCCCAGCAACTTTCACCTCTTCAACGCCACGAAACCCACATTACCTCGAAAGATAGATTCATACAGTAAAGAAAATTGAATAAGCGAGAACTAAGAGAGAGAGAGAGAAGAAATAACTAAATGAGTCAACCTATTTACATTCTTTCATTTAAATTTTTTTTTCATTACTCATTTCTTTATTTGTGATCAATTCATGAAAGAAAAACAAGGACATGTCAGTGGACTGCTTGCCTCAGCATGAATCATGTGATTTTTACCAACATGGTTAAGGAGAGTTTCGTTGTGGTCACTCTAGGGAGTTAAAAAGTAACCTAACTGCGTATAAAACCCCAAGGGCTTGATTAGACCTTGTGAGGTACACTAAGGAAGTACTGGCTGCCCAGGATACCCGCTGGTTTGTATGAGGCTTTCTTCTTGTGAGACCTTTGACGAGGGGTTGGCTTTTTGATACAGTTGGAGGCGTCGCATCTGACCAATTTGACGTTAACAAAGACGGTCCTTAGTTACAATCTTCGGGTTTCTCAAGGGAAGTCATGAACATTAACTTGAGTTAGACATAAATAGGCCAGCGTATGATCAAGTAATAAATCCGAGCTCGTTATAAATAAACTACACCAATCGCCGCTTTATACCTGAGTAATATCCACAACGCCCATAAACCATACTACAATTCTGTGTGTTCCTGGCAGCTTTCGCACTACATCCTAAAGACACCGAACTTGGTGTCGCCCGCTTTGACTTCGTTGCGGCCTCCCATGGCTGCCATTAACCCTAGTCCAAGGTATCGTCGAGTATGCTGTGGTGGGATAATGCCATCGTCCTATAAGTGGTTAGCATGCATGTAAATGATCATTGATGGTAAGAACTCACCCATAACCGGGCCGATGAGAATGTAGCATCACTCTCTCGCTCAATTCGCTCTTTAAGCTCTGGGTCGACCTGTTTTCCTACCGTCTCCATGACGGCTGCTAGTTGCTCGCCACCCATGACACCAATTCGTGCGTTGGGCCACATCCACAGGAATCGGGGCGAGTACGCGCGCCCGCACATGCCGTAATTACCAGCGCCATAGCTGCCACCAACTACGACAGTGAATTTAGGCACGTTGGCGCAGGCTACAGCAGTTACCAGCTTGGCACCATGCTTGGCGATGCCTTCACGCTCAGATTGTGATCCAACCATGAACCCAGAAATGTTTTGTAGAAATACAAGAGGAATGCCGCGTTGCGAACATAGCTCGATAAAGTGCGCGCCCTTGACGGATGAAGTAGAGAATAGAATGCCGTCATTGGCGATAATGCCAACTTTGTGGCCATAAATCTCGGCAAAACCTGTCACGAGCGTAGTGCCGTAATCACGCTTGAACTCGGAAAATTCAGAGCCATCCACGATTCGGGAGATAACCTCACGGATGGGAATCGGCTTCCTCAAATTCGTCGAAGCAATCCCGAGAAGCTCTTCGGGGCTATGAAGAGGTTCGGCAAAATTAGGCTTGGGTGCCTGGGTGTTGGGTGACCTCGTTGGCCAATTGAGGTTGCTGATAGAGCGACGGGCGAGCACAATGGCATGCGCATCATCTACCGCCAGGTAGTCTGTGACTCCAGAAACGGATGAGTGCATCTTTCCACCACCAAGATCCTCGTGGCTAACAACTTCACCAGTGGCCGCTTTGACGAGTGGTGGGCCAGCAAGAAAAATATGACCTTGTTCCTGGACAATGATGCTTTCGTCGCTCATGGCGGGGACATAGGCACCACCTGCAGTGCAGGGTCCCATGACGACTGAGATCTGGGGAATGCCCTCAGAACTCATGCGGGCCTGGTTGTAGAAGATACGCCCAAAGTGGTTCTCGTCAGGGAACACATCTGCTTGATGCGGGAGATTGGCTCCGCCACTATCAACGAGGTAGATACAACTAAGGAAATGTCAGTAGGCAGATCAATGTTTACAAATGTCGTCGATGAAGCATCGCAGGATTCGTGCTGGTAGACTCACGGTAATTTATTCTCCCGTGCGACTGCCTGGGCTCGCAAATGCTTCTTTACGGTGATTGGATAGTATGTTCCACCCTTGACAGTGCTGTCGTTGGCAACAATGACACAAGTCACGCCTTCAACAACGCCAACACCAGTGATGATGCCTCCCGCAGGGACCTCAGCCTCGGGATACAGCTCATAGCCTGCGAATTGAGACAGCTCCAAAAAGGTGGTTCCTGGGTCGATCAATGCTGTAACACGGTCTCGCGGCAACATCTTCTTGCGGGCAAGATGCTTCTCTCTGGCCTTTTCAGGCCCTCCTTGCTGGATTTTGCGTACAAGATCCTGCATGCGGGTCATGACCTCGCCCATCTGCTTTTCATTCTCCTTATACTCTTCTGAAGACGTGTCGACAGCGGTTTGGAGTCGCGAGATGGCAGCAGCTTGATGGGGGGACGCCAGGTTGGCGACACCTCTTCCATGATGACGAAAGCTTGCCTGGCAGCGCTGGCGACCGAATTGGCTGCCTAGACGCAGGGCCTGACGAGACGAGCGTAGTAACATTCCAGATAAGTGGCAGAAATGTGAAGGGTCGGGGATGTGAGAGAACACGCGGCTGTGAAGATGAACAATGGAAATGTATTTAGCTGTGGTTGGCAAGGGAGCTCTAGCCAGCTTATGACGTTGAGAGGGGCCTCGGCTTTGGCAGGCCGATCGGCTACCATCGCTTGGGGCAAACCTGGGGAACCCGCCCCACCAGAGCATGCCGCCGCATCTCGCCCATGGCCTCTACTGAACATAGAGCATATCCAGTGTATTTGTAAAAGCCCAAAACATAATGCCGGCATTCAAGAACCATCAATGCTACTTTTAGGTACCATCAGCGTGTCTTAGCATCCTTCCGGAAAATTTTGTGTTTTGAACGTATGCTGGTGCGCGGTGCGACATGAAGCGTGGACCTTCGTAGCGGGAAGACCCAGGCCTTGTCCAAAGCAGAACGGAAGCTTCTCCTATCCCAACGACCAATTAGGAATCTAGTTTGCCCATAATCCTTTCAATTCATCCTTGAAAATATATTAGAATACTCAAACGTGTTCGAACGTTGGGATCTAAATCCAACGTCCGAGAATTGCAGTGACTCATACGAGAAGTAGAATTTAGTATCAGCAAAATAAAACCAAGTTCGCGTATAAAAGCTCATGAAAACCGGGTTTAAAAAATGTATTAATTATTTTACAGGTACTAATCATTTACGGTGAACTTCTTTTTGATGTACTTCGCCGTTTGCAACAGTCGGTAGACTTTTGCTCCTTGTCACCAAGCATAATAAACATCAACCAAATCCGTCCAAGGATACCTCAATATCCAAAATCAAGTAGTAAGTGATTTTTATTCAATACTATAAAACACTCTCTCGCCAGATCATGGCCCTCCTTCTGTTGGATCATTCGCCACCATGATTGAAACGCCAGTCCATTTGGTGAACATCGAGCTATGAGAATGAAGACATACTGTGCAATAAAAGAAATTCGGCCCAGCGGTTTCCGAAATAAATTAAACATTAGACAAACTTTTAAAGATCAATCTAGGAAGTTTTGAAGGATCAGATGGGACTCATTGTGCTGCTTGTTGATACATCAACTGTCCCAACTTTCGCGATTTACCAGCCTCAAGCGGGGCGTTGGGTTCAAGATGTTAGCATCCCAGGCAACCAACATCCAATCAATGCAAACAGGGAATTATTAACAGTGAAATTGTTTCCATTTGTCTCTCGCCCGTCGTAAATACTTCATCTCTTCATCCTCATCACTTAATAAACCCATCTCTGGCATCCGAATTCTTTTAACTTGGCACTTACCACATAAAATATAAATTAAGCTTCTCGAATGTAGGTTTTATAAGCCGCCAGTAATTTTCAAATTGTTGATTTACCTCCTGCCAAGTTCAAAGGCGCCAATAAGCACGATCACTATAAAGACAGCGGATCGATAGCCACAACACTGAATGGTCGCAATCCGGCCAAGATAAAGATTCGATAAATCGTGTCGTAGGCCAGGATTATACGTACTCATTTCGATGAGCATGGTGCGGTGCGAAAACTCCAAGCTCGTGGTTCTCTGTCATCAAGTCAGTGTGCAGATGGAGGTGGCGATTGCGCCTTTCAACAAAAGTTTGCAGGCCAATTAGTCAGAGGGTGTGAGTTCAAGTATGTGATATTTCATGTTCAAGTTATCTACAAGACATTTCAATGCGTTGTCCGGTATATCGGAGGAAGTAGATAGCACAGCCAATTTTCCCTTCCTGAGGGTGTTGAAGGAATTCGGGTCTTTTTTTTTTTTTTGGTGATATGCTAGAGCCCAATAATCCTATACAGATGCTCACTCAGTTTTGCTAAGTTATTTGGGCTAGAATCGATTAAAAACGGTGTTTACACAGCAAATAATGTACCAAATAGCTCCAGAGCGCCGTTGAAGTCATTGCTACGCAGAACGACGATCCCACACGGTCAGTTCGACTAATTAACCACTCAAGAATCATCTCCCATTTAAACCCCCTAAAAAACTGACAAGAATTCCAAAGCAAGATGTGGTTGGTCAACCATTGGCAGCAAGGAGGCATTCTGAGCATATGAATCAGCAAGAAGTCCAACATTAGAGTTTCAGGGCCTATCGGAGCATGTGTCAACACCTAAAACGAGCATAGCATGGAAATTGTTACAGTACCCTTCCATCAGTTTCAATCAGTTCAATATTGAGCATTAAACCACCAATTGGCCAACAAGAGAAATAACCGAGCAACGACAGTGGCAATTGACCCAAAGCCGAGCTTGTGACGTAGATGAATTCCGGGGATGGGACAAAAATAGATGGGGATCGCCCCTAATAATTCGGTGGGGAAGCAGATCACTGTTTTTTTGTCTGGGTCTGGGATTGTGCGGCCCGTCGGAAGCCGCCTTGAACCGCTAGGCCATCCCCAACCTCGACTGCCCGTGACCTCGGCAGCAAGTAAGATCACTTAGATGCGTTCGGTTGTCTGATCAGCACGAGTCTCGGTCTCTTCTTCCATCATCATTCTCAATTTCACAGACACAATGGCAAGCCTACGATCATTTCGGACCCTCGCTCGCCCCGTGGCCGCAAAGCACTGGCGACCTGCCGTGAGCTTACCCACATTCCAATCAAGACTGCACTCGTCGAAACACCCAAAGGGATTCGAACCACCGACGAGCGAGGACCTCGAGGAGCTGCGAGAGCGCGTGCAAGAGTTCACACGACGCGAGATTACAGAAGAGGTGGCGGCCAATACGGACAAGAGCAATGCCTTTCCAAACGAGATGTGGCCAAAGCTGGGTGAGGCGGGGTTCCTCGGCATCACAGCAGACGAGGACGTCGGTGGGCTGGGCATGGGTTACCAGGCGCACTGCATCGTTATGGAAGAAATATCCAGGGCATCAGGGTCCATTGCACTGAGCTATGCGGCGCACTCACAGCTTTGCGTCAATCAGCTCCAGCTCAATGGCTCGCCCGAGCAGAAGCAGAAGTACCTCCCAGGCCTCATCGACGGCACCAAGGTGGGCGCTCTCGCCATGTCCGAGTCTGGAGCGGGTAGTGATGTCGTCAGCATGCGGACCACCGCCAAAGCAGTCGACGGCGGCTACATCATCAACGGATCCAAGATGTGGATCACAAACGGTCCCGACGCCGACCTGATTGTAGTATACGCAAAAACAGAGCCCGACAAGGCGTCCAAGGGTATCACGGCTTTTATTGTGCCCACAACCTCGGAAGGCTTCAGCTGCGCGCGCAAGCTAGACAAGATGGGAATGCGCGGCAGCAATACGGGCGAACTCATGTTCGACTCGGTCTTTGTTCCCTCCGAGAACGTGCTAGGCAAGGTGAATGGTGGCGTGCGCGTGCTAATGGAAGGCCTCGACTTAGAGCGCCTGGTGCTGAGCGCCGGTCCTTTGGGCTTGATGCAGGCAGCTCTCGACATTTCACTGCCCTACACGCACCAGCGCAAGCAGTTTGGACAGCCGATCGCACACAACCAGCTGGTTCAGAGTCGGTTAGCGGACATGTACACGAAGCTGCAGGCATCGCGGGCGTACACGTATGCCACAGCCAGGGCGGTTGACGAGAACGGGTTGGTTCGGACGCAAGACTGCGCGGGAGCTATTCTGTACGCCGCTGAGCGAGCAACAGAGTGCGCGCTCGACAGCATCCAGCTGCTAGGTGGAATGGGCTACATGGAGGAAATGCCAGCATCGCGATTGCTTCGAGAGTAAGTTCAAATGCCCTTTTTTTTTTAAACCTTTTTTTCTATATCCCCGAATGGTATTGTGGTTCTTGGGATCCCCAGTCCCTGGCACAGGATCATGGGGCGGGACATGGATCAGGGAAGCGAAAAGACAGCGTCGAACTAACCACGGTTGTACAGTGCCAAACTATACGAGATCGGTGCTGGCACATCTGAAATTAGACGGATGGTGATCGGAAGGGCATTCAACAAGGAATACGCTCAGGCCTAAGCATTTACAAGTAGAAGCTGCCACTTGGCGATGGCCAGACCGGGGTATACAGCATTGGGCGATTGCGAGTTGCGGCGGCGTGGGGGGCAAGCGAATGGGAGCTTCACCGCAGGGCGGCACAACAGGATGAAACGACCGAGCCCGGTTAAAGCTGCAGTAAGAAAGGGAGGCGTTAGCGGTGTGATAGCATATACATACGCGGATAGGAATATGTTACGGGGTCTTTTGTTTAGTGAATTACGAACTGCTCACTTGGCGAAATGCATAGGACCGGGGAGGTTTCGATGCACGGTCGGACATAATCTTTGAGGAAAATAGGACACGGGACGAGCTAGTTTCACCGAACAGCATCCACGAGATCCCTATTCTTACATTAGGGTGTGCATCCACCGTTGTGTTGTTTAGCAGTGGCGCACCCTCGTCGAACTGGGGGACGCCCGCCTGACCTTGAAGTGCAAATCCTACAAATCCTACCCTGTTACAAGCCCGAGCTCCGCTAAGAATAGTGCCAAGTGTGTGTAAAAGAATTCAACCATTGCAGCCGATTGAGCCATTGAGCGGCTAGAGGCTTGGGCTTGGGGCAGCATCGACGCCAAGGTGTGCATGTGCGTTTATGGGGTTATCAATGCCGAGTGGATTGCTGACCTTGAGCCCATGAGGTGGATGCAAACTCTCCGCCACTTACCGGGAAGCACGACTACCAACAATGGCAATACTCTTCCGGCCCACGCCACGGATAAGTCTTTTTTTGTATTTTTCAGTTTCTTATGGCAAAGTATCACTCCGATTTAAGCTTGTTCGTACTGAGATTCCACCACGTAATTGGCTCTCCGCACACAATGGCATTGTATCCTATCTCGCCGTGACAAAATCTGACCGCTCACCTGACCTCACCCCACGGAATCTCTCCATAGGAATGTAACGCACTCCCTCTCGCCGCAGCCCGCTCAGAGGCTCGGCTGTATCTCTGCGTCCTGCGGATAAGAGTATCCAAACTCCTTGTGGCTCCTCCCCACCCGCGGTGAGAGGCTGAAAGGGAGGATAAAGGCGGAATCGACCTGTCTAGAACGCGGGGACGCAGCTGCTGGCGTGTCTCGAGTGGCGGCGGGATGAGCTGCAATGTCATTCCCTCGTGTCGAAAGAAGGCCCCTGTGCTTTTTGCCCCCCCTGTGAGTGTCCCCTTGTGGGGAGCTTCCCCTCAGGGCCCCAATTTGGAATTCCGAAGGTCCCATCTCCAGGGTCGTCGGCTTGTGGGGTCTACAGAGAAAACAAACAGTAGCATCTCGTCAAAGAAGAAGCGAAGACGGGACTGAAGAAACGCGTTGAATGAATGAATAAAATAAAAAAAAACCAAATCCGGGTTGTTTGATAGCAGATAATTTACTTTTCTTCTTCGTCATTACAAATATCATTCGTTTGTTTTATTCTCCATATTGTGTGGAGTTATGTAGTGGAGTTATGTCCATCTTGCATTCTGTCCCAATTGCGTGGGGGAGAGCTCCAATGGAGGGGTAGCTCAAGCAGACACAGAATACCTCGTACGTTTGCAAGGCCAAAGCTCTCCGTCCCGGGGCACGGGTTGCCATGCTGATCTGGTCGTCTACCGTCTTACCCATAGCGGCTTAAATGCAAGGGATTCAATTCGGGCAACGCTAAATTAGAGCAAAAAAGAAGTCCACAATTTCAGCCCCAGGCACCAGAATAAAGCAATCAGTAGTCGCCGAGTGCTGGCGAGTCCAGCGAGCCATGATATCGGCACAGCATGCGGTGGTAGTATTACCGGAGCTCGGATCTCGTCTTGACAACTTCTGCTTGATTTGCGCTATGCGGGGCTTTGATGTCAAGAAGGAAGGGATCCACAGAGAGACCAGGGGCGTGCGTGTGCTCAGGGGTGTGAGTGCAGACCTTAAGCGCACCTCCAAGTCCATGACATCGTGACTGCCGAAAGAAGCTGTTATAAGCCATGATTGCTCATCCACGCACCGTCCCCTCCTCCTTTCTCAGAAGCCCTCGTCCAAGCTCCCCCTCTGATATAGCTTTTCGTCAGTGAGCTTCGGCTCCTTGCAGTCTGTGCCGCTGCTCAAAACCCGCCCCTTCACAACCAATTCCTTTCTCTTCATACCTCGACAACCGAAAATGTCGTCCTCTCTACTTGCTCCCGTCCTGCGTCAGTGCGCTCGTCGTGCTACTCCCTCGATTATCCGCCCCAGCTTCGCCATCGCTCGCAAACTACACAACAACCCTTCCCGCCAAGACAAGCCCGGTACCTACTCGAGAACTGACCCTTCCATCGAGCACGAACACCCCGAGGAGCACGAGCTCCCAAGTAGCAAGCCTGTCCTCGGAACTGGTGGGCAATATGTCAAGCCTACACTGGCTAGCTTCTCGCTTGATGGAAACGTCGGTATTGTCACTGGCGGTGCCCGCGGTTTGGGCCTAGTTATTGGCCAAGGGATGGTATTTTCCGGCTCAAACCTTGCCCTTGTCGATATGAACAGTTAGTTTTGCTTTCTCTGCTTTGGAGGTGACCAATTGCTGACGTGCAACCAGAGGAGGAGGCTGAGAAGCAGACTACACTATTGATTGAGGCATTCAAGAAAGAGAACCCCCGTGCCGAGCAGTATGTTCGATTGCCCCTCATCCATTTCTCGCGAAACATACTAACATAGACATCTACAGCATTCCCAAAGTCACCACTCACTACGCTGACGTCGCTGACCCCGAATCTGTTGAGGCATGTATTGCAGAGATCCTTGCCCAGCACGGCAAGATCGACAACCTTGTTACGTCGGCTGGCTTCACCGAGAACTTCGAGGCTGTCAACTACCCCATCGATCGAATGCGCAAGCTCTGGGCAGTCAACGTCGATGGGACCTACCTATTTGCCACCGCTGTCGCTCGTCATCTCATGGAGCGCAAGAGCCAGGGCAGCATGGTCCTGATCGGCAGCATGTCAGGCTCCATCGTCAATGTTCCTCAACCCCAAGCGTAAGTTTTCACCAATAAACGAAGCAACTAACACATTCTCTAACATTCGCTTCCAGTCCCTATAACGTCTCTAAGGCCGGCATCAGACAATTGGCTGCATCTCTAGCCGTTGAGTGGGCGCACGCTGGCATCCGAGTCAACTGCCTTTCTCCCGGATATATGCTGACGGCTCTGTAAGTGTTGATCTATCCACAACTACCCTGAACCCCGTCGCGGATCGCACTCGATTTCCCTGCTTCACTCACCTTCTCCACAGTGTCGATCAAGAACGTCATGGCTGACAATCACAATAGCACTCAAAAGATCCTCGATGAGAACCCTGAGCTCAAAAAGAAGTGGATCTCCCTCATCCCACAGGGAAAGATGGGCCAACCCAAGGATCTAATGGGCCCGGTTACCTTCCTGCTCTCTGAAGCCAGTCAGTATGTCACTGGTGCCGATCTCCGCGTTGATGGCGGTTACACCATCACCTAAGCAATGCAGCAAGAGAAAAGCACACCAAATCGCTATCGCTGCGCTTCTATAGATGAGTGCGCAAAGGTGGAAAGCGGTTGGCATCGGGTTAGATAGCGACAACTACTACTATACAGACTAGGAAAGAAGAAAAAAGTTCTTGATTTCGCACAATCAAAATTGCCGCTTCTTCGCTGCAACTATATGAGTGTATTATGATGCCATTTTTTCGACAGATGGGATGCAGAGAAGAAGAGGGTGCATATTCCAGAGCCCAATCACAACTTTGCCATGGTCGCATTGCTTGGGATGACTGGCTGATTCTCGCTCACATGAGCTCGGATCGTGATGCTGAAACTCCAGGGTAAGGTAGACGTGCAAATTGCTCCAACTCTGTGATGCCACCCTATCTTATGAATACTACCTAACAGTCATGTTTCACAGGAGCGCGTCAGTTTTTGGCGTGCGTATAATGCAAGGCGTGGGAGACGACCATGAGGCTTGGCACCTGTGTTGGTAACACATGACCAGGGAGGGGGGTTAAAAAAAAACTACGCATCGCTTTCGGGTCGCCGCAGGTCGCACACCCGCCCCAACCCATCATCACCCCAGATGCGGCCCTGCAACAACCCATGCACAAGACGGTCTTTCCGGGAACGGCTGAGGCCGACAGACCAGGGGCAATGGAGGGTCAACGCCAAGTGGCGACCAGAGAGGCTGCAGCGCCACCTAAGGCGTTGATGTCGCCAGTTTGGTGTGACGCTGCCTGCACTACAGACAGGCTTGCATCTTACTGGATCCTAATATGTAGACCGAGGGCCATCGGACGTGGTGCGAGAATCGATCTGCGACATGATATGAGGGAAGATGGCACTGTGCTGCCAAGTCCGGACCAGAAGATGTAGACATGTGGATGATAGCATGACGGAGACGCCGGGTTCGCTGCTGTAGCTGCCGAGTCCGGTGTCTTCCGTTCCATGTCACCAACCAAGCAAGGGTGAATCACCAGGCGATAGAGGAATTGTGGCCCTTCACATGAAAAAAAAAAAATCTCTGCACAAGCTAATGTTGCGTGCTCACCAATTTGCTCGCTAGACAGTACTAGGCAATGGCCCCCCAGCCACTAATGAGATCAAGACTTGTTGAGTTCACATTGTATCGAAACATCCGCGGCCCCAATGTCGGGTGGTTCGTCGCTTATGGATGCGATACCCGACGACCAAGACAGACGTTCAAGAGTCGAGCTGGCGGCGTGGTCACGCAGGCATGTGACCTTTGATAAATGCCATCATACATGGCGGCGCTTGTCAGCCAAAGTTTTACACCACTGGGCCCAAGTGCGGCAGCCACTCAAAGGATGAGATGCCCTACCCCAAAGAGGCAGCTTGACAACTATCGTCGGCCGGGCTATATCGCATTCCATGTGAGGTGGTGCGTAGGTCGACCCCGCAACGCCCTTGATTGGCGTGGTACTTGAGGCAGCGTGGGGGGGAGCTCCAGCTTGTGGAGACACCAAAGAGTTGAGCCTGGTGTATAGCCCACGTGGGATGGTTGACAAGGTTGTGGCATCCACCAAACGTCAAGTCATTCTCGTCCGGCCTTTGTTGAGTGTGCTGCATCAAGACTGAACAAAGAAAGGGCTTGGAGTTTGTGGCCGTCTGGTTTGGATGTACGAGCTCGGGGTCGAGGGAGAGCTCCCCGCTGTTAGCCGTTGCTGCGGGTGTCATGGATCCTGATGACTGACGGGCGCCTGCTCCCCCGCAGCAGCGACACGATTCCTCTCGGCCGACAAGACAAGGCACCCACAAGCTCCACGCAGCCACTTGGGAGCAGCCGGCCGAGGCCGCCCTTCAAGTCAGGTGCAGCGATGCCTCCAGGAACAGGCATCCGCACAAGCCCCGAGAAGCCATTTGAGGGTGCGCACCAATGGAGAATAAGACAAGGTGGCAGGCAGAGTTTGCAACAGTTTCATTCGTGGTGGCTGCAGGTCACACGACTTGTTCGTCTGGGTCTGATCCCCGCAAGAGAGTAGATCATAAGACTCGGCTCAAGGGCAGGTTGGTATGCGTCCTGAGCCGCGACGAGGAGGGGAAAAAGAAACGCGAATTGAGCCGGACGAGACGGCTTCCGTTCCAAGGTCCAATTGGTTCCTGCAACGCGCGATTAGCAGTGCTTAGGAGCTGTACGCATGCCTGGTTGTTGAGGAGTAATGTTATAGTGTCATTGCCAAAAGCGAGCCTGTAATGAGGCGAAATCCGGTGTCGCGTGGCCCAGCAGGGCGTCTCCCTTAGAGGTTTTGTCTTGCCCAACAGCAGCAACGCGAAGCGCATGTGGGACTAACGAGAACCTCTGGACCGGGCGTGGACTAGTTATTGGGGCAAGAGCGCTATTCAGGATGGGTTGTCTGATCATCGAAGGCTCAACCTGGACGGGAAATTGAGGCGCAAAAAAAAGCGGCACGAGGACACAACACAGGATCTGGAGCTGAGGATTGACGTGATGATTAGCAAGGACAAGGAGACATAGCATAGGCTGTTGGTGGAAATCCAACAAGACTTGTTTGAGGCGAGACGAGAATATGATATCTGAGAAGAGGGAGGAAGACGGGAAATAAAAAATAAACAAAAAGAAAAGAAAAAGGAAAGAAAAAAGCAACATGGGCGACTCGTGATTAGCAGACGGTAAGGTGCGTAGTAATGATTGCATTTCACAATGTGATAAATGATGAGTTCTCAGAGCGGTAGAAAACCCGAGCATTGATTTGCGCAATGTTCTAGAATGTGACGCAGTGCTGAGGCGGGGGACTCTTGCAGGCGGATAGAAAAGCAGATAGCAGCCCAGCTGGGGACGATCTTGCCGCATTGGGATTGAGAGGCGGCAGCATTGACTTAGAATGGGCGATAGATGAGGATTCTAGGGCAACTTCATGGAGCCGCAGGATTTGAGTGGCACGTTGTGGTGACATGGCCATCTGGCATCTAACTGGACAACTGGGCTGTTGCTTGCCGAATGACCACTCGGAGTTTTGGTGACGAGTCATATGCAGCTGTTTGGTGAGAGTGGGAGTTGGAATAAGGGAAGAGGGCCAAGTAGCGGAGTCAGAGACGAGCGAGAAACGGCGTTGACACGATGGGGTGCAGCCCCATGTGTCTCAATCAGCAGCCGTGGTAGATGCAGCGCAAAGGAATTATATATGTAAGGGCACAATGAGATAAAACAAGACCAAAACCAGAACCAAAATCAAAACCAAAGTCGTCGGCCGCTCCGAAGGCTTGGTTGGAAATCAGCATTGCGGCGGCGGTGAATGAAAAGAGGGATAGAGTGATGTGAGACCTGGCGGGATGGGAACCGGGACTAACCATCTGACTGGCTGGTGATGGCCCCGTGAGCGCGCGCGTCGTAGGCTCCAATTTGGCTGCGAGATAAGTTGCAAGCACGGACGGGAAGTTGAGGAGGGATTGCTGTCATGGAAGTCAGTGCAGCGCAGTAGGGCACATGTGTGTCTCATGGAAAGATAGACGGACGGAGCAAGCTATGTGGCGGAGAGAAGCTGCCAAGGCTGTGTTTTGGACAAAGAAACGTGGACGGTGCCAGACGGCTCGAAAACGACATCTCGCTTGGCTTGGGCCAGGTTTTGGTTCTTTATGTTGCCCGACCTGACCGTTGCAAGATGAATTTACCAGCCGTAGGGGCCGTCGGGTCCGTAGCGGACTCGGCACCTAAAGATGCCACGGTAAAGCAAACTTGGGCCTGGTAACTGACAGTGACTGATGGCAGGCGGCGGCCATCTCCACCAAAAGCTTGCTTCGCCCCCTCCGTGTTTGCCCCTTCCCCCCTAAAGAGGGCCAAGGGTGGAATGGGCCCCACCACGCGTGAGGGAGGTACAGTACACTCTTTCTCTCTCAAGTTGGAGGTGTGCAAGTGTGCAAGTGTGCAAGTGTGTTTTGAGGAGCAGAAAAGAAAGAGGCTTCAAGACCCTATGGCCCCTACCTAAACAGACCCTCGCCAGATGGGCAACTTCCCACACGGACCACTGACGACTGACCACTGATTACTGACCACTGACGCAGCGAGCAACCCCTGTCGGCTGGCTCTGGCAGCCATCCATCCATGCATCCATCCACATCCACACTCCCGTCCACATGGGTCGGTTCTTTTACATGCCCATGCCAACGCCAACGCCCACACCCACGCCCACGCCCACGCCCACGCCCACGCCCACGCCCACGCCCGTCGCCTCCCCCCTCGACCCGCGCGCAAAACTCACTACTGTACCGCATCGTAGCTCCAGCTCCAGCTCCCTGGTCGACCCTGGCACGAGGTACAGGCGGTACAGGGCTGGCCCGGGGCTTGCGCTAGGATCCCTTCCCCCAACCATTTGGAACCTTGGGTTAAGTCCCGGTAGTGGCCCCCGGAGACCACAGACCCGCCCGGCGGCACACACGCTTTTACTTGGGCTCTCAGGCTCTCGACATTGATAACTACCCCAAAGGTCCACACTAGATGGCCCACTTGCTGGCAGACTGGAATAAGATCGCTGAAGCCACAAAGTACTGATGAAGCCCGACATGACATTGTGAGACGACGACGACGACAACGACCTGCAAGACACAAGTCAAGTCCTCCAAACCCGGGTTTTGCCTTAACCTGCTTCACCCCAACTGATTTTCTAGACCGATTCACTACAACGCCCTCTTGTAACCGAACCAGATACTGTACTTGACAGCCTCCCTCCCTCTCTCTCCTTCTCTCCTTTTCCCACTCGCACAACCACCCCATCTCCGCTTAGTTCGGTCTCCCCGTCCTGTCGTTCTTGCTTATTTCTTTTTTTTCTCCTACCGTCGTTTTTTTTACTGGTCCTTAACTCTGTTCTCCCCATACGCCCGTTGGTTTCACTCAGCCAGCCAAACCGCGTACCTTCAGGGTTGGAGCCTCCACTTCAAGCTTCTCTCTCGGCACAACCCACATTTCACCCCTGGGACCACAACTGCCACTCGACCTATAAACACCCATCGCATATCGACCCGTCCCAGTTCCCCATTGCAGTTCTGGATCGCTGCCGGACACATCTCGCCGTCTCTTGGATCTCGATCTTAGCCACCAGACTGGTGTCACTTGTGCCTCAGGTACCTATCTGCTCCACTGCTGCAGAAAGTACAACTGCCAACTCAAGCTTACTCTGGCGGCTCACACAAAATCGGCCACCACTTACTTTTTCGATCCTCTCTCGCACACTCAAACCACTCACAAAGCCCGACCCCGAGGAGGCTAAAGGCGCCCGCCCTGGTGGTTTGGGTGACCGATTGCAACACCACTCCCAATAGCTCCGCCTCTTTGAATTTTTTTTTCTTTTCATGTGTCACAACCCAACGAATCCTAGCTGCTCCAGAAACGGCATCCGCACCAGCCGCATCATCAAGCCATTCTAGAGCCCTCCACCGTCTTTTTCCTCCCCCCTCGAGTCTCATTCCCTGCCCTGTTACATGCTTCTCTGCCCTCGTGACGCGCACAATATTTGCACGAGACAGCTGAATGCCGTATCCTTGTCTCTACGCCACAGCAGCAGACACCAATTTAGACACATCGTCGCACTTACACAGCACTTTCCCGACTTCAGCTATCAGCGCTGAGCTAAGCTTTTCATTCCAGCGCGCTACCTCTCCACAAATACGACACCAAACGAGGCGGAAAAGATAAACACACACTGAAGCATAAGTTGACAGCCACTGGCCGCCAGCCGAATTTCTGTGGAGAAATTCTTTTTGTTTGGAATCTCGGCATCAGGTAGGGAGGGCATTGGGCCATTGGCTGACATACAACACCCCTGAGCCACGCAACGACTTCGGTTCTGTGTAGCTCTGCGCTTCGTTTTCGCCCAACCCTGTGCTGCCAGAGCCGCAGGAAAGTCGTGTTCGCTTTCCGAGGGTTCGCTGGACCCAACTCGTTTCTGATCACAAGGCCAACCGGCTGAGGGGTCTCCTCTTCGACTCCCGCGTGGTTGGCTCCCAACGGCATTCATCCTTCATCCTTCATTTCCAGCTTTACTAGTGATGATGATTGGTTTTCCCAGCTGCCAATAACCGATCACCAACCAAGGCTCCCCGGGGTACATTGACGACGAAACCCGACTTCCCCACTGTATCATTCGACCGCACACAGTCGCCAGTGACCCTTTGGTCTTGGTGGTATCCCCAAGTCAGAAAAATGGACTCGGGAATACCCATGATTTTGCCCAAGGGCATTGTCATTAACAGCAAGGACATTTACAAAGAGGTTGCCGAGTTTCCTGTTGTTCCTCCTGACAAAGTTTGGGAGTACTGGCATGGTACAAATACTCCATGCTTCTTAGTCTCCTAATGCCAACTAACAAACCTTCTAGTTTACACAACCACGTACAAAAAGCTCAAGGATCCTACAGCTTGCCGCTTAGAGAATTTCTGGTGGCATGTCTGGGGAAGCAACCGTAGGTTCCTCAAGGGGAGCACACTGGCCAAACTTTATGAGGACATCTCTGTCGGGCCTACCTTTGTGCCCCTCAAAGGGCCCCCAAATCGATGGGAAGGACCTGATGTATGTCCCACTCGGCCATGCTATATATTTACTGACGCTGACCGGAATGTTTTAGATGGCACCTATCATGAGACAACTTATGGAAGCTGTGCAGGCTGAAGCCACGCCGCTGCCTGCTCCGTTAACATCCCGTACTTCGAAAAAGCGAAGCGATCCTGTCTTGAAAACCCTATCTTCAAGCGCATCGAAGCCACCTCCACCTCACCCCATTTTGAAGAAGGCTAGAGGCCCCTCATCATCTGGTCCACGGCCCACTGCTCGTTTTGTCTCGCCTCACGAGTCTGCTGATGAAGATGAGATTCCGTCTTCCGGAAGCACAGCTGCCACAGCATCTGAAGCACCAGTTTATGTAGTCCCATCACCAAAGAAGAAGACAGTCACTCCAAAGAAGTTTGTTGTAGCTTCAACTGCTACAAAAAGGAGGCCATCACTGCCTAAGCGACAATCTTCCGATATGGCCTCGCGGAGTTCAGCCTCTTCGGCTGGATCACGACAAACAGCTGCTCAACGTGCTGTGCCCCCGATTGTCGAGCAAGACCCGGAACATGTTACTTCAGTGTCAGAGAGTAGTAGTTCTTCTGTATTGCAGGATCGCCCGGTGATGAGCGAGAAAGCGCTTGGCAAACAACCAGCCGCACCGCAGCGTCCAATATCCAGAGTCAACGGAGTTGCCAAACGAGATGTTGCCATATCCTCTCAAACCGACCAACTTCGACTTGCCAAACCTTCTAAGCCTAGCTTGACCCAAGCGCAATCACTCGTCAACATCTCTCATTCTTCAGGGAGAAGAGACTCGGCAACCTCTCGATCGTCCTTTGGAGCCGGCTCACTAGAAAGTGGCTCGGGCTTTTCTGCCGCTTCCATGGCTCGTTCTCAGTCCCAGGGGGGCTACGATCCCAAGAGAAGCCTAAGCTTTAGAGCCCCGGCTCATCCTTCAACCTCTAATATTGCTGCCGAGGGAACTATCCTTGACCAATCTGGTCTTGGCTCTTTGCCCCAGTCTAGTATTCTCGATCCTGTGCCAATCCATCACTCGAAACCAATCGAAGCGTCAAAGCCGTCCATCCTCGATTCTCGCCTTACCCCTACACAGCCTACCACCTCGGCTAGTGTACCTCTAGGGCGCACAAGAAGCCAGTTGACACTCCTCCTTGAGCGCGAAAAATCTAGAAGCGGCAGCAAGCCGCGCTCCAAGAATTAGATTTTTGTCTTTTGTTTTCTTTTACCTATACCCTCAAACCAACCTGTTGTCTGTATCTGTACATGTTTTAATTACCGCGGGGATGAAATGCGGCTGTGCTATATCTTATTTGGTGAACATGGTGTTCTGCCTATTCAGTTATGTTTTTCATGTTCTCAAGGCTTGAGAATAGATGTTTAGGAATGAACGGCTAAAAAAATTAGATGATATTCTGGCAATGTCTTGAGAGTCTGAGTGTGAGGAATAAGACATTCAGTGAAATCTCTCTACACGCAGTCCCCATGTTGTTATTGAGTCATGGGCACTTTGAGTAGACCCGTGACTGATAACTCATGGTGATAATGGGCTCGGATCCGCGAGCAATCCAATGAGGTTATTAATGCTCTCTTCTTCGTTGTAGAATCTGTGACCTAAAATATGAACCGACTATATGTCAAGAGGTAACTAGCTCAAGCATTTGTTGAATGAAATCCAATTCGTCGACACCAAGTGGTATCGCTACCTCATTTCGGCTATCCTAGAACATTGCAAGACCCAACCCCTCAAGGTCTCAGCTTCTCTCAGGGAAACTCAACCCTGTGGATCAACTTCGACTTATTCTTCACACTTGCGTGGCTAAAACCAGCTCCAGTTCAGTCAACTGGACACCCTTTTGGTTGTTAACTCAAATAGCAATGAATGGTTGAAAAAGGAGATCAGAATGATACAAGATTGGGAGGTGGAGAAACCTCAAAATCACGCTACAATATGGCCGGAGTCATATTTAACCCCGTTAGAATGGTCGATTCCTGTTATTTTGTTGGTGTTGACTGGCCAGCTGGGTAGGTTGCGAATTCACATAGACCATGGCACGCACTCGGCCGTTTCATCTCTTGTCATATCTTCAACTACTGATGGTTGCAAGACTGAGATTCGTCTCTTGTGTTTGTGCCTTTTGGTTGAATATTTTCCTTTATTGTCTTATGATAAATCGTATAAAAATAGTTTATTGGTCATAATATAGGATACTGCAAGAGACAAAGTTATCTATGCCTCAATTGAGATCCAAAAATCGGAATTACAGCCCTGTAGTCTAGCTAGCGCTCCCTGGTTTCGGGATAGGATAAGCCTATTTGAGGAGCGAGTCTCTCTTGTGTGACAGACGGCTCCTTAAATTGAGCATTCCCCGCCGTACTGTAAGAGCCCCGAAGCGTATTTTCTACAGCGGATTCATCGGCTCTGTTGTGTGATGCTGTTCCGTAGCTGGAAACTTTGGTCCAGCCAAAGCTGAGAACAGGGAGTAAGGGACGAAGTGCGGGTAGTGCAACAACAATTATTTGTGTTGCTATTTCGACGGTCCCCAAAATATCTAGAGGCCGTTAATATACACAGGCAAGTTGATTGAAGGGAAATGTGGGTAGGTTTCATACTCGTGGTGTATGACCAGATGGCTTGTGTGAATAAGGTAAACCGAGCAACACTGGCAAAGACTGTGACACAGCCTATAGCGAAGAGACATATCAGGCCATTTTTCTCCCTCTTAGGTGTGCCTTTTAACCTTCGTAGCATGCCGAATGGCAGGAGGAAGACTGGCGGGGAAAGTTAGCAAATGTAGGCATTAGGAGAAGATGGTTGTTACCGAGCAGCTCTGCAACGATGCCGATGGGCCAATTGATCCACAGGACAGTGGTGACGGCTATTAGTTGGCAATCGGAGCTTTGTTGCCTATTTTTGGGTTACGAATTGAGTCAGTTCGAGTTCTGGGTGGCTATATGAGGGAAGAGGGGAGGAAAAGGCGGCTTCACCAGTTTTTTGAAACGTCAAGACCACACCAAAAAACATCCATGAGCCCGACAGTCAAAAAGGCAGCGATATTGTAGGTGGTTACTACGTATAGGGCAATTCGCAGTTTTTCTTCAGATACCGGAAAGAGCACATTGTAAAAAGCGAGCAAGCTGAATCTTGGGAAGTAGAAGCCTACGTCAAAGATTATGCAGGTTGTGAACATCCACTGCTCACGTATTAGCCACAAGGGGACATGGGTGGATGGATAGCTGGCATTGGGCTTGCCTTTGCAAAGGGTAGGCTGTAGTAGCTAGAATCATAGGGATCATGGCCATGGGCAAAGTTGTAAGTGTCCCCGATGATGAGGGCGAGGTAAAGCAGCACAGAAATTGTGAGAAAGACTTCCGAGAGCCAGTACGCGGCCCAATTCCGCTTCCATGTCCGCACGGCGAGGCGGACGAGGAGAACAACGATGCAAAATGTAATCAAGCACCATTCCACAACCTACACCAGTCTTGGTTAGAGGTTGAACAAGATGTAAGATGATATATATGCCTTGGAGTGCCTTACAAGGTATTCTCTTTCGCCGATTGCCATGGTTGCCTGGCGGGCTTTGGGGGGTGCAAAGTTACGATCCCGGGGGGGTTGAACCGCCCGAGATGGATCGGTCGATCGAGGATGGGCTAACCGATTAGATTTTGTAAAAAGCGTGTGAGTGTGAGTGCCAGTGTGTGAGTAACTGTGTGTGCCGCACGTAGCGTGCTGCGTGTAGCGCATGTGCGCCTCTGTGCGCCTCTGTGTAGTTGACAAGGGTGGTGATGTGAGAGCAGCCAACGGCGGCGGGAGCTAATGTCGGTGAGCAGGGGGCCAGGAAGGAGGACCTTGTCCTGTCGCCTGGAGCCCGCAGGCAGGGTCGCAGGGTCGCAAGCAAGAGAGACAAGAGACAGGAGGTGAGAGACGAGAGGCAAGAGGCAACCTCGAGGGGGGAAAAAAAAAGGAAATAATAGGCGAAAAGATGACGTCAGCTGAGCATTGTGTTCATGTTTAGAGACAGGGAAGAAAAAACAAAAACGATAGGCAGGTGGTGGTTGAAACGGCAGAGACCAGATGCTTGCCTTGGTACAGTGGTTGCTGTTCTGCGACCTGCTCGCTCGTGCCCCTCCCTTGCATGTTGTGAGCGGGTGGGTGGAGTTGGAGCCAGCGAGCAGTGCAGCGTGGGCAAGGTGAGAGGCGCATGAGGGGGGTAGTTTTGTAAGACAATAAGGTTGCCTTTTTTTTTTTTTTTTCGTCCCGCTGGTGCTGGGCAGGCAAGAAAGGCTAATACCCCCGAGATTGCTTTGATTCACATCTAGTGCGAGGCCTGTCCAATCGAGACCTAGCCCATGGCCCGTTATTGCACAGGTTGCAGCCCAACTAGACCACTTCAGCTCGTCGCGGCCGAGCAGCTGACCATGCATCAAGTTGTATTTGTTTTTCCTGGACTCGTCATATATCATACGCACTGTGTACTATGTATGGAAATGGATGTGCGTACGAGGGGAGGAAACAACAAAACCCAACTTTGCAAGCCACTAACTAGCCCCCCCGCGCTGCAAGCTCCGTCAATCCCCCACCACCCATCCACTCATGCGCTCACCGTCATCATATCAGCCCAGATCCGTCCAGACTCGGCGCCTGAGATGTGGCAGAGATTGTCTCGGAGTCAATTAATCCTCGTATCATCGGGCTCTGTCTCTTTATTTATCAACTTCTGTCAAGCCAAGCTGCCCTGGCTGAGCACCGATGCAAGGTCTCGAAGCATCAAGGTTGCCAACCATGATTCACATTCACTGCTCCGCTTTGCCACCGGCCGGCAGCCCGTACTCTCAAACACTTGTAATTCGCCAATCCATCCCACCCTTTATCCTGTTTCCTCTCATTCTTGCAGATGGGAGTATTGCTAGTGCCGCTCTTGTCCGTGTCAGCATGTACCGACACGCCATGAAAAAACCAAAAAAAAACCAAAAAAAAAAACAGGACACACATATGCAATGCATCACAAACACACAACCGATTCAACCCCAATCTCGACCCCAACCTCCAATCTACCCAATTAACCCCCAAAGCATGTCTCAGAGCCTCAAAATGTGGAAAAAAGAGAAAGGATCGGCAGATGAGAGCCCGGCCCGGATCTTTGCCACCAGGACTTGCTTGACCCTCTGTATTTATTCATGAGTGACGAGCTAATCTAAGACACTTGCATTGTAGGTCTTTGATAAACACACCATAATATTCCGTGTTTCATTCATGTATCCGCTATTCATCACACATCCAAGCTAAAACTTTTGGGGTAATTAAAAGATACTAGGTCATGTCGTTCCGTAAATTCCATCAAGATTTCCAACCAAAGAAATACAAGGGAGAGAGGTGGAGGAAGAATAAAATAATGTATGCGTACAATGTGTAAAAAGGGTAGGGGGAAAGGCGACAAGAGCCGCCACCCACACATTGTGACCAAGTGTGCCATCAAAGAATATACTCTTCAAGGAACAACTGCTTTATCGCACCCATAGCCATGCCGTTTTTTCAGGTGACGAAGGAAGGCTCCTGCCACATACCAGCCTTTGGTATCAGGACAAAAATGACAGTTGTAGGAGATGAAGTCGCTGGCAAACCCAACAGGCCCTGGGTGCAATCCACGGGACTGCAGATATCTCACACAAAAATCCACCAAAGCCGGAGGAACGTCATCAGGCCAGACGAAGAGAGGCTTGAAGTTCCTCCGCCTCCCTTTCATAGGATTTTGTGCTAGGCCTGTTGGAAATACCTCGTCCCCCGAATTCGAGGACTGATCTTCTGCTCGCGCCATAACAAAAGCTTGAGATGAAACGGCCACGAGGGCGGTCTGGGCGTAGGGATGAGCGTAGGTATGAGGGTCCGGGTACGCATGATGGGTATTATAATCAGCATGGACATGGCCCTTGTGATAGTCTTGAGAAACAGAACGACCCCTGGAACGAGAACGTCGTCTACGACGTCTAGAATGAGAATAACCCTGACCCTGCGGTTGAATCTGCGGTTGGGCCTGAGGTTGAGCAGCCATGTTGCTATCATTCATGAAGGCCCGGGCAGGCCTCGGCGAGATCACCTCGGAGCCCCAATTAAGAGGGGCAATTTCAGCGGGCGGCAAGTCATCGGGGTGTGAGGTGAACATAGGAGGTAGAGGGTTTGTTGGAAATTCAGGACCCGAGGGATTATTTGTGATTTGGAAATCCGGCTGGGAAGGGTGGCCACCTTGCAGCGGAGGGTGAAGAGGCATAGGACGGTAGTTAGGGTGTGCTTGATACGGCACAGTAGGCGTTGCGGGATTTATCGGGGAAAACTGCTGTGAGGTATAGGAAGGACTAGGCTGCTGTTGTACAGGAGGAGGTTGCATCGAGGTGGGTGAATGTTGCATAGTTGGGAGCAGCATAGTCGGGCTTGGTATGGATGGGGTTCGGATAGGTGCAAGTTGGAGTTCAGGCAAAGCTTGTGTTGGACGGGGCTGAATCCTAGCGTAGTCCTGGCATGTTGAAGGGGGGGGAAGAGGAGTATAAGTGTCTTCTGGAGCACGAGGAGCAACTGGGGTAGCAGCAGGCTGACGGGCTTCTCTTGGCAAGGTTGATGTGGAAGCCCCAGGGCTAGTGGGTTGCGCTCTGGGGACAGAAGCTCCGACAGCTCTAGACGTAGTGCCCGCAGGTGTGCGTCGTACTGGGTCTCTCGTGACACTACCAGCGCCACAGTGTTCACTTGACCCATGGTGGCTTGCATATTGATTTTGCGGTTGCATGGTCTCGAATACTTTTTGAGCCAAGCAGGCTATAGATGACGTGACAAAAGATGATGGTGGGCCTTGCCTGGGCTCCAAGTGCGGAATATCCATCACTGACGTAGAGGTTTCAGAAGACATCGACTGAAGCCTTGAAATATCGGGACTGAAATGTTCAGAGCTTAGCGTAGAGCGGCGCTCAGCCCGAAAACTTGGGCTCTGCATAGGGCTCTGAGCTTGCCCCAGATCCGTTGCATCAATTGTGTCCGAATCGAATATACAATCATCGTCCGCGTCTGGTGGAGGCAGTTCTTCTGCAACATACAAAGGAGAAGCCCGTGGGGGTGAGAAAACCTGTTTCGCTTCAGATGATGGAATTTGCTCTGGAACTTGCTCTGGAGCTGGGGTCGAATGGGAAATTGACGCCGCGGCAGGAGAAGTGGGTTCTTGGATAGCCGGAGAGAGAGGAGCCACTTGGTTTGAGACTTCAGTTGTCTGTATTGAGACAGCAACTGGGACATCAGCCATGGGAACGTCCTCGGCAAAGCTCTCTCTGGTGTGCTCGTCGGAAATGATGGCGCTGCTGATGGGCATTGGCTCTTCAACCACAGCGAGCGAGTTGTGGGAAGGCTCCTCGACCTCCTCGACCTCCTCCTCGACCTCATCCCCGCTATCAGAGGGAAGGTCAGAAATGTCGCTCGGATTCCAATCCTCGGCCCGCTCCCGCAACGCCTGGTCATCCGAATCAGCCACCGTGCTGTTCTCGATATTGTCATCGTCGCAGGTTGGGGGTGGGGTGGAGCTAGGTTGCTTCTCTTCGGCCACTTGAGGATCTGCTATTGAGATTATCAGTATCTAGAGCAAACATGTTTCAGTGTTCAACGGGGGCTTACCTGAATTCTGGGGCCCCGAGTCGACTAGAATCTCCCTGGATAGTGACCCTGCATTCCTGCCCTCCCTGTATTTCAAAAACTGGCGAACCGACTTGTAGTGAGGTGTGAGGGCGGCATTAGCTGCCCCCACATCAAAATGTTGGAGATCTTCAGCTGCCGCCCAGCCAACAGCACTTTTGGTTGGGAACTCCTGGCCATCAAAGTACATGACGGGGAACTGGCGCTTGTGGGCAAGCTCACCCTCAGGTTCATACTCTAATCGCCAGGTTAGGATATCTGCTTTGCGGTCATATCGATAGCATTCCGGCACGCTTTCCATTAGGCCTAAGGTGTGGAGTGTGGCATTAACGCCAGCTTCGAGAAGGTCCTTGTAGGGGAGGAGAAGAACGGCAGACCAGTCCTTTGATTTTTTCCAGTATGCAAGGTAGACCTCGCCAGGGATTGGTTCAATTACACCTTGAAGTTTTTGACTTCTTTGCCCTGCTCTGCTTCTTCGATGGTAACGGTGATTGTCTGTCTCGCGTTCGACATCTTGGCATCTGGGATGGTTGTAGCCGTTCTTGCATGCTCGAATGACTGAGGCGTTGTTTCTGTCAGCCAGCGTTTGGTTGCAGTCCACTACTTCAACACCAAGATGCTCGATGGCATCAGCACGTTCTTGTGGTTGACTTGTATGCAGGGTGCTGGCCAGATGGGCGATTGCTCCCTGTACAGGGTCTTTGAAGAAAACATTGTGCTCTTCACAGAAGAGAATATACCATTTCCCGTTTGTATCTGGGAATTGAACAATTTGGTGCTTCATGAGAGCTCGTCCATTTTGGTAGACCTCGTTGAAGGTGATGGTCTTGCCAGATCCCTGTACGTGCTTGGCCCGTGAGGTTGGAGGACCCTCTGGCGGCTCGTGCACCTCACTACGCTTGCGTTTATTCTACATCGTGTTAGTCTATAAGTCGAGAAGAGATTCCCTGATAAAAAAAAAAACCAGAAAAAACTCACTCGAACCTCTTTTCTGGCGCTTCGAGGTTCTTCAGCAGACACGACATCATCACTGACCTGGTCAGGAGCCTCAATTTGTGTGCTGTGATGTGTGGCGGAGCCAGGACCCACTGGCCTATCTAACGAACTAGAGGCGTTCCCACCATGGCTTATAACATCGGCCAATGATGCCTTCACCAGGTCGGGGCCTAGCTTGGAGATGAGCTCCTTGCAAAGTGAGAGGGTGAGGGATTGCTGCTTTCCGGGTGATGCAGATCCGTCTCGATTGTGAGCGACAGCAAGTTGAGGGTCGGCGACAGCCTCACTGCTACTGGGTTGCGAACCAAGACAAGGCAGTTCTTGTGCTATGGTGGTGCTCCCGGAAACGCCCTTGTCTTGATGAGGGTCGAGTGATGGATTGGGGGTGCCTGCCGTCTCGCGCCAATGGGCGAGACACTGATCAAGCTCACTGACAAGGCGGGACAGGTTTGGGGACGACATTTTTTTTTTCTTTTTGTTTTTGGTGGAGGGGATTGAATGTTTAAGCCCCCAGGCGAGCCTGCGGTGGGCAGAAGCAGGAATGAGTGAGAGCTGGAGTGAGAGAAGAGAGAGAGCGAGAGAAGGAGGGAGGATGACGGCGCGTAAATGACAGGACGTGGTTGTGTGTCAATGTCGGGCTGCCGCTTCTGCCAAGACAGCTGTACAGCAGCAGCAGTCTCGGCAATCAAGGCAATGGGACCATCAGACAGGTCTCAACTGGTGGCTGGCTTAAGGCAGCGAGACTGCATGCATAGGTGCGGGTGCAGCAGTAGCAGCGGCGGTGGTGGCGGTGATGGAGACGGCGACGGCGACAGCAGCCAGCAACAGCAGCAGCAACAGAGAAGGCGAAGAGACGGGAGAGAGATGGTGGAAAGGAAGAGAAAGACAGGGAATGAGGCTGCTGAGCGCTCTCGGGTTCAGGCTGCCTGGGCGGGGAAGCATGGCAACAGCATGGGAGAGGTGGTGAGTGGCGTTTGTTGGTTGGGTGATTCGCCCGGCCGCCTGCATCGCCGCCCGCCTATCACCCTCATTCACGCAGATGCACGAGGCTGCCACCAACGCCGGCATCGATGCGATAGGGGGGTTGGTGCCAAGCACTGTGGGCGCCTGTCGCAGAATAACAGCCATGTCTCGCCCGTTTTCGTTTTTCCTCTGCCGCTGGTTCGCCCAACGCTTCGCACAAGGGCGCCCTTCTAGGAGGCCACCCTCTAGGCGGCCACCCTTCCGGCGGCCACCCTCCCGTGCAGCAGCAGCACACAGTATGTGCTCGCATTCTCTCACTGACCCCGACAGCTGTAATGTCGCGTCGCTGAAACAAAAAGCAACCACCTACATATGTGGGCGTGCTGGCCCGCCCCTTCATTCGCCCGCGCTCTCACCGGGGCCTCAACACCTGCTGAGGAATTCGGCTACGTCCAAATGTGCAGCCCGAATGTGGCATTAGTTGCAAATGTGCGTTCATTCATCATCTATTACTCGTCGATGATAAACCCGTTGCTTTTGCCATCACGAAATGGCCCCTCCTCCCTGCCTACACCGAAAACTAGCCAAGACATTAAATCGGACGGCCCGTATCTCTCCGTCAAGGAGTTTCACTCGCGGCCACACGTCCAGGGCCTCCGACCCTAACTGAATCCCGCCCTCTCTCTGCTCCTCCACCTTCCCATAGTTAAAGTAAAGTATCGAATAAAGAATAAGGAGAAAAGCCACCAATCCGGTGAACATTGAAAGCTAATCAAAGGAAACCTGAAAGATTGTACGGGGCTCCATCTGTCCTAGAGCCCTGTCTATGTCCCAAACCCCAAGGTAAACAGTCACCCGCTTTCCTACACCCATATATTATACGCCGTGCCGTGATTTTCCTTAACAAAAATACAAACCAACGTGGCCAAGTAAAAATGTAGACGCCCCATGATGAGATTGCTTCTCTTTAGCTTAGACACACCCCTAGTCGTGCAATCTGAGCATCTTGCGCAGAGAGCCAAACTTCTTCTTTTTCTGGGACTCAGGCGCGTCGTAACCCGTCTCGCCATGATTGGTATTGTCGATAGTATTAGGTTGAATATCCAGTCCCTGCGCCGGGCCAAGGGGCCCCTGTGACGCACTGCGACGTTTCAAAAATGGTTGCTTGACTGGTGAAGTTGGTGAGGCCAACGTTGCACCGCTAGCTGTAGATGGACGCTTCTCGTCATTGACATATGTGTCGTGCGACTCATTCTCCCCGTACGTGTCATCCTGTGTGACAACGTTCCCGTTTTCCAGCGGCCAGTTCGGCCCCCGTTTGTGGAGGCGAGCAGTGCTCGTGTTGCGTATGACTGCTAATTCTTCTGTGCCACGCTCTAATCGAGTGTCTCGTCGTGCTGCACTCTCACTCAGCGGCCGGGAAATCTTGCCTCCGCCGTCTCTTCTCCGTCTTAAAATGGACATGAAGCTCCCCCGTCGCGTGTGACCTGGCCTAGGAGTCCCGGTCGCTTGGGAATTGGGAGATTGCGCTCGTCCCAGATTTTCACGCCCTGAACCGCTTCGGTTCAAAGATGGTTTTGACCCTAAAACCGAAGTGTTATTGTAAGGGGCAGCCTGTGAAGGTTGGTCAATCTCATCGTCACTATCGGGAAGATCGGGAGAGTCCTCTTCTCGTTGTATTGGAGGGACACCCATTGCTGCAGCCGCGGCCGAATTCGAGGTATTGCGCCTAGCTTTTGGTAAATCCGGGGTCTTTACTTGAGCAGAAGGTATTTCATCTTCGTCACTGGAGTCTGCAAACCTGCTCCGAAAAGTAGGATGGCCGTCGTCCTCGTCACTTGAATCGGCGAATCGGCTGCCGCCGCTAGCTTTCTTGCCCGTTTTGATGCCTGATCGGCTGAAGCCAGGTACACGTAGTGAGGTGCTCCGATCACCTGAATCTCCGCGTAGCGAGTGGCGCATGCGACCGCCCATAGCTCCTGGAGTGGGAGAGATCGTGCCAGAATTACGGAAACTTGACCCAGTTGGTGACAGGGAACGCAAGCTAAACCGGCCACTACCTCTACCGCCATCAGATGGAGGACCTGAAGCGTCACGGAGGCTGCCCCTCATCGTCCTCCTAAATGCGAATCCCTCGCTGCTCCCGATACGAGCGCGGCGGAAGCTGCTCTCGCTGGAGTCAGAGGCACGTCGCCTCAGCTTCGGTTTCGCTAGAGGACTTGGGTTGAATGTAGATGGCGCTGTTCGATCGGTAGAGTTGTCCCGTCTAGTCTCGGCTACAGGTGGCGGATAGGATAGAGGGCGCGGTGCCTGCGTGTCGGCAAGGGCAGATCCATTTGCTCTCAGTTTTGTTCGGGTTTTTGTTTGAGAGCTAGATATAGGAACAGATTCGGGTGCTGTTCGAAGCGACTTACGCAGGTGGCCACTCTGGGAATTCTGAGCAGTCTCACCAGCCCTCATTGATTTTCGCATTTTGCCAGTATGTGTAAGTTTGGCTTGCTGGGGAGACCCTCCATCCCTCATGGACTTCTTGAGCTTCATGCCGCCAGAGCTTGACCCTTTCTTGGTTTCGGCCGGCGACTCAGGTGTTCCTGGAGCAGGCCAAGATGTCCCTGGTTGAATTTGATATGTTCGTTCTGGGTGAAGTACTTTGTCTGAAATTACTGGATCCATTGGTTTATCCATAGACCTCCGCTTTTTCTTTTTCTGCTTGGTAGGTGGTGTCACTTCTTCAAGATCGGCATCTTCGCCAGCTTCTTCCATTGCCTCTCGTTCCAGCTGGCGACGCTTTTCCGTACTGAGGCTCTTCCAATATGCCTTGGCATTCTCCCACTCATCCTTTGTATGCAAAGGCTCTTGTGTTGCATTATCGATAGTCACCAAATCTGAAGTCATGTTCATTTCTCTTGATTTCGCAACTGTCTTTTCCAGTAGTTTCTGAGACACCCTATCAACAGGTTGTTCTACTATGGCATCAAGGGACATGAATCCCTCGCCCTCGATGTCTGAGAGATCTTCATATGCGTCACTGTAAATACTGTTGCCATCAGACGACTCATCTTCCTCTTGGATGTCATGAATAACAGGGGCAGTGACAGCTGGGTCGAGATGCCGCTCCACCAGCTGGGTCTCTGATTGTGATGAGGCATTCGTTTCTGCGTTTGGATGCTTCGAGCTGTCCTGGATTGTTGGGGCTGGAATGTCCTCGGCGTTTGACCTAGAATCATTCCCTTGAGATCCGCTGGGAATATCGAAGAAGTCCTGCGGTGAGTCTGAGCGGTCTTTTTCCTGTCCGTATGGGCTCGGATGAGAGATTGCTATTGTTGGAATGATTTCATCTGTTTCCATGTCGCGGTTCGATGTGGGGAGCGTATGCATCGTTTCACCCGGTGACCCATTTACTCCAGCTTCTGGAAGAGCCCTCTCGACTCTAGACACTTCCATATCAGATTCATCAGAGCTTAAGTCACTGACACTAAGATGTCCATCAGAGTCGACCGAGGTCACCACCGGTGGTAGTGGCTCCCTAAATTTAGAAATGTTGGCTTCGTTGCGAGACGACTGTTCCTGCGACAGTAGAGAGCCAATGGCTGCATCGCTTGAAGGACCGACATCTGGGTTATCGTTTTGGTTCGAAGCTGGCTGGGGGAGTGTTGTCGAGGTCATTGGAGAGGTCCAAACTCGTTCTGACGGTCGCACCAGAGGTCGTTCTTCAGGTTCTCTGTTCTTCTTTTCTCTAATACTTCCAAATGATGGTAGGGCTGGCCTGGGCGTCATTTTTTCATCATCATCCAATGACACAGAGTCTCGTTTATGGCGGCCGATAAGACTGTGCCATGATTTTTTACCTTGGGGGCTTGGCAGTTTTTCCAAGTCCGGTTCCAGAGGCTCCGCAGCCTCTCCAACAACAACAGTGTTATGATCGAAACTAACTCGGACACTCTTCTTTCGAGCCACTGATGGATCATCTCTGCCCATAGGACCCATAAGTGCACCTGAGGCTTCTGATCCGTCCTCTGAAGGTGAGGCAGTTCGCGTAGGGCTGCGGTGTTTCAAGGCAGACTTTCGTGGTGATAATGATCGAGGTGGCGGTTCATGTTTCACGATGAGCTGGTCCGTGGTTGGGGCAAAGTGAGGTGTGCGAGCTGGGCTTTCCGAGTGAACACGGGTTCGGTTGACAACTGGCGGTGGGTTTTCAAGGGTTGCTTGGGTTTGGGCCTGGGGGCGAGATTGAGATTGAGGATGAATTTGAACTTGCTGATTAGGTGCAGTGGGAGTAGCTGCGCCTGTAGTGACTGTTGCAGAGGATGTTGCCAATACGCCTGTCGAAGTGAGAATTTCCTGGCTGTCTCGCGGCAGTCTCTTATCCTTCTGATCGTATTGATCTTCCAGTTCCGGGAGTTCGTGGACCACGGATGGCCGTTTCTTAGTAGGAGACCGCGGGATTACACTCTCTGGCATAGGAGCGGGTACCTCACGGATTGTTTGCTGAACAGCTTCAATTGGTTCGTCATCATCCGAATCCGATAAGGGCTCAGAGTCCAAGTCCGGGTCTAACTCCTCGTCATCATCTTCTTCTTCTGTGGGCTCAGGTGGTTGATTTTCAACAATAGGATCTGATTTTGAAGAATGTGTTGGCTCCGTATGGTCAACCATTTGAACAGTGCGAGTCTCATTATCATGTTTCTTGATAGACTCTGGAACAGTAGGTTTCGTAGCAGTCCCCTTGGTCCTGCTCACGCTTCCCTTTGACAAATGTGTTCCGCTTCGAGTCACACTTTGCTTCTCCTTCTTCTTAACAGGTTTTTCGCCGCCATCTCCAGTGTTCTGCTCTCGCATAAGCAACTCGCTTCGTGGCACCATTCTCCTAGAGTTTGCATCATAAACCAAAGTGTGGTCGGAGGAAATGGATCCAGCATCGCTCTTGGAGCGCGGATATGAAAAGTTGATAGATGAGTTGGGACTACTTGGTCGCACTTCAACAGAATGTCTCGATTCAAGAACAGCGTCAGAATGTCGAACGTTGGACATGTCCCCAACTGACGCAGCCCCAAACCATGTTCCTTGCCCATCCTTCATCTTTTGACTTGCTGTCCGTAGCGGTTGAGTTTGTAGGCTCATCGCCCTTCTATGGTTTGGGCTAACCGCATTCGACTTGTAGTGCTCCTTCTTTGGTATAGACGGCACTGGCGGGACATCGTGCAGGTTCGGGGCGGCGATGCGAGCGGCAGATGGCGATGGTGAACGAGAACGAAAGGTACGATCTGACATGGAACCAGTGCTGGGTACTCGATGCAACTCAGGTCCACCCTGATCTCTACTCCCAGCAGATGATATGGACACGCTTCTCCTCATAGAGCGCTTAGATTGTACTTGGGCGACATTCGTTGGGGTCGTGGGGCGAGCTTTGAGAGCTGCGGCGGCAGCTGCGGAGGATAGCGATATCGATGGTTCGCGGCGCGCAAAAGCTGAGGCAGCTGCGGTGGCAGCGCTGGGGTTGGCCGTCTCTCGTGTGAGAGGCTGTATTGCGAACAAGAAATCCATGTTAGCCTGGAATCGCAGAGAAGGGAGAGCCTGAGGTGAAAGAGCGGAGAGAAATCGTTGAGCTGTCGGCATAGACGGACAACATCATCGCAAGCTGCATGCAGTCTGTAGATGTCGGGTCGGTGCTCCCATGATTGAACTCTAAAGCCAGAGACGGCTTCACGAAGGTGCAGATTAGCTGGGCGACGCGTACCTGGGCCGGAGGCCTATGCCTCCTTGAAGTTCCAAACATTGTGACTTTGGGAGTTGGCGCGAAGCCAGCAATTATCAGCAAGCGCGCATGAGAATTAAAATCCGAGTGTACTATAAAAAACGAAAACTAGAAAAGGCTTGTGGCTGGGTTGCGACGCAAATGCGCGGGGCCGTATAAGCGACAGGAATGAAGTTGAAGTAAGGCGTGAAAGGAAAGATATGTCTTGGGTTTTGTTGGAGCTGATGACGAAAGGCATTAAGCCACTCAGGCTAAGGGGAGCGGGTCCACTGTTTTTTTTTTCTTAGCATCGTTCATAAGGGACGAAAGCGGACGGAAATGAGGATGGCCCCATGGCTGACGTCAGGGCGGGCCGAGGGGGACCCCAGTCACCCAGTTTCGAGACACAAGACTGAAGCGCTGGCTGGAAGAGACGGGACAGCTGGCGCCTACAATGATCGGCCTCGTCGGAAGGGTTTGCAATGACGACAGCGATTTCTCAAGATAAAGCCCCAACTGCCGTTGTCCTTAAAACAATCTAGCGTCGCATGCGAGGCTCATGCATTTGCCGTCCACGCGGAAGCTGTCGATCCGGAAAAGTATTGTGGTGTCAATCAAGAAACTATCCAAGAAAGTACGCATGATTCGTATCTTCCGAACTTGTCCACATTTCGTGGAGAATAAACTGTGGCGTTGTCGAAAGCCTAGCCTTCCTCTCAAAGGACAGGAGACTTGGCTGGACAACTGTCCAAGGCTAAACAGAGGCTAGCGGCCAAGCCGAACAACCAAGGAAAAATGCCAGCGTCATCCACAAGAAACGAGTTGAGATTTGCGCTTGGACCATGCAAACTAGATCGTCTCAAAGCTCCGAGGGGTCGTGCCAGGTTAGAACCAGACTTGCCCAATCGGGCGCTTCGGGATCTGGTGATGTAGTATCGCAGCACCCAACAGCAACACCGTTGTTCAACTAAACAACCAATTCAGAGGTAATGGGGGGTGGGGCTAAGGATGAATTTGGCTGATTGGACATTCTACAAAGCTTAAGAACCGAGCATGCCGGTTACAAATGGCAATAGTACCACATGCTCCTATCTCCAAGGTGAAATGGCATGCACCACTAAGACTGGCGCCACAATAATAAATGAAAGAGAGAGCGCAACACCTTGGCCAAGGCAGAGATGGAGCAGCTAGCCAGCCCTGACCTTGAGCTTCCCCACATTGCACTAGTGAAATGGGTAAGTGCAGCACGCCATAATATGTGAAGCGAACTGGGGACAACGAGAGGAAAACTAGTCATGGAACAAATTGTAAGGCTAGATGATGACAAGCCAGTCTATATATGAAGAGTTTTTGTCTCTTAATTCTCATCTTTTTTAATCATATTAGTTACTTGTACACTCAGTGGTTTACAGCAAAGCTGTGAAATATGATGTTGTGTGCTATGTATTCCCTAGCGTGCGGTTGGCTTAATTTCTCCACGTCAAATTCAAGATTCATACCCCATCTATGAGATCCGTCACTTATATAAAGTGGGACTCGGACTTGAGCATTGTTCTCTCTTCAATTGGACCTCATTGTCCCAAGGGAATCGCCCTTGATTCAATTTGGCGATTGTCTGACCTTGACTATGGCCAGCAACACAGAAAAAGAGCTGTGGACCCTAGTCGGGTGATTTACCAAGGTGCCTGCATGTGCAACAAAAATGCACGCCGCTAATTCGCAGATATTAGAGGTGCCTGAAGGGCAATCTACCATGGCCCACTCTGCAGCGTCTGAGCACGGCTCCCGACCATGGGTCATCGGTGAGGGGCAATCTATCTTGCACAGCCCCGACGATGCACTGATCCATCCCTGAACTTTCCAAGCCATCGTCCCCTTGGCAGCTGAGATCGATCTACCTCTGACGCACTAGGGCTGAACCAGCCGTCATCTAGCCAGGCTGAGGACAGGAATCAGCCCTCTTGCCCACAAAGCTATAGTTGAATCTTTGTGATTCAATATGAATTTACAAGTTTCCATGACATACCAAAATGCACAAGCAACATTTATCCAAGAGTTTGGATTGTTTTTATCTCCAGGTGTAGGCAAAGAATGAATACCAACAAGAGCCATTTGCTCCGGCCAGAAAGCTTATCCATCCATCCCCTTGTTACTCAAAACCCCCTTCCCCAACAAAGGAAACCTACATCTGAACATTCTCCCCAAACATCCCGATCCACGGAGCATCCTCCCCACCGATTCTGCTCCTCCTATGCTACGCTGTCCATCGCTACCCCGAGAAGTAACGGGCTCCAAGTCCGGATTGTCGAGTCCTTGCACTCGCAAGAAAAAAAACATAAAGAGAGAATGTGCCAAGCATACGCTTCTACAACATCCAGAAACAAACAAACAAACGCTATTACCCATCCTTTGATAGAATGCACTCAGACATGCTTTCCATCAAGACCTAAACAACAACTTGCCGGACCCAAAACCTCACGTTAAACTCTCGAGCGATACAGCTGCTAATACTTGAGATTAGGCGGTCTGTGGTAACCCCCACCACTATCATCGATGTCGGGTGGGATGTCTATTGGCGGATTCGAATATTCGTCTTCGTAATCGTATCCATAATCTTCTTCCGATTGTGTCGAGTGGCCATGAGAGTCGAGCGGGGGAGCATCATGGTCACCGATAGAATCGATTTGGTCATGTACTGGCGACTGCGGAACATGGGAGCCCTTAGCCGCAGCTTTGCCAGTCTTTCTACCCTTTCGGCTCTTTGCCTTGGCTTTTTCGAGAAGTCGCTTGCGATCAGCCTCCTCTTTTCGATGCCGCCGGTCTTTGATCTCATAGTCCCGAATAAGCGCTCTTGGTGGTTCGCCAAAGATGCGTTCATATTCGCAAAACTCGCAGATCCAAATATCTTCAAGCTTTGGTAGGTTGTGATAGTAGTTATTAGCGGCAACTTGTCGCCGGTTTCGAGCTGCTTTGGCGAGATCCTTATCTAGCCGACGGCGTTCTCGGCGTCGTGAATAGCCCGATCTACCACTGGTGCGTTTAGGTGACTCATCATAATGACCGCTGTTACCGTTGACTCCTGAAGACATGCCAGAAGTCTGAGTCGTTATGCTATTCTTGGTGGAATGACCTTCAATAATTATTAGCAGTTTGTCCCCGTGTAGAGCGAACAAGTACTTACCAGGCCACTGAACTGTACCGGGAACCTGCGAGTCGCAGGTGAAGGTGAATTGGGTTGAGGCCGGTGCCTGTTTTGCAGCAGAGTGCTGTTGCAAAAGACTAACGTTCTCCTGGCCTTGTGGGCGCAACTTCTCAGCGTTTGCGATGGCGTTGGATATAATACCAGAGCCCTCGGGTTCTACAACAAAGTCAGAAAAAGTTCAAACTGTGCTTTAAAAAGAAGACAACGGATATCGGGGTCTTAGGGCTATTGGGTAGGAGAAGTTGACGATGGGGAATTGTAAAGAAAACTAAGGGGAGATTGGGGGGAGGCAATGCTGATGCGGTTGATTGCATGCATCCAAGGAATGGCTGATGCAGCACCACCTCGGCAAACGACAGTGGAGTGCGCATATGCATAATGTTGAGATTATGTATGTAGCCGCTCAAAACCCAAACATGGGAAGAAATACAAAACACCTGTTCAACAAGGTTGGAACCTACCAGATGATGCCCACTGAGGTGTAGTCTTGGATGCACGCCCACTCCACGAGCTGTTGCCGTCGGGCAAGGCTCGCAACGGGCTTCTTGCATTCCTGGATCGCCCGAGTCTTCCCCTGCCAGGTCCGGAAATTCCCTGACTGTTAGTCATGAAAGTTCCCGTGGCCGGGTAGCCTGGTGTAGGAGAGTATGGCTTATCGCCATTCAGCTCGCTGGCAGGTGACTGTGCCCCAGAGGATATGGCAAGTGTATTGATCTCATTGTTGAGAGCATGTGTGCCGTTGATAACAACATCACCTGCTGAGGGGATCTTTCGTTTCTTTTTATTGTTTGTGTTCTCAAAGAAATCGTATCCGTCAATTGATGATGCTGCTGAAGGGGGTGGTTGAGGATTTGGGTGGAGAGATTGCTCTGGTTTTGAGGGATGACGAGGTGTGCGGTTCAGAATTTCTGGGTGAGATCTTGTCACCAGAGTACTTCGCAGCGCAGCATCGTCGTCATAGCCATCCGCCAACCCAGCGCCGCTCCGTCTTGGTGTGTAATTACGTGGAGGATCGTTTGGACGGGGTTGCTCGCCTGGGCTCGACGAAGTCACCCTAGGTGGGCTTGCCTCCTCCTTGACAGTATACGGGGGATAGTAGAAGAGTGGAGTGTTGTCGTGTGCAGAAGGGGGGTATCTGATTGAGTCAGCGACCTCGGGCGAAAGTCGCTCTCGAAGTCGACGTTTCGGCAACGGCCGAATCGGTCGGTCTGGGAACAGCGACGATACAGTATCCGGGGACATTATCGGGCTAAGATCTGCTGGTAACATAGCAAAACGTCGTGTTAGCAAATATATGACCACACCATGAATGGTAACAAGCTCCAGCGGCAAAAAAAGAGAGCATCACAGCAACTACACAGTATGTCGCAGCTTAGGTAGAATTAGAAGCAGCGACAGAACTGTCATCTACGGCTGGTAGGATATGCAAAGGGACTTGATAGGGGCCGGTAACGGGGTGGACGGAGGGGAAGCGCGTACCCATCACTCATCATACATGTGTAAATTCGAATTGAGCAAGAGCAATATAGCAACAGGGCCTGCTAAGACAAGCGAAGCAGAAGGCAAGTGCTCGGTGCCGAGCCAGAAGGCAGTTGCCTGCAAATCCAAATGGTCGGATGTGTCGTTCGTCGAGGGAGTTATCAGGATAAGTCGTTGGGGGGGCAAGGTGCGTTGTTCGGTCGGGCTCTAAAGCATTCTGCGGGTCAGAGGAGGGTGATCAACACAGGCATGTGCAGGGCGGGCAGGTCAACATGCTACGGCCAACACGACGGCACAACTGTTTACCACAAGCCTTCGTCTCACAACTGTGAAACAGCGTAGCAGTTCGTCGTGCGTCCGTCGGGTAGGCACGTATGCTTGTGGGCGCTGGACGGGTGCCGAGCCCGAATCCCGACTTACCCAAGTGACAAGTGGGCTACCTGGTCCGTGGAGGCGGAGGGAGGGAGTGAGGGACCTCGGCCGGAGGGCCGGGCTATCAGCAAAGCTTGGGGGCGAGGATTGGAGCCAGATGAGAAAATACGGTAGCAGAGGGTCTGGACGACAGCTGCACACAGCTTGAGGAGGTTCGGGAGGGCTCGACGAGCGGGATGTCGAGGACTCGGTGCTGCGTGGTCGGCAGGACTCGATTGCAAATGATAGTGGTGGCTGCTGTGCGGTTGGGAGGTGGGTGCCGTGCCCCATGCCAGGGCCACCCCCAATGACTTAGTCAGCATGGTTGTCATGGTGGGGAGGGCTGCCAATTAATGTTATCCACCCTTGCGAGTTGATTTGTGCATAAGTCCACTCCTCAACTTATGCACAGGCACCCGCTGCGCAAAAGCGTCCATGCCTCCAGGCCAGGTGCGCCGCCAACGCCTGCGCCTGCGCCAGCCAGTACCAGAGCCAATCCCAGCCCCGCAGGGATTTCTGGTGGGCTTCTGATGTAGAGCACGCGCTGGAGCTGCTCCATCTCCCTGCAAAAGGCAAAGCGCTAGTGAGACCACCCACTGCCCATGCCCATAATACCCATACCCGCAGCCGCTGCCCGCTGCCCACGCCCACGCCCACGCTGCATCTAGGTCGAGTTCCCGTCCTCTTCCTCTCCATCCATTCTCTCGTTTACCTCACATCACCTGTCTCCTCGCCAGACACACGACGCCTTGGGCCACTGTCCTCTCCGTCTGCTCCCCCGGCCCTTCTCCGTGCCATGCCTATTGCGCATCCGCCCGTTCTCGACATGCTTAGTTGCCAATCTCATCTCCGATCCGACTTCTCTTCCTCGTCACGTCTCAGCCAGTGCCAGTAGCGCTCTCGTCGGCCTCGGCCTCTCTACCTTCCCCCCCATCCACCGGCACGCTGCCAATTCTCTCGCGCTTTGCTCTAACTCGACCTCGCGGCGCACTGCATTACCGTTCCCCCGTCTTTCAGAGCTCGTCGCTCTGCCGTCCCTTGCTCCTCGTACCCGCGATCCCCTCACCCATCCGCGTTCTCTCAATGGCACCGCCCTCGCCGCGACGATCATCGAGAGCCCGCGCCACCAATCCCCAGTCCCAGCAATCTTCTGTCTCTTCGGGCACTTCTGGCCGCCACGAGCGGAGCACCCGATCAGTCACAAAGCCATCCTCCAACAAGTCCACACCAACCGCCTCTCTATCGTCAGAGCCACTCGAGGACCTCGACGACACCCTCCTCACCCGACGCCGGAAACGCGGCCTAGACGAAGAAACTGATAAATCCTCTCGACCAGACGCTTACGACATGACGAACGGAAGCGATGACCTCCAAGAGGAGGAAGATGAGGCAGTTCGCTGCCTGTGTGGTGCTGAAGAGTACCCGGGTCGCCCGCCCGTGGACGGCCCTGATGTCGACTTTTTTGCCGCCATTGAGTTTACCGAAGATGTTACAGGCTTCTTCGTTCAATGCGACATTTGCAAAGTCTGGCAGCACGGCGCCTGTGTAGGTATCTTCAGTGCCGAGAGCTCACCAGACGAATATTTTTGCGAGCAGTGTCGCAAGGACCTCCACAAGATCCATACTGCTAGCAACGGGTACGTCGCACTTCCCTACCTCCCTTTGAGCGCTCGTGATGCTTCGATATGTATTTCTGTCACGGTTTCGCGTTTTTTTTTTCTCCTTTGGTGGCGCTCGGTCAGCTTGACAGTTCTGCATCATTTTTTTCGTCGCTCCCCCACTCAAGCGTTAACCATATTTTCATCGCGCCCTCACCACTAACCCATATGCAATCTCCAGACAAAAATACTCCAAATACGTTCCCTTGAACCGTCACTCGCGCGCCACATCCCGAGCCACTTCAATTGCCAAGGACGGTGCCCGATCACCCAGGAATGGCGCGAGCAAGACCCAGAAGCCTGCAGCGACCTCGCAGGCTTCCAAACGACGATCGACAATGAATAGTCGCGATCGAGCCTATGATGATGAGCAACTCCTCCGCGCTATCGAGGCCAGTAAGGAGGATGCTCCTCAAGAAATCACAGACACCGCTGCTCGGCGGAACAAACGCGGTCGCAGTGACAGTGAAGAGTCCGTCGCCGTAGACTCCAAGCCATCGGATGGCAAGCTGATCTCGTCAAGGAACACCGTGAGCGTTAAACGACAGCGCACCAGTTCTCGGTCCACATCCCCAACAGCTGAGACAGTTGAGGCACCTAGTCTTGACGAATCAGAGGATGAGCTGAATGCTCGGAACAGCTCCAAGAAGCCTCGCAACGGCAAGCCTCAGCGAGAGAAGACTGAAAAAGAAGAGAAGGAGCGCCAACGTCAAGAAGCGACAAATAAACGCAAGGGTCGTGCTGACAGGCGACGCGGAGATGGTAAGTCTCAGCTCCCTCTGTGAGAAACCTTGAACGCTAACCAGTTAGACTCTGACCCATCGGACGAAACTCCTCCTGCTGTGACGAAGCCACCTGTAACCAAATCTGAGGAGCCTCCAGTTGTCCCCGAACCCACAGTCGAGCCCCAAGCCACGCCTGATACTCCTCCCACCAGCCATCCCACTGTCGGCAGCTCCCATAAGAGAGGGGCAAGGAGTAATCACAAAAAAGGAAAGGGACGAAACCAATATACTAGAGACCAAGAGGCGGAGAATGGCGAATCACCTGCCAGGTCCATGTCACGCGATATTCAAAAGAATGGAGACGAACCCCCCGCCACAGGGCACGGAAAGTCCTCAACGAACGATCACCGACATACTTCCAAGTCCAAGTCAGCTGTTCCCAATAAGCTGAGCATGGTGGACATGAAACGGCGGGTTGGTGCTATTATGGACTTCATTTCGAGGACTCAGGTTGATCTCGCCGCTGAGTCCAATCCCCTGCTAAGCGGAGACTCAAGTGGGCAACCTTCTCCTCAGAAGACGCCGACACCTCAGACAAATGGTCATGTGGACGGCCCACCGAGCACCGCTGATGAGGAGAGCGCGGTGGAATCAACTCATGACAAGAATTTCAAGGAGCTCAGCTGTATGGAAATGATGGATGTTCTGACACGGGATATGGTCAAATGGCAGAACCAATATGCATGATGTCGGTCTGACACGAAAGGTCTGGAGGTGTGTGCTGCGAAAAATCGGCGTCGGTTGTATTTGTGATCTGGTGTATGATCCCAGGAGTTTTATGGTTGGATGCATTTTCGGCGCTTCAAAGCATCGAGGAACGATGCAGGAGGTTTCTTTGCCCTGAATTCTCTTTTTTTTTTATTTTTACTGTTCTCTCTCATTTGGGCTTCAGTTCTTTTCCATCCTTTTGAGGCCAGCCTGCCACAGGTTTCAATCCTTTCGGGCTCAGCACATTATTTTTTCTACATATACCCAAGCAGGCTTGCTCCACGGCTCGACCCAAAGAGGTCTCTCATACAGTTACAACGAAAAGATGCGCAATGTTGACAGAAATTTTTGATTTTATGGATGGTTCGATTACGCTTTGACTTGTTCATGAATTGCAAGGTGTAGGTGTACAAGGAAAATACCCTCTATAGTACAATATAGCACATCAGATTGGACAATATCCGTCCTATATCTTTATGCGCCTGCCTTTGCCTGAGCACGTGCCTTTTTCTGTTGTTTCTTGGCTTGGTTCAAGCTCGGCTTTGCGTCAACCTGGCTTGCCAGGTGTTTCTCTATTGACTCGTCGGATACGTCGTCCAAGACGCATTTGCCCAGCTTGCCGGCCTGCCACTGCGATAATAACCGTGAGGCAGCTTCTTGGAGATTTGGAATACCACCCGTCTTGATTTTCCCGTCTTTCCGGGCCACAGCTTCCAGAAACTCGGTCACATCGTTGGTGGGTTCGCAGTATTGGCTGTATGCCTTCGGATTCCACAGGTTGAGACGGAAGAGGAGGTAGTCAACAAGGATCTCATCCTGGATGAGGCCCTTCTTGATGCCATTCACGAGAGCAATCTTGATCATTGTCTCGGCATCATCGACGTAGGGCTGGAAAATACCGGGGGTGTCCAGTATATAGACGCCATCGCCTACCCCACCATCTTCCTCTTTTTCCAAAATCCGAACCGGGCTTCCTACCTTGCGCGTCACGCCGGCCTGATCGCCCGTCCTTGCCACTTTGGATCTCCTATTTGGGGTACCAATTCCGCGTAGTTTATTCAAAAGCGTGCTTTTCCCAACATTGGGCATGCCGACAACCAAGACACGCATGCCCGTGAGGGAGTCAACCGCCCGAGCCACCTCCTTCACCTTTTCAAGCACAGATCTCGTACCCTTGGGTTGGGTCTTATCCAAAAATACAACGCGATCGCCGTGTAGCTTGCGCAGGGCCTTGATGGTCTTGGGGTCATTCTGTCCGAGATCGGCTTTTGTGTAGACGACGATGCGCTCACGGCCAGCAACGGCGCGCTCGAGTCGAGGGTTGTGCGTTGACAATGGGAGTCTAAAATCGCGGCATTCTAATATAAGGGAGACATTGGAGAGTAATTTGGTTACCGCCGCTTCGCCCTGAGCATGGTGGCCGAGATAGTAGGTCTTGGGAATCGAGTTCGGTAGCGAGAAGGCCTGGCGGGGAACAAATCGCGACATTATCTAGCAAAACCACAGAGGTCGCCTTCTTTGTATGAGGGCTTCTAAACCGCACTAACTGTGAAATCTAACGAGGCGGCCTTGTGATGCGCTTCGAATTGGGCTTTGAAAAGAAAAAAAAAATGCATGAATGGCTGAAAAATTGCCAGCCTTGTTAGAGCTTCTGAGGCCCTCTCAGCCTTGCCCCACGAAGGCACGTGTTGATAAGCGACGGATAAAGCTGCATGACGTCATGCAGCAAGGAACCTATTGGGCCAATGGATAGTGCAGAATCAACCACGAGGATTATTCGCCCACTGGTCCTTTAAGAGCCCTGCCGCAAACTAGGTGTCATGACAAGCAATGAGAGCGAAGATTTTGTATGCCAAGACAATAGCCAAGATGCAAAGTTCTTGGCCAAGCTCTCAAACTCTCAGCCCCAAAGGGTTGAAAAGTTCAGCATGGCGCCTCCTTTTGATTGATGGCGGTTTCCTCAGTTGTGCAAGCTCTACAAGCTAAACAAGGTCTCATCGACTCTTTGCAATGGCGGAGAATTCGCTATCTAACAAGGCTCATGGCCTCCCAAACGAAATCTCATCAGCAAATATCCAACTAGGTTCCACTCAACCCTCTCATGGAGAAGAGACCCCTCCCCGCAGTCCAAAGCGCCAATCCAAATATTTTGGAATTGGCGGAAAGCTGCGTCCCTTTCGACTCCTCAAGGAAGACATTGTCAATCTGAAGAGCCGGTGGGTCTCTGACTGGCAAGTCTTTAACCAACAGGTCATCGCAAGTGCTGTGTATATTTTTTTCACCAATATCCTGCCAGGCATCACATTTGCGAGTGATTTGTATACCTTGACCGGCAAGTCATGGGGCACCATTGAGATAGTCTTTAGCACGGGTCTATGCGGTCTTATATTCTCGGTGTAAGTGACCGACACCACCTGCAGGCCAGCCGTAAGCAAAACAATTGACAATTGATAGATTCTCCGGGCAACCTCTAACCATTCTTGGAGTCACTGGGCCGTTTTCCGTTCTCGCTGAGAATGTATATGAACTGTGTGAGAAGAACTTCAAGGTAAATCACAATTCCAAACATCTGCAAAGCTTTATCTTATGCATTCTCAGGTTGAGTTTCTGCCAGTAATGGCATGGTCACTCATTCATGCCGGATGGATGCATTACCTCCTGGCCATCTTCAACGCGCACGATTGGACCATGCAATACGTAACCCACTTTAGCGCCGACATCTTCTCCCTGCTAAATAGTGTCATTTACTTTCACAAGGCGGCCATGGAACTCAAGCGAACATATAACAGGGTGTCTCTCGCGGCTTTTTTATATGCCATAATTGGAGCATTCGGGACATGCCTATTCGCCATTCTCTTGTCTACGGCCAATTCTTGGAAACCTCTCTTTCATCGATACATCCGGCTCGGGCTGACAGAATATGCCGCCGCCATCTCAATCATCATTTGGATTGGGATTCCGTACATTGGAGAGCTCAAATCACTCGACCATGAGCGACTGCAGGTTCAGAAATCCTTCAGACCGACAAACCCCGACCGCTCGACATTTTTTGTTCGGTTCTGGGAGATTCCCATCGAGTGGGTATTCCTGTCGATGATCCCCGGCGCCATTGTCACAGTTTTGTTCTATTTTGATCATGAAATAAGCAGCATCATCTGTACGGGCAAGCGGTACGGTACAAAAAAGCCCGGCGGGTACGCATGGGACATTATCCTCCTAGGAACCACAACCATCATCTGCGGCATCCTTGGGATCCCTCCTGCAAATGGACTCCTCCCCCAGGCGCCGCTCCACTCGGAGTCACTGATGCACTACGTTTTGGAGAGCCCTGAGCCAGCCGGTGAAGATGAAGAGAGAGAAGCGCCTCGGCCCGTTGCCAGAACCTATGAGCAGCGATACTCACACTTTATCCAAGCCGCGCTCATTCTCGTCTTCGTATCGCCGCCACTGCAAAAGCTGCTTGGCTACACCCAGACATCTGTGCTTGCGGGACTCTTCATGTTCATGGGCTACCAGTCTCTATGTGTCAACCCCATTCTTTACAGAATAGCAAACATGCTCACACCACCGTCAGAGCTCCCCGAGCTCCCTCCAGGAGTCACCTGGTCGGGCATACACATGTACACCGTTTCTCAAATCATTCTCACGGGCATCGTATTTGGCGTTACACTCACTGTAGCCGCCCCCGCGTTTCCCCTAATCATTATTGCCTTGGTCCCCGTGCGGTTATCCCTCATGAACAAGGTGTGGAGCCGCGAGACGCTAAAGCTAGTGGATGGGTGGGCTTGCCGGGAGGGAAAGCCCGAGGACACAGCAGCTCGGATACAGGAGGAGCAAGGATCTGAGGACGAGGAGAAGGGCAGGAGGGGCTGAACTCGCTTGGCGAGCATAGCACTCAATCAAAGAGCGCCAACTAGTTCGGTTGCGGGACATGAGGCAGAGCTTGTTGTTGTCTTAAATTTATCCTGCATTCGGAATAATGTGCCGCTCCTTTGCCATGTATTAATTAACTGCGACAACTTACCCCGCAAAAACCCCAATTCCATCACCTTAACTCCTCACCCTGCCACCTTGTTCTTTCATAATGATATCCTAAACACTAGCCCTATCAAGAAGCCGAGAAGTCGGAAGACGATAACCGCAGCCGCGCCTCGGAATTTGTATACTTCTATATACACTGAGCGAAGGCTTTACTTTGTTCCAAAGTTTCCATAATCGCAAGTTGTTCTAGCTTAGCAAAAATGGCATTCTCAGTTGAAGGAAAGGGAGCAATCGTTACTGGAGGAGGATCTGGTAAAAAAAAATTCACATCCACTACATCCCATAGTATCGGCTGACCTAACCACAACTTGTCAGGTATAAACCTCGAGTTTGTTCGCCTTCTGCTCTCCAAGGGCTGCTCGGTTCTGATTGCAGACCTCAAGCTCCAGCCAGAAGCTGAGGAGTTGCTCAAGGAGAGCCCGTTCCCAAATGCCGCTGGCAAGCCAGGTGCCTTCTTCCACAAGACCAATGTTGCCTCGTGGCCCCAGTTGACAGAGATGTGGAATACGGCACTGAGCAAGCTGCCTTCTGTCGACCTCGTTGTCCCCGGCGCCGGTCTCTTCGAGCCCAAATGGACATCGTTCTGGGAGGCTCCCAAGACTGAGACAAACCCCAACTCTGTCTCAGTCGACCCTGCAGATGGAGACCCTGGCCACTATGCCATCTTCGACGTCAATCTCATTTCTCCCATTCGTCTCAGCCAGCTGGCCATTAGCCACTGGACTAAGAACAAGCAGAAGGGATGCCTAGTGCACGTCGGTAGCATCGCAGGTTTCACGGCCGGCATCAACACGCCGCTCTACTTTGCGAGCAAGCACGGTCTCCACGGCTTTGTGCGATCATTAGGAGGTCTGCGCGACGAGCTAGGCATCCGAGTTGGATGCGCAGCCCCTGGCGGCGTGAGGGTGAGTTGATCTTCGTGATTAAAAAAAAAGCCTTCGTCATATATTAATGATTGACTTAGACCCCCCTCTGGCGTGATGACCCCACCAAGGCGGCGATGCTAGACGAGAACACGATTCTCATGGACCCAGAAGAAGTGGCCCAGGGCATGTGGGAGCTAGTCGTCAACGAAGAGTACGGTGACGGAACCATCCTGGAGCTCACCAAGGGCCAGAGGAGAGTCATCCCCATGTTTGGCGCAACACCACCCACTGGTGCTGAGGCCAAGGTGCCGGGTTACGTGGCTGCGGAGGAGACATTGTACAATAGACTCAAGACTGATGGCCTCGACGTCTGATTTGATGCGGGCTAGTTTGTGTTGCAGCAGGAAGAAGCAATTATACTACACATGACCGCCGTCACATGTTAGCCAAGCCATGCTGCTCACTAAAGACATGCCCAAGCACGCTTTCCGTTAGTCATGCAAGCCATGAGGCGCCAAAGGAGCAGGGCCTGCATGATGCACATGTAGTCATGAATTCAATGAAGCTGCAGTGAGACCCAATGATCGGAATTGCCTCGGTAATTGAGTCTCGTAACCGATGGGTGCATGGCCTCGATTCGCTGCGACGTGCAGATGGATTTTATATGTACAACCAGGACAATGACATATCGCATATGTATGTATGTATACACATGTACCGCGAGCTTGTTCGCTTACGGGGTCCGGCAGGAGTGACACTTTGGAGACAAGACATTGGGCGGGAAGCCAGTTCCGGATTGGCCAATTGGAGCCTTCCCCCATGTACATGTACATGTATACATGTACGTATTCGTTCATCAGTCATCATTCCCTCTTCTAGCGCACGCAGAGCATCATCATCATGATGACGATGGACGAAATGGGACGGATGACAAAGACAACCGCCCTCGGCACACGCACAGTGTCCAATGCGACTTGGCGAGCACCACCACCCTGTCCGATAGCAGTTTGTTATCTGTCAAATGGCCCTCCCTGCACTTGATCCGCTCAACGTAAACGTCGCACCGTCCAGGCTTAAAATTAACCATGACCCCACCGGCCTGGCTTGTCAAAGCATGGCTGGTTTGCGCTAAAATTATACACACGTTTTCTAGAGTCGCATGCGGAACGAGGAGCGTAGCGAGAAGCACAAACTACATGGTGGTTGGTGCCACCTGCACACCATATATGTATGTGCGTGCAAGCTCCCGTGTCCCACGCCGTGATCCACGAGGTGGGTTGAGAGCCATCTCTATGTAACATGCCCTTTTAAGCAAGTGCTCCTCGCCTCAGCCTATCAGGAATCGAGAGTTTGGATTTGGTTCAGTGCACCCCCCCTTCCTTGAAAGATCGTATGTGCCCCCCTGTGACTTTCTTCCCTCCTTGGATGTTGCAGAACTCAAACTGCTCCAAAATATCAGCGCGACAACAAGGGAACCAAGCTGCTGCAAACAAGAACATTTTGCACTCAAATACATTTATTCGTTCATATAATATTTATTCATTTATCCCTTAGTCAGGGTATTGTTTCAAAAGTTGTGCTGTACAACGTCGCCGCTCGGGAGCATGGATGTGTGGTCAAGCTGAAACTCGCTACTACTAGGTAGGCTCCACACTCGTAGGAGCCGCCTTAGCTTGAACCATGTCAAACTACCTATTGTAGCATATGGATACGTTCAAGTAAGTGATACCGGACTAAGACGGATTTCAGGGTATCAAAATGTCAGTCGGCTCGAAATTTCATGCAAGTCTTTCGATAAGATCAAAGAAAGATATCATGACAGCAAGTGACGAGAGTTCCCTTCTATGACTTCTATGAGTCAAGCTAGCAACCAAAGTATGCAACATCACATCGCAGTGTAGCGTTATAATGCGAGCCATGATGGAAATTTGTGCGACTCATCTTGAATATAATTGCCAACTCGTCGTCCAACCCCGGCATCGGGTGCCAAGGTTAAACTGTCGCACCTGAGCACCCTGACTCGACCACTTGCTCAAACATTCCTTGACATGACAAGTCGCATTTGTACCATTAGCCCAAGTTACCAAGCGACCCAATGCCGCAAAGTCAAATCATCAACCAGATCAATGGCCAAACTGCATATTTACACTGGTACTTTTCTTGTGGTACTAGTTTAGAACGAAACAAGCCATGTAAGATGAAACAACAGAGGTCATATGTGCAATGCAGTAATGGTGCGCAAGCCCAGGATCTTGCTTTATTCCGTAATAATAATTAACTATCCTTCCAAGGAAGCTATGCCCCAGAGAAAAGTCCCATCCGTTGTCCCAGGGTGGCCACCCCATCTGCACGGCTTTTTTTCCGACAGAGATATACACATAGGCAGCGCAAATGCATTTCTCCCAGCTGAATGAAGCGGCCACGGTGATATTCCAAACTAAATCTTCATAACATTGCCTTGAAATCTCTCCTCCGCATAGAGATTGATGAATGGTGGTGATGGTGTGATAGTGTTGCTGATATAGATGGCAAAGATGCGTGAATGAATTCATCTTCAACGGCAATGGGGGAATGAGAAATGCTCCAGGCTTAAAACAAGCGGAAAGAAAAAAAACAGAAACATTCCATAAGTCGCATGCCAGATAATTGAGCTCGCAAAACGAGCTGGGTATCTCGATGAGCATCCTCACGCTCTGATTGTCCTCCTCTTCTCCTCCTCCGTAGGCTCCTCTCTCATCAAGTATCTCATCCTCAAAACGTGAACTCAACCCCAGCTCAAGGTGATGCTCATATACATAATAATAATGATGAAACCAAAGGGGTAATAGGGTGATAATTTCCTAAACATTGGTCGGCTCGGATGCGTCGTTGCTCGTCCAAAAACAAAAACAAATCAGGGTAAAATGGGGGTGGAAAGGTGATGGGAGGGTTGTCGGGTTGTAAAGGGAAATAACAAATAAAAAATGAGGGCGTGAAATTAGCAATAATTTGGTGCTGCGTTGCTTCAGATTGTCGTGAACATCTGCACTGGGTGGTATGAATGAATGAATGAATGGATTATTTGATGTTTTTGAAGAGATCGTCACCCAAACTTCCCTCGTCCTTTTCAAGGGCGGTCAATTCGGGAATCATGGGAGGAGGTGGGCCGGCGGGCTTCTTAAAGGTGGGAGTGGGAGGAGCTGCTGGAGCGTTGGTAGTCTCATAGAGGATACTGGAACGCTTGGGGGTAGAGTCTCCTCCGGTTATCCGTCGAAACCAACCGCTGCTTCTCTTGGACTTGCGCTCATCGAAATAGCTGGAGCCGCTCTGGCTGGTGGGTCGAACACTGCTGGCGACGGTGAGATTTCCGTTCACTGATTGACCGTCTAGGAAACTGTTATTCAATGTGCTTCTGGAGAATAGACGGCGGATGCTGCCTTGGCGGCTGGAGGCGGCCGGGCTTAGGGGGACGGCATCATCCGCGGGGCGCTTTGTTCCTGCGTGATTACCATTGGGAGAAGTAGAGTCCAGCTCCTTGACGGGTTCCTTCTTTTCGGTTGCTGGGGGAGGCGTCTGGGGAGGAGTGGGAACTTTCTGGACCGGAGAATCCGGGGGTGGAGGGATGTTCGTGCCGTCGGTAATGCTGCCGAAGTTGAGGTTGAGCGCAGGCAGCTCGAAGCGTCGAGCTGCGGTGCCGGTGCTAGCGAGTGTCGGCATGGTGTTGATGAGAGCGAACCAACCGAATTGAACTGAATCAAGAGTTGGGCTCAAGAGAAACGCGCTGGTGGTAACCGGGAGCGGAGTAAAAAAAAAGGGGAGTGCGGCGTAGGAGATGACCAGGCAAGGAACAACCAACTAGGACGGGCCTCCAGCAGAACAGAACAGCGCACACAGCAAGTCGGCGACGGTCGAGGTTGTGTAGATGTCGAAGGAGAGAATGACTTCTCGTAGCCCCCGCAGAAAATAGAGTGACGAGGCCTTTGGAAAGGAGAGATTTGATTTGGTTTCTCGGTTCAGGGTCGTGGACCGAAGGTGGTCAAGTCGAGCCAGGGGGTGTGGTGGTTGCAAGGATCTGGGCGTGGCGTGGTGTGCTCGTTTGAATCTGGCGATGGAGATTTGACTGAGTCGTGTGAAAGACGCCGAGGATTCGACAAGTGCGAGCGCACAAGATTGGTTGGCGGATTGGATTGAAGGCGGGATAATTAGAGGAGGATAGCGCGGACAATGGCAAAGGCGCGCAAGAGAGAAACAGTGCAGCGCAATGGCTTGTGCTTTATCGAGCTTTGTCGGACCGTCTGGGGAAGTCGAGACGAGATGAGACGAGACGAAGACGATGCAGTTCTTTTGGGATGGGAAGCAAAAAAGGTGGGTGGAGCCTGCTACTACATTGCCGCTGGAAGAGGAAGAGGGGGCGCTTTGGGGTCTTAGGGACAGGAGGCTGGTGGGCGGGACGGCCGGTTACGTACCCATTCTAGCGGCGCGGTGGGCTGGGAACCGCTGGGAGCGGGCACTGAGGGCACCAAAAGAGACCAAGTTGGAGCCAAGCTGGGACCAAGCTGGGACCTGGCCGGGACCCTGGCAGGGCCCGTTTTAGGCATGGTTCCACAGGTCCGGCACATCCTGGCGCCCTGTGAGTCGCCAGCTAAGTGAACCAACAGGTGCTAAAAGGGGGTCAGTGCAGGAGAGAGAGAGAAAAAAAAAAGATGGTATGGCCGCCTTAGCGGGTCCCGACCTCCCGAGCGCGTGGTGGCGTCAAAGGTTCAGGGCGTGAGTATGGTGGGATGAGCCTGCAAGTTGCTTGTTCCTGGACCTGAGTAGTGCTAGTCAGCTTTAGCTTTTTGGAGTAATACCGAAGGTGTGTCAGTATGAAAGAGATAAATGAAGGGTTCTATTTAAAGTCAACGGGCAATAAGAGTCTAATAAATTGAAAGAAAGAGAGGAGAGAGGGAGGGAGGGAGGGGAGAAAGAAGAGCAGTGCAAGAAAGAAAGAGTAGGTACGTATGGAGAGCCGCACAAACCACTTTGCTATAAGCTACACGTCTACTTTCTGTAAATTACTTTTTCCTCTAAAAAAACAAAAAAAGAAAAAAAAAAGTCCAGTTCGCACGCACGCTTTCCCCTCCCCCGCTCATCCCACCCACCCGTCCACTGGCTCGCCACTTCTCATGGCCCCCTTGGTTGGGCGGGAATCGGCGCCACATCAAGTCCACGTCAGAGAGGACGAAGAAAAGAAGGAAGGAAACGAAACGTTTGTTGAGATGGTGCATGCATAAGCGGCTCACCGCTGTCAGACCGGGGTTCAGCTGTGTGCGTGGCTATTGATGAAACAAAAAAGGAAACATGTTTACAAAAGAAAACATGCTTTCACATGCATGCCCCTTGGCATCATCATCACCTACCTCGTAAAAACCCAACTTTTTTTTTTAATTTGCTTGTTGCGATTGACTGGCATCGTCGCTGTTGCCATCGCCTCGGAAAAAATAAATAAATAAATAAAATCCAGAATCCACAGCAGCTTGGTCCCTGAACTATAACTCACCCACCATTCCCACACATCCATCCCACGCACCAGGCCATATCCCGACTTTCCAGTGACGGCCCGGGGACCATGCAAGGTACATCCGTCGTCTGCAGCTAGCACCAAAATCACCCCCCACCACTTCACCTACTGCGCCTCTTGATCTGTGTGTGCCCTACTTTTTTTTTTTTGGCCTGTCCCTTCATGCTCCGGACGGCTCTTTGTTTCCCTGTCCCCATCCCTTCCATCCCTTCCAGGCCGTTCCGCCACCCGGTTCCCGCTCTACCGGCCGCAGATCAAGCAGCGGTTCCCCATGCATCTGACGGCTGAGGCTGACGACAACTCAATGCGCTGTCGCCTCACGCGCTTCAGTTCTTGACAGCTCTGTCTCAGGGGAGAGACCCCAATACGCCGCGTCTACCACAATTGCCGACGCCACTGTCTTGTCTTGACCTCTCGGTTGAGGATAGCATGTCTAGATCTCGCCTGTCACATTTCGAGCGTAATCTCGCCTCTCCCCCGCGTCAACCCCTCACTTTACAAGCGTCCCGTGTTGACATCACATTGCATCTGTCAAGTTCCTAGTCAGTCAGTTGAAAGGTGCAACAGCCGAAGTGATGAATATCTACATTGAGCAAGTCCATGATACCTTCTTTTTTTTTTTAATGAAACGCTGTCGATCAATTTTATCCATTCGTGCTCTTTATATACAACACCGGCACTCTTGCTCTCATAACCTAACAACAACTCAAGTTGTGATGTGAACAAGCACAGATAGCCGCCATTTTCTAACCATACACCTCTAAATAGGTATAAAGAAACCCAACAAAACTCCGTAGCCAAAATCTCACACCGGGTCACAAACCCGCAGAAGGCATGCTCAAGTAAAATGCCCTCCGTCCATCCATTCAATCGCTGCTGCCAATTTTATGAGTTTGACCACCGAAACAACCGTCGGTGCCTCAGCCGCCTATCGCCCTTGACAGTATCGTCATATGATGGTGGCGGTCTGCCAAACAGCTCGTCGTATGACGGAGGGCCGGGCCCAACACGGTGCTCTTCGTACTTGCCGAGCACGCCCCAGTCGATAACGACGTTGTTCCTCACCCAAGCAATGTCAACGCGCCACTGGAGCGCATCCAGGTCTCCAACCAGCTCCTCGTACGTCTCGTGCACCGTTCGGCTGACCGCATCGGCGCTGGGAACCCCGAAGCGCATGTAGCTCCTATCGCCAGTTCCAATGTCGATTCGGACCTCGTTGTCCCTCCACACAGCGATGGGCATTCCCGAGGCCGAAACCGCAACCTGCGCGTACCGAGGTGCGACAACGTTTCGAATGGACTGTACCAGGTCTCTGTGACATTTGGAATATTCCGGATACTCGCTCCATCGCAACTCCACGGCCCAAAAATCATGGACCAACATCCTGAGAGCATCCTCGTCATCCAATTTGTTGGCAAGTTCCTGGGCTGTTGGAAATGAACCAGGCCTGGTCGCGTTGCGCATCCTGGCCTCCGTCTGCTCCAGGATGTACATGATCTTCTCAAACGTCAGCGGCTCGGGCAGTAGTAGACCGTCTCCGACGACCAGCGCAGCAAAGCGGGACACATCTTGAATAACCCAGTTCCAGGGGCTCGGCGGCTGCGCTCTCGACGCGGTCTTGTCACCACTCTCAACCCAACGTTTCCAGAGGATGTATTCTTCCGTTTCATAGCGGATCCGGTGCAGGATGTGCGTGACATATGGCTGCAAGGCATTGAATTGATGTCTACTGATGCGTTTGGTGCTGTACCGCTCCTCGAGGTTGATATATTCCAAGTCAAGTAATCTCGCCATGAACTCGTAACATGACTGCTGGCACTGTACTTCGATCCAGGCGCTAGTAGCCACTTTCCTAGCTTCCTGAGCTTCCGAGTCTACTTGTAGAGTCGATGGGATAGGGCCGGCCAAGACTTGGCGTAGCCCATCCGCAATGAGCTCGAGCCACCCTTGGAGCTCAAGGGTCATGGTTCGGTGCTCTCGTTGAGGGATAAGGACCGAATCCAGCCAGTCCAATATGGTCGTGTACACCTCCCTGGTCGAGTTACCGACGAACTCCACATGTTGGTCAGCATACATGTTGTGGTGAGGGAAGAAAGCCCTGAACACATTATCTAGGATGGTATTGCCGATAGACATGGTGAAGATGTGTAGGATATTTAGCGCTCTAGGCTGGGTGGTGAATTGAGTTGGCTGCTGGCGAGGAACTCGGACGGACGGGGCTAGGAATCAAGGCCCAGCAGTCAAAGTTTGGGTCAGATACGGTAGATATGTATGTATATTGACCGTATACAGCGGATTAGTCCAGGGTGCCGGCAAAAACAAATTATATGGGCGGTCGATTGGTTTGTAGATGGACCGCTGGCCTGTCTTTCAAGCCTTGCCTGGCAGGGCGATGATTCGGAACAAGCTAGGAGCGGCCCCCTGAGTGAGAATGCATCGGTTAATATATCTGACTTGGTGGGAGATGTGGGAATCCAAAGTTTGAGTACTGCAGAGACGAGGTGTGATGAAAGTCAAATACGTCCCCCGAGTCCATTTTGTTGGGCCGAACTCTTCTAGTCCATCCTCAAATTACCCTGCATAGTCAAAATTCTCTCAGTTGCTCGGTCGATGCTGAGCAGATTATAAACCATACACGGTGAATGCCACTAGAGCCAATCTCACGAGCAACAAGATGCAGCCATATACACCAAAGTGGACGGTTGCTGATCTATAGATCAACTCAAACTTAGCCTGCAGAAGGGGGTCATCACTGATCAATATATTCTTGTTTTGCGATAACGTACAGTTAGGGATCTCAAATATCACATATTCCAGATCTGCAACTCGACTAATGTATGGCTCGTAAGTGCAATAGACGAATATATATCTATAAGTATCCAACCTTACCATCACAAATTGCATCAGGTTAGGCGATACATTGTACTGACATAGCAGGCTTGAGAAGCTTGATACGGGGGACAAGTATCATTACCAAGCGACAATGTTGCGGGTCACATCTCATACGATAAAACTTTTAAATATTGAAAATCATAGGCTTTTGCGCGACGATCTTAGTGTACAAAGGTATCATCACATATATATGCATTTAGATAGATAGATGTATATATTCACAATTTGCATTGCTCATTCACCCCTTTTTCCCGGTTCATATTGTGTGTATTCAAGTATCGCCATACACGAGAACTCCCTTGCCTTTGCGGAAGCCCTGGAGGCCCTGTTGCACTGCATTTCGCAGTGTTGCCTCCTCCGTGTCCCAGTCCCACTTGATCTCCTCGATAGGTACATCACGGAACTTGCCCTCACGGATCACGCTGAGGATATCGTTGATCATATGTCTGCGGCCCTCTGGATCGCGCTCGTTCCATCGGCTCAGCCAGAAACCGACGAAGCGAATATCCTTGAAAATGAGCATTCCAACGGGGAGCGCCACGGGCTGGCGCGCCATGCCGCCATACGACACAAGAGTAGCGCCCTCGCCGAGAGAGCGAGCGATTGCTGTGGCCGACTTACCACCAACACAGTTGAGGCCAAGGCCAATCTCTTCACGGCCTTTACGAGTAATTTCTGCGAGCTGGTCCCTCCATTCCCGAGACAAGAACTGCGACTCGGTCACAACCACGTCGGCGCCTAGGTCATGCAGCTCCTTCTTGAGCACCTCCGTCTCCTCAGGTGTCTCACGCTCGCGAACAACGTTGATGCTCCGCAGGCCCCATAGCTTTCCAAACTGAATAGTGGCCCGTCCGACACCGGAGTTGGCACCATTCTGGATAAACCACTGGCCGCTGCCGGGCTCGAGGGGCTTCATACCCAGACCAGCTTTGGGCCCAGCATTGGGACCATAGGCTCGCAGGATCTTGTAGGCGGTGCAAGGATTGACGCTAACGGTGGCTACTTGTGTAGGTGTCAGGCCTTCCTTGTCCACCTTGATAAACTTGGATGCATCGTCGACGGCGTGGGTCCTCCAAGTACCAAACTGGCCGACGGCGGGGATGACCCAGTCGCCCTTCTTGAGATCGGAGTTGGGGCCGCCGGCGGACAGGACTTCGAAGACTCCTTCGTTTCCGGGGACGACAGAAGGCTCGGGCGTGCCAATGAGCGACGTGAAGGGAGGCTTGGAGCCGTAGGTGCCCTGGATGGTGTTGATGTCGGCGGGGTTGATGGGGGAGGCAAGCGATCGCACAAGAACAGACGATGACGGGATCGATGGAGAGATGGAATGGGTGTGCATTCTGCCATCAATTGTTAACCAACTATCTCATGCGCAAAAAAGAGGGACAGAGAGAGACCTACTTCAGCACATCTTCAGGCTCGCCATATTTAGAAAAGACGAGGGCCTTGGCTTGCGTGTAGCCATAAGGACCTGACTTGAAGCGCTTCGAAACGAGCGAGTGGGCGTTTGCAGCCTTTGAGCTCGCCAGCGTGCGCGCGCGTGCAAAAATCATGGTGGGCAAGACCAGAATTGCAGGAATTGATGGTGATGTGCCGCGGGACGTATCTTGGAGGTTAAGCTCGGCTCTCTGGAGGAAGTCGGTCCCTCCATGACGTTGCGGGCGGCTGAACAGGCCAATCAGGCCATTCAATCAGCCGGGGTGAGCAGCACGGTTACAAGCCGGTCAGCGGTCGTACAGTGACTATACAGTGAATATACCGTGAGGGGTAAAACTATTCATGAGAGGGAAGCTGCGATAGTAATTAAAAGATTTAAGATCGGGAAGGCTAACAATGGTACGATCAGTATATATAGTATATATGTGTTGATTTTATTTTCATTTTGCGTCGTCAGTATCTCACTCTACTTTGTTGTCGGCCCCATGATGGCGTTTTGAACGAAAAGATGTAAGCAAGCTAGCTACTCCACGAAGAGGTCATGATGCGATACTAAAGACCAGTAATCATAATGAAATGGCCGAATCTAATATTATTAATTAATCCATAACAAATAATTCAGTGAATTTATAGGCAATACAAGAATTATGCATCTCCATGCTAGACAGAGCCTTGAGGGACACAAGTGACAGCAGTCACCCTATACTTTGGAATAAAGTCCAATTACGTCTCATCACAATAGAGGCGATGTGCTTTCAATTGTGATTAAGCTTATAGAAAGCATTTCTATGAGATATTAGAAGACTAGAATTTTCCTTTTACACGGTGCAGAGGCTAAACATTGGACCAGGACTATCAATATGTTTCATAGTCGGATGTTCAAATTATAGCCAAATTTAGTTGTACATCTACCATTTTTGCGGCTTAATAGCTCCCTTTAGGTTAAGCTCACTATTTGTATTTTTTTTTAACTACACTAAAAAGAAAACAATGAATAAATATGTTGGAACCAGTCTGCAACAGCAGGCTCGGCTGCTTTAGGCAGCAGCCCTGTGGGTCAGGTGACCCACGCACACACACATAAACACCACAGGCTAGCCTAGATAGATGAAAAACAAGCAAGATTTACACACACCCTAGAGACCCGGTACTAGTGCTAAAACCTACCTTCCCTTTGAATCCAATACTGATTAGTGGAGGAATCCATAGATCAACTAAGATTTAAAGAAGAGATGTTGGATGTATGTCACAAGACGAGGCCAGGGGTAGGCATAATAACTGTGTGTGTTGTGCGATGAAGAGGGCAGAAGGCTCTCACTACGGTCGGCTAATATTAACATTGTACGTATGTGTGGTACACATGTGATTCCACACATGATTACCTGTGTGATCTGTGATAGTATTCTCTCTCTTAAATTCGTTTGATCCTCTAAACTATAGTTATTTCCCTTTTAATCTATAGCTGGGATGTATAATCTATATATTTTGATTTTCTTAATGATCTTTATTATTTATTTATTGCTTATGTTGGTTTTTGGTTTATTGAGTGGATTTGTTATTTGTTTTGTATATTTAGTTTTGTTATTATATTTGTTATATTTTATTCTAGTAGGCTTATTATTTTATTTATTTTAAGGGCTTTATTTTAAATATTTAGGATTATATTTTATATTTAAAGTAAAAAGCTTAATTAATTTAAGTAATTTTAATAGAATTTTTTTATTAAATTTTTTAATTTTTTTAAATTAATTTTTAATTATTATATAGATTTATTTTAATATTTTTATTTAATTAAATAAATTAATTTTTTATTATTTTTATTATAAATATTTAAAATATTTTTAAATTTTTATTATTTTTTAATATTTTTTTAATTATTTTATTATATTATTTATTTTATAATATTTTAATATTTACTTTTATTAATTTTATTTTATTTTAAAATTATAAATAATTTATAAATATAAACTTTTAATATATAAAAGCTATTATTAATTTTTAAATTTAAAAAAAATTAATAATTATTATTTTTTTATATATTTTTAATATTTTAAATAAATTATTTTATTTATTATTTTATTTTTTTTTAATTAATTTATTATAATATTTTCTAAGCTTATTATTACTAGATTATCTTTTCTAAACTTAAATACCTTTATATAATAAATATTTATATTATTTTTATATCTTTCTTATAATTACTTTATTAATATTTAAAATTATATTAAAATCCTCTTAAATTATATTATTATAATATTTATTTTAATATACTCTTATTTTACTTATTTTATTAGATTTAGTAGATAAAAGATAGATAATTTTATTTTAATTTATAGATTAAAATTGTAATTAATAAAGAAAAATGATATTTTTATTATCTTATTAATTTAATTATTGTTAATAAATTTAGCTAAAGGAAGTTAATTAATTTAATTATCTTAAATAAAATTAATAAATATATAAAGGTATTTATTTATTATAATATTAATAATTTCTATTTAGCTATCTATTTCTAAATAAAAAGTTAAGCTAATATATAATTTAATTTTTAATTATTTACTAAGTTATTTCTAGAATATAAAAATAAATATTAATCCTTTATTTAATATTATAAAATTAAATATATTATATAATTTATAAATATTTTAAATAAAGTATTCTACTAATTTTTTTATATTTAATATAAAAATAAATATTAAATATTATATTTTTATTAATTTATTTACTATTACTAGAATATATTAATAGATCTTACTATTTTAGATATATTTTAATAGCTTAATAATATAATCTATAAATATATCTATTTATATATAAAATAATATATTTAGTAATTTAAGGAAATCTAATAGTATTTTATATAGTATTTTTATTTAATTATAAAATAAATATCCTTTTACAAACTCTATAATAAAGCATAATATCTTAGATTACTAATAGTTATAGTTTATAAGGTTGATTATTTTAATATAATCTAGGTGGCTTGTTGGGCTTGATATATGTGTTCTGTATATTATGGTATAATGGAGGTTAGGGTGGTCTAGTATAAAGATATAATTATAAAAGTAGATTAGGCCTTTAATAATCTTATATTCTATTTTATTATATTTTAATTTATTTTATAATTATTTAAATTATTTTTATATTATTTAATCCTATAATACTTCTATTATCTTTATTATTAATTTATTATAATTATATCTTTTATATATAAGATTAATTATAATAATTTAATTAATATTAATTATTATAAATATAAAATATTCTTTATTATTATTATTTCTTACTTATTTAAATAATTCTTTTATTATTATAAAATCTAATTTTTTTAAAAGAAGATTATATATTTTTAATTTTAAATATATTTATTATTATTATTTATAGATTTTATTTTTAAAAGTTAGCTAAGTATATTTAAAAGTATTATCTTTTTTTTAATTAATATATTATTTAAAAATTAAATTATACTAAGAACTTAAATTATTTAACTTATCTTTAGTTAAGTTGTTTTATTATTATAAAAATTTAGAGATTTTTATAATTTATAATAATCTTAAAAGTTATTAATAGGTCTACTAGTTCTAATTGCTATTCTTCTAGTACTTTAATAATAATTAAGAGTTTTTTATTATAGATTTTATAATTATATTTTATAATATTATATTTTAAAAAGAAGAATATAATAAGATAAAATCTTCTATTTTTATTATATTATAATAATATACCTTCTAATATCTAGTTTAATATATTTATTTTTACTATTATATATTTTCTATAATTATAATAAATAAGTATAAGTGCTTATATAAATTCCCTTTTTAATTATTTAAAGTATTTTATTTAAATATTAATTTATTTTTACTTCTTTCTTTTTTTAATAATTATATTATTAATTTAATAATTAAAGAATAATCTTAAATAAATCTTTAATAAAAATTTATAAATCTAAGAAATTATTATAATTATTTAATTAATAAAGGTATTTGCTAGTTAATAATAGCTTTAACCTTTTCTAGGTCTATAATAAGGCTATTAGTAGATATAATAAGGCTAAGGTATTTTATTCTTATTATATAAAACTTAGATTTCTTAATATTAATCTATAGACCTACTTTTTTTAATCTTTTAATTACTTTATATATATATTTTATATATTTAGCTCTTATTTTATTATAAATAAGTATATTATCTAAATAGACTATATAGTATTTATTAAATATATTATAAAAAATATAATTAATATAATTTTAAAATATTATTAGTATATTATATAAATTAAATAGTATTACTAATATCTTATAAAAATTAAACCAAGTGATAAATACTATTATCTACTTATATCCTTTTATAATCTAAATTTAATTAAATATAATAATAATATTAAGTTTAATATAAAATTTTATATTATAAATAAAGTTAAGTATTTTATAAATTAAAGATAATAAATATTTATTTTTAATAATAATTATATTAAGTTTTTAATAATCTTAGTAAATATATATTTTACTATCTAATTTAATTATTAAAAATAATAATATAATAATAAATAATAATAATTCTTTAATAAAGCCTTTTATAAATATCTTATTTATTTATTTTTTAATATATTTAAATTTATTTAGTAAAAATAGTTAATTCTTTTAATATAATATCTTTTTTCTAGGAATAAGTTTAATTTTATAGTCCTAAGGTTTATATAATAGAAGGATATTTATATTTTATTTTAAAAAATATTCTAAAAGATAATAAAACTTTTATAATAATCTCTTTCTAATTTCTTTAATTATAAGATCTATTTTAATATTAAGAAACTTATTTATATTAATTTAAATAATCTTTTAATATAATATTTTAAATTTTATAATTTTTTTTAGGTTTATTTATAAAAAGTTATAGAAGTATAGGTTAAAGGCTTTATATACTTCTTTTATTATATAATTACTTATTATAATCTATTAAAAGGATTTCTTTTATAATTATAGGACTTTTAATAAGCCTTATAAAAGTTTATTAAATATTTATTTAATTTCTTCTTTTTTAATTAATTATTATAATTTTAATAAATAAATTATTATTATTTTTATTTTTTTTATTTATAAAATTATATAAAATTATTTACTTTAATAATTTAAATATTATATAAATTTAATATAAGTATTTAATTTAATTTATCTTTTATTTTTTTTATTTATAAATATTATTTATTTATTCTTAAGTAATATAAGCCTACAAGGAATCAAGCTAGTAGTAGATATTTTCTAAGCCTTTTATTTTAATATTTAATTATTTTAGTCTTTATTAGGTCTATAGTCTAATCTTTAATAAAAGGTTTAGTTAATTTTATAAAAGTATTATCTTTATTATTATCTTTAATAAAGGCTTTTTAATAATTATAGCTTTAAGTATATATTATAGTTCTTAAAGGTATATTATAGCTGGTTTCTAGTATTCTTTAGGGTAAATATTTATATAGATAGTATCTAGATTTAAAAATAAATTATCTTTATAACTAATTATAATCTAAATTATAATAATCTAATTATAATAGATTGAGAATAATTAAATTATTTTTTTTAAGTTTATAATAAATATAAATAAGATTTTTATATAATTTCTAATATATAATTAAGTAATAAAGTAATATAAGACTATAAACTAGATTATATTATTAATAAAATAAATATATTTTAGCTTTTTTAATAATTTAGTAATTAAATTATATTTTTAAATTACTTTCTTTTTATTAGTAAATATAAATATAATTAAATTATTATTAATTAGATTATTAATTTTAAAGAAAGTAAATAATATTAGATTATATAGATTAAAGAGATAGGTTTTAATAAGGAAAGAGTTTATTATATTAAATAATAAATAAAGTTTAAGTAAAATATTATTTAATAATATAATTTTAATTAATTTATTTTTATTTTTATATAATATTAATTCTTAATTATAATTTAAATTAAAGGTAAGTTTTTTAATTAATAATTCTATATCTTAATTAATTAAATTAATTTATTATTTATAATATTAAATATTTTTAAGATTATTTCTTTAATTATATATTCTTATTATATTAAATATATTTATTATAAAGATTATAATAAAAGCTATAATTAAAGTACTATTTACTAATTTCCTTATTAATTTTAGTTATAAATTAACTATAACTATATATAATTACTATTATAATTTTAAATAAAAGCTTCTTAATTATATATTCTAAAGCTACAGCCATAGCTATAGCCTTAGCCTTAGCCTTAATAATAGATCTAATTAATATGGTTTTGGTTTATTAGTTATAGAGGTATAAGGATAGGATTATCTAATTGGCAGTAATCGGTGGCAATATGACTAGGTTTATTGTATATAATATATAGATTAAGATTAAGTTTTTATTCTTATTTTTAATTGGTAATATAGATACAATTGAGGTTTATTGGTTTGTTATTTTTTTTGTTTGTTGGTTAGTTTATTTTAAAGTATATGAGGTATATATTTTAATTGTTAAGTTTATTAATATATTTTTTTTATTATAAATTTCTTATAATTTTATTTATTATTTTATTTTATAATTTATAATTATTAATTATTAGAAATTTAATTTAAGAATTAATAATTATTATAATTTCTTTATTAATATATTTTTATAAATAATTAACTTTAATTTAATTATTAATTTAAGCTTTATTTATATAATAATTAAAATTAGCCTTAAAGTTCTTATATATATAATCCTTTTAATATAAAATATTAAAAATATTTTTAATATTTTAGATTAAGTTAAGGAGGATATATTAGCTATTTAATATATTTAATAATATATTTATTATTTATTATTCCTATATAATAGATTATATAGGATTTATATTTATCTTTTTAATACTATTTTAAATATTATTTTATATTTATTTTTTAAATTAGTTTATTATAAATATAAGTTTTTTAATTAATATTAAAAAGTATTTAATATTTATTATAAATATAAATTAGATTTATATTTTTTATTATTTATAGATTATTTAATACTTTTCTATCTTCTATTCTTTAATTATAAACTTTTCTAGGTTTATTATTATATATCTTGGTTATTAAAAGCCTTAGGTAAGATTTTAATTAATTATTTTTAGCTAGATCTTAAGTTAGGTGATTTTTTTATTTAAAGCTATATTTTAGATATTAACTTATTTAAATATTTAATTAATTTTAATAATAATATTAATTTATATAATAATTATTATTTATAGATTTTAATTTTCTTTTTATATTTAAATAAGATTATTATATTAAATTAAAAATCTAATTTTAATATTTATAAATAATATTAAAAGATATTTTAATAAAAATAATAAATTATTTTTATTAATAAATATATAATCTTTTATTATCTTTACTATAATTAATTAATTTATATATAAAATATCTTTAATTTAACTATTAAATATATTTAAAATTCTAAAATTTATATAACTATTAATTAATATTATAATATTAACTTTATTTATCTTAATATAAATATTCTTTTTTAATAATATTTAAATTAATTATTATTTATATTTAAAATAATCTAATATTATCTTATTTATAAAATTAAAAGATTTTTAATTAATTTTTATAAAAATTTTTATTATTACTAAATTATAATAATATAATTTAAACTTTTCTTAACTTAATAATATCTTCTATTTTAAATAATCATAATAAAATACAATTAAACAATCACACAAACTATTACAAGATAAGGCTAGAGGTAGATATAATAATTATATTATACAATAAAGAGGGCAGAAGGCTCTCACTACAGTCGGCTAATATTAACATTATACGTATATATGGTACACACATGACTCCACACATGACTACCTGTGTGACCTGTGACAATGTAGTTGTGATAAGATGTATTAAGAAAGAGATATATGGATATTTTGTAAAAGGTAAGCTTTTTGTAAGGTTTGATATAGATTTGTAAAAGAGAGCTTTTGGTAAATTTTTTAGATTTTTTAAATCTTTTATTTATTATAAGAATTATTAAATTAAGTAAAGATTAGTATTTTAATTAAGTTTAAAGATTAAAAATCTTTTTTATTTATTATATTATTATATTAATTTTTATTTATTTTAATAATTCTTTTTTATTATATTATTTTTATAATTATATTTATTAGATTTTATTTTCTTATAATTATCTCTTTATATACTTACTTTAAAAGATAAAAATAGTAGATGAAAATACTTACTCTATATCTAGCTCTAATTAATAATAAGATGAAGATAATCTCTTTACCTAGATTTAAAAATATAATAATAATCTAATTATTAATTAAAAGAAAATAAAACTATTATAAAGTAATTTTAATAATATATTAATAAAAGAAGTTAATAATTATATTATTTATATTATTAATATTTATAAATAGTTTATTAAAGAAGGTAATAAACTTATTAAAGTCTTCTAAGATAATTTTTAAGATTAGAAAGAGAAAGCTTTTATAAAAAAAATAATTAATTTAATAAAAGAATTTTAAAATATTTTTTTCTTTAAAGGTATTAATATTTTTAAAGATAGATTAAGAATTATCTTTAATCTTATTTAACTTTTATAAATTTAGATTATTATCTCTTTTTATTAGGTAAGGAAGATACTTATACTTATATTATTAAAAAGAAATAAAAATAATATTATAATCCCTTCTTTATTAAAGATTCTCTTTATCCTAAGTATAGATAAATTTATTATAAAGAAGTTAATTAAGCTAAATAAGATATATATTAATAATAATCAATATATAAATAAGCTTTATAGTTTCTAATTTATTAAGATTGTTACTTTTGAAAATAAGTGTAAATATATTATAATACTAAAAGATAGTTATATAAAAGTATTACTTATAATGTTTAGTAGTAAAATGAAAGAGTATTATATTGATTTCTTTTTTAGTAAGGAATTTTTATATAAGATAATATATAAGATAATTAAGACCTATTTTAAGACTTTTAATACAATCTCGTATTACTATAATAAGTTATTAATAATAATACTTTATAATATAATAAATAAAAATCTTAATAAGAATATATTTAAAAACTTTAATATACTTATTAATAAAATTTACTAGATTTATTAAGGTATTTATAATTATAATTAGAGTGATAAAGAACTTTATTAAACCCTTCTAATAGTAATTAATAAAGTCCTAAAGATTAATATAACTAAATATTAAAATATAAGAACCTTTAAAAGATTAATAGTTAATATTTATAAGCTAATTAATATTATAAAGATAAATAAAAAGTTAAGCTTATAATATAATATTACTATCTATTTCACTAACTATTAATTTATTTAAAATAAATAATATAATAATAATAATAACTAATTATATCAATTAAATTATTATTATTAATAATATAAGCCTTAATATTATTTTATTTATAAAAAAATTAAATATTTCTTAATAAAATACCTAAAGAAAGAATATCAATAATATAAATAAAACTAATTTAATATATAAAAATATAAAACTCTTTTATTAAATAAGAAGTACTAAATCTTCCTTATATTATATAAAAAATAAAAAATAATAATAATAATCTTAATATAATATTAAAGATTATTAAAATATTTAAGCTATTTATAGAAGAGGAGCTTTATATTAAAAGTAATATTAAATATAATAAAAATTATTAATATATTATTAATCTTATTAGCCCTATTAAAAGGATAAAATAGTTCAATATAATAGCATATCTATAAAAGAAGAATATAATTATTATTCTTTATAAATAATTATTTAAATATACTTTAATAAAAGAAGATTTATATAAAATTAAATATTTATTTAAGAAAAATAATAGTAATATATTTCTTATTAAAAAATATTATTTTAATAAGATCTTTTAAAATATTTTATTTAATATAGAAGCTATTAGTGTATCTATAGTAAGTGCTTTTCAAGTGGAAGCCCTACTAAAGCTAATACTATTACTTAAGATTAATTAAATATTATATTATAATATTATATTTAAAGTTAGTTTTATAATATTAATAGGAATTATTTAAGTATTTATAATATTAGATATTATTGACTTTTATATTATTTTAATATTAACCCTTTTTCTTCTTTCTATTACTAATATAAACTAAATAAATATTAAATTAGATAATCTTTAAAATATATTTATTTAAGATAAAAAAAATATTAATAATTAAATAATAAGAATATCTATAGTAGATATTTAAAGTTAAAAAATTAATTATATTTTATTTAATAAAGATAAAGCTATATTAGATTTATTAATAATTTAAATATTTTTTAATTAATTATTTAAAGAAGATTTTAAAATGTATAGATTAAGAGTTTAAGATTAAAGTATTAAAGAAGTTTATAAAAGTATATTAATATTATTAAATAAATAATAAAGCCTTAAGTTAATTTAAATTTATTTTAAAGAATAATTATAAATTTAATTATAAAATTATTATTAATATTATTTAAATTAATAATAAATTAATACTTTATATTATTAATTTAATTATATTATTTTAAGTAATTTACTTTTTTAAACTAAATAAATAGAAAATAAAGGATATATAGGATATATTATAAGTATACTAGATTGATAGCTACTTTAGCCTCCTTAATTAGATTGTTTATAATATAGATAGGAATTTTATATCTAATAAATTCTATTAATATACTTAATTATTAGTAATTAATATTAAAAAAGTTCTTATTAAATCCTATTATAGTATTAAAAAGATAAAATGATATTATAAATTATTAAGATAGGCTTATAATATTATTAAATAAGAATTTAGAGATATAATTATAAATTAATAAAAACTATAGATAGTAATTAAAGTTATTAATAACTTTATTAGCCTAAATAAACTTATATTAATACTTCTTATATTTAAAACCTATCTTTAAATAATAAATAATTCCTTATTTATATTTATTATAATATAATATACTAAGGCTATATATAAGATAATTAATAAAATATATAAGATATTAGTAAAATAATAAGTTAATAATATATTTATTATATATAATAAATTTAATATAATATTAATTTATAAATTATTATTATAATTAAAAGTATATATATAATAAGAGAAAAAAGATTAGTAAGGCTTTTTTAGATTGATTACTATAGATAAGAAGATATATATACTTAATATACTATATAGACTAATAAACTTTAAAGTAATTATAATTAAATTATTTTATTATAATAATATAAAGAAGAAGCCTTATAAGATTAGAACTAATGATAATAGTATTAATTAAATAAGATTGTGGAAGATTATATAAAAACTTATAATTATTTATGGTTGATATTATAGTAGTTTTGGTTAAATAAAATTATAGAAGATTATAAAAATCTTAATTAATTAATTAAATATTTTATATAAATAAAGGAATTAATAAGGTTATTATTTATAATAAATTTAATATTATATATATTAATATAAAAGAAAAAGCTAATTAGAATCTAAGTTTATAGCTCTATTAGGAAGAAAAGATTATAATATTAAGAAAATCTTATAAATTATTTAATTAAATTAAGATTAATATATTAATAGGCTATAATACTTTTTTACTTAAGATATATAATATAATTAAATATAAAAATAAGTAAATATTTAGTATATAATTAATATATAAGATTAAAGGTAAAGGAACTATATTACTATATAAGAAGTTAAGATTAGTTATTTAAAGATATAATAATAATAATAAATAATAGATCCTAATATAAATACTAATAATTAAATATAAAGCTAAATAAAATTATACTTATATATCTTCCTAAGCAAATAAAAGGCCATTTCTCTAAAAATATAATTATAAGAATTATTAAATCACTTTATAATATTATAAAAGCTAGAATATATTAATAAATAATATACTTTAATTACTATTATAATAATCTTTAAATAATTATATTAACTTATAATTTATACTTACTTATTATAAAAATAGAAAAATTCTTTAATATTATAAAAATATAAACTAATAATATACTTAACCTTAATAATTAATAATTTTTTAATCTAAAGAAAAATAAATTAAAGAAAGTAAAGTTTATAATTAAATTAAAATAAACTTTAATATAAGAATAGTTTTTTTATTCAATAGTTGCAAATTAATCTATAATACTAATAGATATCTTAGCCTTAATTAAAAAGGATAAGTAAAGAAGCTTAAGTTTATTGATTTAAAATTAGAAACTATTAAGTAGGAATATATTAAGTAATAAGCCTAAGAAGTATATATTATAATAATCTGTTAATTAGAGGTATTATTTGATTTATTAATTATAATATAATATTAAGAATTATTTAATAAAAACTTTAAATAATTAAATAAGTAATTATAATAATAAATTAATAATTAAAATTAATAATTAAAATATATTTTAATTAATTTAAATATAATAAAACTTTTTATATTTATTAATAGATTATTTATTAATAATTTAAATTTAAATTTTTAAATTAAATATATAATTATAATTAATAATAAAAAGATAAATAATATAAAGTTTATAATAAAAAAAATATTTTATAATTAATATTATAATTTTATAATAATTATATAAAAAATATAAAATATATAAAATATAATAAATTAATAATAATAATAATTTTATTAATACTATAATAAAAATATTTTTAAATAAAATATTAAAATAATTTATTAATTTAAATAAAATAATAATCTATATTAAAAATTAAATTAAATATAATAATAAAAGATTATAAATACTACCTACTTAAATATAAATATATTAATTTTTATACTATTATTCTATCTATTAATTTCACTAATTATATATACTTTCTTATTTTATATTTAATATATTCTTTATCTATAAAAAAGAAAGTTCCCAGTATTAGTACCAGTCTACAACAGCAAGCTCGGCTACTTTAGACAGTAGCCCTGTGGGTTAGGTGACCTATGTATACATATATAAATACCACAGGCTAGCCTAGATAGATGAAAAACAAGCAAGATTCACACACACCCTAGAGACCCGGCACTAGTGCTAAAACCTACCTTCCCTTTGAATCCAACAAAATAATAAATAATTTAAATTAAGGAACAAGTTGCAGGCTTCACCAGGATTTCTCAGACGTACCAGAGCCACGAAGATAACAGACACCTTTTCCATCCAATCGCTTGTAGAGACTGTCATTGGAGTATCTATGAGATCTTGAACGATCTGGGTTTTACAGGACACGGCGTTCGAACGACATGTTTCATTGATGGGATGTGGGTGTTGAAGGATGAGCGTTGAGATTCGCTGGGCTTGATGGTTGCCTCAGTCTGGTTCCATACGCGATAGAGCAGTCTGTTGTTGTCAAAAAAATTTCGGTGACGAGTATTCTGACCAAGTAGTAATCCCTTATAGAGACTGCTATTGGTATATCTCTCGGCGTATAATTGGTTTTAATTGCGGAGAATGTGATGTTCAGATGATATTTCATTAAGGGATGTGGAGAGTGCATGATGGGATTTATGGCCTTGGTAAGTTAAACCATCCTAAGCACGACTGTGTAAACTTTCATGAGGGTATTCTACACAAAGGATTGAGTTGATTGTTCCCTGGTCGGGCAAATTGTGGCCAAACTTAAGTGTATCTGCCATCTTTGTGGCTTTAGGGCTCCCTCTTAGTCAAGCCCCCATTTACTTGTTTCAACTAGGCCAAAATAACCCATCAATTATGTGTGAGTGTGTGAGTGTCTTCTGGTCGCAGAGTATGACGGCTCTGTCGCAAAGACCACTGGGTTCTTGTGAAGCAAACCCGAGAGTTTTATTCAATCTTGCAGCAACTTCTGGTTGTACCGAAATTGGGCTGTGGCCAAGAAATGGATGCATGCTTTCAATATGCTGTAGGCGATTTGGAGAGAAGTGATCTAGTAGTTGTACTGAGGATGGGGATTAAAATCTCAATTTTGGATTGTGCTGTTAAGGAAAGCTGCGAGGCTTCATAAGAACTTGTTCGAACGACTTTTTGTGTGTCGCTGAATATGCATTGAGATTCACTGGCCTTGGCAGTAGAACAGTGGTATCCCTTAGGCCGTGAACGTGCTGCTTCCGCATCTCACGATCGTTGGTATCTGTGACTCCTGCTGGGAAAAGGTGACGACTGTAGGGTAGGGGACACAACAGACGGTTGAAAGTTCCATTTTCGTGGTTGTCGTGCAAGTGTTCTTCTCTTCCTTTTTTTTTTTTTTTTTTTGATAATTGTTCGAGGGCTTGTTTGATGATGATTTGGATTGCGTTTTGTCCGCGGGGAAAGTTATTCTTGTATCCGTCGTCTCATTAGCAGAACATTTTACCTGGTCGTTAAGGCTACTGCTGTCCAAGGTCTCATTTACAGGTGTATTTTGATAAAGGTAAAAAGGAAGTGCTTGAGTCTTGATAAGGTTTTGTAAGAAAATATCATCCCAAGGTTTTATCTTGTCCAGTATCGTACTACCTAAGGATATAGGTTCCCGGGCTGCACTTCCTTTCCCCAGAGGCAACAACTATCGTGCTGCTCCTTTTGCGTTTGTGTTCATGAGATATCCTGGAGGCTAACGAGGTGCATATACTTGAACTAAAATTTGTGGTGTCATACTGTATACTTTATCCATCACATTCTATTTCATCATGGCATTTGCAGTTAAGGGTAGTTGGTGAATTCATTGGGAAAATGAAAGCCGGCGTTGTTTACCATTCGAGTTGGCATAGAGTTACAATTAGATCTTTAATTCCAGATAGCATTCTTGTGAGATGGCAGCTAGCTTTTATTCATCTTGACAGAATAAATGGGAACCAACTTCAAGTGCATCGTATGACTACTGTGTCTATTAGGGACTCTGTATCTAATTCATAAACCTGGTACTTATGCGCGGAAAGCCTGTGCCCACTCATGCAGCTTATCAATTACAAGCGGCGCAAACGCTGTCTGCGAATCCTCAATGATTCTCTCAAAGTACCGCAAGGCTTCCTCCTCGCTCATCTCAAGGTGAAACCTCTCTCGCACCTTGAGAACCGCCTTGTCAGGTTCAAGTCTGATATCTGGGATATTGGCGTCTACCATGAGACTAAATAGATTTAGAATGAGGTTTGACGACTTCCTCAACGCCGTGTATGCAAGGAAACAGTATTGTTTGAACTGTTGGTAGTGATCTGACTGTACGCCGCCCATACAGTCAACCATTTCTTTAGATAGCTTCATGAGCGGAGCAAAAGGCTTGGGATCGCGACCGAGGATAAAACCAAAGTCGGCATGGAAAAAGTGGCCGTCGGGTGCCAGGAGCAGATTTTCAAGATGACGATCTCCCACACCCAAGATATATGTAATAACACAATATCCGGCACAAGACCTTACATAGATATCGAGAGTTTCTTGGCGAACGCCGAGCGGTTGGCTATCATCTGGGTTATGGTACTTGAGGTAGCCCAGCGCGGGATTTGCTTTGAACTTGTTCACAATGCTGGATAAACTTGCTGACTGGACAAACTGAGATGCGCCAGCTGATGTGCTGGTCGCCAAAATCTTGTAAGGCGAAAGCTTGAGATCTAGGTTTTCTTTTTGAAGCAGTTGATCCATAAGTGTAATAATTTGAATCACCAGCTGGTCTTGTCGTAGATCATCTCCAACCTTAAAAATGATGGGGTAGATGCTGCCAGTGGTAGTCTTGAACGTGCACTTGAAAGGGCTCAATGAGGACTTGAATACGTTAGTTTGGTCAGGAACAACTCCCGTGATAAATACCGAGGGGTCAAGCGGCATAGGTAATGGCGGGTCAATGATAAGCAATTCATTTTTGGGGTCTGCAAGGAAGTGTTTGACCCGATCTGTTTTCTTGGCGTTGGAGTCAGTGGTTGTCTTGACCTCCTTTGCAACTCTGCTTAGGATAGCAACAAGTTCGGCCTGTCGTAAAAGCGTTTTCCTGTTTTCTATTCCATCTGGCTGCTTCACTAGTTCCGTCATGAATTCATATGCCACTTTGCGGTAGATGCTCCGATTATCAAGCCCTTGCTCTGGGCTAGTATCATCGCATTCTACCATGAGATACCAGTGGAAATAGTTTCCGAGCTGAAAATTCGCGGCTGCTCGCTGGATAAGAAATCGTGCCAGAGAAGAATCATGTGAACTATCCTCGGCATCATCCGTTGAGATGTGCTCGTATTTTAAAGCCTGCACCAGCTGCAGTAAATACAAGAGTAGCTCGTTGTCATCTGATTTGCGAAGGCGTTCTACAGCGTATGAACGTACTGCTCCATTGTCAAAGGATGGACCGAGAAGTTCGAGGGCATCGTCAACATCAATCTCCGTCCAGCGCCCAAGCACTTGGATGGCGAGTTTAGATTCGCTTTGATCGTTCCAGTTTACTGACTTGACAAATTTGGTCAACGCCCTCTTGTCTCGAGTTAAATGGTAGCGGAATTTCCACACCAAATCCGTCTCTTCCGTGTTTAGAACATGAGTTGGGGGGTATGACATGATCTGGTTCAGTTCATCTCGGACCTTTGCATTTGGCTTCAGATCCTTATCAAGGATTCCATGTCTGTGGGAACTTCGAAAGAGGCGACGGTGTTTTGCCTCGGCTGGGTTGTCTTTATGTCCAACCTCTGGATCATAAACCTTGACAAGCCGCCCGCTTGGACCAGAGGAGCCTTCGCCTACGGCGTTGATTCCTGGTCCGTACTGTAGATTTGGCTGCCTCTGAGGAATGCTAGCTTGAGAGACAGACAAGTTTTGCAGAGATGAAATGGGAGGAGGATCGTATTCATGGTCAGAAAAAACAACCGGAAAGTCGAAGCGCGGCAGTTCAACATTGAGGAGGAATGTTGACTGTCCTGGGCGGCCGTCTTCCGAGGCACCCTTTTCACCGCTGCTATTCCCATGCCCATCTCCATTCAAAGCTTGCTGACGTTGCAACATCTTCATGGATGATTTTGCCGCCTGTAAGCCTCCCTTTTCGAAATTACGAAAGACCATCTGGTCTAGCCAGTCAACGCGAGGAATCTCGCCCATCTCGTGCTTTTTGAATAACGTCTCCATGCGATCGAGCTCCTCAGCGTCTTTATCGAGAGGGGGGGCAGAGCCTTTGCGTGAGTTTGGCTTCTTCTTGGTCGAGACTAGAGCGGGTGTCGTCGAGTTGTCGGTACCGTCGGCCTGCTTGTGACGATGGACTAAGCACTTCTGTCGACCCTTTTGCACCTGGTTATCCTCATCAAACATGGACAGCGTCGTGCCGCCAAAGGGAATCGCATGACCAATCGCGCCCTTGCCGCCGGTGGGCGACAAATCCCACACGGTTATTGCGAGGCAGGAGTTCGCTGGGAGAGATTTGTATGAAATGGGCAACTGGAGCCATTCGTTCCATCTGTTTCCGTTAGGCTGAGTGTCTGCAACTCAATCAAGTTGGAATGTCATACTTTCGTTCGGATCGAAAAGGTTTATACGCAGTTTGGACAGGTACTGTGAGGGGCTTGGAGCCAGCCCAGACTTGAACAGTGACGTAAACATCCGAGTGGGAGCTGGTTCGATGTCAGACCAAGCAGCAATTCTAGCGACTAGAGTTGCGCACCTAATGTTGGACCCTATATGTCGGAGATCGGGGTTTTCGAGAAGGGTAGAATGCTTGAAGGGAGGCTCTTCGCCCTCTAGGTTCATTCTGCGACGAGGCGTCAGCTGGCTAGGGAAACATGGTAGGGTCCAAGATGATGGCACTCACATGCGAATGCTCACTGGGTGTTCGACATCCTTGGAGCCCGCAAAGGAGAACGGGTCCATGCGCCCGTACTCAGCCATTTCGGATCAACTCATACTGGGGTGGGAGCTTGAATATGTTAAGATGGTGACGGCGTGGGATGGCGTTGAGGAGCATCCGCGCTAACATCCAGTGAGCACGCCGCTTGCTGATAAGATAAGCAAGGCGGGATATGCACGGGCCACTCATACCTCCGACACCAAGAAGACACCAAGATGAAAGGAATGACATACAAAACCCAGCTATGTTTTTATTGGAGCAATAATTTAGACTAATTTTATCCTGATCATACACATTTTGCGATTCTTTGGGTCAGAAAAAGGTTAGATAAATTTAATGATGCCGGCGTTCATCATGACTTCATTTGGTTCGAGCTTGGTCACAGCAGCGCGTGTGGGCTGGGCTCATTTCATTCGAACATGTGCTGTATTAGTACAATGAGCTTTCTCTTCAGCTCGAAATGTACAAACGCTATATAATACAATCTAGTATTTGGAAGACGGCTTTAATCCGTTCTCTGGTATCAATCTTAAAGCAAGAGCAGAACAACCACAAACCAACTCCTCAGCATAGAATGACGTAGCCACCCACCCATTACCACGTACCCGACATGATTCGTACAAATCGTCCCAATGAAACCCTCATCATTCAAAGCTTAGTTCTTGTGGCCCTCGAGGTGCCACTCAAAGACCTTGCGAAATTGATCCTTTGCGTTTCCCTCCATTACGTCTCCGTGGCAAGGGATCATGGTGTCAAAGTCCCACGCCACAATGCGCTTCATGCTTTCACCGTAGCTCTCGCGGTCCTTGACGAGGTACCAGTTGAAGCGCTTCAGCCAGCGGGCGTCGCCCTGCACATCCTGGATGCTGGAGAAGAGTTTGCCAAGGAAACCATCGGCGGGCTGCTCTGCCGCGGGCACCTTGCTGTACTGCTCGGTGGCGGGCAAGTTGAATAGAAGATCGGCTTGGATGACGATGCGCTCGGGCTTGTAGTAAAATACGATTTCGAGATTGGCGTGAGCGTCGACGTACTCGTACTCAAAGTCGGCGTCGAATTCTTCGCTGATGCGGACCTCGTGCTTGTTTTCCTTGGTGAAGATGACGGAGAATTCCTCGCTGCCAATCTTGGGGTCGTCCTGCTGCTTGGCCCGCTTCTCAGGCAAGCCCTGGGGGCCGATGATTTTGGCTTGCGGGTACTCCTTGGCCCACTCTGAGATGAAGATATGGTGCTCATAGTCGAGGGCTACAATGTAGCGAACGTCACCACCCATCTCGGCGACTTTGGCCTTTGAAGCCTCCGTGAGAGCTACTGGGGAGAAGACAGCAAGAGATCCAGAGGTGAGCTTCACTGTTGAGGTGAGTTAGCTGGTTGTACATTTGTGAAAGAAGCATGTCGCGTGTACGTACCAAGAGTTCCTCGGCCTCCAATCTTGATTCTTCCGAATCTCGCAAAAGGAACAGAAAAAGTGGCAATGTTTGGAGTGACATTGCGGATGACCATGACATCGTCAGGGTTGGAGGGGATGAGCTTGGAAGACATGGTGAGAGCTGGAGAGGAACTGAAAGCGGCTCGTCGGGGGTAGAATGAACGATGACTTCGCAGTGGTGATATACGGCGAAACGGCTGTAAATTGCTGAAAAGTGGATGACGGCGAGAGCAGGGGTCTGATGTGTCCTGTAAGCTGGTCAAGGGTGCGATGATGGTGGGCGCGATGGCGTGAGGTCTGGATCTGGAGATCGTTTTAGGAATTTGTTGCAGTGACATTGAAAAAGAAAAAAAGAGCTGGGCGAGCGATGGAGCATTTAATATAAATAATAAGTTAAAGGACGAGCCTCGGCGAGCGCACCGACGTTCTTCGTTGCGATAGCGAAGGTATCTTTGCAAATTGACCAGGGCCAGGTGTGGTCTAACGCACTACAGCTATTTTTTGACCTTTGGATTCCTCATCCACAGCTAACCATGACATCAACACCACGTCGTAGCATTACCAAGCTGGGTCTGCCAACGGGCAGGGCGCATGTCCATGGCCCACTCGCTTCCCTCGCCGCAACGGCTTCGGCCGAATCCACTCGCCGATACGCGCAACCTTTGACCGCATGCCGAGGCTCGGAAGCTTAATTATCCCACAGCAAAAATTTGACACCATGGATCATGGGCTGTGCGGCGGCCACCATGCCCTCCCCTGTTTGGCTGATTGGTTGGCTGGTTTGCTGGGTCATCAAGATCTTTTTGTAATACTAGAGTTGACAAGGTGCTTATCATGACATGTGGTTTTGCTGCTGCAAGGAGACGTGCATGTATGTGCATGGCTGTGGCAGCCGTAGCGGCAGGGTCTAGTAAATTCCAAATCAAATCCATCGTCCTGGATGCATGCATTCACCCAGGCACGGGCTAATAAGCAGCACCGTGCGCCACGCTTACTGCATTTCGCTTTCAAATCGTTTTCGTACACAGCCCATGCCTTTGGAATCAGTAATTCCTCACTCGCTAGCTATGCCCTGTTGGTTTAGCCTGTCCCCGCACTCCTGTTAGTTGTCTGTTCCGAACCGAGACATGCAGCCAAAGTGGACACTTTCTCGCGCCGTCGCCTTGCAAATGCATCACACGTCATTTTTCTAGAAATTCCAAATACCATATCTATAATAAGCATGGGGAAATCACATGCAGACCACAACGATTTTGCTATTTTGTCATTTGAAACTGGCGTACTGTCGACCTCGTGCTTACTCACACATTCACCACGCGCCACACACCACGCGAATAACTCCTCAAGACCCTTTATTTACTTCCTTCCAACCAAGTCTCATTCGTTACCTGTTCCCCACAACCACCAACCGTTGTAGGCTACACTAGTATTCCACGGGAGTGCCTGCCATAGCCAGACTATCGTCTCATCCAAGCCCAATGTCAAGCCACCATCCACTCCAGGAACCAGCATCCAAGAGGGAGTTTCCACATAAGTCTTTAGCATATATTCCCTTGTTAGGCCATTGGCCGTAAGCCAAATCCGCTGTTGACGTAGGCTAGCTACGTAGATTTGAACCGTCATAATGAACAAACCGATGTAGGCCAGTTTAAGCAATGGACCAGTGTACGCCCATAGAAACACTAGTACACCTGTCATTATTCCGTAGAAATCCTTATTCTGACCAACCATGGGGCTTTGAGGTGACATTGGACCTCCTTTTGTGGTCTTTTCTGAATATTCTGTATCCAACCCGTCATCCTTCCCTTGGTTCTTTCCGCCAGTGGGGGTGGCCATAGAATGGGAATCCAGAACTATTTCACTAGGGAGGTCAAAATTGTTATCAAGCAGGCATTCCACCTTGCGGCTTTGAGGCTCAATTGAATTCCAATTTGGAGCTAATTCAAACTTCCGTGTGCTTACTCCTTGACTGAGGGCTTCGTCGTCCTTGCCATCTTCATGTATAAATGTGCCAGACGGAGCACATTCGTCAAAAAGCAGCGCTGATTTGTGATCATCACTTACTGGACGCGTTGGTGAACCTGCCTCGGTCGATCCTTGCAGTTCTTGCGATGCATCAAACAACTGAATTCTTTCTGGTGACGCTTTCGCCATGCTAGAATTAGAAGAGATAGGGGAGGGGGCCTCGGAAGACGGACTCTGTGGGATAGAGGCCATGCTACCATGTCCTCTGGCCCAAAATATGCTCGATCGACCTATGGAGTCTGTGTCACCCAAATCAGGTTGCGGGGTATCAGGTGAGACTTCAGCAGACGATTGTAGATGCGATCGCCGCTTAGACCTGGGTGCTTCGAAACCTGGCCTCTTCCACTCCCTGCCAACAGATCGTTGACGCTGGGGTCGAGGAATATGGAGCGGTGGGAGCGGTGGTTGAACTTTGGGAAGCGTTTGTGACGCCCAACCTGCACTTCGGTTGCTATTTGGTATGCGAAAATTGTTTGGTTCAGCGTGAACCTTTTTTTTGTTGTAGGAATGCCACGCGATCATTTCAGCATCTTCCATGTAATTAGTAGAAACCTTTCTCTCCTTTTTCTGGTCTTCAGGATCAATCGATGTTGATGTTGACGTCATAGTCTTGTTGAACCCTTCAAGCTGTTTTTGTTGTAAAGAAAGCTGACGATTGCGTGCCGTGAGATCCTCTACACTAGTTGTAAGCTCCGTGATACGGGCTGCAGCCTCCGCTAGGCGATCGCTGTGGTCCGTTGTCGCTTGTGTCATTTCGTCTTTGATGGTACTTAAACACTTCTTTAGATCCCCATAGTCGCTTGTCGGTGACTCAATTAAGCTTTGAATTGCATCCTTCCAGCCTGTTGCATATTCAATCAAATCCTTTTGAGATTTGCCCGATTCAGTGGCTGGCTTGTTGTCTAGTGAGACCATACTCAAGCTTGGGCTCTGGCAAGTCTCTTCGTCGTTTTGGTCTTCTGCCTCCGTTCTCATTAGTTCATCGGCCAACGTGAGACCTTCAGTTTTGACCTCGACCATGCTGGTCTCGGTCTGAGAGGGGGAGACTGCTGGAATAGAGTGATCGCCACTCTCGCTTTGGATATCATCGAAAGCACTTTGGACCAGCCCATGGGCGGGTTCGTCTTCCTGACCCGCAAGTGTACGGTCGAGGTCCGCTGGAGAGGGAGGCTGGGCATCCATAAACGCTGTGTTGAGTTGTCGAAATTGAATCTGAGTCATATAAACCGTGATATACAGGCTAGATACATCGAGTGCTTGGGGTGATTAACAATGTTTGTCGTCAATGGCCTTGATCAGAAGCTAGGAAAAATGTGGCAGGTCTTAGGGAGAGTTGGAAGCGAAAAGAACGGAGGCATTGTAATAGCGAAGTTTTTGGGATTGAAGTTGGCTATCAAAGAACTCTTCAAAGAGCCCTTCAAAGAGGGGGTTTGGATCTTGAACCAACCACATGGGGGATGTCAATTGACTGCCTATACGTTGACAATTTTTGCCATCAACAAACGATTATGTCTTTCCCCTTTCACTGAAAATAAACAGGGGGCTGCATGCATCGCTATACGCCGCACAAGCCTATATATGGATCGTGCTTCCAACAAACATTAAAGCGAAGGGGTGACAACGGACAAAGAATTTGGTCGTGGTGTGGTGTTTTAGCGGCATCTCATGCATAAAGACCACCCATGCCAACGAAAGGGACAAAGAGTCATCGTCGGCTGCCACGACAACATGGGCTAAAAATTGGGTAGGACAAGGTAGTTGACAAATATTTCAATCAACTATACCAGCCCCTCGGACCGGGCGCAGTGATTGCAATCTCTTTTCTATGCGCAATCATTGATTCCTTGAGTTGGAAAGTGTCTATGATGTCACGCCAGGTATCCATGTCCATGGACAGGATTGCTTGGTGCTTGGAGGCACCATGCCGCGCATTGGCGGTACCCTCGTCATCTGATTCCCCCCCAACACCGACAGGCGCTAGGAATGCGATTAGCCTGGCACTCGTAATTGTTTGGTAGGTGGGAAGGGATACTTACATAGAGCGGGGAGGCCATATTCATCAAAGTCGATCTCCACCCTTCCATCTCGGATGAGGAAGCTGACGTAGAAGAGGTTCTCGACTGTCTGGCCAAAAGATTTTGGATTGACCACGAAGCGCATTAAATCAATTCCACCCGTACTTCTGAGGCCGTGTTGGTGCATGACCTGATTTCTTTCCTCGTCTTCCATATCGTCATCAATTAAGTTCATGACTGTGTTTTGGATCTCCTCTTGTGTAGTAGTTAATTGCTGAAGGATCTTGCCACAGATTGCCGTCAAGTCATTTTCCCTTTTTGCCAGATCCTCGACATTGAGAACCTCTGGCCTCGTTTCCTCCAAAGCATTTGGGCGAAAAGGTGCACTTCGTTTGGTGATTTTGCGCACCTTCTTTTCAACAGACAATGGACCAAGTAATAAGCCGGGTAGCGCTGGCCGTCGGATATTGGGCAACGCTGCGAACCGTCCGAGATGTGGCCAGTTCATCATGTCTCCTTCGTCACCAATCTCATCATCATCCTCATCTCCATCGCGGGTCATCCTTCTTCGGTGGCGTTGAGTGCTTGAAAGTTCAGGCGCATTGTCGTCATGGATGCCCCTGCCCTGGCGCATGTATGTAATGCATTTTGACACGAATTCATCAACATCGATGCCTTGCGCCAGGCTACCTTGAGTCAGACGCAAAGTTTTTCTGTATGATAAATCGGTCGTGCTGACAAGGAGGCGTGAATCAATTGTGGCCTCAGTCGTCTGCCGAAGGTGCTTGGTGAGCTCATCGGCTTTTAAAATGGCATCGTGTAAGCCCTTTGAGTCTGGCTGGAGATATTCTTCAGTATTCTCTGTGACATCTCGAAGTAGGTCTCTGAATCCCTGCTGCACTCTTCGTCGCTCGTTCAAGGGTTGATCTGGATCGTAGACGTCCTCGCCACCTTCCTCCTCGCCATCATCGCTGTCTTCAGATGGCTGAGCGGTTCGACGGCGGCGACTCGAGCCTCCTCCGGCCCTTGTATCTGCGCGCTTTCTTTTTGAGCCGGATACGCTGCGATTGGATTCCCTTTCACGTACCACCAGGTTACGCTGTGCCGGTGTTGGTCTCGGAGTTGATGGGGATTGCGACTCCCCAGGCGAGGAGTTTCGAAGGCGGGTTGGCATTGGAGAGTGGCAGATATGGTAGCTCGTGGGATTAAGGAGGTAGAAAAAAGTTCTGGGCGATATTTTCGAGCGCTCTTGATTGACCTGGGTTTGTTTTGGGTGGCTGTTGCAATGTAATGTCGCCGACTTCCAGGCTACACAAGGCGTCGATCAAGCCGGGTTGATCGCGTCTTCACGCGACAGATACGTACCTTCCATTAAAAATTACAAGTGACGTGACTGGGTGCTGGCAGGGGACTGCGGGGCAGGGACGATGGAGGGTGGGTGGCCTATGGTGGCCTGTGGTTCACCTCAGCCCACAGACTGGGAGTCCTTTGCCCACTCGAGAAGGGAGCACCAGGACGCAATCAGCCGCAATCCTCCAGCCATCTAAGGCTGAATCTTAACTGCGAAAATTCCCATTTGCTCGATTTGTCGGAAAATCACCGCCTTTGTCCGACACTGCAAGCACCCCAGACGGATCTGTACAGTGCAAATCTTTGAATTGTACCTCCCCTGCTTGTTTCCCCCACTATCCATCCTCTGAGAGATTTGCAAAGGAGTGAATAGAAGAATTTAGATTCATTTGCTAAAATTATTGGTGTCTATTTAATACCTGATGTTCATTTTTTTTTTCTTATCAAATGAATATTTTAGGACTGTCGAGGTCTTGTGGTGTCGAAGCCAAAGAAGTCACAGAGGCACAATCTTTGAAGGGGTACGTTTGTGTTGGATAACTTTTTAGCAACACATCCCCGCTTGTCATCTGGAGCACATGGCCTCCTAGCATTCATAACGCCCAGCTTGACAACTCACTTCTAATTCCTGCCGGTTGTTCTCTCCCGCACTCTTTGTAACAAGAGCCGGGAATCCACTTAGCACATCTGGCCATATCAATCGGCTCTGCCTCCGCTGCCATTTTTCAGCAGACACGTAACCCCCTCGCGAAAAGGAACGTTAATGTCTTGGCTGGTCTGCCAACCGCGGGTAAATCCGGTCACCTTTTGAGACCAACTCCCGAAAGAGCCAGTGAGACGACCCCGGACATGCAAGTCTCATGGTATTTTACGACTACTGGGCCGAAAAAGTCCCAAACCCCATGCAGACCGAGGGACTGTCATTGACGCCATGCATATTCAAAGCGTGTCAGCAGCCCAAAAAGGTGCACCTCCCCGGAAAGAGGCCCCAACGATCTGCTAGACTACGAACTGGTGCATCTCGTAGGCTGGCTCGAGATAGTTCGTCTCCTCTCCCCTGGATCACCAGTCCACCCAGGAATGGAGCGACGCTTCACAGTGCCCGGGGGAATGGGATTGGGGCCGAATGACCCGTATTTCCTATTGTAGAGGGGGTGCTCTAGAAGCGGGCGTTTCTTGCGGGAGGGGCACAAGATCGAAAAAGACCATGAGAGGGTTGGTTGACTCTGGAAGTCCCGTGGTCTATCAAAACTAAGTCCAAGCGCAATCGCAATGCCTATCAGAGAGGAAGTGGTTCCTGCATCAGGCATCGCAAAGCGTGCCTCAACGCGAATCAAGTTCCGGTTGGTGCGGCGATCTGTCTAACATATCTCTTTTTCTTTTCCCCCACCATCCGTATACCAGGAACTTTCTGGGTGCCTAGCTACCTGCCATAGCAGGCAGGTCGCCCAAAAACAGTTGGTTCTCGACGTATCTCGCTCGACCGAATCGGCGTTGAACCTTACAGTAGCTCAAAAAAAGGCAGAGGGATGCAACCCTTGCATTTTGGGCAGTGTCGAGGAGCACGACAACCACACCATTATCCGCCGTCATCCAGACCCAGACACACAGCCAGACAAAAAGGTGGGGTGAGGGTGCCAAGTCGGGTCTGGGCTAAGCGGCCCTGGTGTAGTTGCACCACGATGCCTAGGCTTGCATCATATTCATCATGCTCCGACGTCCTTGGCCGGAGGCTATGACGATCCAGGATCATCATAGAAGAGGTCAAACATGGCAGAGCCAGTACCGAGGCGCAACGATGATCAAGTGCCGCAGTTCATGTCAAGCATCCCCGGCCAGCACAGCATGCTTCATGTCAAATACATCATTAAGGTCCACCTGCCCTACCATCTATTTCGCCAGTCGCAACCTGACAAGGCGCCATGGCTCTCGGGCCCAGATTCTCTTGCGACCATGGCGGAACGAAGCCCCTCCAGGGCCCCCTCCGGGACAGGACACCTCCCAGGACACCACGACGTGAATGATGGATGGAGGGATGAATGGTTGGCTTATCGAGAGCCTACCCCACCACACGTATCGTCCCCCTGTGGGCACAGCCCGATCAGTGGCCCACAGGGCTCAAGACACACCAAGACATGGCCCAGACGAAGGCCCGAGCCCCGCTATTTGGTTGAAGTCACCGTACTCAGAGTCAGAACTGGAGCCCAGTTGGGCCCAGCTGCTTGGCCCCTCGGCGTCCCGGATAACTGCCCGCCATACCCCGCTATCGTCGTGTGGAAGCCTCCGTGGAAGCCCGTCATGCCTATTCCGGCAAACGCCCGACCATGCTGCCAGGGGACACCCGACTGCAGCGCTCCCAGCTGGCAGGATGATGTTTTGTACTGCAGCGCTGTGTGCTGGCCTGCGGTGCCCTGTGCTGCGGCATCCATCCATCCCGATCCCACCTCTGTCACACTTGTTTACACGCCAGCAGTGATCGCCGACGCAACAGCGGGAAGGCTGTTTCGTGGGTTGATGGCTGCTTGGTAGCTCGTCACCAGGCCTGAGCTCTCACACCTGGGCAAGCTTCCCCAGTGCAGCCGCAGCCTGCGAGCATCATCTGGTTTGGTTTCCCTCGCCGCGTCATGGCACCGTAGTTGAGCATCAACTTCGTATGGTTTCTCACGTGTCCCCGCATCTTGCCAGTGTTACCCCCCATTCCCCCAACCTCCACGCCACGACGTGATGCAAGTGGCCAGCCCACGCCAGTTCAGCTGCGGGCTGGACCTGGAGCTTGCCCAAAGGGCCTTCTCCCATCCACATTCGCGGGCCAAGAACTGGTGCCCCAGCGCATTGTGTCCTTGGTAAGGGTGCGGAACATGCTTGTTACCCACCTCCGTCAACACCTCCACCACCACCGAATCTCCCACCTGCACCTCCCTGCATGCATCTTTATCCGCGAGTGTGCATTAATAGCTAGGCCTTCTGGCTCCTGTTGTCTTACTCGCCTCCAACAAGAGTCACCGTTCCCACTCCCCCGTCTCACTCAACCCTTTTTCATATCGTCTCCCATTCACAAGCTGGTTCACTTGACCCCTCGAACCTCACCGCGTGATCCTGTCCTATCTCTCCTCTATCTGGTCGTCTCTGTCGAGCCTTAGATCTTTCTTGATAAGCACCGCTCCCGGACAGATGCTCAACTCGGCCTGCGCCGTTCCTCTCCTGCCTCGATTCCACCCTTCCTCTGTGTCTGGACCTCTATCATCATGACAGGTGCTATTGCTACTCCGCGCTACAGCGCTGAGGACTTTGAAACAGCCTCGATCCGTTCTGCCGCCCCCTCATACGGTAAGTTTTCGCATCCAGTGCCATCACCTTGTTTTGCTGCATGTTTCGCTCGGCCTGTTATTTTGCAACATCCAGGCACCAAGAGACGTGTGGAGTCCGGATGCCGGCACGAGACCGATGTAGCTGACCACATATGATGTTGCAGTGTCAGAAACACCGTCCTATCACTCCGTCGCTCCGTATCCTGAGGCCGTACCGCCATACTCGCCGCCCACCAGCAGGTCCAACGTCTCGGGCCGGGCGTCGTCTCTCCTGCCTCCGCTCCGAACAAGCACCTCGGCACCCCGCCCACAAACCATCGGCTTGCCCCCGGTGCCGACCGGTCCTGTGCGAAGCACCCCAAACCTGAACGATTTCCGTGTTGGAACATGGTCCTCTGTCAGCATGAGCCCCACCGCCCAGAGAGTTGCTCAGAGGCGTGTAAGCGCTCAGAGGTATCCTGTAGACACCATGCGACGAAGCAGGACCCTCACCGATGATCTTCAAGATCACAGTGAGCCCATCACACGACCTCTCGAGGACCCTCATCTTGTAGGGGAGGTTGCTGCTACACAGGCACGCAATGAGAGACTTGCTCGTGAGACAGGCAACGATATTCTTGTGCGCGAGGATCGCCAGTGGGACTGGTTCCTGGGTAAGTAGCAACAAGACTCAGCACTGTCATCACAATCTAGAAGCACATTTCGCTAACAAAACTAAACCAGCCCAAATGCGTGACTGGGACGAACGTGACCGAAGCTGGACCCGGTTCCGCCGCGAGGCTGAGATGAGCTCTCGCAAGAAGCTGCTCCGCCGTATTGGTGGACGCCGCTTAATGATGTAAACGAGCAATAACCGCGCTGGGACGCTGCTGCTGTGTCGGGTTCGAAGTTTGACGATAGCATCTGGACGACATTGCCGCATTTTCTCGGCGTTTTATGATCTAGATTTGATTTTGGTCCTGGTTGGTCAATTTCTCCATTTTCTCATGTCGGGGTTTACGATCTTCTCCCAAACTGCATGACAATGGCAAGAGGGTCTTCGTATAGCATCTGGTGTTGTTTTTTCTTTTCACTCTTTCTCTGGTCAATAGGGTTCTTGGGGATTCAAGGTTGAAGGACGATGGAGCTAGACAAACTGGACATAGTTAGCTTCCTACTCGAACCAATATTTCAACATCCTTTTCGAAACTTTCTGCCAAACATGCTGCGTGTTGTATAATTCAGATACATGAGCTGATATGTAGCTAAATACCGTCAATTTCTCCCTCTGTCCTCTACCTGTCACGTTAAAATTACACGTTTCCATAACGCCATACCCGATGCAGCTATTAAGACACTTCTCTGCAGTCCGATGGTGGCTCTACTCCTCAGCATCCATCGAGGACACTGTACAAGGGGCGCCGTAGATTGCTTTCGGCCGACTTGAGATGGACAAGCTAACCCTTGCTCTTGGTGTTAAGGATAAGGGCGACGATGAGACTATTGGGAGTGTTAGTATTGTCCAGCATTTCCCTGTACCGCTGATAAGGAACATACCCATAGAGACCCAAAACTTCGCCAAAAATCAGAATCAGGACCATGCCAACGAAGATCCTAGACTGTTCCATGTAGGCACGCACACCAGAGTCACCCACGATACCGATACAATAGCCAGCAGCCAGGCCGGTCATGCCGACAGCGATACCGCATCCCAAATGCAGGAAACCACTACCCCCTCGTTAGCGACATATATATCTGTGTCCGATTCCAAACATACGTAAACAGGCTATAGCTCTGGGAAGTAGGAGGAGCCAGATCCTCGGCGATCAGGACGGAAATGACGAGCGAGTAGACGGCGATAATACCAGACATGACGACGGGAATCAGGCACTGTGTTTGTTGTCAGATGATAATATTTCCGGCGGATTGTCGTATCGAGGTAGAGATGATGATACCTTCATGATCAGGTCTGGGCGGAAAGTACCGACACCAGCGATACCGATGCCGGACTTTGCAGTGCCGTACGCAGCGCCAATGGCTATTTCAATCGTTTAGCAATCGATCCTTGATGACCTAGAAGGCGGGGGGGCTGGAGGGAGTCGTACATCCGAAAACCATGGCAGCGCAGATACCGGCCTAGGAACCCATCAGCAATCCGCGTCATCCGCGACGCGCATCATCAAGAAGCGACTTACCATCCCTATAAAGGGGGCGAACTTGGGTGCGTACTCCGCCGATACCTCAGCCATGATGAAGGAGCGACCGTGGAGCAGAGGTAGGAAGATTGAGACGACGTGGACTCTGGTGTTTGTCGTTTGAAGCTTGGAGGTGATGTAGCCCCGGCCAGGCTGCTAGGAAGAGCGAGCTGGACAATGCAGAGCTGGGCTGGGCACGGCCAATCAGGAGCTTCGACTGCATGTGATATATCACGTGAGTGGAGTGGAGAGAAGGCTTGTGATTGGTTCCCTTTTGTGGATGTTGACAGGCGCGGCAGGAGTCGCGACGAGGTTGTGGTGGATTGGGCCAGGGGGGGCCCCTGCGGTGCCTGGCGTGCAAGTTTCGGCCACCAACAGACAGTATATTGTGTTTTTGATGCGAGGGTCAATCGTGCATTTAGATGGGAGAGAAGATGCGGGCGAAAAGCCCAGTAGCAGCAGTGGCAGCAGTGGTGGTTGTGGCAGCTTTCAATTGTGTGCGTGTGTGTATGCGTTGTGTGCAGCTGCTTGGTCTTCTGTAGCACCCCCGACATGATGTATGCAATGCCTGCTGCTACCGCATGGAACACCTACATGCAATGAATGAATGAACCGACCACCTTCACACACAAGTGTCTCTCGCTAGCAAAACTCCAATCCAGTGCAATCCAATCGCCAGGGCGAGAGCGACTGAGTGTTCTTCGTCAGGAATCAACGGTCGCTAGTGTAGACCCCTCCCTCACTCCCCCTTATTAGCCACACATTCTTTGCTCCTTGTCGACGACGGCTTTCAGATTGACATTGCTACCCACGTCGTACTTACTAGTATACTCGGGGGGGTTACGTATATTTTGGCTACCTCCGGTTGTCAGAGCAGACAAAGGGATAAGGATCCATCGCATTTTGCATCCCCAGTAGACCAGCCAGGGCTTCATCCCAGGACTGCGGAATACCACTGCACGCATCCAGGACTCTTTTTATTCCCAATCCATTAAGCCATCCCTTACCAAGTATAACCTGCCCATTGCGGCGCCCGCACCCCGTCCAGCCTACGTACGTGCCAGGTCCAGTCACCCAGCCCGTCGCCCACCAGAGGAGCCGCCCATCCACAGGTGGGTTTGGTGGACCTCCCACTGGCTCCTTCACTGGCTTGGCCACTGTCGTCCCCCCAGTCTTCCCACTGATGGGCCTGCCAGGTACCTGTCGACTACCTGGCTCACACCCAGTCCCTCCTGGCTCTCTCCACTGCCACACTGACACCCGACCCCCGACCGCACTGCAAAGCACCGAATCTGGTGTGGACGTGGATGTGGACTTAGTGGACCTGCGCTTGTGCTCTGTGCTCTCTGTTTGCTCCGTGCTTTGCTGGGCCCTTGTGCTGTGCTCTACCACTGGCTTGTCTGGCTCTGGTCCTACTCACTACGTGGATCATGAACCTGCAACCCCCTCGGATTCATCCATAGGGCCACCAAACGTCGAATCCGCCAACGCCCATTGCTCCTCATCTACATCTTCTTGGTCTGGCTCTCCCGACGAGCCCCGACGCGACCGAGCAGCGTTGCTATTTGCTTTGCCTCAACCGTCCCACGAGCTCACCCGCCTCATCCTCGCGAGTCAACGTCCGCTTGGGCACAAACCTCGCCCTCTCCCTAATCCATATCTCCCCCGACGACCGCTGTTCCGCGACGACATCTGCGACGCCAGCCGAGAACAGAGCCTTGCGCATTAACTATCGCTCGAATCTCGACCTAGGGGCCGTGTTGACGTCGACTGGCGGCGGCGCATCCGTCGACGTCGGCTGCTGAACCGCCGTCAACCATTTTGGCCTCTCGAGCGGTTTCCCAACCGGTTTGTTGCCCAGCCGCCATCCTCTATTCGCTCTCTCGTCTCCTAACCAGGGCCTTTCCAATTCACAGGCACATTATTCTTCATCATGGCCGACTACGGTTACGACGCCCGTCGAGCTCCCCAGCGAGGACCGCCGCCTCAGGGCTACGGCGATAACAACTACCAGCGAGATGCCGCCTTCTCCAACATCTTCGGTGCTGCTCCTCCCCCGGGCAGGTCCCAAACCATGACATCCTCCTCGATGCCTCCTCCCATGAGAGATCACCAGGGCCGCACCCAGACCATGTCCTCTACATCGCAAGGCATGCAGCGGCAGCCACCGCCACGCCCTCCCCCTGGCCACTATCCCAACCATGATCCCACGAGAACCCGAACAATGGATTCCAGCTCCGGTGGTGGCTACTACCCACAACAACGCTCTGCGTCGGGAGGGCAGCAACCATCTCACCACTACATGCAGCAGCAACCACCACAACAGCAGCAGAGGCGTCCATATCCTGGCCCCGGAGGGCCGGCACCTCCGCGCATGGATCATCGGGGTCCGCCAGCTCAAGCCCAGGGCGCGAGGACTCCTGCCCAACGGTTTTATCAAGGAGGGCCGGGCCCTGCGATGAATAACGATCCTTATCGATCCCAATCACTTGCCTCTGCCCCTCGACCTCAGATGTACCATCCACCTCCGAATTCATTCCAGCCTCAACATCAACAACAGACTGCCGCAAACCAACTGCGTCACGCCCCCTACGCCCACCAGAACTCGGCCAGAACAACGGCTCAGGGCAGAATCGTTCCGGAACGTCACGAGGACCGAGCGATGTCCATGACCAGCTCATACCCCCCTCAAATGCAAGACGCCCATCAGACTATGAGCGGACGAGTCATCCCCAACCGAAGACCAGCAGAGGCGCCAGCGACTAACGGTTACCCTAACTCTAACAACGCCTACGGCAACGTTCCAGGCTCGCAAACCCGTACACCCAGCATGGCGTCATCCAACGGGGGCAGTGATCATGGAAGGACCATGTCAATGGCCTCTACTATAGCGCCAACCATTGCTCCATCCGAGTCCGATGCTGGCACTCTTGTACAGCGACCTTCGAGAAGCAAGTCGATTGAGAGCGAGCGCCCCCCCACCGCAACCAAGATTCGCCCGCCCCTCGTTTACCCTGCCCTACTCTCTCGTGTCGCCGAGTGCTTCCGCCGCAAGATCATTGTTGGTGATCGGACAAAGAACGAACTTACATATAAAAATGCCTTCAGCGGTTCTGAAGCAGTCGACGTGCTGTCATATATTATTAGAACGACGGATCGAAACTTGGCTCTCCTTCTTGGTCGAGCCTTGGATGCTCAGAAGTACTTCCACGATGTCACATATGAGCACCGATTGCGAGACTCGCAGTCAGAAATGTATCAGTTTAGAGAGACAATGATGGACGAGCCAGAGGAGAAGCCTGCAGTCAACGGTGTTTTCGTTCTTCTCTCCGAGTGCTATTCTCCTACCTGTACCAGGGATCAGCTCTGTTACTCGATTGCTTGCCCTCGACGACTAGAGCAGGTGTCCAGGTTGAACCTGAAGATCAATCCTGGTTTGCGAAAGGAGGATTCTGCCAATGTTGCCGACGATGAAGTCGATCAAACAGATGAGCAGAAGCTCTGGATTAACTCAGTTCCCAAGGAAATTGCCGACAAGGTGGATGAACGGGAAAAGAAGAGGCAAGAAGTTATTTCCGAAATCTTCTACACCGAGCGAGATTTCGTCAAGGATTTGGAATACCTCCGCGACTTCTGGATCTTGCCTTTGCGATCAAAGGCTTCTCCCATTCCGGTTCAGCGCCGTGATAAGGTTGTTAAGGGCATCTTTAGCAATATTATCGATCACCCCAGCATTCATACTGTAAGCTCGCGGTTTGCCGCATCATTGACCAGTCGACAACAGAAGGAGCCCATTGTACACAACATTGGTGACATCTTCCTAGAATTTGTCCCGCAGTTTGAGCCCTTTATTTGGTACGGTTCCAAGCAACTGGAAGGAAAATTCGAATTTGAAAACGAGAGATCTGTCAATCCATACTTCGCCAAATTCGTCGATGAGATCGAACGACGCAAGGAATCCAGGAAACTGGAACTCAACGGTTACCTGACTAAGCCAACAACCCGTCTCGCCCGATACCCGCTATTGTTGGAAAACGTCCTGAAGTACACTGAGGACGGCAATCCCGACAAAGAGGATATTCCTCAGGTTCTCACCATGATTCGAGACCTACTAGGAAGAGTCAACGCCGAGTCTGGAAAGGCAGAGAACCGATTCAACCTCAGAAGGCTACACGAGCAACTCCGCTTCAGGCCCAACGAGAGAGTCGATTTGAAGCTTACAGAAGACGGCCGCGAGCTCGTCTTCAAGAGTCAGTTCAAGAAATCACCAACTGATCCGGCCGAAATCACGGCCTTCCTGTTTGATCATGCTGTTCTCCTCGTCCGCATCAAACAAACGGGCAAGAACGAGGAAATCAAGGCATACCGCAGACCAATTCCCCTGGAACTTCTTGCTATTAGAGAGATGGAAGAGGTTATCCCCGGTTCTGGGGCGATGAAGAGATCATCGTCAAGCTTGATTCCCTCAATACGGGCCAATACAAACGATACCAAGAAGAGCGAGGGCTGGCCCATAACATTCCGTCACTTGGGTAAGGCCGGGTATGAATTGACCCTATTTGCGTCGAATCAGGCCGCACGCAAAAAGTGGCTTGAGTACATTGACACCGCCCAGCAGCGCCTCCGAGCGCGGGCGGACTTTTTCAACATGTCGATTTTATCAAGCAACTTCTTTGCTGGCGCTAATCGCGTCAACTGTGTTACACCATTCGGTGAGTATCCCGTGGAAATCCAAGTGAACGCGTACACTAACAGGCTACAGACGGCGGTCGCAAGTTGCTCTATGGCACCGACAACGGTGTGTATTTATCAGACCGTAAGAACAAGGACCAAGTTCCCCGAAGAGTGCTGGAAACCACCTCTGTTACTCAGATTGATATTCTAGAGGAGTACCAGCTGCTTCTTGTGTTGTCGAACAAGACTCTCCAGTCATACTCGGTTTCGGCGCTTAATCCTGACGAGCCAGCCATTTCCAGGAGACCAAAGAAGATCCAGAACCACTGCAGCTTCTTCAAGACCGGCATCTGCCTCGGCCGACATCTAGTCTGCTGTGTCAAGTCTAGTGCACTGTCTACAACAATCAAGGTGTTTGAGCCGAACGATGCTATGACCAAAGCAAAGAAGCAGAAGGGTCTCGGAAAGTTCATGTCCAGCGGCCACGACGAGCTCAAGCCGTTCAAGGAATTCTACATTCCGACAGAATCTTCTTCAGTCCACTTCCTTAAGTCGAAGCTGTGTGTTGCTTGTGCCAGAGGCTTCGAGGTGGTGTCTCTAGAGACACTTGAGACACAGTCACTACTTGACCAGGCTGACACATCGCTTGATTTTGTCGCCCGCAAGGAAGGAGTTAAGCCAATTCACATTGAGCGTCTCAATGGAGAATTCTTGCTCAATTACTCAGAGTTTTCATTCTTTGTTAACCGCAATGGCTGGCGGGCTCGGCCAGAGTGGCGTATTGATTGGGAAGGCACTCCTCATAGTTTTGCTCTCAGCTATCCCTGGATTCTTGCATTTGAGCCCAACTTTGTTGAATTACGCAATATGGAGAATGGCGCTGTGCATATTGTGCCTCGCAAGAACATTCGAATGCTCCACAGCAGCACGCATGAGGTGAGATTTACAAGACATACAGAGAGTTTCAGGTTTCGAGGGCATTCGCGGCTAATACTTTACAGATCTTATTTGCACACGAGGATGAGAAGGGAGACGATGTTATCGAGGCTATCGACTTTTGGAAGAGCAACAATAGAAAGTCAGAAATGCTGGGGGGAGCAAACTCCCCACCGGGTCACGCGCTTGGGCGATAGCGTAAGCCCATTCGATGGCCCTTTCGATGGCCCAAATAATAGACCGGAGCCTCTTCCAGGAAACACTTTCTTGTATCACTTGACGGGACCTGGGTGCCCCTGGCAGCGGCTCGCCGCTGGAAAGCGAAGATTCTCGAGCGAGTATTTGTTTAGTTGCACCGTTATTTATCTACTCATGGTGTGTATCGTCGGACAAGGGGGAGCATCTAGGGCGTGGACGCAGGAAATACCCAGCAGCCCTGGGACCGCGTACTGGGGCAATTGGAGGAGTGATATTTTGTTGTTTTGGGCACATTTTTTCTTGCTGACACGCTCCAAACTCGGGCGAGGATGGGCAGCGCGCAAAGACGATGAGAAGCACAGCGGAACGGGGAGACGATGCATCATGGACAGAAAGAGAATGGGGACGAGCTTGTACTCTGGAAGGATAAGCGTTGCTGACATCTGAGCGAGGGCATAGTGATGGAGCGTCGTGATTAATGAGAGGAGGTGTCGATATTGTACGTTAATCCATTCACAAAGCCATAAATGAGCGGTCGCCTTTTGCCTCGTTGGTGAAGCGTAAAGTCGTGTGATGTTATGTTTCTACGCATGTTGGTCATGGAATTCTTTCGACTCTTTTTGCCTTACATCCCATGTTACTCCTAGAGCATGATGACAGAAACCCATCATGGCTCCCCCCCTAGGGGTCATAGTCCTCCAAATCGACTTACGTGTGTCATACGTTTGGCCTGCCAGTCCGAGTCTTGGGGAAAGCCTCGCTAAATCTTCCGCCTTGAATATCCAAAGCCGTCCATCTCTGCTCCCGGTCCGGCCGCGCGCCCCTGCGTCCTTGCCATACGCCCATGTTGTCTAGGAGCACCTCGACAACCCATACTACCCCAACGGTCAATGGACCACCACCCCCTCCTCCGGGATGAGACGCGGCCGGCACAGCAGCAGAAGCAGCCCCAGTCGGGGCCGGTGCCCTCGGGATCCGAGTGCAGAGGAGGTGCAGGTCCAGCAGCTGGGAAAAGACGAGGCCAAAGCTGGGCTTGTTGCGCCATGATGACGACGACTGCAACGATGGGCCGCCCACATGTGGTGGAGCGCCGGCGCCGGGAGGTGGCGGCGGCGGTGGGCTGAAGATGGAGCGGAGGGTGGGATCCAGGGCCGCGGCCGACCTCCTCGTTGGCGGGGGGCCGCTTTCTGTGGCGGAGAAAGACGACGAGGTCGAGTTGACAAGCAGGACCAGCGGGCTGCTGGGCAGGTTGCGGGTGAGGTCGCGCAGGTGGACGCCCAGGCGCTGGAGGGTCGAGTGGGCGACGGACTTTTCACGGTGTGTGAAGAGGCTCGTCAGGAGCGAGGAGAAGTGGGTGACGAGGATTATGGCGGGTTGCTTTGGCTGTGTCTGACTCTGGCCTTGGCGTGGAGGCTGAGTTGGCGGGCGTGGTGGTGGTGGTGGTTTTGGTTTTGGTGTTTTGGGTTTTGGCGGCGATGAGAGGAGCTCATCGTCATCTTCTTGGCTATCACCAATCTCGTCCAGTTCAAGTACCGGGGGTGTTTTTTCAACTTGGGCTGGGCTCTTGATGTGCTCTTCGTCCGTGATGGCTCCCGCTGCTTCTGCTTCTGCTTCTACTTCTGCGCCGTCTCCAGTTGGCTCTGCTGGCCGGTCCAGGTCGGCCAACACCTCCCACAAACCATCCAGGTCAAAGACGCACGACAGCATGACTCTGTCCAGACACTCCCTCGTCCTGGCTGCCACTTGACCCCCGGTGGCGCCTTGGGCCCTCATCTCTGCCTTGATGGCATCCCGGAGGTTGACGAGGATGGCGGTCGCGGGCTTGGGCGTCACCACCAAGCCGTTGACGACGCCGCCACCATCACCACCGCTAACAGTGCTGGTGTTGTCACTGCAAAGGGAGCGTGCAAGCATCTGGAGCCCCAGCTAAAGCCAAAAAAAAAAAAGGTTCAGACACAATCCATTCATCAGCCGTCAGACTCCTCAGCTCACCTGCAAGCCCACCTCGTCGTCCTCGGCGCTCAAGCCCACGACGCTGCCCCGTTCGAAGCCGCCCATCAGGACGTAGTCGTCCAGGTCGGCGCAACCCGTCGTACACCGTCCAAGCTCAACCGCCGCATCCCGGCGCTTGGCTTCCTTATCGGCCAGCACGGACGCTGGGACTGGAAGAGGCCATGACGCTGGAGCGGCAACTTCCATGTTCTTTTTTTTTTTTTTTGGTTTAAAGGAAGTCAAGCAACGTTCGTTCTTGCGGAAAGTCGGTTGGATGTATTATTATTAGCAACAGCGTTGTGAAGTTAATGCCTTTCGATCCCGGCGTTTGTGTAATTTTTTTTAGACTTGTTGCTGCGGGTCATGTCATGCATACCGTTCCCATCGTGAACTCTTTTGCGCTCTCGCGCTTCGCCATGTATACATCAAACAACAGTGTTTCCTAGCGCCAAGGCTCCAGGCTCCAGGCTCAATTAAGCTCATCGCGGTTGCTTTTGCGCATAAATCACATCAGCTTCAATGCCCATCTCGGCCGCAATTAAATAAGCATGGCCTTTTTTTAGCTCAAGCCTTTCGCGCACAGTTCAGGACAGTTTAGTCAAGTCCAGTCCAGTCTAGCATGTGATTGATGGATTGACGATGATGGTGATGATAATAATGACGATTAATTAACCTCAACTCTCAATTCGACTCCAAAGCTACAACTAATAATACAAAAAGAATTGAAAAATTTGAAGAAAAAAAAAAAAAACAAGGCTTGACAATTTCAATCAATAGACCTACTTGCTAAAGTCTAAACTAATCACATTTGTGTACACAATCGTCACAGTAAGCTTGTTGCTCCAAAGTTCCTTCGAGATGGGTATTGAATTGAGACTGCAAACAAGCAATCAACCCACTCTCGATTGTAAAAAAAAATAACAAACATTCACGTCTTCATGACACTTCCCTTCAACCTCTTCCCCGGTCTCTCCGGGGTATATGAAAATCTGTCTCGGGGGAATCAATAATCTCAAATCTCTCCAGGACCAGGCTTAGTCCTGCATGGCCATAGCCCGTACCCCAGTCCAAATGCCATCCCTGTATCTTCATGTCAATTCACCTGGGAGGACATCTTCTTTTCCTCCCGGTCGCACGTGCCCCACATCCTCGTCGTAGGCTTTGCTTTTGGTCTTGGTTTCGTTACAAAGGAAAGATTCCTTGTTAGGATGTAAAGAGCATGTTGCATTGTTCTTCATTTCCGTCGGCGACGTGTTTTCCTGTTCCTGCTTTGGCAGACAATCTTGTCGCTTTGCGTCCCCTGACTGACGCCGAACCTCAGTTCTCAAAAACGATATTCGTTCTGTTCCCGCCGGCCGCCGTGCGCTCAATTTCCACTAAACAGCCGTTCCAGGCCCTGAGGGACCGGTGCTGCCTGCTCGGGGTCTCCGCCCGCCCTTCAAGCTCTTCATGCGGCCCAAGATGCCCGGAGGCTTTGCTCCCATGGCGTCATCAAGCGTCGTAGTTGCTTCGGTTGTTGCTCGTCGCTCAAGAACAAGTCCCACAGAGGGGCGTCGGCCTCCGGTAGGTGGGCTCTGGCCTCGAGGCCTTGCACTAAATGCGTCGTCACCCCTTCCGTAGTCAGAAAAGAATGGGTTGTTGTCGGAGCCTGCGCTCATAGCTGATGGTGTGGTCTCGGGGGAAATTCGACTGTAGCCACCGTCGGCTGTCTGCCGGCCTGCACCGTTGTAATCACGGGGAGGCTTGTTCATCCCTCGGAACCGTTGTGCGAGAGACTTCTTTCGCTGAAGGCCACCACCCTCCATGTTTTCCTGGGCCTGCTCCACCTGGCTCTTCACAATGGCACTTCTGGCCGCCGGTGTACCCTCCAGAAATGTTGATGTTCCTAGGCCATAGCTTTCTTCGCCGTGGACAGCAGTACTGCCGAGGCTGGAATCAAAGATTTCGGGCTCGCGCTTTGGTTTGTTATAACCATTGCCCGACTTCCCACCTGTGGCATAGTCTCTGAACGCTTCGTCATTACCCAGCCCCATAAAGGCAGAGTGATCAGGTTGGCTGTTCAGGGGACCAGCACCACCCAGTGAGTTGTTGAGGGAGCCCTCAGGGAAGGCCTGCATGGGGGCACGGCGGCTGGTTGCACGGTTTCGATGGGGGTTCAGGGCATCGAATGGGCCATCGTGATGGAACACTGTGACGCGACTGTCAGTATCATCGCCAGTTGGTGACGAGAGAGCGCAAACTTACATCCAGTTCCGTAAATACCAGTAGCATCCAGTTGATCGATGATATCGACTCGGCGACTAGGTCGGTGTTTCTTTTCCTTGATCACATTTCCACCACCACCGCCGCCGCCGCCGCCACTCCCACTTCTGCTTGCAGCACGCATCTTCTCACGTCGCTTGGCTTCAATCATCTTTTTCTCTTCTTCTGTCAGTGGCTGTGCGTCAAAGTCCAAAAGAGAGGACTCAGAGTTTCGTCGCGGTCGCTGTCCAGGAGGAGGTTTGCGCTGAGGCGAGTCGGCATGTGGTCTGGGGCCACCAGCGCCCTGCATCCTTCTAGCTCTAAGAGCTTCTTCTTGGGAGCGTGGCGGACGGCCCGGACCGTTGGGTGGCGGTGGCCGCGTGTTGTCACTTGGTCGTCGTGGAGGAGGACGGTCCATAGGGCGACGAGGGCCGGTGGGCATTTTTGGCTTCTGTTGACTATCATCAAGCGTCAAGGAGTTCTAAGTTCAATAATTATTAGCACAACAGTAAAAAAAAATATATAAATGTTTAGCATTGCCATGTGGTTTAATGGGGATCACGAAGAAATTGGCGGGGGAGCGGAAAAGACATGGGGGTTACATCGCGATGAGGGGCAGCGCGACTTACAAAAATCTCCTCAGCAGAGAGGGACTTTGCGTCTGATTGAGTCGACATGACTCCAGGCGACTTCAGCGGTGGTGGCGCGTTATCGAGGAAAGGGTTTCGCGATAGTGGACGAGGAGGAGGTTCTCGCGAGAGTGGCCGAAGCTGCGATGGGGGATCATCAAAGGGCGAAGCAGGTTTGTTGAGGAAGGGTGAGTCGAGACTGGCTGGCGACGCAGCACGATTTCTAAAGGGGTTGTTGGAAGATAAATTGAGTGTCAGGCCGTTGGAAGACTGGCCAGAACCGGTTGCGTGGCCTGGTAGCACGAAAACCCGTCAGTTGGCGACCAAGCATAGATAGGTGGTATAGGGAGCGGGCGCATGCATGCAAATGACGACGACATATGGACCAGGATGAAACAGACAATCTCCTCTACATGACACAGCAGGGCCACCAGCTAAGTGGACCGACCAACAATGCCTGTGAGCTATCTGCCAACTTGGCGCGCACCCCTTTTCGACTACGTCCCCCTTCTCCATCCAGTCCCCTTTGCATATGAGCGTCGCAAGCGCCCAGTTGGGAGAGGAGTCCGGAAGGGGAGGGTGTCTCTTGGGGGGGTCGTCACAGATGACATCAAAGCGAGATCAAGGGGCGGACGGGCGCTTACCGGGTTGGAAGGACTGAGCGGCTGACATGATTGCGAAGGGTCAAGCTTGGACGTCGGTTGCTCGGTCGTGGATCCCAATAATCGAGTGGAAAATCAGTTGGCTGCAATGCAGAGCAAAGCAAAACCAAGCAGGGCAGAGCGAGCAGGATAAAAGCAAAGGAGTAGTAGTGTAGTCTGTACGTAGAGAAGAAATGAACCGGATGGGTTTTGTCCCCGGGCCGTCGTCGCCCAGGTTGTACGTAGTTCCAAAAGGGTTAAAATCCTCTGGTCTAGGAACCCAGACCTAGCGTCATACCAGGTCGAGAAATACAATGGACGCCACTCAGGGACTCGCTCAATCGGCGCTGTCAGGGCGGCAATGGGGGATGGGGCAGGTCAAGGGGTGTTCTGGCCGGCCGGGATGGGTGGTGGTGGCGATGGATTTGGTGGTGCCCCCAAAAAGACCAAGGGGATCAAAGAAAGAAAGGGGTGCCGGCGCGGCGGAACCACAGCGCTGCCTTGTTCGTGGCGCGTCTAGCCTGTTGAAAAGTATCACCAAGTGTGATGGCGCAGCGGGCGGCGGCCGGTACGGGCAGGTTAAGAGAGGGAGTCGACTAAGGAGGAAAGGATTGGTGAGGGAGTACCGATCTGCAGGTGTCGGCTGGAAGGTTTGAGTTACCACACGGCCAGACGTTTCGTTGACGGCGGGTTCGCTGTCGGTCGGGGGTTGTCTATCAGCGGGGCAGCCGAGTGGATGCGGCTGTCGACGAAAGGAATGGCTACTTTGGGTTGGGCTGGATTGGACTGGTCCGGGGGGGGTTGCCTTTGTCGGACGTCTGGATTTCTGGTTGACCTATGCCTGTGCCGTACCGTTCGACAGGGGTGCGGATGAAGGTGACACCGTAACAACTGTACGGGATAGAATGAGCGAGGGAGAGGCGGGAGCGGCACGTCTCCTGGTTCCTGGCCCTGTGCGTGTCAGAAGCTGCAATGGCCGAACGATCGACGTAGAAGAAGTGAAGATGAGTGGTGGGCAATGCGCGAAGTGGTGGGAGACGGCGCCCCTCCTTGGACAATGCGAAGGATAGGCGGTGGGCCGTCAGGGGGTTTGGTTTTCGACTGAAGACGTATAGGTCGAGGAGTGACGAGCTAAGGTTTGGGGACGAGAGAGCGGGTGGAAACCAGTGGCGGGCAACGACTCGGGCTAGCAGAAGCTGGCAGGCGACGTCGAAGAGGCGATTGATTGATAGATGGTGAGCGATATGCAAGCGCAGGAAGATGGTTTGTTGAGGCTGCCCGATTTGTTTTTTTTTTTTTTCTCAAGGTTCTGGAAACCTTGGTCGCTGGTCGACTTTTTGGTGCAGGGACTTGGTGAGCAATGAATTGCGGGCCTCAAGGTCTCGTCTCGTTTCGTCTTGTGCTTTTTTTCTGGGTCACGGGGGAAGAGTAGAGGAGACGGGCAGGGGGGAAGGCTGGTGAAATCAAGGTTGGGAGATTAAAGCTGGAAAGGAGAAGGAGAAGCTAGCAGCAACTTACGAGGCGGTACGCAAGTGTGAAGAGACGGGCACGATGAGTTGGTAGTCAGTCGGCCTGGTGTTGTCCTGTGTAGGAGCAGCAGAAAGGGGGAAGAGGGGGGAAGAAAGAAGAACGCAGGTCAGACTTCTTTAGGTTGTGGAGAGGAGGAGGGGGAATATGAGGAAAATAGGAAAGCGAGACAAGGCTAGGTAAAGGTGCGTTTGATGGCTGAAGGGCTGAGAGGGGGTGAAGCGAAAGGGAAAGGGAAGAGCGGGCTCAGGAACAAACGACAATACGAACTGCGCAGGGAGGCTTGCCCGGAAGCTGTCGCTGTCATTTGCTACGAGCCCGGGACCCCGTAGAAAGGCGAATTGTATCTTGACGAGCTGAGCCCGGAACACGGCTAACGGGACATGCTTTACCGTACGGCACATGGCATGAGTTGCCTACTACGCCGTTTCTGTACCTGTCCCCCTCGCCGTCCCCCTCGCGCTTCCCCAAAAGGGCTGGTTGCTGCCAGGCCGTCACATTTACCTGCATGCGCGGTAGATGCCATTGTATGGGGTAATCCGACAGTGCCGCACCACGACAAGCCCAGGCCACGCCAGACGCCAGCTCGGAAGGCCTACCATTTCAGGATTGCACATTCAGAAGTCGGCATTCTCGTTATCTCTCTCCTTGAAGCAGGCAGACAGACAGGCAGGCAGGCAGATAATCCAGACAACCAGTCGCTCTGCAACCCAACTACTCTGCTAACTCCCGCAATTCCCCCGTCAGCACCACTACCACGACTACCCCTGGCAAAGAGCACGACCTGCCCAATGACAAGGTCACGAGGTCCAGCCAATACGCAAAACGCCTCCAGCTGCGCCTAGCATCCTGCCTAGTCAGCCAAAGCATCTCTCTCCATAAGCCAACCCACGGCGCGCCGAATCTGCCCTGGGAACGGCATCCCCATAGTGCAGCCGCTAGATCCGCCACGGCTTGGCTTGGCACACCTACCCACTCGATTGTGAACCGATGCTGCACTACGACTCCCAGCTTGCCTCGCTTTGCTTCCGCCCGCCCATGCATGGCTTCATGACAACAAAGCACCGGGAAGCGATTCTCCAGGCCAGATTGGACAGCTAATATTACCACGTCTATTTTCGTTCCTACCTACATTACGAGCATGTGCACACCACAATGACGAGCCCTGATCATTGGTATTTGTCCGGCGCCCGTCTCCACGACCATCAGTGCTCCCCACTTTCCAACACTTGGACCGAGCCCTGGTCCCGACGCCGCGCTGGAGCCCGTGGAATGGACTGTGGATGCAGGCCCTGGCCAAGTCATGACCGGTGCCCTTCGCTCGCTCGACAGGGGGTCGCTCGATCGTGGCATCAAATCGACCGCTATCAAGTCTTTTGGAATACATTGTACGGCCTGGTTCACACGGCACCTTCTCCCAGCAGTGTTACTTATTGATGTTGTAAAATGGGAGGGGGGCCGCTGGTGTCGCAATTGCTTCTTCCTTCATGCCCCAGCCCACAGTCTCTACCAAGCCAGTGTAACTATAACCCAAAATATGGAACTGCTAATCTACCCAAACTCTTCAATTCATCAATGTCACGTGGCTCTCTGCACTCGTCAGTATCTGCCCATACCTTGATACCTGTCTGCAAGGGCCGGCATCCCCTGAAGACCAGCTCGCTCCATGATCGAAATATTCCTACAGGCTCCAGCCGAGAGGCCCGTCCTCCAACCGTCCTCCAACCGTCCACCTGCGTCATGTCTTACCCTTGACTTCTGGGGAGCCTATCGATAATTCGCCGTTGACCAAGACCTGAAGGAGGGCTCACCTTCGAGCACGGGACGGGATGGACCTGATCTCGAACACAACTCATCGTTTCCTTCAGTTGATTGTGGCCTGCCGTATCTCGTCTAGCAATACGATCTGCGACCCGATTCATGTCTAACCTCAACCTCTTGCCCACCAAAAACGGAAAAAATGCCACCTCGTGTTCCAAGGCTCCATAAAACCTCTCCCAATCCAGGCCGGGGTTCCCCTGCCCATGACTCTCGGTCATGAAATAGAGCCCAAGCCATAACTGCCCTCTGCCTCGTCTCAGGTCTCTCCTAATTGAGTTGGCGTCATCATCGGTAAAAGGGGAGATTCAACCTTCTTGTTTCGCATCATGTCGTTAAATCAATCTCCAGCCAATGTAACGGTGCAATATGAAGTTGCCACCAGAGTCAATCCCCCACACACACCACCACCACGTCCACCAAAACAAATTCCCCTAGCGAGCAGGGAAATGCATGGCCTTCCCGACTTTGGTCAGCAAATCTAACTGACATGGGCCCGGCCAAGAGATTGTCCGCACATAAGTGTTAAGAGCGTGCATGGCACGTGTAGTTCCCGAGGCCCTGTCAATCGCCTGGCGTGCCAACGACGACGCTCTTCTTCACTTCACTAATTAATGGCACCCCAACTGACGCAACGTCCCTGTTCGACGATCTATTTGCGTCATCATAGCTTTGTACATACGCACTGTACAATGACTTGGCGGGGTTCCCTTTCCCCAATGAGCGCCATGCATCGGAGAATGGGCGATCTCAATGAGATTGGCTTTTGCATCCTGAGGCACTACGTGTATGGAAACAAAGGCACTTGCATCTCGTGCTAGGCTGCTCGGTCCAGCTCTCGCCTTCATCCCTGCTACCGCCAGCTAGTCATGAACATAAAGGCCCAGAATCCTTTGCTTCGAGTCCAGAGCCCAGTCAACGGACCCTGATTCTTGAAAGACCCCACACTTTAGGCCGGTTTGCTAGTCAGGGTCGGAGGAGCCACTGTTCCCCAGCAAAAGCTACAACTAGCCTAGCTTCGTTAGTTCTCGTACCTGATCGGCCGCCAATGGACTTCGTGACTGGTGATCGCATCATTGAGAAATTGCTTCAATTTCCATCGTGCCTCCATCTCGGATATCAATTTTGCGTTACGCTATCTGCAGCCCAGCACCACATGACGACATTGTGAGCGTGCTCCTCCATGCACAGATGCTCGTTCCGATTTTCCCCCCTCCCCCATGCGGGACCTCCCTCCCTCCCTCAAGCTTTCGAGACAGGCACAGGAATCCAGACATCGAGGACCCTGGTAATTCACCACGGTAGCTGTAGTGGGGTAGGCAGATTTCCTCCGAGGACGGCCTCAGCGGTCCCAATATCGCCTGTCGACATCACGTTGAGATCAGCATCCTATAACGCTTTGCTCTCAGCTGGGCTTCACTTACGCGGTCCACGCGGAGCCCAGTATTCTCCCGACTTGCTAATGTCTAGTCTATCCGTCCACTGCATCAGACTGGTTGCTGCCTCATCTGGTGTCACCGCTGCGTCGCACCCGGCGTTAGTATCTCTGTCTGCTTGATCATGAGGCATGTATGAGTGACGTAACAAAACACTCACCTCCACCATCATCCCAATACTTGTCATACCCAACGCCCTTGGTCATCTCGGTGCGCATAAAACCGGGATGCACAATGCTGACAATTACACCTTTATCTCTGAGATCCAGGCTGAGCAACTTGCCGGCCATGTTGAGTGCCGCCTTGCTGGCGTGGTGCGCATAGTTGCCGCCACCCTCCTTCTCATGCCGGAGCCCGATGCTACCAGCCTCGGATGAAACGAGAACCACCTTGGTGGCCTTCCTCAGCATGCCGGCATGCGCCAACCTGTGGACTATGAAAACGGGTGCAATGGAGCTCGTTGTGTACATGCGTTGCTCCTCGTCCCAGTTTGGACCCTTTTCTGTACCGAAGTCCTCGGTTGAGAAGTGTCCGGCCGATATGAACTTTGTGGGTACAACTTAGAACTGGGTGCTTCACAGAGCTACCGCAACTAAAAATCAACTCACCACAGTGTCCAAGGATGACTCGCCCTTTAGAGCTGATACCAACTTGTCACCAACTTGGGAGTTGGTCAGGTCAATTCCTGAGAGCCATTTCACTTCGGAGGGGAAGCCCTCGGGGTGTGAGGACGACCTGTATGTGCCATACACCGTGTTGCCACCTTGCGCAACGTACTTGTTAATGAGGCTCGCGCCCAAGCCTCGAGTAGCACCGACAATGAGTACGGACGGCATGGCGGTGCGCTGGAAGGAAACCCGGGCTGCTGTGTTGTTTTTTTCGTTGTTGTTTGTTTGTTGCGGTTGTTGTTATTGTCAGCGGCCGGCCCTTGGCACTCCTATAATTGGAATGTGTTTTGTGTCCTTCTGTAGCTGAGCACCTGTCGCAAATGGTGATGTAATGGATCACGATAGCGGGGCAGCCCAGATGACTACGCCTTCTCTTGCACTATTGATCAAAGTCTCTGTGGCGCACGCACCTGGAGTGACTCCTGCATACGAGAGGGTTCGCACATTGCGCCTAGCTTGCGGCTTTTTCCCACATGGGCTGTCAGCTGAGAGAGGTTTTGGTGACAAGAAGAAAGCATATCGCATGAGCTCGACCTTGATCCAAGACATGGCGCTGAGACCTGAGCTATTGGCGAACGTGTTTCATCGCCTCTGGAACGCCACGTCTGACAAGCAGATACAGCAACGCTCCTCACCGCTTCTTGCAGGCGCAAACGGCCGGTTCATATGTGCACCATGAGGAATTTTATTCTAAACCACTTCCATGCCCGTTGCACGGAGCGAGGTGCTGAAAATAGATAACCTACACCACTCTCAGACCTCTCCAAGACAAAACCCGCCGTGTAGGTTAGCCCGTCCGTCTGACGCAAATATCCAAACAGATGGTATGCTTCTGAACAACACAAGCAAATGCCAATTTTTGGGAGCAAAAAAATAATAAGGATAACTCCGAGACGATCAAATGGTAGTAGGGATGCACGTGCTGTCTTCTCTGGCTGCCGTTTACTCGACAGGCATAGCAATTATGGCTCGCTAATCTACCCGACTCCAACCATGCATCTGTTCCCGAAGCAGCCGGATTGGAAATCTCCGAAAAATGTTTCGCTCCATCGCTGAATCACCGCTTCGTACTGTGTATCATTTTTTTTCTTACTAGGTAGCAATCCTACGCTAAAATAAAAAGGCGGATAGGTAAATAAATAATAGAATAAACTACAGGAGGATTTTAAAATAATATATTTTATTTTAAGCTTATCTGATATTATTTTTTTCTCTCTTAATTTCTAGTTTAAATGTAAGAATAAGCTTAACTTGATAAGCATCAAGGCGCAGTTTCTAGTATTCTCTAGCTGTAGGTGAAAAGAAGTTTGACGTACTAAACCTGTTTTCGGAGCCGCCACTGTACAATTCAACAAATCCAACCAATAACGGACGACACAGGGGATCGATCTGTATACATACTCTGCCTCTAATCGTACAAAAATAATTTGCATTGAAACGTGTCTCTAGCTAATGCAAACTACCTAAGTTGTGACTTGGCAAGCTGCGACAGAGTGGGCTTGGTTATTTCCCATATCGTCGTGGGTTTTTCAACAGACAACACCAACTAGCAAGCGTCTGCCTTAAACTTGCTATCATCCAAACTCGCTCCAAGCGTATCCTCGATGTAAATCGTGGTTGACGCGCCAGAGGTACACGGCCTTCCAACCATGGCGGTACCTCGCCTGAGCGGTGTCTGGTCCGCAGGCATAATGTAGTGATATCTATTATATTCCAACTCAGCGCGACGAAAGTATTCTTCAATGACTTTGGTTTGATGCTCAAGTGACCCTTCGTCTTCGTCTTCATAGTACGTGCACATGGCGCGTGCATTTGACTCAGAAAAATAGCCCTTTTTATTTTTCTGGTATCGCGATAAAACTTGTTCCATCATATGCTCAATATGGTCGGCTCCGGTATCCATCTTATCTGTCAATGTATTTGGGTCTGACGGGATGCTGGCAAGAATAGCGGCCTGGGTGGATATGATCATTACAACATGGCATCCGCCTAGATCTTGGGCACGAATAACCTCATTTCTCGCAAAGACTGCAATGTCAACCTCACCCCGCAGGACAATAACTATATTCACATTGTCTTGATAGTGGGGAAGAAGATTTTCGTTTTTTGACATTTTGAAATGAGTTAATACGAAAGAGAGTAAGTAGCAAATGGTGCAAAATTTGGAGGTGAAAGAGAAAAGAAAAATGATGGCAAGAACGCCGATTTAGTTATAATATTTGATTGCTTTGTGAAATGTGATGCTTCTTTGCCTTTGAGAGACTTCATTTCAACCTCTTTAATAGTCACAGAGGTGCTGATGTTACTCGACCGTCACATTGTCGTCAAAGCATGACTAGGAATTGTCACAAGCCAGTCCAATGACAACAAGACGGATAGCGCCTCTGTGCGGATGCTGGCGGCTACGACAACCTTTGTCGGCTAATTTTCGAGTGTTCATTAGTACTAACAGGATATGACTGGGATGGATTCACTCCTTATTGACGGTTGGTTCTCACTAGATGACGGTTGATGGCAATGTCTCAAAATTTTGAAGCTAGGGACAGCCCAACAGCACGTACAAGATCGAGTCCGTTGCGTCTAGGGCAGAGGCGGCTACTGGGTGGGCCAACATTGGCTAACCGTAACGTAGCCTTCAATCCTTATACGGCCAACTTTGAATGTCTATCACCAACAATCACAAGACGCTCCACTTCTCCCGTTCTGTCAATCATGCTGGACATTAGGTGATGTTGGGAGCGAGAAGCACTGAATAGGTTGTCACAAGAGCATTAGTTTATATCACAATCGGCCAATTTCCGCGCATTCCCTCGTTGGAGAACTGTACCGGGTTCACTGTCGCATATCGGTTCGTGGGCCGATGAATCCACAACGCCACCCACTTACATCTTCATCGAAGAATACGACAGAAGTGATCTCTCGCGGCAAGGGCTAATGAGGTGGACGGGATGACTACAACTGCATTTACTACCATGAAGATCCAGTTGATCGCAACCCACTAAAGATATGCTTACATGTTACCCATCCTAGCATTGCTAGATTAAAACATAGAGTCTACAATACAACAAACTCAGCATGAGTGATGCACAGGCTATGAGCGCAAGCTCTGGTGGTTTACACCTTGACAATGCTACTTTCTTGAGAGTCAAATCACCACCCGTGATAAGTGATTACATTCACATTAAGAACATAAGAACCGTTTTTTATAGAGAAACAAGTATGCACGTCATTGGCCACAATAATCCTGATCAAAACCCAAACACCAACATCACTCACCTCGCCGGTACTAATCTTACTCATCATGTCAGAGTCAGATAATCAGAGCAGGTTCGACAAATGCCAGGCAAATGGAACTGTCAAGGTTGTGCCCATGGACGCCATGGATTACATCAAATTTTCCGAGACCAGCAATATTGGAACCAAAGACCTGAGCGGGTGCCACACTATAGTTATCACGTCTCCTCTGGCTGCTATTCTAGCCCATATCCCTCCTCACCCGGGCCCCAGGCCTCCCTATGAGAATGATCCAGAGGCGGGGAAAAATTACGTCCGGCTTCTCATGAACCAAATGCTGAGACTCCACCAGAATCTCAAGGAAAGTGGTCTTTTCCCAGACGACGCCAAGGCTTATGTTGTATGCGCCGTGGATGAAGACTCGTCGGTGACTTTGACACACCAAGTCAAGCTCATTCATCAATGCCTCGACTATGTCAAATTGGTGCCTGAGACGTTCTGCTATCCGATACCACCAGATCGTACCAAAATCGGCCAAGGCACTGTCCTGGTTATGAAGCCAGAGGCGGACGGCATGTCCCCCGAGGTGTTTATTGAGGATGTGCCCTCCCACCTGGTCGGAAAAGTTGTCTCCAAGTCACATCCAGAGAGCCAAATAATATAGCGCTACAACAAACTAGGCCACAATAATAAGCACACGCAGATAAATCATAGGATAGAACCAACTCTATTATTTACACTAAATCAACTCTTTCTCAAATTTACACCATCACATTCACAGTGCATAGCCCACGAATATCGTGAACCACCGGGCTAATGGCATGAAGCAACCCCCCCTTGTAAACCGGTAAACGCAAAGCAACGCTGTCATGCAATACACTTGATCACGATGCATGTTGGTATGGCGCGCTTTTCGGCAATAACTCCTCACCGACCGTCCAACCTGCTTCACCGCCTTGCGACACCGAGTCTCTTGGTCAAATTGCATAAACATGTGATTTACAGATTCATACGAGTTCAAGTTGGTGAATTTTGCACATATAAAAAGAAAAAACCCAAGTAAATTACAAAGTAGCCAGCCGTATTAGAGCCACTGCAGCCAGGAAACTAACTGCTCGTACTACGTAAGTTTGCAGCAAGCCACGCCGCGGAACCGTGAACATCGAAAGATACATACAGACCAGACACCAAGCCATGGCTGCCTGCGAAGCAAACCCCGACCTCACGTCCGGCCACAAGGTGCAGATCAAGCAGACCTTCTACCCTTCCCAGCACGTGCTCATCTCGTGCGGCTGCGTCGGCGTCGACCCGGTCGCCCGCAAGATTGCCATCCTCCGTGACGAGGCGCACGGCATCGTCCAGCTGCCCAAGGGCCGCAAGAACATTGGCGAGGACCTGCTCGCCACCGCCCTGCGCGAGATGTACGAGGAGACGGGCCTGCGCTTCTCAGCCATGCCGCTCAAGGTGGCCACGCGCGCAACCCTGCCGCTGGAGCAGTGCGGCCACCTGGCCCCCGGCGAGAACCAGTCTGTGACGTCCCACTTGCTCAACTGCGAGCCGTCGTCGGTTTGCGTGCACCCGTGCATCTACACTGGTGCGTTCAAGATAATTTTCTGGTTTGCCGCGATGGGAGACTCGACCCAGACTCCTGACAGCGGGACAAAGGAGCCGTGGGAGGAAGATGACATCCTGGAGTGGGTTGACGCCAAAGATGCTGCCGGGTTGATGTCCGTGGCCGGGGATGGTGATGTGATAGAAAAGGTCCTGTCTGACATGAGAAATACTGGCTATAATATTTGATCAGTCTATTGAGATGGGGACTGTCAAAGACTAGAGGGAAACAATAATGATAATAAAGGCAAGTTGAGTTGTCGGTTTGATCAACATGATGCAGTACATCTTTGTGATTTTATTCTCCCCATAATTCGGGATTTGATCTGGCATTCGCGCCGTTATTTCTTCCAAGCATTCCTCGCCGCCTCTACCCTATCTTCATCTTACATATCTTGACGCTTCAGACCTGATGATAGCCCCCATAACCCGTCTACACTCATTGTATTGGTTTACATGCTCCCTCTTGCTCCATGCCAATCTCTCGCAGCAGAATCTCAACTGTTTAACCTTCAAACTCGACAACCCCGGATCCCTGAGTCGATGTTGAAGTACTGGCGCGTGGCCGTCCATCACTTGGGTTTACGTCTAATAAGCTTTGCTCCGAGGCCTTCCCTGAAGCACCTATCGATGCACCTGCCGACGCATCTGCCCCGTCAAGCAAGTCTCTGTCAGAACTCCTAACAGAGCGTCGTTCAATGTCCGCACCAGAATCTGCAGGCCCCTTTCGTACGCCGATCTCGATACCAATATCATTATCGTCTTCGTCGTCGTCATCTTGCCTTTGCCCAGGTAGCGCGTTCTTCTCTAGTTCCTTTTGAGCCTCTTCCACACGTCTTCGAACCTCGGTTGCTACACGCATACCATCTGTGACGATGTTGTCCAATACTCCCCGGAGCCCGCGGCCTGCCCCTCCAGGGCCGCCGATGGCGGGAGAGGACGGCGGTGGTCGAGATCCGAAGCCGAGGCTAGAAAAGGTAGTCAGGGATGGCGATGACGAAGAAGGAGTGTTATTTGGCAGTCCTTCAATGATGTGGAACGATGACGGGAACGATGACTCGAAAAATTGCTCCAACAGCTCATCAGCCAGGACCACCATTCTGAATGTTGGCAATGAAAGTTGTAGAGGGTGGGCAGGATCAAGTGCTGCATTGGCTGCTTCAGACTTGGCTTTGGAGACTCGGCGCCGAGAGATGACATCTCCGCGAGAGTTAGAAAAGAGCTCGGGTTTTTTCGCTGTTGTAGGCGATCCCGATGGTGATTCAAGGCCTAGAAGGTCTTCCTCATCCTCATCATCCCCGATAGCAAAAGCATCGTCACCCTTGGGCGTGGTAGGGGTTTCGACCGCCTGGTCGCTAGCTGGATCGGCATATTCAAAGCATCGCCGAATAAAAGCACTGACACTGCCCAAGAATCGCTCATTATTCGAAATTCCGGACGGGAGGCTATTCTGAGATTCGTTTGTTGCTGGCGATTCAACGTCCAGGTTCGGAGTTGAAGCACTGGGAGAAAGGGAACCTTCCAAACCGCGTCGTGAGAGGAACAAGAGGGCCTCAGACATGTGCAGGATGGCTTCACGATCCACCAATCCGTCATTGTCGTCATCGTAGAGCTCGAAGAAATACGTGATCGTACCCATTATGTCCTTCTTACCCCTAATGTGTGCCAGGCCAGTAACAACGTTTTGAAGAGTGAGCGCCTCGGTGCCTCCCACATCCCACTTCTTAAACATCCGCTTCAAGAATTCGTGGTCTGCGGGTTCTGGGCCTGGGCCCCAGGGGGATAATAGCTCTGCGGGTCGTCTCGCGCTGTTGAACATGGACTGTTTGTCGCCTGCTGGGGAATCAGAGATGGCCCATTTTGACATGCTAGCCAAGAATTCCCGGAAAGCATCATAGTCCATCAGGCTGGTACTAGGTCCCAAGCCAACGCGGCCTTTTTCGACTTCCTTGTGCTGTTGCTGGCTCGCGAAAAGTTCTGAAGCCCTAGCTCGACTTATTCTAGCCCGTCGCAGTTTCTCCTCCTGAATCATCCTATCGCGTTGCTGTCTCTCATAAAGAATATTGTAGAATCGGTCATACAACGACCCAACCTCATCTGTGCTCAGCAGTTTGCTGTCAGGGCCCAGGTTTCGAATAGCAGTCCTTTTGGCAAAACTCTCGATGTTATTGAGAACGGCATCCTTGTTCTTGAGCCTCAGCTCAGTGATGCTGCTGTGAGTAATTCCAGCAAACTCTTTGAATGCCACTACCATCAGCTCCTGGAACCGCGTCACCGCACGGAGCTTGGGGTTCTCGGATTTGGGATGTGCGGATTCATCCAGGCGGACAAAGTATGACTTGAGCACGGAGATGAAAGCCCCATCGTCAGGGGCATCCAAAAGCTCCTCGCCATTGATTCGCAGAATAGCCAGACCAACCTGGAACAAAACTTTTGGACCCTCCACAAAAAAGACATCTAGCACACGGAAGGCGAAGACAAGGGGCATTGAGTTGATGTAAAGGGAGAGGAACCAAGGCAGAGACACAACTGACAACTGGACGTCACTTTTAACGAGGTGCTCCCACAGAATTGGCATGGTCCTCTCAACAAGCGACTCGAATACTTTCTGGTCAAGCAGAGTTCCATACATGGTTGTCGAATAGTAGCCAGGAACCAGGCGATCGCAAAGGGCCGAGAGGAGAAAAAAGGCCTGGGCTTCAGACATGTAGATGAGAAGTGCGGCCACAACAATGTTCATGGCTTGGCAATATCCAACATCGGTGTTGACCCAACTGTAGGCGGTCAAAACCCGGCGCAGGCGGCCAATACCTTCCTCGCTCTGGAATCCTGGGTACTCCGGCAGACTTCGGTTCAGGTCCTTTTCAATTTCGTCAATAGCGAGCGATTCTTGACCCTCGAATTTGGCCAGGGTATCTGCGTATTGGGTAGGGTTCTCCAGTCGCAAGTAGGCGGAACCAGATGTCACTTCCCACATCTCACCGCGAAGTCTGTTTGGCAGACCAACTCGAATAAGCTTGTGAAAGGTAGGTTGCCGGAGAAGAGTAAAGTTCCTGCCGTTGTCCCGCAGATATTCAGCCCAGAGCCGCATCTTGGCTCTGTCCCGCAGCTTCTTGGCATCACCAGGATATCGGAAAAGCATTCCCAGGCCAGCATCAGGAGGGACAGCATTCTTCTTCTCGTCGGAACGCAGGAGATATTCGGAATAGCACTCTGCTACGACCCGTCGCAGCTTGGAAACGTTGCCAACACCAGCCCGCAGTCCCTTCTTCAGGCCGTCGCAAAAGCGTTCGCAACCCTGCCTGGTACCAGCCAGATGGATCGTGATACGTTGTTCTCGAGTATCTCTCTTGTCCTTGTTTTCCTTTTCCTTGGGGTTGTCGCCGAGCAGTGCATTCCATGTCGTGATAGCAAGCGCAAACTGGGCCACACCAGGTCAGATATGAGGCGTGATACCAAATTCGGGGAGTCCTTACCTGGAAATTCTGACTATTTAGTCGCTCGACTCGTCGGATCGCACACAGGGGGAAAGTGAAGCCGTTGCCACTAGGACCCCCACCATGGGTCTGGCCGGTGAAGGCGGAAGAAGTCGAGGTGCTGGCGGACTGTAGAAAGCTGGTGGGGGTGGTCGAGAAGCACATGTAGTGCTCGGAGAGATGCAGCTTTCCAGCGTAGTGCCAGCCCCGGTCATGGTCCTTGTCGCCATGCGTGGCGTTGGAGGGCGGGATCGTCAGCTCGGCATTGATCTCGTAGAGGGGCGTCTGTGAGGCGGGGAGGCGGAATTGGCTCTGGAACAGCGACGCTTTGGAAGGGTTCCGGTCAGAGCTGGAGAGATTGAGTCCCTGGATCGGGTCGATGAGCTGCTGGGCCTTTTGCACGATGTTCGTCAGGTTGGAGAACATGGCTTCGGTCAGCGGCCGCGGCGCATGACGGGAGGATTAGGTAGACGGCACACGAGGTGCGAGGGCGGCGGCGGAGAGGGTGGGCGTCTGGGTCGGGGTCGGTCGGGGGGGCAAAGGAGGGGAAGGTTGAAGAAGAAGAAGAATCAAACGAAGCAGTTGGGGAGAAAGAAGGGTGGTGTTGGAGAAAGGTCGAGGTTCAAGATGGAGAGGGAGAGAGAGAGAGGCTCGTTGGCAGTATCTGGCTGCCAGCTGCACTGCACTGCACTGCACACGAGGTGAGAAGAGGCGGGCTGACTACCGTGTCCAGGCATAGGCATAGGTAGAGGATGGTGGGCGGTGGAGCCGGAGCTTCCTTGGTAGCAGCTCGCTCTGGCTAGTGCGTTCCGCAACCTAGGGGCCGCCAGCGTCTAAGGGTGCCTTTCTACAGGGCATAGCGCCACTCTGCAGCGTCCAGCGTCTGCAGTGGCCCCCGTTGTCCCAAAACTGATGTGGCGCCCCGTGGCTTGAGGCCTGGACTCCGGCTTACTGACTCTTTTGACTCTTTTGACTCCTCTGCCCCTCCCCTCCCGACTATCACTTGCTTACCCTGGAGAAGGGCCTCGTCTCAGGTGAGGTGAGGTGAGGTGCAACTCGGTTCGCTCGCTGGCTAGCTGGCCAACCAGTTACCCACAGCTTGAGATCAGGCCTGATCAAGCAAGTCCTCTAGTGCCGCGGATTTGCACGCACGGGCGAGATGAGCGCGAACTTTGAGGCGCATCTACCCATCTTGGAAAGCCTATTTTTGCATCGATCCACATATGATCACCGGGAAATAGGATGGAATTGTCGGCCGCAACGGGCACCCCGTCAAAGGCAATTGTTCATTCCTGCCCCAGAGTCAGGCTTGAAACGGTTCCCTGTCAATGCCGCACCCGTTGCTGGTTAGCCAGATAACACCCGAGCAGCATTGTTCCTTCTGGAATCCCCCGTGTCGCATTATGGTGATTATCAGGCTGCTGTGCTGTGCTGTGCTGGGCATAATGTGGATACGTCAGCTCAACCAGCACCAGGTCTGATACGAACCCGGCTTACCGATTCAGACCCATCAGGTCCATCACATGATTCTGCCATCCCTTGCACCCTCGTAACCCATCAAACGCACCGGCCTCTGAGTTGCATCCTCATTTCCTGAGATATCAAACGGCCTACCCTGCCTATACCGCATCCGCAGGAAAAACAAGCGCCCAATAAGACGTTTTCAACGTTTTACGTTGAAAGCCGAACCCCTGGGGAACTGCTTAACTGTCTCATTGTTTCAGAATAACTTTTAGAGTTTAAACATCCCTCACGGACCAAGGCAGATTTGGAATTTGGAATACCATCAATTCTGAAAACGGGCATCTTGCGTGGAACAGAGAGCTTGAAGTTAGAAATGCTATTCGCGATTATCATCTTCCCTAGCCAACCGACACACACTGCTGCCCTATAATATCATATGTTTTATTTTCATTATGGTCCTGACTTTCTCACAACTTTCGCCCGCCTCTCCCCCTATTTTTCCTGCTCACCCTGTCGCGAACACGGACCCCAGGTTTTCCTTGTAGCTCATGAATGCCCCAGAGGGCTCCAGTATATCGGCCCGGACACTGCGAGGATGCGTTGAATCCACTTTCGTCGAGATCCTAGCCGCACCGGTGCCATGCGTGCGCCCCACTTCCAGAACTGGTCTCGGGCTTGACAGTTGCGGCTCGGGGGTAGAAAACTCCGGACAGATCGGGTTTACCGTGACAAAATCTCCAGCTCTAGCGAGTTCCAGTGTCACTGGTCCTATCAATAAGTATTGAATCATGCTGCAGAACTTACTGCGGCTTGAAGACGTATGTCCCTAAATCAGCGCGGAATAAAAGTTGGTCGACACAGGTATGTATGGGACGTCTAGGAAAGCATCTCGTTCAATAGTTGTATGTGAAACCAGGAGTATTGAGGGATATGGTGTCTTGGATGTTTTTTTTTTTTTTTAAAAACTTTCTAATATTTGGCTTTATTTATCACTTTTTAACTTGGGAAGCCTGGTGGAGGAACTAAATGGTTTTTATATTCTCTCGTAGACCTGAGCACAAACTACCTATCATTGGATAATGACCACGCTGATTTTGCATCGTTTGAATGATTCCGTTGTAAGAGCCCCGGCCACAAAAAGTCTGATGCAACCATAGTTTTGGCCCTTCCCTTGTGGTCTGCTGGAGGAAGTGTTGCTGCTAGGGCGCTGATTAAAGAAGACATTGCTATCTCTCTGGCTGCGAAGGTACCGTTTGCGCATCATTATATCATTGGTTTCCGCGACTCCTGCAGTCGAGCTTTCAAGAGATGCACACACTGTTCGTTTGACCTCCGGTTGACTTGCTATTGCGCATTTGAAGTAAACTCAATGTAAATGTCAAACAGGAAATTTCTTCTCCCTTCGCTCAGTCTTTTATTATTGTGTCAAGACTAAGAAATTACTAGACTTGTATCCGCTGCAAGAGGTGAAACTTTTGTTAACATTGATGTTGCTAGGAACCGCGATGTCTGTATTTCACTGTTTTTGGCTCCGCGTTAAGATTGAGCGTTTCCAACTGGGCAGGTAACATGGCAACTATGAGTTGACGGAACATGGCAGCTGTCAGTTGACGGAACATGATAGCTATGAGTTGACGGAATCGCATAGATGCTTATAGATTGGAGCTCCACTGGAATAAAGCATATGTCAGGTGTCCTGGCTGGTCCAGAGCGAAGGCGAGGACGAGGACGAGGGTGAGGACGAGGGCTAGTACTAGCATCCGAGTCGCTGCTATCCTTTGGCACAGACTTTGGGGAACACAAAAGAGACGAAATGATGGAGCCCATGATCCGTGAATCGTATTTGTATGATTTGACGGCTTGAATATCGCGGGAAGTTGAAGGATGACTGGGCGACTGTAGATGCTGCCGACGGCTGTTGATGCTAAAGGTGAAGGTGTCAATGGTGCATATAATTGAGGTTTAGTGGAATACTTACAGAATTGTTGTCGGGTCTTCGTATTTTTTCAAATCTTTTTTCAGAAGCTGTATAACGCAACAAAGGGCAGGCAATTTGTGTGATGAGAGAGGGAAGAAGTAGAAATTGCTGGAAAGGTCGAGTTCTTATACCTGGTAGTCTTGAGGCATCTCCGATTATTCGGTTACAAGACAACTCTTTTTGTGATACTAGCCAGGTAATGAGGCGTGAAAAGGCTCTCAGGGTTCAGATTTGAGGATTTGGAGAGGCATCATTGGATAACCTGGAGGAGCTTCATAACCAGATTTTGGCCAGCCAAAGCGGTATTGATCCACGGTAGGAAAAAAAAAAGCAAATTTATGGGTCAGATTTCTGGAATACGGGAGAAATGAAGCATGCTGCCATCGAATTCACGATAGAAATGGCTCTGATGGCTATGTGAGATGTGATAAAATCACCTAGGCCAGTGGTGCGACTGGATATCGAGTCGAGTTTTTTTTTTTTTTCATATTATTGCAAATTAACTACGAGAACAAAGTACCCAAACCTTAGGAAACAACTGGATATCAAGTTTCAACATATATTGAAACAATAATGTGACTCGCAGAACCCTTCTTATTGAGCGTATAGGGTAATTTGTATTGGCACTATTTATCTTGGATAAGCTCAACAGATCGCTCTAAGATGTCATAAAGAATATCCGTGTATCATTTCACTTTGCCTACAATGTATTCTTAGGAATAATGTACTTCAAGGGATAAAAAGTGGCATGAGATGGCTGGCTTCGAGATGCTGGTTCGTATCTATAACATAGAGGACTGCGCTTTAGTGCCGGACCTGGTCTTCTGATATATATTTGACAAATGAGTGGGATTTTTGCCTGTCTGGTGTTATGGAAGATCACATTGGCACTCAAGTAATTTGTGCAATGTTAAACAAGCCATCAATGAATTTGAAGATATACAAATCTCAGGGTTGTGCCGTACCGGCTATATGAAAGTTAATTGTATGGTACAAAATACGATTACTAATAGTACCGATGATTGTAAAACCCAGTTATTGATAGGTGTTCCCTTCTAGGTCGCGCTCGCACTTGCCTTTACAACTGGAATTAATGATGTGCAAGAGTTTCTTCTTACAGTTTCAGTGGCAAAATTCGGTGCCTGGGCATCTTTGGGAAGAGAAGCTGGTTTTTGAGAGCCCCTCATTCCTCCAAGGATCGTTGTCGAAGGATATTCTAGACTTTTTTTACTATACGGCAGACAGAAGTTCCCAGCTCTGAATGACTGTCAGATTGGATGACTTGGCATGGTATTTCAATGTGACTGAGGGAGGATGTGTTATAAGCTTTCCGTTTGGGGATTGGTCCGTTTCTGGTTTCGGTCCGCGATTGGTCTGACTTAGGATGACTGATGCAGCACAGTAAGTGCCTGCATTTCGATTTTTTTTTCTTCAACGATGTCTCAGATCATCAAGTTTGAGAGAAATAAGCCGCGTGCGATGACAATGGAACTCCACTACGCTCGCTGCCATGTTAGTGGAGATGCTGCTCAGATGATCTTTATGGGATTTAGCTGTTATGTAAGGTTTAAGCCAAACGGTGAACCGGTCGACCTGCATCGTGGGGCAATACAGCGGCTTCGCTGAGGCGTTTGCCCCCATCATCAGGTCACATGTGGTGCGGTGCCGTTTCCACAGGCAGGACGGGGCGAGCCCAACCATGACGGATCTTGGCTGCATGTCATATCCCATTACCCCTCACCCCCATGTGTGGGCATTCCCAAAGCCTTGCCCCTCGCCATGGCAGGCAGAGGAACAAACGACACCTGCCGGGCCGGGAACGCCCTGGAGCGTGGGGGCATTTGAGATGGAGGGAGAGTGGGATAAGTTAATGTGCTCGGTGTGCGATGTGCGATGGGCGATGCAACCACTCGAAGCAGAAGCAAAGAGCAAAAGGCAACGTCGCACCGTCCAATTCGTGCCACACAGGCCAAAGATCAGCCTCGCAGATGGCGCTGGCCATGACGCCAGAGACCCGGGAGTCGTGCCTTTTCGCAGCGTTCCGCGGTGGGCTCGTCGGCCGCGACCCATCGGCGTGGATCGGACGGAGAGGGGGGTGGGCGGAGGGGAACCTTGCAAGGTTCTGTTGTTCGATAATGCATGCATGCCATCAGCGACTTATCTGCAGGTCTGGATTAGGAATTCCGTGGGATCTATTAGTTGGGCAAAGGTATACAGAGGAGGTGGAAGAAGAGGTTGGCCCCCTTCTCCCCCCCCAACGTTACGACAAAAAAAGAAAAAGATTGGGGGAGGGGAGCCACCTTGATGATTGACCGCTCCGGGTTTTTGGAATCTGGAGTCTGGACCTCGGGCGTCCAAGTGCCTTTTTACTCTTGTCATGACATGCTCACGTGGAGTTGGGCAAAGCTGGCTGATCCCTGTAGCTTGGGGTTCGGAGGAGGACCGAACCGGGGGTATCCCACCATTGGCGAATCCACATTATTCGCCTCGTTGGAAGAAAAGGGAAACTTCATGAAACCGAAATGGTTGCACCTTTGACGGATTTGTCTAGGTGTTGCGAGAAACGACAAAAAAGGACGGCAAAGCGAGATGATGATGATGGGAACGGTGAGAGAGAGAGACAGCGAGCGAGAGGAGAGAGGCTGGAGAGGTTGGGTATATTTTTTTTTTACAAGGTCCCAGGAACAACTCAGCTAGGTAGTTGTTAGACGAGCAACAAAACCAGTTCAAGTCCTGTTGTAGAAAAAGGCGGGCGTCATTTTTCCCTTTTTCGACTCCACTTGGCTCCTCTCGTCTCCCGTTGGCAAGCTGCAGCACAACCCCCGCCACGTTTGCGTCATACTGTCTCTCGCCTCTCCTTTTGAACCTCGTTGCAGTCTGGAGCTCAACTCTCGTCTCGGCAGTCCTGTCATGTTCCATGTCCCCAATGTTCCAAAGCAGTAAAACCCTTACCCGCCTCCCGGAGCCCCCACTGGCGCTCGGTGGCCCCCTCGGCTCAGATGCCGCCCGCCCGCGTGCTCCCCGACTTGCTCCTCGTCCTCGGTGACAAACCAAACAGCCTTGTCTTGCTTGTCCTTGTCCCTTGTGCTTGTTGTTGTCTCCTCATCTTCTTCAGGGTCGCGTGGAGAAAGCGGGCTTGTCTTGAGTTGGCCTAGTTCCATCATCGCCCGTCCATCATTCATCATTGTCAAATCTCGTAGCTCCTAATCTTCCCGTCACTTCCTCCCGCTTCGTTTCCTTACTTCTTCAGTCACGCACTTTGCCCCCCGCCGCTGACTGACGGTGATTCACATTCCTCTCTCTCTCGCATCTTCAACAACCTTCTCGCCTTCTTCTTCTCCTCCCCCGCGCGTGGCCTTGTCTCTCCTTCTCCTCCTTCTCCTCCTCTCTCGCGCGCGCAACAATTCAACTCACCACCGGCCTGCTTACCCAGTGCTGACCACTGCCATTGATTCGCCTCATGCGGCCTATTACTTGATCGCAAACCAACCGCACCCCAAACGCCAATTGATAGCCACACCGCAGCACCCGCACCCGCACCCCCTCAACGTCACCTTGTCACATCAGCTAAGACCTTTGCAACCAAAACCGCATAGGCCCGCCTCCCTTCTCCAGATTTATTATTGTTTGCTAGATCCCCTAGTCGCATCGCCTTAGTGGCCATGGCCCAACGCCTAAACTAGGCCTTTTCCCCAAAACTCCATCTCGACTGGGCTCAAACACCTAAATCCCTTCCTCTCCTCTCCAGTTCCTGCTTGCCACCCGCTGTCTCGTCCGAAGCTTTTTGGCATCAACGCAACGCAGCGTAGCTCCCGCAATGGCCGCCACCGTTGCGCACTCGCAGGCCGCCGGTCTTCCCTCATCGACAGGCATCCCCGCTCCGGCGCTCCCCCACGACGCCGCCGTCGCATCCACATCCGCCAACGCGGGGTCCCACGACGTCTCTTCCCTCCGACCCGGCGAGCCGCCCGTGCCAGTCCCTCCTCAAGGCGGCAAGTTCAGGCTCGGTGACTTTCGGCGGGTACGCACCTTGGGCACAGGTTTGTCCTCCCCGGCCGAAGCATTGATTGCCCTCGGCCGCGCTGTTTGCGCTCCGTCGTCACTTGTCTAACTGCCCCTCGCTAGGCACCTTTGCGCGAGTCTGCCTCGTACGCCCCGCAACGTCCGCCCACATTCCTCTCGACCACCAGCTGAATCCCGAAGTCTACGCCCTCAAGATCTTGCGCAAGCCCGAGGTTATTCGTCTTAAGCAGATTGATCATGTCCGCCACGAGCGCGCCATCCTCTCCGACGTCGCTGGCCACCCCTTCATCACACGCCTCCTCGCTTCCTTTTCCGACCACGACTCGTTATACATGCTCCTCGACTACGTGCCCGGTGGAGAGCTATTCACATATCTCCGCAAACTGCGCCGCTTCGAGGAACCCGTTGCCCGTTTCTATACTGCCGAGATTGTCCTTGTGCTGGAGTTTCTCCACGAGCAGCAAGGTGGCATCGCCTATCGCGATCTGAAGCCAGAGAATCTGCTCCTTGACCAAGATGGTCACATCAAACTGGTCGACTTTGGCTTCGCCAAACGCTTAGGCTGTCGCGACGATAACCAAGCCGCCGAGACGTATACGCTCTGCGGGACACCCGAGTACCTCGCCCCCGAGGTCATTCAGAACAAGGGCCACACGGCAGCTGTCGACTGGTGGGCGCTGGGCATCCTGTTGTACGAGTTCCTGACAGGCTACCCGCCGTTCTGGCACCAGAACCCCATTGAGATCTACAAGCAGTAAGCACACGTCCCAACTCCCTACACACCATTAATGCGGAGGCTGACCTGAAACCCCCAAGGATCCTCGAGAAGCCAGTCGTCTTCCCCCAAGATCCCCCCCTTTCTGAAGATGCCAAGGATCTCATTCGATCCCTCTGCACCGTCGATCGCTCACGCCGCCTTGGTAACATCAGCGGCGGTGCCTCTCGCGTCAAATCTCACCCCTTCTTCCGTAACACGAACTGGGATGACATCCTGAGTCGCCGCGTTCAGGGGCCTATACTGCCTCCCATTCGATATCCTGGTGACGCCCAGTGCTTTGACGTCTACCCCGAGGATGATGGTCGACGGGAGCCCTATGGACCAGACATGGCGCAAAAGTACGACCAATTCTTTACCGACTTTTAAGAGTGAACCCCTCCCTTAAAAAGGAAAAAAAAAGAAGAAAAGAAAAGAAAGACACAGAAAGACACATCAATGGAGTCTGAGGGACAGGGGAATGTTTCAGCAAGCATTCTCCCTTGCGACCAATGGCCAATGGCCGAGGGGCACCGTCTTGCGTTTCGGCCTGGCGCAGCTGAATGCGTTTCCCTCCAAACTCAATTGTATAACAAGCCATCATTTATGCTCCGTTGTACATGCAACTGCGACACATACGTTTTTTATCTACAAGCTCATTTCGATTCGAGATGAGAAATAGCTCACGAACAATCAGCAATGATGACGATTTAATGCTCTTAATTTTTTTATGCAAGCCTTTGATTTGACTTGATACGGCGGTCCTTGCTTTACAGGGCTTCTCTCTTTATATTGCTATGTGGTCACCCAAGGAACCAAAAAAAGGGTCGTATCGCCGAAGGAAAATAAAACCAAAAAAAATACACACACACACACTTCAGCTCGTCTTTCCGACCAATTTCTGGTTTTGGAGTCGCTGCTATAGCAGGCGGGCGGGTTGGAATGCCCGAAGGTAGATGGAATCCGGAGAGGAATTGGTGTGTGTGTGAGATAGCGAGCTTGGGGGTACGAGGCCAGGTTTTTTTTTTTCCTTTGGGATGACCACCGTTACGTGCTGTATGCGAGATGAGGGATGAGGCACTAAACTGGTCTAGGAGAAAGATAGAATCTAGGAAAGTTCAAGTTCAGGGAACTTTGAATTTAAACATGTTAGAGATGGATGGCTACGTACTTTGATAGCCCTGAAATACATAAAAGCGAGTAAATTTATTCTCAGCTTGGCGATGCTAAACATGAGAAAACTCATCCCACAAGACCCGTTTCCATTAAGTGCATTGTTGGTAATTTAACACTGGCTGTATGTGCCTTGCGACTGTGGTGTCTTTGGGGAAGTCTTGGTTGAGCTTGCTCGCAATTGTCATAACCAGACATGATTAAATACACCCCCAAAAAAGACATCTATTTTGAAGGATCATGAATGATTCTAATATGTAACCCTATTAGCCCTTTTTGATTAAGCAAAGTTAGGACGGGAGATTATCTGCTCGCGCCAACTTTTTGACCGCGACCCACGCAACTCGATCATTGCCATTTGCATGTATGAAGAATCTATAAGATTGCTCAATGAGCGCGAACAAAGATTGCCACGCATGTCGACAAAAAGAAGACCAAACGTTCGTTAAAAAAAAGATAATAAAAATAAAGTGCAATTTTATTTAGGAGAACCAGAGTTCAAAATATTTCCCAGAGGAGCAGTGACATCTATGATATTTCGCCTTTCTCATAAACCCATTTCCCTTGGCACCGCTCTTCATTCCGTCATGATGTAGGGAGCGTGCTTGAATTTGGAAAAACAAGTAGAAAAAAAAAAAAAACAGCAACAACAAATCAATAAAGCAGAGGTATCGGAGAGGTGTCATCTCCTGAGCAAATATCATAAAAAAAAGAAGAATAGAAACAATAAAAAAAACCGTTTCGCCTACGCAGTAGGGCTCTCTAATAAGGTATTTTTATAAGCGCAAAAGCGAATAAAAAAAAAAAGAAGTAAGGATAGCAATAGAACGTCGAAGTGAACAAAAAACAAGGCCAAGGATCGCTTAGGGAAGAAATTTTTAAAGGAGGGAGTATCAGGAACGCCTATAGTAAGGGTAGAGTAGACATAATTTGAAAGTAGCTATAAAGGTGTGCGTGCATAAGAAGTCGTCGTCATGGGGGCATGGACAATCATCGGAGAAAAAACGCCGGCAGCGGCCCGATCAGAAGCCACGATAGAGCCAGTATGTTCCGACACTGAGCGTCAGGATTGTGGTGAGAATCCACGCCCCTTGCTTAGTGCTCCACAGGAACATGCTCCAGCCGGCCATGACCTCCTTGCGCCGGGCGGTGGCACGTCGTTCCCAGGCCTCTGGGTCAATCTCAACGGGCAGGCGAACACGCGGGTCCATCACGGCGGCGGAATTGGATTCAGCAAGCCCAGCTGGCGGAGCGAGGTCCTTGGGGGCAATAAGAGGCACGTCAACTCGTAGGAAAACAGGGCGGTGGTCACTGGAGCGGAGGAGGGGCAGCGCATCGTAAGCACGGATGTTCATGCGGGGCTCCTGAGCGTCATGACCGCCCTTGTCCTTGATCCAGGAGGGCACGTCCAGGAAAAGAATGCGATCGGTCCAGCTAGGATAGCGATGAGGGGCAAATTTCCAGGGTACCTCGAGCTCCAGACCACCATTAGTTGGCTCCGGGGGCAGCGCATCGTACTTGTACGTGGGTGGGAAGCACACCTCGTGCTCCTCCAGCCCATGGAGGGTTCGACCAGACTTGCGCTCGCGAGTAAGCTGATCCAGGGAGAAGAACCGAGGGTAGTGGTGCTGTGACTCTGGGTCTAGGTTGGGGAAAGCAGCGCTTGGTGGCGGTGAGGTGGTGGAAATGCGATAGTTGAGGTCGCCGGAAACGAAGAGATGCGACGAGGGCTTGTAGACGGATATGTTGTGAAGCTGCTGCTGAAGGCGGGTCTGCTGGGCGTGGTGCTCATCATGGAGGAGGCCGACCTGTTCATCCTGGTCGTCGTCGGCGGATGGCGTCGATGGCGTCGACGAGGTGCGGAAGTTGGTGACGACGGCCTCAGGGTTCTCAAAGGCCATGCCGCGCATAATAGCAGCCCAATTGGCGTTGCGACGGGCCAGATTCCACTCCATGGCGGCAAGGTGCGTCGCCACAAACGTCAGTTCCGTCGACTCGCCGTTGACAGTGTCGTACAACATGCGCAGCCCCACGGCGCCCTTGTTGCCCATGTCGGCGGCGCCAAAGCCCACCTCAGCCTCCTGGATGTCATGTAACCTGGCGGGGTCGCGGGCGAAGAGGAGGATGGCCGTGTATCCGACATTGTTGGATCGAAGTAGCGTGTAGGGCTGCTGCTTGGTTGGTTGCGAGGCGGCCGAGCCGGCTTCGGGACTGGCGACGGCTTCGCGATCGAGCTGCTTCTGGGCGGCGAGGTTAATGGCCTCTTGGAAGCGTGATAGGTAGGGGTTCAAGAAGTATCCGCCGATGAAGCAGTAGCTCAGCGGGGCGACTTCCTGTAGGGAGCTGCATGTTGCACACGAATCAGCATCGCGCACCCGATGGGACACCATATCTCACGCCCCCCCAGAGGAGGGAAGGGTTATATAGATGAGCTACTCCCTTTGCAGGGCAGGGGAGCAGCACACCTTGAGCGTGAGCCTTGGTTGGTGTCATGGGTTTGGATCGAGTTGATGTAGGAAATTTCGTCCATGCTTCCTCTGCTTCTCCTCCTTTAGGTTCGGAGGGGAGGCTTGATGGCATGACAAGGAAAAGGCACTGCAGTGCAGAGCAAAGCAAAGCGGAGCAGAGCAGAAGCGGAGGGAATCGTAGCTTACAGAACAACAACGTCGGGCAAGCCCGATGCATTTTGGCCCAGAGCGGTCTGCACATGGTGAGCAAAGACGGGGACGCTGATGAGCGTCTTTGCGCAGTTGAAAGTGAGGACCAACAGGTCGAGGGATGCGGAGACGGGCGTCATGATGGAACTGGGCGATGCGCGTATCGAGGAGGAGTCGTTGACATGTGCGTGCGGACGTGCGTGCGTGCGTGCGTAGGGGCGAAGCTTGGCCTGTTAGTCTAGAGCAGGACGGCGTGGTCGTGGAGATGATCGTGGGTTTGCTTCTGGGGAGAGTGAGAGCGGCTGAAGCTGTTTGCTATCCCCTCAACCACGCAAAGCGGCTCTGACAGCTCGCCTCGTATTTTAAAGGGCCACGGCGCAACGCACCCACGCAATCACAGAGGCTGTGTGGTGTGTGTGTGTATGTGCAGAGTCAAGGCAAGGCTATGGCCGTGAAGCACCGGGACAATGTGGGGTGCAAGTCGATCACGCTCCGTCGTCTCGTGTGGGCGATGGGCGAGTGGATAAATTGAGACCAAAACGGAATGGGACGATGGGGGAAGAAACCGGGCTTGTGATATTAGGTGTGTGTGTGTGCGAGCGAAGTGTGTGCGTGCGTGTGTGTGTGTGGTCTGTGTTCCGCTCGCCCCTGCTACACTCCGGTTGGTTGTGGATTGTTGTGGATGGCTTCTTTGTCCAGCACGGAAAACAAGAAAAAGAAAAAAAAACAGACACACAGTACAGGTCTAAAAAAAAATGGACACGCCTATGTTCCCATTTCCAAACACGGATTAGCCTTTTTATCTCTCTTCTCTCTTCTCTCTTCTCTTCTCTTCTCCCTGGATCGGACCAACCAGTCGGGAACTGCTTCTTGTGTCTCGTGTCACTTACAGCTTAGCTTAACACTACGTCGCACACACTGCGGCGCAATATGGGCCCGGGGAAACGGCCAGAGGGTCAAGAGTTTAATCTTTTTAAGCCAGTGGGCGACTTGAGCCTGTGTGAGACGGCCGAACCGACGCTGATGAGATGACGGTTGCACTGGAGGCGGGTGTGAAACTCGATAGCTCACCTGCATCCACGAGGGGTCCTACTGTCATGCATCAAACATGGATCGCTCGCTTCGTTTATCATGACATGTCTAAATGAACAGGGACACGCATATATATATACTTGGCTGACTATCCTTCATGAGGGTAGCTTAGGAAGAAAGAGGGAATTAAGAGAAATAGAAAAAAAAAACCTTTCCCCATTGTGACCCCATCCCCGCCGCTCTCAGCACTATCTGCCTGTTTAGTCGTCCGTTTTTTTTTCTTCTTTTGTCTGCTTAGATGGTGCCAGCCTGCGTCCAGCCTACGTACAGCCTCAGTCTATTGACCGCCACCAAAATCCCCCTCTACCATGCGAACTAATGCCGCATCTGGTTCGCAGCAATCCTGACATTCATGCAAAAGCTGCCCTTTCGGCCAAACTAAACAATTATGCCCTCGCCATCTCCATCCAGTTTCAACCTCCTCAAACACCCCATGTTGCGGACCTGTGGAGCCGCGTGCCTGGCTCCTCGTGAATGGGCGCTCTCACACTGACATGCTCCACCCCATGTGACAAAGGCCTCGATCCCCATGTCATTGCTCACGCGCCCCTTCGGGCCTCAAAGAGCCCCCCTTTCAGGCGGTGCCTATCTGGCTAGGCACTACAAGCTATCCGCCCTAGCTGCCTTTCCAGATATCCATGTACCTGTCCCAAAGTCCCAAAACAGCTTTCCTCGTCCCCATTCTGCCTCGACAGTTGCCCAACAAGGCGACCTCACTAGTAGCCTCCATCAGCCTCTCCACTTCTAGGCTACCTCGACACGAACAACTTCGCCTGCAAAATCCCCGAGGCTATCGCCGTCCACAATTGATCTTGGCTGATTCGTTCGCCTACCACCTTGACATGAGAGGGCACAGCCCACACACGCAGCCAACGTCATATTGTTGGGGATGTGCATTCCCAATGGCCTGCAACTTGTGTGCATGCTGACGTATTCGCACCAAAGCCAATTGGAATTTCCAGAGTTGCATTTCGTGTTTACATGCGAATGGACGTCAACCACTTTGGTACGTACCACCATTGTAACATTCCCCATACAAGCCCATGTTCCTCCTGTCTTGCGTGTTCCCATACGGGCACGAGTCTTCATGTCACGGGGCACAAATGATGAATTACTTGTTCCGAAAACAAACACACTTGATTGATTGCAGACTACCTAAGTTGTGTAATGACCGAATTGAATGAGTGGGTGAATGGATCAACTCATAGTACTCAGAGAGTGAATGGATGGCTATCCGTGATTTCCAGCACCTCAAAACATCCGCGTGCAAATGCTCTGAGCCACCTTCCCTCAAAAGCGCTGCCAGCTGGCTGACAGGCTCCTTCAACATCTCGTTTGCGCTTGCTGCCGTCCATACTCATATCCGCACTGCCAAGACAAAGGTCAAGCACTGGAAAGCACTATTCCTCGCACTACTGTCACCAAAGAGCTGGCTTTGACCTTGATGGTTCAGCTGGCCCTTTAAATAACTCAAAATTCCTGTCCTTCAATGACCCATGAATCCTTTAGCTGGCACTCCACATCCCTGATACAGGGACAGGCAGCTCTCTCAAGAAACAGGGCATTGAGTGCTTGTCACATATCGAGGAAAATTTCCATCCATTCTCTCCCTGCCAATCCTAGACTTCGTCGCCCCCAATTAACCTCCCCAGAAGCCGGACCCGGCGTGCGACAGCAAAAGTCAAAAGTCGGAAGAGAAAAGATCTCGCGAAACAAAAGCAAGTAATAATGAAAGAAGGAAACAAAGAATAAAGAAATGCCTGCTCCTTGGTCACGTAGTTGTACCGCATCGATGAAGCGTAGGGCCAAATCAAAACGCAGGTTGTCGGAATTGATCTTGGCCTGTGCTAAACATCCAGAGCAACTTGGTTCGCAGGCGGCCCTTGGTTCCGGAATCCGAAGGCATGATGCCTCCGAATTGCAAACAACGAAACCCACAGGTCTGGTACACCTTAGACGAGAGGAGTACCGGACATGCCGTTCAGGTAATGCCCTCAATGGTAAGAATGTCTGTGCCAGGATAGAGCCCTCAAAAAAGGGACTTCCCTGATAACCAACACTTCTCTTGCCATTCGAGAGCTACCCCGAGCCATGCATGAAGTCGTAAAAACCCCCAAGATACATCGAAGAACGAGATACAAACGTGTTAGGAAAAAGTGGCGAGGCCGAACGGCGGCCTCAACAAGTCGACCGCGATCAATGTACTGGAAAAGATGTCGTGAGATGACGTCCCGTCCAATAACCCATAATATCATGCCCGGTTGTCGATGTTGAGGTCATTTCGCCAGAGTCGGTCGCCAATCTGAAGAACCCTCAAGCAGAATGCTAGGAACTCCAATCATTTCGGCCGATAGCTGCCAGTGGCATATCCCGCTCCCTTTGAAGCAGAGCGAAGCCTATTTATCGTCCACTGAGTTAGCACACCAGTTGTTAGCAGAGATTCCTCCGGGTAGCGGCACATCAACACACGACAAGCGCTCGAAGGAAAGTGATTCCTTACAAGGAGATTGATGGTGGTTGGGCTGGGTTGGTTAACTTATCACTCACATCCTGTCGCTTCCACCAACGGCACGGTTGGTATCGGGGGTGTCCACGCCAGCGCCAGGACCGCGCTCGAGCACCTTGCGGCGAGAGCTGGGAATGGCATTGGGCTTGGAGGCACCCTGGCCAGCGGCGGCACGAGAGGCACGGACCTTGTCGTCCTCCTCGGGGTTGGCCTGGCCGGCGGCCTGAGCAATGGCCTGGGCGTTCTTCTGGTACTTGTAGACGGTCCAATCGAAGACGTAGTCGTACTGGAAACCCTCGCGGACGAAGAGATCACGGAAGATCTTGCGGAGGTAGCTGTAGTCGGGCTTATCGTCGAAGCGGAGAGAGCGGGTGTAGTTGAGGTAGATGGCGAACTCGTTGGGGAAGCCACGGCAAAGGACTTCGGTGGGTGTGGTCATCTTCTTCTCCATGATACGGTCATACTTCTGCTTCTTGGTAGCAGCCTTCAGACCCTGCCAAGGGAGGGAGCCACGGCAGAAGTAGAGCATGACGTAGCCGAGGGACTCCATATCGTCACGGCGAGACTGCTCCACACCCAAGTGGGTGTTAATGGAAGCATAACGGGCGGTGCCAGTAAGGTTCTTGTTCTCTCTGTAAGGAATGTGGAAGTGAGTCTTGGGGTCACGGTACTTCTTGGCCAGACCGAAATCGATAACATTGACCTGGTTACCACGCTTGCCGATACCCATCAGGAAGTTGTCGGGCTTGATATCTCGGTGAATGAAGGACTTGGCGTGGATATACTCAATTCGAGAAATGAGCTGATCAGCCAGGAGGAGGACAGTCTTGAGGGAGAACTTTCGGTTGCAGAAGTTGAAGAGATCCTCCAGGGAAGGGCCAAGGAGATCGAGAACCATGGCATTGTAGTCGCATTCAGTACCAAACCATCGGACAAAAGGGATACCGACACCACCGGCTAGGGACTTGTAGACACGGGCCTCATATTCAAGCTGGGGGTGCTTGGCCTTGACAGACTCTAGCTTAATAGCAATCTCTTCGCCAGAGATGATGTTGGTACCAAGGTAAATATCACCGAAAGAACCGGAACCGATCTTGCGACCGATGCGGTACTTGTTACCGACACGCAAATCCTAGTGAGAATGGTTAGTAAAATGCATCCCGAACAACTAAGCATGAGAGCTCAAATTTGGCACTCGAGGAAACCTGGCTGCCTGAGCATGTAGGTGGGCTGATTGCACGATGTGAGCAGGATCGCCAGAAAGAGATGCGGTGTTACATCATCTCCTGGTTTCTCCAAGAATCGGCGGCTCATTTTGGTTTGTGCGTTGAAAAGCTGGGGCTTGCTATAGGAATAGTGCATACCATGGTAGTCATTTTGTCGGCTGTGATGCTCCGTCCTTGTGAGGAGGGAGGTAAAAACTAGGTAAAATTTTGCTGTTGATGGAGAGTAAATCTGCGAGCCGGATATGGCTATTTCAGGTCAGATACGAGTGGGCGAAGTAGGGGGGCTGGTGGAGAAAGACAGGAGTGAATGAATAAATGATGACGAGGTGCTGGAGTGAGAGGGGCAAAATCAGGTTTGCCCAGGGCGGTGGGCAACGGGCAACGCCACAAGGCAAACTCCGACGTAAGTCGAGATGGGGTAACGGGTCAACTCGACGGCCAAGCGTGAGCTCGGGATGTCAGGTGAGAGAAACGCGTTTGCAGTAGCAGCGGGTTTAGGAACCGGCGGACGAGAGTTCTGGATGGGAAGAGTATAACGCGAATGCAGACGCAAACGCAAACGCAAACGCCGTGAACGAGAGACAAAAAAGGTAAAGGCTAACCTGCAACACAAGTTCCCCAGTGGGTGGAGGCGGTCAGAAACGCGCGGGTTCGGCGTGCTGGTCGGCAGAGAGCTGCGGGTTGCGGGAAAACGCGAGATGGTCGAGGGTTGGCGAGGACGAGATGGTGAGAGAGAAAAAAACCCCCGTCGTCGAGAAATGGGCTCAGCAATGGTTGTGGAAGGAGCTGAGGAAATAAGAAAACGAACCGTCGGCGTGGTCGGTCGTGGTGGTGAAATGTGGATGATGGGTTGTGGGGGGAGAGAGGAGGAGAGGAGGGAAAGAAAGGAAGGGACTGCGGCGAAGGGAGGAATTTGAGGGAGCAGCTTTGGGGGCGGGTTGAACCTGAGCCTGAGCCAGCCGCCCGGTCGGGTGAGCGTGGTGCGGATGCGGGCTGTGGCCTGTGGGTGTGTGCCCAGTGTGCCCAGAACAGAGGTTACCTACCGACGAACGAGCTATAGCCAGGAGCAGACCGCTGCGGTTTACAGGGTGTCCAGGTCCCTAAGCTGCTATTGACTGGGAGGTGTTTGCTGCGGCTGGGCTTTCTTTTGGGGCCAGGCCTTTTGGGCATCGGGCTGGCCTGGGCGCTTTGGGCTGCTGCAGGCTGGGGCTTATTACCATGCTCTGTCCAGGGGTGCTATTTGGTCCTGGGGCTTCCCTTGAGGCGTCGGTCGTCCCTTTGATGTGATGTGACGGGACGGACGTGTGTTCCTTTTTTCTAGCCCTTCTACGCTACCTATCCTATTCCCTGTCATCCAAAGCAATACCACACATCCCTTCTCGGATCATATGAAGGTGGGACAATAAATGCTGCAGCAAAGAAGGACGCAATGGGCGCCCGGAGGAGGACGGGGATGCAAAGCTCGCAAGGGCTCTCCGTCTCTTAGTCCAGGTCACTATTGCTAGGTACCTCTCTCACCACCATCTAACACAGAAGAGGGAGTGCGGATCGCTGCCGTGCCCACGGAACCGGCACTGATTGGCATCCGTCTGGACTAAAAGGGCGGCTCTAAAAGCCCATCACGCTCGACAATCCCACCCCTAAAATTCCGCGATGTCGGCAACGGCGCGCCCTTTTGCCCCCCCTCTTGGTTGCCTCGCTCCCTCGTTCGTCACTGTTCACTGGGCATGACGGTAGTCCAAAAGTGGAGACGATGCGACGGCCGAATGAGATGGAGCACAGACAACGTCTCCATTGCAGAGGGGGAGACATGCAAAATGTATGTCCATTGTAAAATCTCGGGTAACGACATTGGATATTGACGCATGATCCTCATATGGATTGCCTCATTTCACATCCCACGGAGGAGTCCGATATCTTTCTTGTTTTTTTTTCTTCTTGGCTGGTTGGTTAGCTCGTGGTGGTGGTGGTGGTGGTGTGCCTATTTCACCGCTCGTGTTACTCGGCATGTACTCGGCCTGCTACCTCGTAGACATGCGCAGCAATCTCCTGATTTTATTTCTTTTGACATTTGACCCTCTTACCCATCTCCGTTCGGTGTTGCAATGTATTTTCTTTGCTTGCCAGGCCCAATTTCATCATCTTCTCCAGCAGCATGGATGTGTTACCAGGGGCAGACAGCGCATGGACGCCAAAATCAGTGCGCTGAATCGACAGCCCACCGCCACAGACCGCCTAGCTGGCCCCCCAAGCTGAGTCGCTGGCTAGCCTGGAACAAATAGAACCCTTCTTTTTTTCATTGCCATGACGTTGCAATGGATTCCATGATTCAAAGTCGAGCCCCCCTTTGTTGAGCATTGAGCTCCGACCGATCTGGGCGTCATCGCGCCGGCCGTTTTTTTTTTTCCTCCTTCCATCGCCTTTACCGACTAGGCTTAAGATCGGCCGGGCCGGCCACCAGAACGAGAGGCACACAAACGGCATGACCGCGCCCTTGTCAGGTAACTCGAGCTTCATGGGTCAGACGATGTGGTTTGCAGCAGCAGGGCGTGCGCTATGATCGAGTCCAACTCTTGGCGTCTGGTAGCCCATGTTTCCGTCCGTCAGCGGCTACGCGCGCCCTTGTGCTGGTCCTGTAGACCTGCCTCCACCTCCCGGAAACATGGCGCCGTAGTCTGATGCCAAGAAGCGCGCGGCCTGCATCTGTCTCCCAGGCTTCCTCGCTGGCGTGCAGGCCTCTTGAAAAGAGGCGCCTGGGCGGCACACTGTGAGATGGCCCTGCAGTTGTGATTTGTACAGGGGCCAGGGACGGTGAGCGACTCACAGGCGTCGAGGTCAGCCATGTCGACGCTGATGCCTCTGCAAGGCGCCCGCGTCATGTTGTAAATTCCTTTTTCCTTGTTTAGCCTCTTTGTTGTCGGCCGGTTTGTGGTTGCTCCTCCGCATCCCTTCTCGCATGTCTTTGACTGCCCTGCCTATCACATTTGACGACGAGCTTGTAAATGAGAGGGGAAGGGCGTGTTGCGGGCGGCAAAATAGGGTGACACGGCATTGCTTGCAACCCATTGACTGGCGGCCGCAGGCTGGCCGACAAATTGACAATGTCTGACGTCCAACAAGTGTGAATTTTTCTCGTTTTTGCTTTTTTCCCTCCGATGCAATGCTCCTCCGTCTTTTCTTTTTCCTCACATTTGACCCCATGATCCCTGGTTTCGCTCGGCCGTCATCCCCAAACCTGGCATGATGTGTAAGCCCGTCCATGTCCTGACACAGCGCAGACAGGCCCATGCAAATCCAGACCTGGAGATCGACACGCCGATACAGAATGACATGCTGCAATGCCACGGCATACCCCGACCACTCCAGTGCGGCCCAGTGCGCGCTCCCGGCGTTATTATTAGCAGCACACCCCCGCTATCACATCTCATCCCGCCAATCCATCATCCATCCCGTTCCCGTCTGGTCAATGTATCAACCGGAGCAGAGGGAAGGTCAACAGCTCCATCCTGTCCACTTTTTTCTTTTTTATTAAGGTGCCTGCACCTCGTTGGGGTGCTGAAAAAACATGAGAGACTGGCAGGTATCATCTCCGCTGCATCCTGTACTGTGCTCCCCTCGACGCGACGCGGTTTTCCTTTTTGCTTCTGCTCCAATGTCCCACCCCGCCAAAGCAAACAACGGCTTTAGGATTACCATCCTAGCTCCAGGTCTTCCCTTGCAGCGCAGAGGTCATGGGAACAAATCAAGGTCTTGTGTTGCTCTAGCTTAGCTAGCTCAGCTCCTTCCCCTCACCGTCCCCTCTCGTGTTTTTTGGTGTCTCAGTCCGGTTGCAGACAAAGACAAGCTATTAATTGATTTGGCTGAAGAAATGTCACTGTGTCTCTCTGGCCCCTTGTATTTCCTTCTGCCTTCTCCTCCCCCCCTCGTCCCGTTTTCAGCCCAATACCACATTTAAGACAATCGTCCCAGCTAGTGTAACATCAACCAAAGAAAAAAAATCATCCGCCTCCGCGAGCCCGCCACTCTAATTGTCCCCCCGTCCCGTCCGAAGGCGAAGCGAAGGGACAAGACATTTCTCACCAAGCCAGATTCTAGACCCGCATACCATGCTCCGCGTAACGAATGAAACACCCGGGAAAGGATTATACGGCCATTGTAACCTGCATCCCATGTACTACGCCCATGTCTGCGCCGCTGTGCCCAGCTCCCCCAACGATAGATAGCGATGCTTTACGTGCCATCCCATGCTTTTGCTCACATCCGAGTGTGTGACCTCCAATTAGTTCCGCGGCAATCGGCCATCTCCATCTCCATCTCAACACCCCAGCCCCAGCCGAGCTGTACCCCCCCTGCTATCTTGCTCTGAGGAACCCAGCACCCTCCATAAGCAATCCAACGCCGTCCTGCCACTTTTGTGCCAGCACATGTGCAATTATGCTTACCCATCACCAACCGTCAACTCAAGGCGCCAAAGCTCTCAATCAGATGCACCAGACGCCGCAATTGTGGCCCTGTCTCCAGGCGGCCCATCGTAATTGGGGGGGGGACCACTGGGTCACCAACACGAGTATGGCGGCTGCCAAAAAAAAAAGCGTGACAATGCATGCATTCGTGATTTTCTAGTGCGCCCGTTGTTTCGGGACTGGGCTCATTTATGCGAGTATCGTACCTTCTCGTGTTGTCATCCCCCGACAGGTTTCAAACAAAGCCATTTTTAAGGCATAGCCACACATACGCCACGGTGCCCCTCTATCTGCAGTCAATATGTGGCTTAGTGACATGGTCTCGTCAATAATCTTATCGTGCGGAGACGGACATTGACGTCAGTCGGCTAGATTTCTTGCAGTAGCTAGATTGACGCCGTTACTGTTGAGGACGTCCATAATTCGTTTCAACGGTAAGCTCCATTCTCCGTTTTTTATGCTACAAGTGGATAACTTGTATACTAAATAGTATACCAACCCGAAACCAATTCGTATAGTATGGTTTTATTTTTCGAGCCCTACACCAAGAGAAGAAAAAGCCCAGCCAATATCATGACTAGCACCCATTCAATATATTACCATTCATCACGTCACTCGACAGCTAAATCACGATCATTGCCAACTCGTTTATATGCCAGTTTAAATTTTTAGTTATGCTCGCTTGCTATATGATTTCCTCGGATGCAAAAAAAACCCAACTCGTGTAAATCTAACCACACCATTGCTTTAAACTTACAAAACTCTCCTCTTATCTTAAACAAGATGCATTCTCACCACCGCTGCTGCCAAGTGTGTCCCGACCCCTGCGTGCTAGGTTGCGTCCCGGTTGGCTGAGCTCCGTAATACTGAGGGGCAGGTGTTGTCTGAAAATGAGCCTGGTATTGTGTGGGAGGAGTCTGCTGGTGATAGCCTTGCTGCTGTTGATTCTGCTGATGCTGTCCCTGTTGATGCTGACCTTGCTGCTGTTGGCCATTTCCAGGCCTGTACTTTGAATCTACCGCTCCTTGGAGCATCGGCGCCACTTTTGTTTCAAGGAGTTGGTTGGTTTTATCAAACAACTTCTTCGCATTAGCACTGGTAAACAGTTTTCCTGATGTAGGCTTTGCTGCTTGTTGAGCCTGCGGAGGTGGGCTATAGTAGGTTTTAGGCGGGGGAGGAAAGTTGGCAGGGTTGTAGCCTGTTGGGGCACCGAAGGTTCCTGGTGCCAGATTAGGATGATGGCTGTTTGAAGAAACTGGCCGTGGAGGTAGCGGAGGCACAGAAAGCCCGTGAGAATCTTGTCCTGGAATCTGTCCTAGTGGTGTCCCGGTCGGTGCGTACGTAGGCTGAACCGGATATTGGGAGTATGGCATTTGACCTGACACTTGAGGGGCATGGCCAGGAGGGGCGTAGGCACCTGGTGGGGCATATTGAGCCTGAGGGTGAATATGGCCTGGCGGAGGTGCTTGACCAGGAGGTAGTGCTTGGCCAGGCGCTGGCGCATGCCCTTGGGATTGGAACTGGGTAGGAGGGGCTTGACTGGGAGGATAGGTCACTCCACTGACTTGGCCCACAGGAGACGCATATCCAGGTGCAGAATATTGACCTGGAGCAAAAGCTTGCCCAGGTGGAGGAGCTTGACCATGAGCCTGGAAATGGCCAGGAGTTGGTGCCGTCCCAGCAGGATACTGTCCTGGGGGAGGGGTAGGACCCGGAACCTGAGCCTGTCCAGGCGGCGGAGTATGGTGAGGAGAAACGTGACCCGGAGCAACTGACGCAGGCGAAGGAGGTTGGAACGTCGCCGGTTGTCCAGTAGCTGGGGGCTGAGTTGCTGGTCTCAGAGGGATTGTTTGTGAATAAGGAGGAGGTGGCGATGTTGGCATCGCCTGAGAAGAGGGTAGTGGCTCTGTTTTGGTCGGGAGAAGCTGTGACGGAGGTGCTTGTGGTGGAGGGACCTGTTGGTAACTGGGCTGAGCTGGCTGCTGGTGAGGCAACGGTGCACTCGCCGGTGCACTCGCCGGTGTTGGAGGGGTGGGCGTTGGTGCATAGGTAGGTTGGGGGATGTTGTATTCTGAGTTGATAGGTGGAGAGTACACGGGATGTTGATATTGAAGTGTTCCGGTTGGAGGATAAGTTGGTTGAACAGCTCCTGGTGACGAGACTGGAGGTGTGGGTGTTGGTCCTGGGACATGGTTCGGAGCAGCAACAGGAGCAGCATACTGCGGCTGTGGAAACGGTACTCCAGCACTGGGTGCAGGCGTTCCGACTTGATGGAAAGGGATTGCAACTGGCTGTTGTACTGGAGTTGGGGATGTGATAGACGACGCAGGGGTCACAAATCCAGTCAAGGGGCCTCCAGGAGGAAGATGCCCTGGGGAGAGAGGAGAAACAGTGTGCTGGATTGATGGAGCTGGTGAGGTAGGCGCTGTCGCGGGTGTAGGAGCTGCTAATGGCGCGGCTCCGGGAACTACACCGGGGGCAGCGCCAGGCACAATACCTGGCGCGGCAGCATGAGCAACAGGAACGGCCGCGGCCGGGCAAGGAGCCGGGGAAGCCATGGGAGCTGCCGCAGGAGGGGCCGTCGGGGGACCGGAAGGAGGAGCCGTTGGCGGTCGAGATCCATTGTTCGCATCAGCCAGCGGAAGGTTTGCCGTTCGCGGGGTGTAAGCCTGGATCGACGCCGCGCCGACCGAGTGCCGGTGAGGCGCCGTGCCGGGAGGCGGAGTGGTGGTAGTCGATACTGCGGCGACCGCAACTCCAGCTGCTGCAGCAGGCGATCCGCCAACCTGCGGCGACAAAGGCCGGTAGGGCTGATAAGAACCCGAGTTTGCTACTGAGTGAGTCGTAGACTGCGACTGCGTTCTATGGACGCCCAATGGTGGACTGGCCACTGGTGGCGCATAACCCTCATCTTGGGAGACCGGAGGCGAGTACGGCTTGAAGGCCGGCTGCGAAGGCGAGGGCGACGCCGGCTTGGCGGGGCGATGCGCCAGGTTCAACGGCGCAGGGTACGGGGAGTAAGCCTGGTGTGCCGGATCCGGGCTGGACGGCGCTGACGTCGGTGGACGTGTTGAGTGAGGAATCTGGGGGGGCGCATCATGACCTCCGGCCGCTGCTCCGGCTGGCGAGTGATTCTGGTTCTCATGGTGCGTTTGATCCTGGACTTGGTTCGCGGGCGGTGGCTGCTGCTGCTGCTGCTCTCCAGACCTTCCATTAGCATTGTCCGCAGGCTTCGATCCCGACACATCCAGGTAAAATGGCCAAGGGTTGGCTGGGGTCTGTGGAGAGTTGACATTCTCCTGCTTGGTAGGTTGCTGTGGCTCGCTCTCATCTTTCTTGGGCGCCGCGACGGCCTCGGCGGGCATCTCAAAGGCGTAGCCTCCATCGGCGGTCTGATGCGAGCCGGTAGGCGCAGGCGGATAGAAGGGAGCCTCCAGTTCGGCAGCAAAAACCTGCTGCTGATGCGGCTGCTGCTGCGGCGGTGGTTGACTCTGGCCGTGAGGCTGGCCCTGGCCATAGGGGGTTGAGTAGGGGTTGTATGCCATTGTGGCTGGCTCGGCGCGCTGGCGATCTGCCAGGCGTGGTCGGTGTGGGTGCCGTTGCTCTCGGCGAGGATTATCAAGGTCCCTTGCTGGATATTTGTCTCTCCTCGGCACACTCTTCGGCGCAAGTCAGTGTATGTAGGAGTGAGGGGAGCAGGGCGGCTGCGAGGAGTTGTAAATGTGGCTTGTCACCAACCCCAGCTAGTTGGCCAGCCCACTCCGGGACAGGCTAAGGCTTGGACGGATCCCAAGACCTGCGCCTCAGACAGCATATGCGTGTGTGTGTCTGTCTGTTCCAACGGCGGCGATATTGGAGTCAAGCTTGGTCTTGGATGCAAGCCCAGCTGCTCATGCCACAACTGCGTATTCTAGACCCTGTCTCACCATGAGACGCTCTGCACGCATTTCTCTTCCAAACACCCCCCTCCTCCACGGTATCATACCATCCTCCACCAGCACACGGCATCTCAGCTGAAAAACAAAAAGAGCAAAACACAAACTCAGCCGCAGCAAGGGTCAGCGGCAATAGAAACAAACATTTGACTGGCTGGTGGAGCCAACTCGCCCTGCAGGGTCGCCGGCCAGGGTTAGGGTTGGTCAGCTCCCTTCTCTCCAGCAGGTTTTTTGTTGGTGTCAATCCACGCCCATCGGGCCCTAAAAAGCTTCTTTTGCGCGCCAAGTCTCAGCTCTCAGCGTCATGAATGAATGGATGCGTGGATGCACACATGCATGCATGCTACTGCCAGCGCCAACGCCAGCTCTCTCGTGTTGACCAACTCGTACTGCAATCTTATACTGCAATCTTACCAGCCCCCCAATCAGCTCTCAAATCAATGTCGTTTTGTTTCTCAATATGCAGCTCGCGCCTCCGCTTTATTGGCTTCTGCAAGCCCCCTCCCAAGCCCCCTCCCCCTCCCCCAACTCCCCTCCAACGTCTCACTCTGACTCTGACTCTGTCATGTCCAAGTTATTCCCACACCCGATGCCAATGATCGACGTTTTGGACAATCCCCAGAGCGCTGCGCCTCGCTCCCCGACTGACACATGCTTGCAGGCCTCAATCCTGGAGCATTCCCCGCATAGTCCCCTTGGTTTCCGAGTCTTGCAGTGCAGTCACAGCAGGGGTATCCAAATCAATCACAGAGTCCTCACTCAGGCATGAGAACCTGCATGCCCAGCCATATGGTGTGACGATGCAAGCCATGGCACATCTCGATACCACACAAGCGTTACATCGCAATCGTCACAACAAGGATAGCGCGGCATTATCTCACATGCCCGGCCTTTGTTTAATGCCCAGGCCCAAGCTGGCATAGGGAGTGAACAGGCTGGGTTCTAAATGCACACAGCCTCAAGTACAGCCAATTTTTCTGCGATACGCCTCTCTGTGGGATGGTATCGTCACACCTAGATGGTTTCAAAATCACAACCTATCTCCATTGTTTTTATGGTTCTCTCGCCCGACTAATATTTAAAGCTCTATCCACCTTCAAGTCACAAACAGCCAATCAGTGAATGACCAAGTGCGGTCTACCATTCATCCTCATCAGTTTTAGTCACACATTATGTATCTGATGAATATCAACCACGCATTATATCACTCTCATCATCGTATTCTCGATTAATTATTTCTTAATACCATTTATCGTCATTGATGATGTCACTGTTAAGCCTATTACCAGTCGTGCTCATTGACTAGTCGAGACGCAACAGCCAACCTTCCCTTCGCATCCCAAAAAGGAGGTCAAAACTACCATATTGGAAGCTTCATCACAAGCCACGGGCCTTGTCTTGGATCGTATCACATTGCTAAAATGCATAATGCATGGCTTCTTATTTCAAATATGCCTCCTGTATGGAGAAGAGCATCAGTAGTCCTTGGCATTGAATCCGAAAACAATGTACAAATACAACTACAATTTCATATATTCCTGACGACACCATCAAACCACTGTCTCTATGACTGCATATTGTCCTTCGTTTGTATTTTGTATTCGGGACTTTCTAGTTGCCAACGCAAAAAGATGATGTCTTTAGTCGTAATCAGCACCTTGGCAAGGAACAGGAACAACCGGTGTGTTCTGATATTCGAGCTGCGGATAACAATCCTGCGGGCAAATAAAATGAATGTGACCAATTTTTTTTCCCAAGAATATCAAGACATCTTCAGCTCTATTTAGTCTTAGACTATTGCTTTTGATTGAGCATTAGACAGGTTCAACCCAAAGAAGGCCAAATCTTGACGTAATTAATGAACAAAGATAAAGAAAACCAGACGTGACCTACTTCACATTATACTAATATTTATTGTATTTTTTTCCGTCCTCTACTCGTCGAATCCGATAGAAGCCTGAGCCGTATCTCATCTACCACCTGACCGGCCTATTTTCACCACCACAAGGCCCCCCAAGCACATCTCAACATTACCAAATTACTCCAAATTTGTTCGTGCCTCCAGTACTGAAAGTCTTGCCGCGAATTCAGCACACATTATGCAACCCCAAAGCCACTTGACTAATAGCTCTTCACATGACCTCTACGATCAACGACAGGCTAGATCTAAGCTCGGTTCAATCCCCCCTCCTCCACCCTAACTATGAGCTCACCCCCCTTGCCATCTCGCCTATGGTCTCTTCTCTGGTCCACTATCACACACACAAGTAAGATCATGGCAAAGCCACCACTCTCCAAGAGCTACTCTTGAATCAACCATTACAACGCCACAGGAGCTAATTGGGAATTTTAACCCTCGTCTCAGCTCAGCTTTTCGAACCGTCAGCTTAGCACCCAGCCAAGAAGCAAGCCACTCAAAGATGGGGGGTAAATACTTGACTAGCTCAGAAGCCACAGGCTGGCACCTAAAATAACTCGTCAAGCCAGCGAAGATCGCAATTTAACCGAGCATGTCCATAATTCACAATCAGCGGCGCGCTTTTGAAGCTTAAGTGCAAAGCGATAATGAAGCTTGAATTATATATGAAAATGCGACTTTGTCTACCACCAACCAGAACATGTTTGCAAAACACAGCGCAAAACCACACAATGCCTTCAAGCCTATGCCACATTATCATCATCCTTCCAAATCATTCATCCCCAATGCCTGACCCAACCATAAGATCATCCCTAGACTCCCCTATAAACTTGGAGGAAAAATCTATCCAAAGCCGATCCCCCATGGAAGGAATCAACCACGCAGGCAGAACACCTTGGAAGATCCAACCGCAAAAATCCAATATGCCATTGTCGACGTCAACGTCTCCAGGCCAAGGACTGCTTTTCCTCCCTCTATATCTTCAGATTTTAGTATACACAAAACAAACCGAAATCGCATGATATTAACCCCCAAAAGCAGCGTCGGGCAAAAGAAACACAAGTGACGCGCGCAAAAAAAAAAAAAAAAAAAAAAAATCAAAGACGACGAGAAAGAAATAGCCAGAGTGGCTGTCATCCAATATACAGGGTCCATGTAAGAGGAAATTGTTGACCCGCAGTATATAAGTTGAAAAAGGAGGAAAGTGAGGAAGGTGATATCCTCGTCGCCGTCGCAGAATGGTATCGTAAACACAACGATCAAGAACCAGACAAGTGCAATCTTTTTATCCCCAGTACCAATGATATAAAGGAAAAAAGACCCGAAGGAAGGAAGAGATTAAGCTGGAGAGAGAGGACAGAACTACTCGTCGTCCTTCTTCTCTCCACGACGCATCCTCTCATTCCAACGTCGCTTTCCTACTCGGGTCTCGTAGTGAGGAGCAACAGTCTTAACATCCTGCATGATGCTTTCAATGGCAGCCCGGGTCTTGTTGCGGTAGCAGTCCACTAAAATGTTGTCAGCGAGCATCCAGAGTCATTGCCGATATATAACACTTACAGGCACGTTGGAGGAACACGGTTCGACCAGCAAAGACTCGACTCTGGAGCCAAGCCATGCGATAACCAAGATCATTGAGGCGAACTTCCTTGCCGCGGGTGGTCTTCCTCATGCGGGGGATGGCAATCTCACCCTGGGACTCACCCATGGGGACCTTGACCATTTCCTTGCCAGTTCGCTGGGCACCACGGCGACTGGCATCGCGACCCTCGGTCTCCTCAATGCCGTCATCGTCTTGATCATCCTCAAAGAAGCGCGAGCCAGTAGCACTAGGAGGAGGGCTTTGCATCTCACGAGGGAAGTAGCTACGAGGGAAGACACTAGCTCCCTTGCGGAAGCTGTCAGGGATCTCGTTGGTGTCGACACCCTCAAGGGTGACACGCACGCGGAGACGGGAACCCCTGACATTATCCTCGACCAGGATGAACTTGCGTTTCTTGGCCTCCGGAATATCGGGAAATAGATCGTCAGGCTCATCGGAACGACTGTGGCGTTTGGCGAAAACCGCGCCGCTGGCGTGGGGTGCCATGTGAGACATTGTGCCACTAGCGGGATATCCTTGGTTATTGTACCCAGTAAAGACGTGAGCAGGTCTCACGTCGTCACTGGCGCCAGAAGGGGTTTGAGCAGTGGGAGCCTGGTGATGATGGTGCTCATACGAATCACCGTCGCCTAAAATGCCACCGCGTTAGCTCATCTCTCTTCAATTAGGTTACGGAGCGGTGGTTTGTGAGGTGAAGTGAGGTGAGACGAGGGGCGAAGCGAGCAAACAAGGGTCAACAAGCAAAGCAAACAAGCAAGGGAGAGGGGCTCGGCGGCCCCTCGAACATGTGAATAGTCTGAAAACATGACTAAGGCCAAGCAACTTAATGAGGCCTGAAGGCAGATTGAACTCGTCTAGGAGTCGCGTAAACCCAGCAGCAAAGCAAACAACTAACAGCAGCAGCAACTGTGTGCGACTTTATGGTAATGTACAGAACTATGCCAACAAAAAAAGAGTTCCTGATGACCCCTCGTGCCACTGCGGCATGCTGTATAGATGGCGGTGCAGTAAGTGATAACGACGCGTGCTATTTAACAACGACAAGGAGGTGACAAACCCATTCCCAAACGTCAAACGCAAACAAATAAATAGACAAGATACAGGTATGGACGTGTGTAAGGGAAATTTTGTAAGACAAGAGAAAAAGGATTTTGGTATCAATTAATCAACACAACGTATGTCGGATAAAGCAGTTTTGGAGAAACAAGGATAGTGATGGTGATGTAAGGTGAGGTGTTGAGGCGTGGGGAAGCAATTCAAGTTTGGTGAACGCAGATGCGAGGGTTCTTAAATCACATCTGGTGGAACATACCAACTTCATCTCCTCCACCGGGGGCGCCATCGTGCCCTCCGGTGTGGTGGTGGTGCATAGGTTGACCCATGCTACCAAGGCCAGGCTTGCCCATGGTGGGAGCACCAGGTCCCATAGGGCCAGGAGCACCAGGCATCCCTGAAGGCCCGCCGGGACCAGGCATGTGAGCGGCACTGGGATGCGGCGATGCCTGGACCTGCTTTCTGTTGTTCATCTTGGCCATGCGGCGCACTCTTCGGCTTCGAAGTCGAGGATCCTGGTTGCTGTTGCGCCAGCTGTCGACAGCGCGCTGGATCAGGCCTCGCTTGCCTCGGAGGGGGATGTTAAGCTGTGCAAGGGCCCAACCAACACGGTTGCAGTCAGTCTCGTACATCAAACGGTTTCCACGATACTGCTCCTTGGGGCAGCAAGCTCGGGGATAAACACAGTTCTCTTGCTTGAACTCGGGGGAGAGCTCCTCAATGTTGACAGACTCGACATCGCAACGGATGGTGTACTCCATCTTGACTCGGTCCCTGGAGTATTCGAAAGCGATCCACTGAACACCGTTGCCGTCCTGTCGGACAACTAGAGGGGTTGTTGCGGGGATTGGTCCTGGAGCAGCATTGGGGTTGACGCCAGGGGTGGGGTTTCCAGGGCTCTGGAGCTGCGCGCCGTTCTGAGGGTGATGCGCCTGGGGCATTGGTGAAGATTGAGGCTTTTGGAGCTGCAGGGGCACCTGGGGCTCAATCTTGGTTCGGGGGCTGCCAGTCATGCCAGCGTGCGCGTGCTGAGCTGCGTGCTGGGTCATCTGGTTCTGAGGGGCAGTCTGCGACATCATCATGTTTGGCTGAGAAGTCATGGACTGCTGGGGGTGCGGCGCATGCTGAGCGTAGGGAGATTGGGTCGCCTGAGGAGGCATTGGCTGGTATTGGCTCTGAGGGTAGTACATAGACTGTTGCATGTGCTGCGACGGCGGTTGGCCGTAGATGCTTCTGTGCTGATCATGTTGAGACGGAGAGGCAACGGAAGCTGGAGAGTTCGATTGAGGCGTATGATATGACATAGGAGGGTAGGGGGGTCTCGGCATTTGAGCTGCGGCCATCATATCGGAAGTGTCTACGGCATATGTTAGCTTCATGAATTGCGACGCGACAACAGCCACCAGAGGGCAGCAGGCGGGATAGCAACGTACCTGCGGATGTGTATCCGCTGGTGGCACCGGGAGTACTGTAGGGGCTTGGGTGATTGTAGTAGTTCAGGCTGTCCTGGTTGCTGGCGGCCTGACCTCCGGTCTGATATGCTTGAGGAAGCGGGTGCGTTGATGAGTACGCGCCTTGGTGTTGCTGAGGTGGAGGATGTGCCTGGGCCTGATGCTGCTGGTGAACAATACTCGGGGGTCGCGAGTGTTGCAGGTGTTGGGAAGGCGGCGGACCCTGTTGCTGGTGCTGCGGATGATGCTGCATAGAGAGAAGACCCATTAGTAAACCACGAACATGAAGAAGTTCGATGGGCAGCAAGAAAAAAAAAAGATAACACAAGGTCGGACGCGTTGGTGTTTTATTTTCCCCTTGACGGCGCCGGGTCTGGGGAGGTTAAGTGGACATCCCCTGTGAGAGAGGACTAGGATTGCACGGGTGAGGCGGGCTAGGCTCGGAGCGGCAATGATGATAAAGCAACCCGGTTCTCGCGGACTACCAGCAAAAAGACGGGGGGAAGAAAGAAGACGCGACGGGGGGGTGGCAATACCGCTTAGAAGGCTGGTTGGTTGATTTGATGAGGAAAAAACGAGCGGAAGGCAAGAGAGGCAGCCAGCTAGGCCGATTTCGCTTTTTGCTCTTGTGCTTGAAAATCTCGTAGCTGAGAATGCTCACGAACCTTGGGAAAAACGCGAAACGCGCAAAGACAGGCCTGGGAGCGGAAAGAAGGCGAGATCGATCGGAGGATGGGTGTGCCAGACGGGCGACGGGGGGGAGACAAAGGGGAGCAGGGGAGCGAGTATTTGAACCAAGATTATGGGGATGGAGACCAAGGTGTGATCTGGAGTGGATATGCGAAGATGGGCAAATGGATCAGGATGGGATGGGACGGAACTCAGGAGACAGGAGGCGGAGGCTTTTGGCAGGTGAGTAGACAAGTGCCAGGTATAATCAAGTCCCGTCCAGGGTTATTGGAGAAGGGAGAAAGGACAGAGAAATGGGAGAGATGGTTCTGATATGGAGTAAGTTGACGCTGGCCAACGCGCAAAGACCCCCCTGTCACAGGGATCTCGGAAGCATGAATTACTTGGGATGAGAGCGCAGCAAAGCGGTGGACAACGGTGCAATGTCGAGTATCGACAAGTTCCCCGGAGCCTTTCACTTGCTGGTTCTGTCCTGCAACTCGCAGGCCACGCAAAGCCAGGGGGGCGTGCGATATTAGGTGTATGTAGAGTGAGCTACTTTGGGAACCCGCGCCTCGTCAGAGAAATGGAAAAAAAAACTGATGAGTCCACTTGAGATTTCAGACACACCACAAGACAGGCAGAACCATCGGGGGTGTGCGCCGCCGTGTGTGGGGTTAGGGGTGGCGGGTTGAACGAGGGGTGGGGTGTGGTGGAAGAAGCCGTTCCGGAGGGCGTATGAATCCGCGGCCATATGGGATGGGATGAGATGGTGGATGGAAGACTCCCACCACCCTCCCTCCATCACAGCTCTTTCTTTCTTCGACGACCGGGGATGACAACGCATGGAAGAAACGCGACAGGGGTCGGCTGGGTTTGATTAAGCGTCCAATGGCCGCCTCACCAGGACGCCCGACATGGAGCAGCTGCCCAATGGGGCACTCCAAGGCCGGGGCTAGCCAGAAGGTCAGGATCGCGCCGGGATTGGCTCTTCCTTGGCTCCTATTTTGGCCACAAGCGGTGTGGGTAGCCATGGACCCATGGACCCATCCAAAGACGCCATGGACCCATGCCCCCCCGCCCCTCACAACGCCCCTTGACTGCTCACGCTGGCTCAACGATGGCCCACCTCCCAAAAATGAACCGACCAGACACTTGGGCTCCAATTGACGCGCAACGCACCGTACCGCACCCAAAAGGCAACGCAGCACAGCAGTCAAGAGAGCCACTGACGCGACGCTCACTCTCGACAGAACAAGTGCCTACTCCGAGCGCCCGGCTGCTCCAGATTAACCCCCGGGCTCGCGGCTACGCCCAACGGCTGCGAGCCTGCCTCGTCTCGTTTTCCTGACGTCGTTCTCACTCGAGATCGGTCCCGCGCGTCTCCGCTTTGAGGCATGGCGTGGCATGTCATTCTGGTTCTGGTTTTGAAAACTGGAACCGATAGGACAGTATCGCATTGTATCGCCTTCGTGTGCATTTTGTACATGGCCGTGCCTCATGCTCATCATCATCATGCTCAGTCAACGGCACAGCACACTAGACACGCACTGGTCGCGTCCAGTGTCGGCCTTTCATGCTTTCGTAACCGTTTCCCCAGTCCCACGCCCCTAGATTCTGAATCAGAGGGGCCGGTGCCCTTCAATCCGTCCCGTCATTGGAGAATGCTTGAATGCCCCACTGGGAGAACAACGCCGCCGGCTCCCACGACGGGATAGTGCGCTCGACACTGGCCAAAGCTCCACTGCCCGCTGATGGCTCGTCTCTGGCCGCTCTTCGCCGCCAATGTCGACTTCTAACCTGAGTTAAGCGTATTCTTGGAGGCGTCTTTGCTCATTCCATGGCCAAAAACCTCTCGCCCCACGACCAAGTCCATCAGGTTTTTTTTTTTCCCGTGGGATTGTATTGGTGGGTTGTGATATTGATCCGCCAGCCTCGTGTCCGTTGAGAATGGTTGTTTTGGATAGGGTGGTCCACCCCCAAATCCCGTGCTCGCTTCTGGTTGCGCGTGCGCCTCGTCTCGCCCACTCAGTACGAAGCGCAGCTGGGGCGGCTCTTTCGTGCTTGAGCAGCACCCGGCGTGATTTTGTACAGTGCACAGTGTGGCTAGTGCATTGCATGCAGAAGCCAGGCTGCTGGGCTTTCCAACAAGGTGACTTGGTGACCTCGAAGCTGATGCGGATGCGCTGCAACGTCCCGCTTCAGCCTGCTGTCCCCCTCCCAGCTTCGGAGTTGGCTTGGGTACCACGTCGGGTTGACCCACACTCCCCTTGTTCTGCGGGCGCCCCGGGATTGGTGAAACGCGACGTACCCTACCCAACCCACTTCTCAAGTCCTGACCGGGACATGCTTGCGACAGGCATTACAAGCAGGACAGATTTGGATGCCCAGGTATTCCCGGCACCCTGTCGCGACATCTCCATCAATTGCCTTCACTCGAGGCTGAAATTTCCGACGCGACAATATACTGTTGCGCGTCTTCTGCTTTCGTGTTTGAAATTTTGGGGGGGGTCGTCTTTTCTTAGACCCCCGGCAGGGAAATACCAACTAGTCCATGATGCACACAGTAGAGAAAGGAAATGTCAAACACTTACAGGATTCGCCACATGATCCTTGAAGTGGCCAGGGACCTGTCGCGGGGCTGACATGACGGTCATGGGAACTGCGTGCTGATGATGTCTGCCAACGGTTCTTGTCTAGATCATAGACGCGTTAGCAAACTGTCGTTCCAACTAAAGCTTAGTTTTGGGGAAGTCGAGTCAACGGGTGGCTATTCTACCGGGATATTCGCTGTTTGGATGAGTAAGGTGGCGTGATTTCAGATCCTCTATCAGCCGTGCCCAAGGCTTTAGAAAAATTCCCGCCAACCGAGATCTTTTCCAAGGCGCAGCTTTCAGTTTCGAACCCGAGCTGGCAGGGAAGGGTCGAGTAATTGATGCAAGCGACTTACCCGAGTGAGTGTCTTGAAGATGCACGAAGTTGTTGGTCGATGCAAGGCTAGTTAGTCCGAATCATCAGACTAGTCCGGGCGTTGGCGGATCGGTTCTGAAACACGGGTACAAGTCGCTTGATCCTAGAACAAGCCAAAAAGAAAGAGTTAGCCCGGAGATGCGATGACTGCTAAAATGTGCGTCCAAATCGCAAACTGGCAATTCATACACAAGCAAGTAAATAGCGAAAGGGGAACAACGATTCTCGTTAATAAAAGGACTGGTGAATGGTACGTAACAATCGGATGCGGGTCCCAAATTAGAGCCAGCAATATCCGCCAATATTGAAACACGAACACGACATTTGTCGCGGGCCTTGGCCTTCTTTTTTCAACGCGTCTCGGAGAGATGGCAGTGTAGATGAGACAGATTGATTATACGGACGGTGCTCACGAGTGGGCTGTACAAGGTGGGAAATGACGCACGTTTGATGAGACGTACCACTGTGTGTTCTTTTTTTTTTTTTTTTCCTCGAATATGGATTAACGAGGGTTGGATTTCCAAGGCGCTTCAGCTCCCTCTTCTGTTCCCTGCAAAAATCGTTGCGGTTGAAGGGGCAGGTCGCAACACTCTCCACGTGCTGGTTCCGAAAACTCGGGCCGTTGCGCAGAGTTGCTCCCAAAATATGGTTGAGTTGCAGTGGTCCAAGGATCAAAGGCAGAGCCCTTGTTGCGGAGCGTCAGTCAAGGTTGTGGGGAGACCAAAGAAGATGCAGCTCGAGCGTGGTTGCACCTGGCTTCCCGGGCTAGTTCGTGCAAGCCTGTGTGGTTTGCTTCGAGAATCGTCGAATGCACGGGAGGTAAGCGTTGGCAGGGATGGACTCTGGACGCAAGACACACTTCTGGGTGTTGGAGTGCGTGCGCTCGGCGAAGGATGGGCTGGCAAGTGGTCAGAGTAACGGCCAGGGCTTGACTAGCTGGGATGGGGTGTCTGTGAAAAAGGATGTCGAGGTGAGGGCAGCGCGACCCTGCAAGATATACCTCCCCACAGACCGGGGCTACAGCGTCTTGGTCAGGCCAGGGCCTGGATAGGGAAGGCAGATTCCGAATAATCGGCACCCTAACCGGACAGTGGCTGGAGAGGCGAGGCAGGCCACATTCACTTTTCCTCGGTGATGATGATCCAGGCGCGCGCCGAGCCCAAAAAGTTGGGCCGGGGAGAGGGGCACAAAGGGGCAGTGGGCCTCCAGAAAAGAAATGTCGTGTTGAAGATGGGTATCTCCAAGTCCCTGGTCGCAATCGGGATAGGAGAGGAGGAAAGGCCCATATGGCGGCCATGTGCGGGCAGGGGGGCAGGGAGCAATTGGAGGGTGTGGCTAGGTGGTTTTACTCACTTGAAGCGCGTGCAGTGGACCTCTCTCGCACACGACACGCTCTGATCCTGACGCGGGTTCCTCTTCTTGGGTGGTGGAACCGTTGACTGTCAACGAGCCCGGTCAGCACTAACCCTGGCACGGCGCCATGAAAATGAGCATGCTTGGAGGCCAGGGGAGCCCCTACTCAGAAATCGCCAGTCCCTGAGATGACAGCGGTCGAGGCGCGGCGCGGCGCAATCGTTGCCGCTGAGCTTTTTGGCCTTTAGATTGAAGAGCTAGGCTGGAGAGCCAAACTGCGGTGCCCTGGCAATGTACGTCACAGCAACCTAACCACGCCTGGGCCCGTGGCCGCCGTGTGAGAATGCGCGCCACAACGTCCGCCAAACGGCGACGGTTGAGAAGGATCGGGACGAGGCTCCCGCTAATTGGGTCGCCAGCGAGCCAGAGGACCACTAGGTTTGACAAGTGGAAAACTCTGTGTTCCAGGAGATGAGTCTCGACTGAATGTGGTTTTTTCCGGATCGATCGGGGCCCACTAGTACGCAATTGTTCACGGCATCAGGCAATTTAATCATGCTGATTAAATGTGACGATGTAAGGTGCAGGAATTCTACTCTAGTGTTCCGCCCGAGGCTGAACGTCACACAAGGCTTAGCGGATGGCTGCGGCGTTCGCAGCGGGTGGTGGTCCGGACGAATTAGGGGTACATGGGTAGGGTGAGGAGCCGTTTGGCTGCAGATATGATCTGAAGCTGGGAGCACCGTCACCCGAATCGAGACAGCCAGCGGGCATGGGCAAGGCCTGGCTCTCTGTCGGGACAATGGAGAAGACGCGGTGGTGGCTGCAGCCGACGCGGTGCAGGACAGGGATAGGGAGCGCGGGAGCGCGGGATGTGGACTCTGTGGAAGATGGAATGGGCCAGACAATCGTCTCACCTGGACCAGCTTCTTGGACATTGCTACCATGGCCTCGTTTACAGCTGCCATCTTCCATTAAGGTAGACAGATACCTTGTCCTGCAGCACAGGGAAGTGCAAAAGGACAAGGTCTAGCAGGGACATTCGCGTTGGCGGTAGTTTGGCGGTGGAGGGGCAAGGGGGCACACAGCCGGGGTCGGACAGTTGCTACTTCCCGTTGTACCTACAGATGTACTTCGGGCAGCACGCGGCGCCTTCCTAGACGAGACCTCCGGGGAGGGGGAGTCGTGTAGGGGGGGCAGGTGCGACATGTCCAAGTTCATGTCAGGTCCACCGTCCTTGTTGCTTCAGTCCAAGACAATAGCTGCGCAAGCTGTGGGTGGCGTCCACTTGACTCAAACGGCCACTTACAGGTGGGCGCGGTGTTTCCATTTCCTGTGTTGTGTCGAAGATGGAGAAACCCTCGTGCTCGTCTTCATATGTTCGCAGAGCGAAGACATTGCGACGTGGGTTGCATGTTGGTGTGACCTGGTGTAGTAGAAAAAGCAACAAAGGTCTCAGTGCTAAGTTCGATACCGCTGGAGGAACCCATTGTGGGAGGTTGGCCGGATTGAAGGATACCTCGGCAAAGTGACAAACGTTGCTCTACCTGCGCCGCTGTGGTTTTGCTTTTCTGCGACTCATTGACAGTTGATGAGTTGGTTCGCTGCGCGTTCTTGCACGAATATGCACACTAGTCGGAGGCCTTGGAGTCCCAATGGCACGGCTTCGGGGAATTTGACGATTCCCAGTACTTCGGTTTCGTTTTCTAGTCTATCGCCCCCTTGGCCTTGGCCACTGTCTCTGTCGAAGCAGGGGTGGTGAGCTGGGGCTGGAGCTGGCGGGATCGACTCGCCCTGGGACAGGCTAAGGCACGACCACGCAAGGCTACGCTGGGGGGCCACGAGAGGCGGTCGCTGGGGTGCAGATCAATGATCAATATGCAATGTAGGGTAGCGTTTTGTTTAATCGCAACGAAGAAAAAAAAAGACTACCTTGCAAGTTACATCTGTAAGTGTACATATCATGAACATGCTACTTGGGCAATTGATCAGATGCATTTGCTATTTTTTTTTTCTTTGGGGATGTTGCATGTTCACTGTCGTAGAGCTTGTGCTTTTTTTTTTTTCTTGTTCTTCTTCTTTTCTTTCGCTTCCGTTTCTTTAGAAATAAAGCTTGGTACTCAATCACACACTGTCACTTGGCAATCTCGCAACACACTCACACTGTGTTACCAAATCTCGTCACTTCAATTAAGTGTTATTCGTAGAGATTGAAACAAGACAATCATATGAAAATGAACAGCCCATAAAATCAACGTCCATACTGGAGAAAAATTACAACGTCTACATCCTGTAATGTTAGATAGTTTATCGATCTACACTATTGAATCTTGATATTGACGACCCTCGTAAAATCGGGCTACCCGGGAGATGGATGGTGGCAGGGGACGTGAATAAAGTTACAACGGTCAACCCTTGGTCTGGCGGCGGCCGTGGGAGCGGGAGACCAGGGGGAGACCACGGTCAACTCGGGCGCGTGGAGAAGGTGCCTGGAGCTTGGAAATCCTTGCAAGAGCCCGCTGCCATGGCAAGCTTCCCAAGACCAACAGGGGACGGGTGCCCAAGTGGCACCGACGGGGGTCAAGGTTAAAGTTTTGGGTCGACAACGTGCCAGGTTTTTTTTTTTTTTTTTTTCGCGTCCAACAACGAGGAAGAGCGAGGCTAGACACGCTTCATCGAGACGATGAGCGAAGCGGCCGTTGGGGAAGGCTAGACGAGATGGAGAATCGCACCGAGCGAGGATGACGGAGAGGGCTGCGAAATGGGCAAGGGGCGCAAGTGGGCCGCGGTAATGTAATTACCGTATGCGACGGGCGACGTGGAAAAAAGAACAAACGCGACAGCCAACGCTTGGCGATAAAGCTATCTGATGGATTAGGTAGGGAAAACGCGGCGGAGCAACCCGCCCTCATGGTCATGGGATGGGGACTACGTGGGGCAGCGCCTCGTGGGCGCAACCAGAAGAGCAGAGTGCAGCACGCTGACCCCCTTGCAGAGTGCAAACACCGGGCAGCGCATGCACTTACTCTGCGGGTATTTGACGGGTGGGTAGTAGTGGGCAGATGGAACGATAGATGTGGATGTTGACCATGTCCCGCAGTCCTACATGCCAAACGTACGTCGTGTGCCTGTCCTGGCCAGCGGCCACCAACGTCAAAGACCCTGGCATCGGATGCCCCAGGATGTGCGGGAAAAGGGGGATAATGGGAGGTGAGCGCGAAGGCGGTGATGGATGGAAGATGGGGGCATGGGCCATCGAGATGCGGGATGGATTCTTTTGGGTTGGCCCCATGTGGTCCATCATTTCATATCCCAAGCCAACGACCTTGCAGGTACGAGAGCCCGCAGGTATTTTAGTCGATGCAAACTTATGCGCCCCCCACTTACCGTGTGATGGAGTGCAGCGCAGTGGTTGGCGCCGCGACCATGGGCTAGAATACGACCTGGTGGGATGGGTGACGGTGCCATGGAGCATTACATAGATGTTGGAGAGCATGATGACGGTATCGCGCTGGCCAAGATGTCGAGCTTGACTCGCACTTAGCAAACTTGTTGCCTCACACTCGATGTCTGGGACGAGGCGATGCCTTGGCGCCCAGCCGTTCGTGCCGGCCTGGCAACCTGATTGGCAGATGGGGCCTGGGCCACCAGCCAACCTGAGGCGCGAATGTTGGTGACGGTACCGGAACAAAGCAGCCCGTCGACATCATCACGGCTGGCGCCATGGACGGGTCTGCACTGCACACTCGTCTGGAGCCACACGCGGCTGCACGTTTCGCGGGTTTGTGTGCCAACCTCCACACCGGCTTCACCTCACCAACGATGTCACCCACTCTCCGGTTTCTCACCCCCCTTTCATCATAGTCTCTTTCCGCTCTCAACTGCCATGATCCAATAACCTACGCCAAGGCTGCCGCGCACTCTGCCAATGGCTTCACTTGTTCCAGTTGGAAAGCTTGATCAGTCTCCGAAGCAGCGGAGGAATGTGACCCTTCTCTATTTTTCTGCTGTCGCCATCGTCGTATCCGAGCCTCTCTGACGCTCCACACCCCCTTTTGACGTTGAGCTACATCATTTAGCACTTCTGCTCACGCCTCACAGACCAGCTGCCAGCGCCGCGCCACATCCTACTAGCTTTCTCGCGGAGGGTCGATGCCCCATTTTTGTGTGGGCTGAGGTACTTCTGTTGTATCGCTTGCCGTATTATCTTGTATGCCGTTCTTTTCTCATACAGACCCTCAGTCTTAGCTCGATCGCCCAACAGCTGGGACTCGTCAGCGCTTCATTTCCAGCCGTCCATGGCTGACAGCGCGGGAGCCAGCCTCGGCCGCATCGGGTACCCGAGGCTGCGAGAGCATTTCAACTTCGGCCTTAAGCATGCACTTTGCTTTTTGCTTTCCTAATTAGGCCATACTTTGGCCTCGTGCTTCAGTCGGAGGGTGAGGTCCACTAGGAATCGAGACTATCCCAACCATCAGACTGAAGAAAAGATTACTACTGCACAATACCGTCACCGCCACCTGCACCATGCCATCTTGTTGCCTCCGAGGCACTGCCGAGGACAGATGATACCTCGACATAGACTCGAGTAATTCAACCAATCCAAGCCGCGGCCACCCTACTCTAGGACGACCTTATGCTTACTTGCCTCACCTGTAGGCGGACATGTTTGGTGACAAAAACAGGCTTCAGCCGTCCGGATATATCCCTCATTGGACTAAGACTATTATTATCAACCGGATAGCTTAACCGCTTCCGCCGGAAGTACCTCGCTTGCGCGATTCTGTCATCCGCGCTATTTCCTCTCATGGGGTCAATTGCCACTGACCCTTTCCCATTGTGAGGTCTTTTTTGCATGTGGTTGTGTTCCCAACTTCCAAGGTGCCGTGGCTGCTTTTGCCTGTGCCTCGTCTAAATATCCGGACGTTGTCAGAGCCTGGTGTTGCTCATGCGCAAGGCTGCAAAGATCCTGGCACGGCAGATGTCATTCGCGGGGTGGGCTGGGCTGGCGTCGATGATGGAGCTGGAGAATCCAAGGGTGGCCAACGTTGACGATTGCTGGACTGTACAGCGTACCCTCGCAGCCCTACCGTTCACTCTGGATGGCTTCTCCCTTGAGGGTTCTGTTTCCTTGGGTTGACCACCTTAGCAGCGGTGCCTTGGCACTAGATCGCGAATCCACGCCATGCCCCCCCGTTGTCAAGGGACCTTCTCTTGTTCCCGAGAAGACCCCTACCGAGCTCACTCAAGCGCGAGGGAACCGGGGGGAGAGGGAGCCAACTACCCGCCACACTCACACTCCATGCCGTGTCGTTCAACCCAACCACTCCCTTTCGTCCCATCGAAAGCTGCTGCATGCGACCAACTAACGGCCATGCAGCGTCACAGTCTAATGACTACTTGCTGCCCACTATCTGACGAGCCCGTGTGCCTTCAATTTCTCTACATGCAGCGGCATCCTTCGCCTGGGAGAGGTGGCCCCACCCATGGGAAAGTCGGTCAGGGATATAGCCCCACCATCTCAATATCTGGACACCCTCATCCCGGCTGCTGTGGAGACTCGTCTATCCCTTCTGAGACTGGAGGCCTTCCCCCTGTCTTGATGGCTTGACATTCATCAGGTACGCAGTTGCTACTGACAAGGGATACGGCCGCCATCCCCGACAGTACGTAGCACGAGGCGTGGAACAGGCTAAGAAGCTGCCGGTAAGGGCTTTCCGCTTCCACGGGGGGCCGGGAGGGCAACGCGGCGCACAGAGATTGACCAGGGGGCAGTGCAGGGTTCGCTTGAGCCAAAGACGACCCTTTCTGACATTTGAACGCCGGGCCCGAGTTGATTTCCGGAATAGTCATGTTGAAACTTGTACATTGTCGCTAACTGCCGACCTGATTCTGCTCCACCACCTCAACGGAAGAGATTGTACGCGACTCTGACAGATGGTGACGATGCAGCTACCCTCGTGTTGGGTTTGATTCAAACACTTCGCGTCATTAACCAATTCAGTATTAGCGTTTAAAGATTTCCGATTCGTGGAGAGTTCTATAGGCCCAAATGGATGCAATGAATAAGGGCATATTTACAAGTACTCGAACGATTTCGCATTTGATATGTAACCTTTGCGGTCCCGCTACTGTCAGATCTTTTGCCCGACGCGCGGCATTTTTGCTCATCTCCGTCTTGGACATTCGCTTATGCGCAAGGAGGTTTTAGTGTTTGTTTCTCGTGCCTCCATTTTTGGTCGACGAGTGTTGTGTGTAGTCTGGTGATGAGGTGTCGTTGAAGTTGTCTGCATCGCAATGCACAAGTTGTCAACTGCAGGGTGTGAGAGGCTGATGCACAGTCCCTCCACCCTCCCTTGTACCCCATTCAGGGCTCTTCACCATCCTTATTGCCATCCCTGCTGGTGTCTCCCAGGCAGATGGAGCGTGAAGACCAAGTCCTGGTCGCGTCGGGGATTTGGCGTTAGCCCTCGTACCCCCGACAAAGCAAAATCGGGACGCTCACTGGGGAGTCACTCTGCCAGCCATGATGCCTGCTCCCAAACTTCACCAGCGTTCGTCGTGCACCTCCCAGCCCTTGTCCATCTTGCGTCTAACGCGTCTATTCACACAAGGATATTCTCCAGGCTACTGAATTACACAAACCAAAAAAGTGAGACACTCCTCGCAAAGGCTACAAGACCAGCGTTTGGTTGCATGTAACGAGTGGATCTGAACTGCAGACTCTCGAAGAATTGAACAGGGCGATTATCGCCTGTCACCACCTCATGACGTACCGTACTAACGGCGCATTGGGCAGGGGAACGGTTTGCCGACGCATTGTAGGTTTGGGACTTGTTCGTTTCGATATCATCAATGTCGTTGATGAAAGTGATGGGGGGTGTGTCCGGTGGGTGCAACACTCCACACAGCATCGTACTGGTTGCCCATCTAATCTCGAGTACGGAGTTCCCCGTACGAGAGGGGACAAGACTGGTCAGTGCCAAGGGGAGTCTAATATCGACTAGGGTCCCTATATGCGGAAGAAAAAAGCAGGCCACGCTTACATGAAGGGCCCACAGTTATTGAAAGGCTTTGAATTTGGAGTCTTGAGCCGAAGATCCTTCGAGAGCTTGCTTTTTTTGGTACCTTTACCGTGTTGGCCATTCAGGTCAGTCTCCTGCGCGACCGGATCGCTGGAGGAGCAATCCGACCGGTCCAGCCACCGAGGCTGCAAGACGCCCGAGTTGCCCGGTACCACATCTGACTTTCTGGTAGCCCGCGCCCGCGTCTTTAGGCATCGACGGGTGTCTGGCTTCTCTATTTTTCACTATGCCATTCTTTGTACATGAATGTGACGATCTGTGGCTATGGCTGGGTCTGGTTCAATTACCGCTAAGCGACCTGGCGAGGGTTGAATTTTGTGTCACGGACGCTCACCAGTGGATCAAGCCGGACCCCAATTTAGACAAGTTGACAGACATGTCAAATTTGACACGCGCTGTCTTAGTCTTCATTCATGGCGCTGCTAATGGACGAAATCCCATGGAGTAGTTTTGTTTGCCTTGGGAGTTCAAGACAAGTCTTGGACAAATGTCTCTTGCTAACTTAGAAACTAACGGCTAATGGCTTGGGGGAAAGCCGCTCCACCAACGCTACTCATCGACTTCGGATAAATGAATCTGAGTTGGGCAGAGGGCGCGCCATGGCTTCTGAGTGATATTCCGCGGTACGAGCTTGTGTTGATTTCTCTTGCTAACTCTCTCAGGAATTCCGTGAGGCGGTTGTGATGTTCTCCGCTCTCGCAGCCCCATCTTTGCCGATAGAGGAGGCGCGAGGCTAAATCTTCAGCCCGCTTCTGAGGCTTGAGTCCACTGTCTCAAAGCTTTGAGCGAGACAAGACGCAAAAGAATGGGGGTGAAGAGGCGGCCGGCTAGCCCACGCCATGTCTCATTCCCGGACCCTCCCAAAGAAGAAAGCATGGTCAACTTTGAAGCCATGTGGCAACCTCGCTCTGAGCCCAAGTCATGGACCCGTCTGTATGGACAGTCAGATCTGCGGAGATGTCGCTGCAGCAGTCATGGGTGAGGGGCCCAGGGCGCTCGCTGCCTCTGGGGCTTTTCAAGGCTTGGTCACGGTTTTTTAAGCTTTTAGAACAAGAAGCGGGTTTTGAGAGGAGCAGTGCACAGCGTTCCAATAGGAGAGCAATGTACAACTCAGCAGCACCACACCGCCGATTGGAGTAACATGACTGACTAGCTTGGAGATTTTGGGGTGAATGAATTGCTTTTGATTCATAGTCTCACTCTCTTCCGCGGAGTGAAGATTCTTGGTGTCTGGTGAGGCGTTCAGCCTTGGGAGAAGTGTTGGAAGCGCGCGCTGGCGCTGGCCAACGACGGTCGGCTGCGGAACCGTCCCGCAACGCTCAACAGCGACTGAGACATGGCACTTTGCCGACTTTGGTTCTTGGGTCCAAGGCCGGATCGCATTCCTCAAGCCACGCTTCTCGGCAATGGATGGTGGATCTTGAAGTGAAGGAGGGGGGACGCCACATAACTACGGCGTTGGGGATGAGGCAAGCGGCTCCTTGACATTTGGTTGAATGAATGCGCCAAGAGCCAGCCTGCGTATCTGCGAATTGCTAAAGAGGGAAATAGAGCATCCATTAGCCCTGGACGGCGAGTTGGTTCAAAAGCAGCCATGTGGGAAACTTGGCATTGGACCCCTGTACTTCTTCACGGCGCCTGTGAGTCCCCGCTTGGGGGGGGATGTGGCTTTGGCAAATTGTCTTGTGTCGATTCTGAAACTTGGGGACGAAGCCAGTCACTGCAATTGTGGCACGGCAAATGATCCTTGGATAGAGGAAAATTATCCAGCCCTTATTAAGCGGACGACGAGATGCGTGTTTTACCCCATTGGGCCAAGAACGAGGCTGACAGGACTAGGCAATGTCAACTTGTCTCCTCCGTTAATGAAACTCGCATAGTTGATCGGCAACGGGGAGCTCGGGTTGCATCCCACGCGAAGGAAGACAAGACTTTGAAGCTAAAAAATTCTCGACACGCGTTCATAATACGACCTGAGATAACGTAAGTCGCCGTACGGATACTGACAATGCATAAGTCCCGTATTCCCGCGGGCGCGCGCGCGCGAGACTAGCGTACGGCTTCACTCCCTCCGAAGAACGAGGCGCCGTCGCAGCAACGTCGCAAAGCGGTGCCAGCAATGGCACCATTCCCGCTGCAGCCACGGAGAGACAGAAGGGGGGCGTGCGCCTATGTATGTATGTAAGTGTGTGTGTGTGTGTGTGTGTGTGTGTGTGTGTATATGTATGTATGTATGTGTGGAGGTAGGTCTGGTCAAAGTGCACACGCATATGTAGCAATATGTGTAACGGAGCCGGAGGAGCAGTAGAAACAATGGGAAATGATGGGGTCCCAAGCGAGTACGAGTGTAAGCGTTGCAGCGGCAAAGGCGAGATAATACGAAAACAATACAAGGAGATGAAAGTTGAGACGAAAGGTCGCATCTCCTGGTACGCCCCTCTGTGCAAATGATGGTTTCGCCTATACCATTGGCGGGATGAGATTGCTCTCTCCCGCTCCAAGTTATGCACGAAACCCACTCGCACGACTGGGCAGACGCGCATCTATCTGCATAGACGTATTAACAAGACCGGACGTGCCCGTGATACATGGACCACAGCGCCATGGAACAAGCACGGTTGCATTCTCGAACAGACATTGCGGATCGTGCACACGCTGTTAGCGTTTAATTATCAATTAGCCTTCTTTCGATAAGAGAAAAGAAGGTAGTGCGGAGGAAGCGAGTGGGGGATGAAGAAATGTCTGTGTGGTGGTTTAGCGGTTACTAGGTAGTGTGTAGCACGCAAAGAAGAATGGGCTTGTGCGACGGGCTCATGTGACGTCTGGGCGGTTTAGGATAGATGGGCTAGACGGAAGCAAAGGAGGGGTAATGACGATAGGGCAGGCGGAGTGAGGGACGGCGGGTTTGGCCTTGAGGGCAGTTGATTATTATGATTGGCTTCGGCGTATGCGATGAAGGAAGGCATTTTTAAATATGGATGGAGATGTATTGGACTGGACTTGTTCGCTTTCGCTTTAACGCCGAGGCCGGAAGCACAGGCTGTTGAAACGAAATCCATTCCGGATGATGCGGTGCGGGCAAGGAAGGGAACGTGCGTGTGACGTGCCTCGGGAGCAGGTGCATTGAGCGCAAGCTGTAGAGGAGGGGGAGGTTTTTTTTTTTCTTTTCTTTTTTTCGGCTTGTATGATTTGACTGATGATGATGGTGGTGGTGAGAATTTGGTGCACAAGTTGGAGAGTGGAGAGAGTGGTCCTACCCTGTACCAGCTGGAATGCAAGACACCGTGAATGGAAGCAGAGGATTTCGCATTGCAAGGCAAAGAAGAGGGACACATGCTCGCCCGTGGTGCTTCTATCAATAGCTTTGGTGTTACGAACCACAGAGGAACAAGCCAATGCCTTTTCTTACCGCGCGTTCCACCAAAAAAAAAAAAAAAAAAAGAAAAGAGAAAAGGGAACATACAGCACACACACACACACACACATCTAGGATACATGCGTACATACATGTTGGGGCGTCACAGAAGAATGATGCCTGCTTGCTGCAAACCAAGGAAAAAACAAAACACCATCTCGCATCTCACTGCCAAGTAAAAATGTCCGGTTCGACCTGCATTTGCATGCCTGAGCAGTCTGCCGATCCCGTCAGACAGGGCTGCACAAGGACAAGCCGGCATGTGTAATGTGTGATGTGGATGGATGTGTATGTATGTATGTGTGTGTTGTATGTATGCTTCTTCCTTTGCCTTTGTTTTTCCTTTCTTTTCTTTTCTTCCGCCTCACTCACGCCCCCCCCCCCTCCTACGCCCCCCTCCAAAATGATATGTGACGTGACACTCGCATCACGCATACATGCTGCTACTGCTGCGACTTGCTGCTGGGCACCCGCAAACTCGTTTCTCTCCTCCCCCTGCTCTGCTCTGCCCTGCCCTGCCCTCACCATCACTACCACCTGCATCTCCTGTCCTTCCCCCCTCCCATACCTCTTCCCCCCCTTCTCACCCCCCGTCGTCGGGCGCGCCCTCCCTCAATCTGGGGCATACAATCCCTGACCTAGGAAGAAGGGGGGAGGGGGGAAGAAGAAGAAAGGGAAGCGTTCCCTGGTACCCGGTATCATTTCGAGTTGTCGCACACGGAGTAGGACGGCAAATGTGGTTTTCACTTCAATTTTTTTTTGGTTTTCATTTTTTTGTCTTTCGCGAAACACAGAATGCAGATTAAAAAAAAAGCAAGTAAAACAGAATAGGAGAAATGCGACTAAGAAAAAAAAGAAACAAAAAAAGGACACATGATCTCATCATCGAGATGCGTGCATGCTTGTGTGTACATGAGTCATTACCAATCGATGTGCAACTATTTGACAACAAGAAGGTCGCTGAGCGATGATCATGACGTGGCTATGCCTATACGAAACCTCATGCTTTTCGGTCCGTTCTATGAAAATCAACCTTGGCACCCAGCTGTGTCTTGCTGCATGTTACACCAAGTCAGAAAAAAACATGCAGCATATTCATCACCACAGCTTACTTGCAACAATCTGAGTCCCTCTCAACACCCCGTTTTATTTGTACTATGTTTTTTGTATATCCATAATGCCTCGCCAGTTTGTCCGTCTTACACATAATCGTAAATACAAAAATCAGAATAGAATATAATAGAATAGATATGAGATGGCCAAATAAAATCACCCAAATGAATCGCTTATCCTGCCACTTGAAATGCCTGAAGCCTGCAAATACATGTTTTCGACTCAATGTCAAGTCAAACAATTTTCTGTTTCTGAAATCAGTAGTGATGGCGGTGATGATGGTGGTGCTCCTGGTCATCCTCGTCCCTGTGACGCCGGCGCCGTTCGCGATCACGATCGTTTCCCCTGTCTCTATCTCTGTCTCTGTCTCTGTCACGGTCGCGCTCGCGATCTTTAGTATCTTCATCATGACGGCGGTGACGATGCTTTCGCCGGTCGTCTTCCTTTTCGCGATCTCTATCCTGATCACGCTCACGCTCACGTTCACGCTCACGATCGTCTTCTTCATAGCGACGGCGTTCTGTATTATTAGTTAGCATGCTTGTAAATGCATAGATGTATTATATTTGCAACAAATGTGAATGAAATGCAACCACTTACCTCGTAGAACCTGAGTTGCCGAGGCGTATGCCTGGATCTCTTCTTTGCTGAGGACTCGAAGGACAATGACAAAGTCGTCACGCACCTCGAACCTCTCCTTGCCGATTGTCAAGGCCTCGGGGTTTACAACCTTGCGACTGATCTTGGTCCATTTGGCACCGGCTGGCACTTCCTTCATCTTCTTGTCTTCCTTGTGAGGCGCAACACCTTCGCGGAGGGGGTTGGGATCCTCTGGAAAGCTAACCTTTGGGGCCTTGAGAATTCCCTTCAAAGGTTTTTCGTCCTTCTTATCACGAGGAGGGGAGACGACGCGGACTTGCTTCTCCTCGGGAGCGGCCACGGTAAGTTCGCGACCACGAGTTTCTTCTCCAGGAGAAGAGGCAGGTGTCGTAGATGCAGATGCCCGAGTGGGCTTGGACTCCGCGGGGGAAGATTCCCTTGCGGGCTTAGATTCTGTCGGGGACTTTGCTTCCTTGGTAGATCTGGATTCAGGAGGGGACCACGAGTCCCTCGAAGACCTGGTCTCTCTCGCTGGAGAAGGTGATCGTGAACGGACCTTGGTTTCAACTACAACCGGTCTCTCCTTTTCAGGTTCTGCAGTCTTCAGGGCAGCAAGCTGCTCCTGGAGGTGCTTGAGTTCAGCGGCATCGTTGGGATCAAATACACTGGAGCTGCGGAGACGTCGGGTGGTTGTCTTTTTACCCTCATCAGAGTCGGATGCCGAGATGACGGCCTCGCCGTTCCTTCGAGACTCGTTTCGAGAGTCAGTTCGGCTCAGTCTCTTGGTTTCGGAGGCATCCCTGGAGCGGGAGCGGTTTCTGTCATAATCCCGGATTCGGGATCGGTCTCTAGACGATCTTGATCGGTCACGATCACTGTCTCGCCTTGGCTCGCGGTCATCATCAGAACCTCGTCGAGCTTTTGGTTCTTCTTTAGAAGGCTTGTCGTTGCTCTTAGACAAGGGAGTGATGCCAACAGCGACAGCAGCAATACCGAGACCTGATGTGATTTTATCACGGAACCGAGAGCGTGCTTTTTCTCCTTCCTCATCGGCTCTCTTGCTACCACGTCTCTCGCGACGGGAGTCACCTAAATCAGTGCGGCTGCGTCGTCGCTCGTTATAGTCTAATTCATGGTCACGAGAGACGTCTTCGTCTGAACGCCTCTTGGGCTCATCGACCCTGTATGAGTCCCTTCGGTAGTCATGGTCATCAACAGTATCTGTTCTGATGCCGAAACCACGAGTTGCCACCCTATCATCATGGAAGTATAGGGGTTGGGTTTCATAAGTTTGAGCTTCGTATGACTGTGAATCATACGTCTGCGGCTCATACGTGAGAGCTGCGGCTTGAACTTCCGGTTCAACCGCCTGCTGGCGAAGTTCGCGTTGGTCGCGCTGCTCCCGCACCATCTTGTCGTCCTCAAGGGTGCGGTAGTAGTCATCATGGTGCTGTGATCGGGGAGTCGCCTCTTGGTAAAGGGAGACGGGTCTAGGTCGTCGCCCCTCATTGCTGAGACGTCTTCCCTCGGTGGTGGTAGAAATTACAGGCTTGGCTGTTGAAACCGCATCTGGGATTGCTTGAGCAAAAGGTGGAGCATCGCGAGGGGTCTCATATGCCCGAGGGATCTTGTCGAATCCTCGAGTGCTGGGAGGGGGACCTCCGCGGGTTTCAAGCTGGCGGGTGGTGGTGATATAATTGCGGCCCTGATCGGGGCCCGTGTTAACGTTGAGAGTTCGCTGATCAGCATTATAGTTTATATTAGGGCGATAGTATTCGCGGTCGAAGCTCTGGCGCTTTTGGGACCGAGATGTTTGGGGGTGGTCAAGATCATAACGAACTAGCTCCCCAGCATTGGTGTACATGTATCCATCGTCGCCATAGTCGATGGTGGCCGAGCTATGGCGAGGGTTGCTGGGGTAGACTACAGAGGGGCGAGTGCTGCGATAAGCTTCGGCCTGGGCCTGGCTGTCGAGGCGGTCTCTAATGCGAGCAAAGTCGTCGTTATCGTAGTGTTCACTGTAAGGACGAGCAGTGCTGCGGGAACGTATGGATGAGGCAGGCTGCGAGAATAGCTGCCCCTCGCTGGCCCTGAAATCGTCCCGGATTGGACTGTTGGAGCGAGCGTTGGAAGAATGGGAAGAAACGCCGTTGGGGCGATCTTTTTGGGTTGTCATGATGATGACGGGCGGACGACCACTTGCTGAATCAAGGGTTGATGAGCGATGACCACGGGTGACGTCTCGGGTCGTGGGTCGCTGAGAGCGAGGATCCTGAGTCACGGCGTAGGTCCGGGTAGTGGTTGAGGGGGAAGAAGAGGAGGAGGCAGTGGTGGTAGTAACGTATTCGCGGGGTGTGGCAGGCCCGGAGGCAGCAGCAGCACCAGCGGTAGCACCAGCAGCAGCAGGCTGCCGGGCGGATGAGGGCATAACGTGCATATCACCGGCATACAGCGAAGTGTAGCCGATGCTGGCAGGGAGCGAGGTCCTTGCAGGGTTAATGGTGGCAGTCCGTCCCGAGTGGGAGTGGCCGTGGTAGCGGTCCGACATGGCTGCGATAGTCAAGAGTTTTGGATTTCCACCGATGTTGAAGACTTTGGACGTCAATAGTTTGAAGGAGGCAGTCGACGCGGACTGCTCGGAGCCGGCCGCCACGTCACTAAGGCGACAAAACGGTAAAGGGCGGTTAAAAAAATGACCGGCCACGAACGCCGGACGAGATCTGGTGATTGTGGGAGAGAGTTGAGCGTTTGGGCCTGAGCTGGGGTGCGCTGTGGCGATGGTGGGATGACGACAAAAAAGTGCTTGAGTGTGTGTACAGTGACAAACGGCTGGTCGGAACCAACGAAGCCACGTGAGGAGGGGGCCAACTCCGGTCGTTGATAGGTGTAAGCACAATTTTATCAAAGGTATCGGAACCAACACTGGGCGGTTCGATCGCGGGGTAGTCGTTGCAAGCCGACTTTGCACTGGATATGGGACGGCCAGGCCTGGTGGGGTGTCGGCTTGGCGGATGCGATCAGTCGAGCGCAGCGAGCGATACAGGCAGACAGGCAGACAGGCAGACAGACAGACGGATAAACGAAATATCTGCTGTACTGGGCGGGTCGCAACGTACGTGTGTGAGACGCCTGCTCTCGTACCCGGGATCAAGGGATTTTGATAAGCGGTGCGAACCGTTGCGAACCAAATGAACAAGGCAACCGAATAACCAGCCAGTCAAGAGGTGGGTGAGCGAATGAATGAGCGAGTGTGGTGGTTGTGCGACTCGGCAGCCTTAGATCCGGGATGCGATGCAAGGCGGTTTTGGCGGGGCAGTGGCTTCCTTTGTTTGACGGATTCCACGGGGGCGGAGACGTCAAAGAATTGGGGGGAGAAGGAAACGAATTCTGGGGAGGTGTGGCGAGAGGGAAAGAAGAAGAGAAAAACAAGAATGATAAGGAGGAAAAAAAAGTATTATAGTGAATTGAAATGAACAACGGAGGTTGTATGCAAATATAGACCGGGATGCCCAGTCGTTGCAAGTTTTTTCTTCTTCGTCTTTCTCCTGTCTAGTTCCAAGATGGTTTGGAGCAGTGACAGCAAAATTTCTATTTCAGTGCCTGTGGCAGCAAAACCCGATTTGGGGTCGAAAAAAAGGGCTAACGTCGCAACCGAGAAGTGCGGCCGAATCAAGACCAAACCAGGCCAGTCTCGCGATGGGAATGGCGATGACGATCGTATGCAATGACGTGGGCCAGGCCATGCACTTGCACCTGTCAGTGCCAATTGTTCGATTGAGTTCCCAATCTCACTGACCAACCCTAACCAACGTCACTTCTGTCAGCAGAGGCCAGGGTCTGCTGTCTAAGCGCGCAGGTGGTTCGGTGCTGTCTGAGCCTTGGTCCTCCCTGTCCTGTGTCTGGGTAGGCACGGGACTTGTATGAACCAATGCTGAGCCGGGTGGCAACCCCGTCGCTGATCAAATCCGAGCCGTAATGAACTGACTTTTGCAGCTGAAATATGCGACCAGAGCCGCGATGTGCAATGCACCGCGAGTCACTGTATCGGCTTGTGCTCGCCCTGTGCTTTCAGTGGCCTGCCTCTGCGGCGCACAAAAGATGCGAGATGCAAGATGATGCTGGCCGAGACCAGGGGGGCAACCTTCAGTGGGTGACGCACCTCAGTCCGTCGGCTGCCGTTGAAAAGCTTGAAACCCGAAGCGAACCTGGAGCTGAATGGGTCTATCTTCGGTGAAGGTGGATACCTGACTTTCCGCGGCGATGGGAGCCAGACAGGCACCGGAGAACAAGCACTGGCCTGGTTCGTGGGTGGAGAAGAGTCCCCAAAGAAATAGGACTGATGGGCCCTCAGCGTTAAGCCGGCCAGCTGGAACTTGACAGAGCTGTGACCGGTCAGATCTGGGCAGAGAGCTGCTCTGAGGCTCTGCAACTCTGATCTGACGATGGATGTCTTGGACTTGGCAGAGAACACCAATAGCCAAATATATATATAGATAAGACAAGTGACCCCGCAAAGTCGTTTCCCAGTGTAGATGTCGGTGCCGTTTGTTGTCTTAGACCCGAGCTGTTCGGCTAGGTGGGCGATGACGTCCCACCCTCCAGTCTATCCGTTGAGTTGTCCGTCGTGGCGAAATCGAACCGCGCGACAAAACCTATGATCGAGGGCGGCCACAGTGATGATGACGGCAGCGCCTTTGATGTGCCCTGCAAGAAAGGTCTTGTGACGGGCCGGCTCGGAGTAGTTGCAGGATGTGCCAGGGTGAATGTTGGTGACAAGTGTCGAATGGCACAACAAGCCCGGAAATGATCTGTCTTGTGCGTGCGTGTGTGCGTGTGTGAAGCGGAATGTAGATCGTCTTGACCTTACCAGATGGGTAGGCAGATAACAAAGAGAAGGAGGGCAGATAATAATAGATGATTCTGGGTTCGGTTGTTTGCAAATCTTGCACAGTTGCTATGTGACTGATTGATTGTTGGGCATCAACAACTTTAGACATGGAAAAAGAAACGAAAAAAGTCTTCAAGCCACAGCAGAAAACGGTCGCTTGCTTTACTTGGTGTAAACGAGTCAAAAAAGAACCTTTCTTTTTCTTCTTCTGTTCTAGACGGGACAACACAACAAGGCAAAAGCAAAGTCGCGAGCGAGACCCAGCTTTTTGTCTTCCAATGAAGTAGTAGGCTGAGCACGACGGGGAGAGGAGGATGGAGACCCCCATGTCTCAGGTCTTCTTTTCTTCGCCGTCGCTCCTGCTCGAAAGCCGCCCAATGCTATCAAAAGATGCCATCTCCACCAATCCAGACCACCAGAGCCGCCAGCATGACACTGTGTCGGCCACGTCCGCTGCTCATCATCCCGTCCAAAACACCAAAGCCTCATCCTCCTGACCCCCATCAATACTTCGCCTTTAGCCCAGTCTATGCAACCATTGACTTGGGCGGCATCATCCTAGATAAACGCCACGCCCAAAATATGTCCGTCTCGGGTTGTCTGGAAGCGCCATCCCCCCGAGCACGGGAGGGAAACCCACCAAACCAAGTTTCAACTTCAGAATCCGCCGGCGCCATTGGCTACTTGTGCTTGTCCTTTTCAACCCGGGGGTGAAGACACACACACACATTCACTTCCGTGTACATGGGAGATGGATGGGTAGGGGTGGGCGCAGGGCTCCTTGGGCTGCTATGCCTTTCTTCTAGCGGCTCGATACCCAACCCGCCGATGTGACCTGAACTGACCGAAGTTAGAGTGCGATCCCTGAAAGATTGTACCCCCTCTACTTTTCCCCGCCATCTTTCAGCCAAATTATAAATAAATAAATAAATATTATACAAATAAAGTAAATAAGTAATTTATATGTGAGGTTTATTGTTATTTATTTGTTTTCTTTCCTTTACCATCAGATTGATCTCTTTGGGTGGTTGAGTTCCATGTTGCTAAAGGTAAGGAAGTCATAGGCGGGCAACCTTTCAAACGGTGTATTGTACAACATGAGCCCGGGAGAGCGACAGACTGCGGCGTAGCAGGTGGGCAGTGGCTGTCCGCTGGCATGGAGGCGAAATCTCATCTAATCTCATCCCGTGGATCTCAATGCATGTCTGGGGCAGGGACCGGACCTGTTGGCGCTCAACAACCAAACTAGGGATCACTCACTGTCTGCAAGAAAGCCCACTCACACGACCCAATGCTCGCTCTCACAGCAACTATTCGACTGGATAAACGGGGGACGGACCCGCAGTTGATTCCTCGTCTGCTCGCCTCGGGGAACCTTCACTGTTCAACACTTCAGATGTCTCCCGGATAGCTTCCTGTCCAGCCAAATAAGAGATCGGCGCTGCACATAAGGGCACATACATGCGCCGCGGGGTTGCGTCGCGGGCGGTTTCATCAGATCGGCGGTGTCATTCAGTATTCGCACTCTATCTGCCCGTCCGCCAAGTCCCGGCCTCTCATGTTCAGTGTTTGCTCCGATGCTGACTAGGTTCTTGTCTGTTGCTGCTGCTGCTCTGCCGGCATCTCTATTGCATTGCCAACGCAAACGCTACTTTTGGCTGAACTTGAGCTCCGGGCCCCGCCGCCCTCGCGGAGCCGCATTAACCACATCCGCTGGTGACGTTCGCTTTCTGCAATAGCAGCAGGACCCTGAGAATTAGCAGCAGTTCTTGTCTCACAGGTGGGCACACGCTCTTCTCTTTTCGCCCTCTGGCGTCATGCCGCAACGCAACGTCCACCAGACGGGAGAGAGGGAAAAAAAAACGAATGCGCGGGCGGGCGGGGACGTGCGTGTGTCGTTGCAAGCGACCAACGCCCAACCAAGCCCAAACAAGGCACGGTCTCCCGCTGACTTACATATTCACGACATCGACTAGAACAAAACCGAAGGCTCGAAGAATGGGCACGGGGGGCTGCTCCACAGCCGCGTCGCTTAGTATTGCCTAGCCTATCTCCATGCCGTTAATCCTAAAACGAAAGGAGCAGAAGAAAAAACCACATAGAAACTTGGTTTTTGGCCGGCGTCGGGCAGGGACAGCTAACCCATTTGTCGAGGGATCACCCCAGTTCCTTAGCTCATCCTCCTCCCCGACCGTGGTGGTAATGTGGTGGCCCTCTCTCCCAGCGGCCCTCGTGCCGTCTCGACTCTCTCTCCGCCTTTTTGCCCTCTGGGCAAACGACAGAGTAAAACGTCGCCGGGCCTGCTACTGCATGTTGAGCGTGATGCGTTGGCAATGTATCTCGCGGCTCCGAAGGACGATCACAGAGTCGAGGCCTAGATAGCGGCGCCTGTTCATGTGATTGCTGTCACCTGCGTGTTCGGAAAGGAGTGCTTTATTTGCTCGCCAGGTGTGAAATAATTGCCCAACAGCCAGCGGAAAGCACTGTTGACCCAGCGGGCGGGCATACAACACACCCGTTCCGTCTGTTCTTTGAGTTGGACCCTGCGTTTATGGACGCGGCTGGCCATTCCGGTCTCTTTCGGATTGGCCCAATTCGACCTATATCGCCGTCTCCTTCTCAACGTCTTCTCAATCGCCCCATAAACCACGGTATCTCGCATAGACGGCCTTTCAACCGCTTTCCGCCTGGGTCCTTGTATCGTGATTAAGGGCTTTGGTTCCAGTTTACACATGGCTGGCACGGTCTAGCGCGCGGGGACGAGTCAAGAAGTATCATTTAGAGCTCCTAAAGCGTAACTTCCAAGTCGCTACTGTCCTTCAGGCCGCAAGGTCTCCCATGCGTACTAGTCCGCTATTGCTATGCTCCGCAAATCAGCCCATGCTTCATCATTCTCTCTCAGGTTCCAACAGTTCCGTATTCCTTAGTGTCTTCATCATGCGTCCAAGCTTCCACTTGGAGCCCGTCTCGCCCGTCCCTCTGACAGAGTGCCTCGGCCGAAGCCGCCGGCCGGGCTCAATTGGGGACAACCCCACTGATTCTGCTAAACACTCTTTACGCCATGTTTCGATGGTACGTAGCAGTAGGGAGGAGTTTATGCCAGAGAGCCCATGGGATCCCATAGAGGAAGGGTGACGGGTTCTGTCTTCAGCACATCCCTGATGGCTTTGCTGCAGAAGCGGAGGTCAATGACGGCCTGGTAAACAAACTCGTCCATCCAAGCATCGCTCATGACAAACCATCCCTTGTCGCCAGCGTTTGTTCCCCAGCTATTCTGTACTCGCCATCGTACAGACTTGCCTGTCTTTTCGTCGACGTGGACAGCCGTCAAAACCATGGCATGTGTCATCTGACTTTCTCCAGTCATCAATCTCTCACCCTTGGACATACCAAGGAGACTCGTGTTAAAGCCCAAGTCGTAGTCGTAGAGATCCAAGTCCATAATTCCAGACCCAGAGTTGCTAAACTTGCCGACGTCACTACCAAAGAAGATAGGAATGCCTGCCTTGAGCATTTTGATGCAAGCTCCCTTCATGGTATCCATGTCAACGTTGACATAGGTGATATTGCGGCCACCAACCACGTTGCCGAGTCGAGAGACTGTGAGAAGAGTCAAGTCATCATGTCGAGGATCATTGACCAGAGAAATCCAGTTCGAAATGGCATTTGATGTCGCAAACTTGAAGTCAGGACTGTAAATGTCTGTAGCAAAGTTTTTGGGTGTGGTCTTGAGTTGGTGAGCCTTGCCGTCTTTGTCATTGTACTGCCAAGTAAAGGCCTCCTCAGGGTTCGGGGGAGGTCCCAGGAGCAGAGTTAGGATGAGTGAAATCTCACGCATCATCTTCTCCTTGGCCGATGACAAAGCCGTGGCAGAAACATTTCCAGAGTTGATCATGCCCCGCAGCCTCAAAGCAAACTCTCGGAGCTTGGTTTTGACGACACTGTTCAAGACGCTCGAATTCATAGCATTCCAGCTATCAGGGTAGAGGGCTTGGGGAACGAGGCCGTATTTCTGAACCAAGTTGTAAACCATGTCCCACTGACCTCCGTCGGATACAAGATCGCCGAGGAGAGTCTGGACAACGCGTCCCTCCAGATCCTCGGACGCAGTTTCAATGATCTGTTCCAGGAACCAGTTGGACTTCTCCAACTTATCCCAGAAGAACAGATAGGACTGAGAAAGCTCAAAACTCTCCAGGTTGTATCGCTTCATAAGCGCAACTCGGAAAACGTTGGTGGATGCAAAGAGCCAGCAACGGCCACTCGAGCGCTGATTTGTAATTGGGGCACCCTCGAAAGGGATCTTGATATTGAAGATCTGTTGGTCTGCAAGCTCGGTCGGCAGTGAAGTGAGAATCTGTCTGGGGTTCTCCCCCCTCAGAGCTGTGAGAGCAAGCCTTGCAGAGAAGGCCAAAGTTAGCTCATAAGCACAAGAAATGATCCAAGAGGACATGGGACTCACTTGTTCTTGGGGTCTCTGAGGATGTCGGTCTGCCATGATTGCAGGGTGTGAACAGAAAGTCCCTCGGCATCCCGGATCAATGGGCCAAGGAACTTCTTCTCTTCGTCAGTCGTCACTTCGACGTAGCCATCCTGCACCTGGAGGCTGCGAAGGCGCTCAAGGACAGCCTTCTCATGCATGGTGGGCTCGAGTGGCTTGGATTGTTGACCGCCCATGATGATCTATGGCAGTGGTTCTGGAGCTATATTTGGATGGTATCTAGGGGTGGAAATGGCGTCAGTTGGTGAGGAAATAGAGCGATAAAGAGAAGACTGAAGTGAAGAAGAAAGATAAAGACGCAAAGTCCAAGACACGGGAAGCTCCAGCTAGAGGTCAGCGGGAAGGTCGAGTGACCTCGTGCAACACGTGCAGCCCATATTCATTATCAACCCGCGAACTTGCGGCAGTGTTCCGACAGCTAAGTGCCATTATAGGTCTAGTTGCATATGACGCCAGCCGCCTTGACGGAGGGGTTGTCTCGTGACAAGCCGCGGGAGCCGATTAACCCCGGATCAAGACAGCTATGTATATCCCTTGCAGGAAGCATGGCAAGACCAAGTATTAGCAAGGCGAATATTGATTAACCATCATGCTCGGAAAGAGAAGGTCTTAGGAAAACCAAGCCTCAAATGTTGGACGAATGCGTCAAGATAAGCTCATCAACCCCAAATTCAGGACAAACGTGGGGTCGTGGGCTTGAGGGAGGCTGGTTCAACATTGGCAATCTGGGGGAGCGTTTCCGAAAAGGGTTAGCATAGTGGGAACGAGAACCCGGATAGCGTCACTGCAAAACAACCTTGATGGACCAGAAGCGATTACAGACAAGACAAGATACGATTGAGATATGGAATCAATTGTCAAATTACTATAGTTCATGTACAGAACTTCCCATCTACTCAAAGACTCCATATTTCCCATTTCCAACGCAAGTACCTAACCGTAACCCGATAGCTAACCGCTTTATACAAATCCCATGATACAAACTTTGCGGGCGCCAAGACAACCTGTCCTCTGCATCGAGGAATCAGGAGCATTGTCATGACTCATCTTGGGAAGAGTCATGATGCGGCCTCTAGAAAAATTGACACGCTTACAGGTGAGAACCGTGGACGACCTTGAGGTCGACAGCAAGCTCACGACCACCGTCGTTAAGGACGAGGACGCGGACGCTGCCGCGGCCAGACTCGAAAGCGTTGGAGAGACGGGAGAAGAGGTTAGACTGGTCAATGACGGGGAGGTTGGTCTTGACGTCACCGGTCTCAGTCATGGCGGTGACCTGGCCGTCCTGGATGTCGAGAACGCGGTACTGCTTGAAGACAGGGCCGAGCATGGTCTGGACAACAACGCTGGGGGCAGGGTTGGAGATGAAGGAGGACTCCTCGTGAAGCTGCTTGGTGAACAGATCAACACCAAGGTAGCGGTACTGGCCAGTGGCAGAGGAGGTAGAGATACGGATGACCTGGCAGGGGCGGCCCTGGAGCATCAGGAAGTCACCCAGACGGATGTGGTTGCAGGGGATAGTGACGGTGTTGGGCTGATAGGCCTCAGCGGAGTCACCGGGGCGGGGGCGAGGGCCCTCAGCGAAAGCCTCGGAACCAGAGCCGCCCTTGCCAGAGAGCTTGAAGGAGCCCTGGCGGAAGGAGTGGAAGTGACCTGGAGATGAAATTAGATGTGAATTGAAGAATCGAATCAATTGAGCTTACCGTCCTCGTCGTAGTAACCCATCTTGTCGGATTTCTTGTTGCGGAACTTGGAAGAGTCTACGTCGGTGTCCTTGGTGATCTTAACGTCCTTCTGGTAGTAGGCAGAAGGGCGAGGAACGGGAGTGTCGACGGTGTACTTGTCGACCTTGGAAGAAGAGGAGCGTTGGAACTTTTGAGGAGCAGAGGCGCGACCGTCTACGGCGTAGTCGATCTCGGTCTTCTCGTAGGACTTGTACTTGGGGTGAGAAGGGCGTCCGTCAACAGCGAAGTTGTTGATCTGAGTCTTCTCAGTCACAGAGTACTGGTTGGGGCGGGAACCTTGAGCAGCGTAGTTGTTGATCTCAGTCTTCTCAACCTTGGTGAGGTGGGAAGGACGTCCTGCAACAGCGTAGTTGTTGACCTGGTAGGTGTCGGTAGACTTGAACTGCTGTTGAGGGGGAACGTCGACAGCAGGAGAGAAATGTGCGTGAGGGCGGATTCGCTCGCGGTATTGGCGCTCAGCGAGGTCAATGGGGGTGGAGTAGTAGGGATGACGCTTGGTGTCGATCTCTACGTGGGAGTGAGAAGTAGTGTATTGAGAAGGAGGTTCAGGTCTGCAGCCATGGGTTAGTTGATGCTTCTGTATGTAGACGGCGTCTCATATGGCAACCGAGTCCCCACCCCCTGAGAGGGTCCACTAGCCAGCCTCAGGCCAGCCCTCGGACCAGTTGACTAGGGATCCCAGGGTTGGTGGCCAGGGATGGGAAAAGCAAATTTGGGGGATGTGGGTCGGGTCGGATGGGCTGGGCTCAGCCAAGCGGGGTGTGTGGATAGAGTGTGGTGAGATGGCTGGGGGATGCATGGGGGGCTGACGCGCGCTTGCGCATTGGATGGACCAGCAACCAAAACAACCCCGGCCAGGCCGCCAGTTGACTGAGAAAAGGGGCCCAGGCGTTGTTTGTTTTGTTGTTGTTGCGGCGGTCCGTCCGGTGCTGATCAATTGCGGTCGGAAGGGGAGGAGGTTGGAAGGGGAGAACGGCCGTGTCCGAGTAGCGAAAGTAGCGACTGCATTGGCGACGCAAACGAACAGATACTCGGAGCTCGCCAAATGCGAGGAAGTGCGTCAGGGAGACAGAACAAAATAAACACATACCGGTTGTGGTGGTGGTGGTGATGGTGGTGGTCTTCGCGGATGATTTCCTCGTGCTTGTACTTCTCAGTGTGGACACCGGGACGGTGGTAATGATCTTCTTCTTCGGTCGTAATTCGGACCTCTTCTTCACTGTAGCGGTCCTCTTCAGGCTCCTCTTCAGGCTCCTGAGTAGTAACTACTTCAGTGGTGGTAGAGTGAGAAGAGTATTCACCTTCCCGTCCGGGCTTTGGTGGTTTGACCTCAACCTCTTCGTGAACCTGAACCTGTGTTGTTGTTTCTGTCTGTGTCTGGGATTGGTGGTCCCGATATGTCGATGGGAAAATAGAAAAAGGGACGGGGACGCGGGCCTCAAAGTCCAGATTGACGACTTTTGACGCGAGAGAATCTTCTCATACAACCTTCCGATGCAAAGCTCGAAAGGAAGATAAGAAGAATCCTCTGGCTCTTGTTTCTTGAAACAAAAGTCGAGAAGGGGAAAAGAGTAAGATGGCAAGCTGCGGCCTTCTTGGAGTCTTTCCTGAGGATTCTGAGGATATGAAGCTGATGCGGATGTAGATAATTGGAGGGAAGGAGAGGAGGGGAGAAGAGCTCGGCTTTTTGAAGACGGGGGCGGGATTGGATGGGCTACCCGTGTGTTGTGAGCTACATTGCACCGACGGTTGTTCCTCTGAGTGTCCAGTCGGCCAGTCGACCAGTTGAGCAATGCTCCACCGAGCTCGTCGCAAAGGGTGTGTCGATTGCCCGACCACTTCGACTCTCAAACCCTCCGCCTCCAGTCGTTCTGTTTACGTCCCCGGGGTTGCCTTGTTTACTTGCATCTGAAGAGGTTAGCAAGTCCAATTAGCCCCTGCGTCGGAGCCCCACAAGCTTCCCTACACGCCCCACCACCATCAGGAACAAAACAGGGCCGAGGAGCGAAATTTCCCACACAGAGACATGATTGGGCCTGAGTCTCAGTACAGGCATGCCGCTTTTGCCAGCGCGGGAGAGTTTGGGATTGAGTGCGACCGCGAACCACAACCCCAGGTGCTTTGGGCAAATGGCTCAACGAACCGCTCATCATAATGCGGAGTTGTATAATCCAGCATAAAAGCTGTATTGTCCATCACGTGTTTGCCCCAAGCTCCCGAGCTTGTCGCGAAGCTCTCCTTAAGGCAGCAACAAGACTAATTCCCATCGGTTCCGGCGGTGGAACTTTTCAACCCATTGCCCGTCTCACCTACAGATAAAACCAGCATTGCGCAGCTTCCGACAGCTCCCCCCAGCTCCTGATGCTAGCTCTGGCCAGTCACTAGCCAGCTTGCGCCAAGCCCCCGACAGCTACCGCCCTGCAGCTGTCCAGCTTTGCCAGCTCTCAGCTCCCAGCTTCGCAGCTCAGACGCCTCCGCTTCGCCTGATGAGACGAGGCCCCCCGGCCAGCACGCCTGAAGGGGACCATTCCCAGCCACTCACCATCGCGGCCGCTTGGGAAATGGCAGATCATCTGTCGCCACCGTCCATCCGCCGTGGCTGGTGGCCTCCACGAACGAGATGAAAACAACACAGTCTGGGGTCCGACTGGGGCGGCTGGCCTCATCCCCCATTTGCTCAACCCGACTGCCATCCTGCCGAGGGAGCAAATTTGGCTTGGCCGTAGCTGCACGAGTGACCAGTGGCACAAGTCATTTAGCGCCACTGGCAACTATCGCAATAGCTCAAGTGGGGCTGGCCAACCTCTCGATCAATTGGTACTCTCGGCTGACGGAGCCCCATCCGGTCAGAGCTCCACGTATGTATGACGGATCAGTTATGACACGGTCGGTGAATGTTGCTCGACTCAGACACAGACCGTGTTGGGACATTCAGCTCGCTTGAATGCAGATGGCTTGCTGAATTGTCTACCCTGCAGTCGGCGGTCTGTCAAGATCAATTGAATGTGGTGCTGTCACGGCCAATTGCGCTGGCAACTCAATTCGACGCGAAGGTTGTCATCAAGATAACGCGTGGCTGGGAGGTGTTGATGGTGGTGACGGGCCAGCGCCTATTGGCTCCCATGTGATTTTCCCCCCAACCTCCCCAATAATCCGTCTTGCGCCAGAAGAACCTTGAAGCTCGGCCCAGCTGCAGCGCGCAGCGAGCGGTAAATCAGGCATCTGAGAACTCGTAATGACGGCGATGCGATATCGTGGAACATCATCATTGGGCCTCTCCCTTGTCTTTTATGCAAGTACATTATTTAGTGTACGCCGTGTCAGCCAGGTCGCACTCGCACAAGAACAGCAGGGCGCCATGGCTTGTGGAGCGCGACCTTCAGTCTCAGATGGTGTGCAGTGTTCGGACCTTTCGATCCAAGGACGTGTCAGAGTCGCCGGTAAATCAAATAACGATTGAACTTGGCCCTTACGGAAACTCAATGGGGTCAATGTTGGCCTGATCCGGGGGGGGCCTCGGTAAGTCCATATTTCCTTTTGCAGACGTCAATACGAACTTTGTTGTCTTGGCTTTTGGACCGTGGGACGCCTTGCTTAAAACGTCCAGTAAAAACATTCATTTGCGCTCGGTCAGCATATTTGAATTACAATCGCCATGATCACTGCTTGAGCAAGGCGTTTCGTGCAATGTTTCTGATGGAAGCGTGTTGACTCTCTTTTCCGTCAAGGAATCTTTTTTTTTTTTTTTTTGGCGCACAGGACACCCTCCCGATCCCGATCGCTGAACGCTCATATTACGTGTTCTATATACGTGTACGTACTTTCAGCAGAAACCCGACACGAACACTCAATAGTGTGCCGTGCCTAATGAGCCAAGAGATTTCCCAGGGGTCTGGCTTTCAAGTTACCGTGACAACCAGGCAGATCCTAGTAAAATAGCTGACATAATTCCGGATAGTGTGGACCAGGGACGGCCTCCAAAGTGCCTCAAGTGGTCTGGGGCTTGCTTGGCTTTCAGACGATCACAAGCTTCCTTCACTAGTCCTATTTGTCGCGTCTCATCTTGGCCGGCCGCGTGAGGACGTGGGTTGACGCGTTCAAGTTGGGACACTTGCTAATTTGCGTGCTTCTATTCTTGGTGCTTGTCCGATGTAACTTTCTGTGGTCCCAGCCATTGAGAGCAGTAGCTGCGTATTGCCAATTGACTCGTATGCATGCATGGGGGGTAAATTTATTCAACTTGGGAAAAAAATTCCACTCCAGTATCCCGCGGGAGGCGAGCGGCACAGTCGAGGCAGCGTGGTGTGCCAGTAACCAGAAGCCGAGCCAATCTATTGAATGCGGCGAGGATTGGTATCCCATTCATTCCACATCTGCCAGACAACAGACTGCCCTACTTCGTATCTGGAAAGTTAGAGGTTACGCCAAATGTCTTGCTTGCATACTCCGGCTCCGCTACTGTTGCCAAAATGCTACCGTGACATTTTATGCTTGGTTAGTCCTCTCTCTAAGTTCTCGGACCACATTTTGTGGCGTTAGATGGAGATGCTGGATGTGATGACGCCAACTCGTGCAGTTGCAGCCCACAGCAGCATTCCAATCACTGCCCAACAAAGGACGATTTAGTAAACCAGGAACAACTCCACTGCATTCAAATCAAGGCAGAAAAGGAAAAAAAGGACAAGTCACATCTGCTGCACTGTGCGTCACGATGCGACGCAGGCCCGATGTAAATTTTACCCGCAGCATCTTACATTACCCTACACTGCAAGCTGAAGTTATGTGGATCGATTGCTTTGCTGGCAGAGAGCACGTGACCGTGATGTCACTGATGAAGATTCGTGCCCCGCGATGACTGACAGCTGCCCCACGTTGACTTGCTTTGGGCGTCAATTTCACGTCTTCGGCACGGCACGGAGCGTCTGAATTAAGCTGGTTGGTCCCAGAAAGTGTATTACAGGATGAAGCAAAGATTTTCATCACTGGATGTCAAGGTGGGTGTGGCCATCTGGTGGTTGCTGCCCAGCTGTTGATCATTATCCCGCAGGTCATCGCCCATGAGCTCCAAGAGCAATTGGTGACTCTGCGACTGTCCAACGCATACGACCTCTCCTCCAAGATCCTCCTCCTAAAATTCTCGAAATCAGACAACAAGAAACAGCTCGTTATCGATACCGGATTTCGTTGTCACCTAACTGAGTTTGCTCGAACGACGGCCGCTGCTCCCTCTGCCTTTGTCGCTCGACTCCGAAAGTTCCTCAAGACTCGTCGGGTGACTGCAGTTAACCAGATTGGAACTGACAGAGTTTTGGAGTTCCAGTTTAGCGATGGCCAATACCGATTATTTTTGGAATTTTTCGCCGTATGCTTCCCGGTTGCCCTAAATGGTTGAGTTTCAGCATGGCTAAATTAAACAAATGCAGAGTGGTAACATAATCCTGACTGATGCCGACCTCAAAATCCTTACACTCTCACGAATTGTCCCAGAAGGCGAGGGCCAAGAGCCACAAAGAGTGGGCCTTCAGTACTCGCTGGAGAATCGACAGAACTTCTCTGGAATACCGCCCTTGACGAAAGAAAGAGTGCATGACGCGCTAAAAGCTGCTGTCGACAAGGCTGCAACCGCGGCCGCGTCGTCAAAGAAAACCAAAGGAAAGGTTGGCGGCGATTTGAGAAAAGCCTTGGCTGTATCCATCACCGAGCTACCGCCCATCCTTGTTGACCATGCTCTACAAAAGAATGACTTCGACACTACCAAGAAGCCAGAGGAGGTCCTGGCTAGCGAAGCGCTTCTAGATGATTTAGTTAACTCTCTTTCGGAAGCACGCAAAACTGTCGAAGATATTATAGGCTCAGCCAACTGCCCGGGCTATATTTTTGCCAAGCGCAATAAACCTGCAACCGAAACGGCGGAGCAAGACGATATACAATCCAAACGCCAAGGCCTACTTTACGAAGACTTTCACCCTTTCGTTCCCTACAAATTAAAGAAGGACCCCGCGATTGAAATTTTGGAATTCAAGAACTACAATGAGACAGTCGACGAATTCTTTTCTTCTATTGAGGGGCAAAAGCTAGAGGCGAGATTGAATGAGCGCGAAGCGACTGCAAAGCGCAAGCTGGAAGTGGCCAGGCTCGAGCAATCTAAGAGGATAGAAGGTTTACAAGAAGTACAGTCTTTGAACCTTCGTAAAGCTGCCGCAATCGAGGCCAATGTCGAGCGTGTCCAAGAAGCCATGGATGCTGTCAGTGGCCTGCTTAGTCAAGGTATGGACTGGGTAGATATTGGTAAATTAATTGAGCGTGAGAAGAAGCGACACAATCCTGTTGCAAAAGTGATCAAGCTTCCTCTGAACCTCGTCGACAATGTTATTACACTCGAGATTGCCGAGGAAGAGTTTGAAGAAGAAGAAGAAGATCCTTATGAGACGGATGAAAGTGCCTCAGAGAGCGATGAGGAATCGGCACCTGCGAAGGCGAAAGGGACGGGAAAGAATTTAACGGTCGACATCAACCTTGCTTTGACTCCTTGGGGCAATGCTCGAGAGTACTATGACCAACGGAGGACTGCAGCCGTTAAGGAAGAAAAGACCCAGCAACAGGCCACTAGAGCCCTGAAGAATACAGAGCAAAAGATTTCCGAGGACCTCAAAAAAGGATTGAAGCAAGAGAAAGCTCTTCTCCAGCCGATTCGTAAACCTCTGTGGTTCGAAAAATTCATCTGGTTCATATCATCTGATGGATATCTGGTTATTGGTGGCAAGGATGCGCAGCAAAACGAGATGGTTTACAAAAAGTACTTGCGAAAGGGAGACGTGTACTGTCATGCTGACCTACACGGGGCATCCAGTGTTGTCATTAAGAACAATCCTAAGACGCCAGATGCACCGATCCCGCCCGCAACCCTTTCGCAGGCCGGGTCTCTTGCTGTGTGCTCATCAGAGGCCTGGGACTCAAAGGCTGGAATGTCGGCTTGGTGGGTTAATGCTGATCAAGTTTCGAAGTCAACACCGACAGGAGATTTCTTGCCGCCCGGAAGTTTCAATGTAAAGGGAAAGAAAAACTTTCTTCCTCCTGCCCAGCTTTTACTTGGATTGGGTGTGATGTTCAAGATAAGTGAAGAGAGCAGAAACAAGCATGCTAAACACCGGTTATACGATGGCGACTTCACTGCTGGCAACGAAGCTGTCCAGTCTGAATCATTGCCTGAGAAGGAACAAGAAGATCTGACTGGGTTGGAAGAACCTGGTGAAGCCGAAATTAATGAGGCATCTGATACCGAGTCAGAAAGCGGAAAAGGCGATGGGGAACCTCGAACAAACCCACTCCAGGGATTTGGAACCGAAGGTGACGATGTTGGCGAGAAGGAGATCGAACAAGGTGTATCTGGACTTGATATCAAGAACGAACCTGAGCAAGAGGAGGCGTCTGAAGAGACACCCAAAGATGTGACCGATGAGAATGAACCCGAGCAGGCAGATGAAAAAGACGAACACCAAGAAGAAGAGGAGGAAGGAGATTCAGATGAAAATGACTTGGAGCCCGCAATGTCAGTCACTACTGAAGCACAGAGCAAGGTATCCGACCCAACATCAGGGTCTGCAACACCAACATTAGGAAAGCAAGGCCAACCCAAGCGTGGTCGACGCGGCAAAGCAAAAAAGATTGCTGCTAAGTATAAATTCCAAGATGACGAAGACCGTGTAGCTGCCAAGGCGCTCATTGGTGCGTCAGCTGGCCATCAGAGGGCAGAGGCTGAAGCCAAAGCCAAGGTGGAGCGTGAAGCAGAAGCCGCGGCAGCGAAGGAGCGCCGTCGGGCACAGCACCAACGTCAGCAGAAAGAAACAGCTGAGCACGAAGAAGTGCGCCGCGCCATGATGGATGAAGGCCTCGACATGCTCGAGCCTGAAGAGGCCGAGCAACTCAACGTGCTCGATTCCCTCGTTGGCACCCCCCTCCCTGGTGATGAAATTCTCGAAATAATCCCTGTGTGTGCTCCCTGGAACGCACTGGGCCGCTTCAAGTACAAAGCCAAGATGCAACCTGGCGCCACCAAGAAGGGAAAAGCCGTCAAGGAGATTCTGGAACGTTGGAAGGGCGCCAGCAGCCGCAAGAACGTCGTTGACGAGACTGCTAGGGACTCGGAGCGCATGTGGCCCCGCGAGGTCGAGCTCCTCAAGACGCTCAAGCCCGAAGAAACCTACAACTGTGTACCCGTTGGCAAGGTCAGGGTCATGATCGCGGGCGGAACTGGTGGCAACACCGGCAATAGCGGCGGCGGCGGCAAGAAGAGTGGTGGTGGAGGCGGCGGCTCCAAAGGCCAGGGGAAGGGTGGAAAAGGTGGCAAAGGGTCCAAGAAATGAGCATCACGAGAATAGACTTGATTGTTCGAGAGTAGGCTTCAGTAGAGAGAGAGGTATCTATATGAGGCTAAGCTTATGGATCCCATCTAGATGCTCCCAAAAGTTTTCTTGAAAAATGAATAAAGAAACAAGAGCAAAAGGCCGTAACTTCGTTTCCTAACAAGGCGTAGATAAAAATCACGAGGTATCCTTACGCTATTACAATCTCAGAAATGCCACCTCAATACCAACCAGAAATAAGCATCAAATCAGCGAGTCACCCCCTCAAAACTTGACTAATAACCGGTCACGGAAACTTTTTCAAATCTCCTTATCTCATCGGGCGTGCGGGCGATACAGAGTTCGAGGCAGAACTGGCCCCATTCACCACTCGTAGATTCACGGACGGCATCCGAGAGGCCCTTGCCGTAGCGGTCACGGTAGGCCTGCTTAACGGAACGCATGTGCTGCGGATCCCAGTGATAGCGGACAAGACGCGAGATGAGCAATTCACGCCGCAGACCGTCTTTGCGAGAAGCCGTGATGGCGTGGTGCAAGAGGAGGGCGTCGCGAACGGGGCGGTTGATGACGCCGTTGAGAATGTGTGCGAGGAGTTCGCCCTAAAGAGAGAGATATGTTAGCGGAATGGTACGGAAAAAGTTGGTAAAGAATTGTGCAAGACTTACGACGAGGTTTCCACTCTTCTTGAGAGCATCACGAGCGAAGTTGGTACCGTAGTTGCGCTCGTATTCCTGAAGAATTGCTCGCAGGTGCCCGTCGCTACGCTGGACAACAATGGTGATCATAGCCGTCTCGCCGCCCTTTTCAGACCTGAGAGCGCGTCGTAGCTCGCTCACATCGTGATCAACCAAGTTATAGTCGATAGGTACGCGGTGCCCATATGCGTCATACTCTTCCATCCGGCACTCATCCAGAACCATGAGGACAGCCTTCTTAAACTTGTCCTCCTTCAGCTCTGTTTTCATGCACTTAGTGAGGCTGTTGTCGTACTTCTTATCCGAGAAGGCCTCCTTGATTGCGTGAATCTCTGAATTGGTCCGACCCATAAGCGACTCAATAAGGAGCTCTCGGCGAGTCTTGTCGCCTTGATACCAGAAGTTGGCCCAGTAGGCTTCGCTCTCCCACATACCGAGGGCAACAGAGTAGCAAGCCTTCATGAGAAGGGGGTTTTCGTCCTTAAGACGAGCGCGAATATGTTTGGCAACATTAACACCTTTGCGGTCTGAGCCTGTCTTGACAATTCGCTTATACTCAACACGCAGCTCCATCACTTGTTCATGGGTGAGACCAGGGAGAATCTCAATGAGAGGGGCCGTGTCGGGATGTTTGTTACCCTTGAGGGCGTGGGCAATCTGAGTGGTAATATCCTCGGGGTCATGGAACCGTGCCCGCCGACGCTTCTTGCCGTCGCTATCTAGGTCAGAGCTCGTTGGCGAGAGGGGTTCAAAGCCTCTCGGGTCGTCTGGGTGGCTTGTTGGGATTAGGAGAGGGGAAGGCATTGGCGAACAATCTTGATAGGTACCACGATAGGATTCAAGAAGAGGGGAAGCAGGTACAGAAGCCAAGGACATACCCGCCATAGTTCCAGTAGCGACAGTCAACGAAGAGGATCCTCGTCCATCCCTTGACCGTGACCTGTCCCGGCGCGATGATGACTCGACGGTGAGGGTGTTGTGAGAAGGAGACTTGTCCCTGCGGCGGTCCCGAGATCTCTCTCTAGACTTGTCTCTGGACCTGTCCTTGGACTTGTCCCTTGACTTGGATTTGTCCCGCTTGTGCCGACCACCGTCCACAGTGAGAAGATCTGAGCTGGACCTTTCTCTGTGCTGGCGGCGATCCCGAGATCTCTCTCTTTCACGGTCGCCGGGATCAACTGTCAAAACATTGGCAGAAGGGCGGTAGGCATCATCACGGATGGAGTCACCCCGCTTGCGAGGAGCGCGTTCATCTGAACCGTAGGGGTTTCGGTCGTCTCTTTCCTCGTAACGGCGAGGGTCATATTCGCCTCCTGGATATCGTTGGTCTGGGATTTCGTCATGATCCGCATATTTGGAAGCACGCTTCTCTTCTATTCTTCTGGCCTTCCTCTCATCACGCCGTTCATCCCTCCTCTCATCGTCATACCTGTCGTCATAGTATCTCTCGTCGGGTCTGTCGTAATTTCGGTCACCGTATCCCTCGTAATATCTCCTATCGTCGTATTTCTCGTCACGCTTCGCGCCTTGCTTTTCTTCGGGGGGGTGACCTCCATGAGTGGCTGGCGTTGGCGTCTGGCTTGATGATGTCTGACTAGAAGTCGCCACTGGGAGGCCAACAGCCTTTCCGTATGCTAAATCATCTGTCGGCTTCGGTGGTCGCTTCGGCATGGATGGCTTGCCATATGCCAAATCATCTTCATCCTTTTCCTTGCTAGATTTGCGCTCCTTTGGGTCTTTGTCGCTTTCATCGGCCATGAATTTGCGAATATACTTTTGTGGGAGGTACTTGAGCTTGTCCTCCTTCTCCTTCCCCTTGTCCTCGGGGCGAGCATCAGAAGGTCGGGTGCGGGGCTCTTCATCCTTGTTCTTGCCGCGGGGTTCCTCGTCTGGAAAGGCACCAGGAAGCAGCCCACTACCAGAGTTCAGCCTGTCATGAGAGCCTCGATACGAAGACTCAGCGGGTGGCGGCGTATGGAGAGGTGGCGTGTAGTCACGTTGGGAATCATAGCCGTAGAGATTTTGATCGCCGGGGAAATGCATACCGCCCCCCTCCGGGTAGGGGAGAGCGCCGCTGGCCTGGGCTTCTGGGCGTCCCCTATAGCGGTCCTCGAGGTCATCGTCTGGGTAGATGAAGCTGGGCTGCTCGGCATACTGCGCAATAGGGTCTGGGGCGCGACCGTCGCCGGCTCGGCGGTCGTCGTGCGATCGCGACCGAGAGTGACCCTTCCGGTGGGCATCGTCGGGGTAGTGCGACGACATTGCGACGGTTGTGGTTGTGTTTTGGCGAAAACCAAGTGCGCTTGGAGGAGCTGAACGGCGATGTGGGCAGGTGGGGGGGGTTCACTGGGCGGCGCCCTCTTGCGGGGGAGGCTGGGGCGAACGAAGGGAATTCCCGCCAGAGACAATGGCAATCACCACAACGCAGCTAGTATTTAAGAGGAATTAGATGGGAAAGAGGGTGACGAGGACGAGGACAAGTAGTTAACAGGCCAGCTCCCGGCATGACTGCGAGCTCCGTCACCTCCCGTCGTAATACACCGAGACCATTCCGCACTTGTCAGTCGGCCCAGGACTCTGTCTAGGCGCCATCCTGGGCGTTTAACGGGGGCTGAAACCTGACTTGCAGTTGACTTTACCCTCTCCAGATGCTCAAGCTTCCCCAAATCCACCCAATTCCAAGGCCCATCCAGCGCAACCTGGTTCTCATAGGGCGGCCCGCGGGGCGATGGCGCAGCCAGTCCAGGCGTCCATGGCAGCTCCCCACTATTGCCTACGCTCCCGCAGGGCAAGCCAATAGCGCATGCAGCGCGTGTTCCGAACGTCTCCAGAAGTCGGGCCACCCCGTGCGCCAAAGGTTCACCTGCTGTGTGGCTGGGTGTTCCACGCTACGCATTGCCTATGTACATACAGGTAAACTACGTTCCAAGGCCAATCTCCGGTGCTGACAGGCAGGGGAGGGCCGGGTTCGAGCCCGATGGCATGACGGGTTACCAAGGATGTTGGGGAAGTATGTAAGGAATTAACCCTTGTCCAAGGCTCCATTCGCACCATGGCACTATGGAAACTCGCGGTGGGGGCTAAAAATTCAACACAGAAGGCAATATTGACGTGAGTCAAACAGCCACCACGAGACACATCCATTCCATAAGCCAGAAGTCCTCGCCACAACCAATCAGCAACCCGTGGCTGACGCTGTTGGTGGTGAGCCTCCAGCCCCAGCCAACGGCAATGGTCGACATGCAGTTGGGATGCAACAGAGCTGATGCAGAGCCACAAAAAAAAAGTCCGGTGATGGCTCCTCCCAATACGATCTCAATACAGTCCCAATTGGGTCGAATAGGGCGCCCTTGCCCGCCAGTGTGGGATTCCATTCATGGCATGGAAAAAAGAGATGGATGCATATCGGCTAAAGTACCCATAAGGGTATCAATGTATGTATGTCGACACCTCAACAAGGCTGGACGGGCCGTTTTTTGGATGGAGAGCCATTTCCCCTCCTCGACGCTTGGACCCGATTAGATTGGTTGGGCTCCTACAAAGCCTGATCGTCAAGCAAGGGCAAAGATCTTCATGCCATTGCTAGAACCCGTATCGCCAATAGAGTTCAACGGGTATCAATGGGGTCCGTGTCCGCGTTAGAAACCATATCTCTTTGTTTGAGAGTTTGGCAACGTTGGGCAGGGTCGTAATTTCGGCTGTACTTCAACCTTACCTATTTTCAACGTCTATTCACTCGCAGGCACCCGATCTCCTCGTTGGAATATGTACAAAGCCTCATCCTTGCTCGCAAAGCTAGGCAGCGGAATCTGCACTACTTTGGTCCACTCCTTGTGCTCTCTTTCCATGAATTGGTCCATGGTGACGCTCTTGAATCCCGTGTATCCGTTTCCGTTTTGAGTGCCCACAACCGCAATTGTGTCACCTTGGAAGGCCTCCACCAGCTTGCGTGTGAACTCACCCTCAGTTCCTCCTGCTATCGCACCGCCCACAATGGGATACACCAAGAGGAGCACCATGTCTTTGCCCCCGTCATTCTTGCGTAGCCATGCTACACCATCTGAAATAGCTGTGTCACTTACCCAGTTCACTCTCCACTCACTCTGCATATTGTCGATCGGGTGAGCAGTGAGGCCATATTGACGGAGCATGAAGGACCAATAGCCGTTGCCTGATCCAATGTCGGCTATGGCGCGTCCATCCGCAAGTATCTTGAGAATCTCCAGGCTCTCGTGAGACGGTGTGGCGCAACCAAAATGATGCATAAAGATGGGTAGAATGTGATGACTGGTGGCAACACGATCTGATGAGAGACAAGGGCCGCACCATTCAAGCTCCCGACAGGACCACGCCCAAAAGTCGTAGTAGGGATTCGTGCTGGGCGGCTTCTTGCATCTGGGGATGGTGAGCTTTCCCGTCAATCCTGGGTGCAGGTATCGCTTGTCTGTTAGTCTACCTGCTACCTCACTTCGAATCGACGCCTTCTTGGCATTGGTGCCCAAGTTCTTCAGAGCTGAGGCCGTCACTGTGGACGGGTTGAAAACAGAAACGTATGCTTCTATGTCTGCCTGGGGAGGCGGATCTTTCTGTGGCAACGTTCAGCCTATGCACGGGAAGCGCTCGAACGGAACTGAGCTCTCACAAATGAACGGTCTTCGTTGCGGTACCAGCCATGCAGTCCATTCGCTCCACCTAAGCCGATAACGGATTGCACTTCTGCCAATTTGACACTTGCTATGGCATGATAGGTAAACAGGTCCCGCTCGGGCAGCTGGAACATGACTCGACTGGCATTGTACAGGTCGCTTTTGGCAAGGAGCTCTAGGGCTTGCTTCTGTCGGTCGACGTCTTGTATGAGTTCATCCGGGTTGAAAGCCGGACTGCCGACACAGTGTGTAAATTTTGCGGGGCGAGACATGATAGTTCAGGATAGAAAGAGACGAAGTTGCATGAGCATCATGGATGGGGGCTGAGTAATTAACTGGACAGGCAGTGAGGTTGAGTTTGTCTCTACGAAAAAGTGGATCTGATGATTTGGTGGTTGCAGCCATTAGGTGTGGAGGGTGTTCACTGCTACCCTATATCTGCTGAGACGGCTTTTCGGAATGGGAACAGAGGACACTGCGAGACCGGCAATTGGTGCCTTTACTTTCCCAAGTCTTGGGACTGCAGCAGCTGATGTGGTGTTGAGGTATCATATGTGATAGGATGGCACATGCTGGTAAGGGGTGTGTGAAAGAAGCAATTACTGAGGGCTAACCACCTTACGATCACCAATGAGGGGAACGGAGTAAACAATGCAGCGAAAAGAGACGATACGACGAAAACTCTACTTGGTCACGACATCCACTTGCATGCTTGATTAAGGTGTAACAGAATATTGTAATGATCAGTATTCGTAGAGATGGAGCAGTGACAACCGTCACTGCTCATATGATACAAACTTGGACGAAGAGTGAGACAAAAAAAAGTAAAAACTCACTAAAAATCTCGTGTAGCAAGTTGAATCTCATTGTTTTAGGCACGAATCCGCAAGACAAGCCACACGGCAAATACCGATTGCGAAGCCGATTGCTGGGGCATCACTTGTAGCTGGAAAAAGCAACGAGTGCCCTTGGAAAAAAAAGAGTATCATTTGCGTGTGACGGGGCCCCCCCTTCGTTTCGGCCCTGAAATGCTGCAATGAGAATCATCGCATCGGCTAGATCTGGGCCAGTGAGCAGGGCCAGCGGGCAGTGGGCAGTGGGCAGCCGACTCCTATTTTGCTTTGCATTAGTTCCGGCCACGAGATGGCGTCGCCAAACACAACAGCATCGGCTATGGCGTCTGTGTCTCGGCCCATCTGGACCTGGAAAGCGGCGATACGGCATCGATGCGGTTGAAAAGAAAAGGAAAAATAAAGAAGCCGGAGCAAGGTTTATCAAGATGTGATGGGGTCTTGAACCTGAGGCGAAGTGGCAGTCTGGGGAGTCTGGGGAGTCTGGACTTGGACTTGGTGTGGTCCGGCACTGATGGACGCTGCCCCACCTGTTTCCTCCCTTGTCCCCCTCCCACGACCCATGTCCAAGCCTGCATTCTTTTGACTCTTGATCCCATTAACTCTACCTACAGCGCATGCCCGTTGATACACTCTTCTCTTTCCGCATGTCGCACAACGTCGGCGCCCGACCGCTCTGCATGTCTCTCTGACGAGTGTCCTCGACCTCGCCCCTTTCGTTTTTATTCTCGCCTCCCCCCGCAAGAATTGGCCGGTCCGGGACGTGACGAGTCTTGCCGACATCAGACACAGGTCTCTCAGCACGCGGTCCCTGGTCTCGAACCACGCCAAAGCCACTGACTGCATCACCTGGCATTCCCTCCACGACGTAGCCGCACTCAGCTAACAGCCTTCACACTCGCTTTTGAACGGAGAGCTCCGTGCGCCCACCCGACCATCGACTCTCGGGCCAAATCAAACTGTCGACATTCCCACAGCATCATTTCAGAAGCATCGCCTGCTGGGAGAAGCGATTCGAGAATTGTGCGCCCAATAAACGCACAGACGTGGTGGCTGCCAGTATCAGCCGTGCCGCGCTTCCAGCCACTCGTCTCTCGCCAGATTCCTTGTCCAGACAGCGCCACTAACTCCGATCATCACCATGGAATCCAATCCCCGGGACGACGATGCCTCCAGGACCGTAGAGGCGGTATCGCACCCTGCTAGTGGCAGTGGTCTGGACGTCAAGGGTCTGCCAGCCGATCAATCAGCTTCTATGAAGACTGATGGCCAGAGCGTTCCTGAGGCCTCTTCATCGCAAATCCCCCACGACGCACAGGTGACGCCGGAGACGCAGCTCAAAGAAACACCCAAGATCACCAAAGCCATGCCAGCAACATCGAATTTCATGGCTACGGTCCTGGGAACTACGCTCCCGGAGACCACAGACACAGAAAAGAAGTCGCAGAACGAAAGCTCATCATTGGAGACACAGTTTATCAAGCCAGCACATGTTACGCTACCACCGATAAAGACGGAGGATGGGGCAAGCTCATCATATCAGCATGCGGACAAGACTTCACCTTCAGCACTGGACCAACCTACCCGCAGCCCTGGATCAGATTGGAAACCTGCACACAAGCGACTGGAGTCAATGGTCGTATCTCCACTTACTCATCCCAACGGCGTCTCCATGTTCCCGGACCTTTCAACTGCGCAGCAAGATGAACTGTCTAGGGAAGCTCTTTTTGAAGCCGAGGATACCATTGTTGCAGACAGTGAGGAGGTCAGCACCATTGGTGATGGCACGTCAGATGCGGGCTATGAGAGTGATAGCGTTAGCTCTGGCAGTACATCCATGCAGTCATCTATTCGAGATTACATGTATGAAAATGGTCGGCGCTATCACCGTTTTCGAGAGGGCGCTTACAACTTCCCCAACGATGATGTGGAGCAAGAACGCGAAGACATGAAGCATGCCATGATAAAGCTGCTTTGCAACCAAAAACTCCATTTTGCTCCTATTGGAGAACATCCTCAAGAGATTCTTGACATTGGAACGGGCACTGGAATTTGGGCCATTGAGAGTAAGTTATTGAGATGCTTCTGGTGACTGGCTGATTTGAGGCCGAATAACGATGCTGACATGAATTAGTGGGCGACCAATTCTCGAGCGCCAACATTCTTGGCATTGACCTCTCACCTATCCAGCCTGACTGGTTGCCACCCAATGTGCGATTCATGGTGGATGATGTCGAGTCTCCATGGTTGTATCCTCGCAACCACTTTGACTATATTCACACTCGCCACACAGTTATGGGAATTAGAGACTGGGACCGACTTTTTCGCCGATCTATTGAGTAAGTTCTTGAAACGCTAGGGTTATGTTGTGTTGAATTCAGCTCACAAAGCATGCAGACATCTAAAGCCGGGTGGTTGGTTCGAGATGCAGGAAATCCACCACAAGCCGCACGGTGCGCAACGCAACAGCACTATCCCGCCTGAGCATCCCATTGCCAAGTACTGGCAACTCGTTACAGACGGTCTCGCAGCGCTAGGAGTAAATTTCCACGCGGCAGCGGGTGGTAACCTGGCGAACAAGATGCGAGACGCTGGATTCGTCAACGTCACGGAGAGAGTATTCCATGTTCCGCTGGGGACATGGCCTAAAAACAAGGTTTTGAAGACCGTGGGTCTTTACTGGAGGACGATCCTCATGGACGGGATGCAGGCAATCGCCCTGGGACCCATGACTAGAGGACTGCGGTGGAGTCCGGAACAGGTGGAATTACTACTTGTGGATGTGAGGAAGGCGTACATGAACAGCAATATTCTCATGTACATGCCCTGCCATATTGTGTATGGGCAGAAGCCAGAGTATCTATGAGGTGGAAAGAAGTCAGATTGCGTGGGGAGCGGGAGGATTGACTTTTGACATTCAGATGCACATATGTATGCACACGCCCTGGCCTGGGCTTATCCACCTGTATTATAACTTATTGCCAACAAATGTGCGGTTGGTTGCAGACTTTTCGACACGCAAGATGTGCTAATGCCATGCTATGCCATGCCATGTACAAGCCCTCCGGTTGACGACGGGAATGATTCCTTTCTGGTGAAGGTTTTTGGAGGGGCATGTTCCCGCTAGTTCGGGGGACGCATCGAGCCGGACCGCTGGGGCGTGGGCGTGGGCCCCATTCAGTGGAAATTGGGACCACTCACTACTCACTGCTTGCTGCACTGGGGACCAACCAACCTGCCGCGGTGCTTGCTGCTGGGGGAATGAGTGATGCTGGCACGGGACCAACTCAACCAATTGCGGTGGCAATGGGGGAACCGGGCGATGAAGTTGCGGACATGCAGCACGGCGATTGATTGATTAGTGAGCAAGCAGGAGCAGGAGCAGGAGCAGGAGCAAGAGCAAGAGCAAGAACAGGAGAAGCAGGAGGGGAAGAGGGAACATGCTATCATGGCGCGCCCAGACTCTAGGCTCTAGGCTCTCTAGGCTTTGCGGCTAGCCCTGATGGGCTCATTTCACGACGGCGGAAGGGCCCCCCGGAGCTGGCCCCTGGTGGTTGGTTCCATCGCCGGGTGGCATGCTTGGCGTGAACCAAAATTGACCCAGCTCCCCGTTTTCCGGACCCCTTGGGGAATTCGTGTTTCTCTGGAACGTCGACCAATTCTCCTCACCAAATATCTGCTCTGCCACTCAAAAAGCCGTTGGCCTTTATTTCAGGTTTGGGTTGCAACCGTCAGAACTCTAGTTATTCGACCAGAAGTCAGCTGCCGCCGCGCGCTCGCAACAACGCGATTCTTGCCCTTTGAAGGTATGTACGTGCGTGCATGTCACCCCCCCTGTTTTCCTTGCTGTCAATCACGCCAAAACCGAGCTTCTACCACCTCGCTGGTCCAACACCGCGTATCGGGCATGTCATCGGGCAAATGGCCTTCCATCCGTCCAATCGGACATATCTGTCAGGTATCACCCTGCGGTTGTGCGACGCCGGAGAAGGGCCAGGCGCGAGACACTGTTGTTGCTCCAGGACCAAGTGGCCGGAGCCTAGAGTCGTGCCCTGGGCCCATCATCGATCAATCAATCAGTCAGTCAATGGGTCAGGCAACCTGCTGCAAATGCGAGCCTGTCATGCGGAGCAGCTGTTGTGGGTTGCGATAGTTTTTTAGACATAAGGGGGAAGCATGCCGCTTTGCCATGTCATATCATATCATTGCGAGCTTTCGCATTTTACGGCACCGGCAGCACGGCGCACAGCAAATGCCCTGTGTCAGGTATGAGACAGGCCGAATAAGCTGTCTTAGACAACATCAACTCTGTCTCTGTCCGAGACACAGGAATTCAACGGGCTCATCGGCTTGTTGACATTGGCAGTGTGTGTGTGTGTGTGTTTGTGTGTGCGTGTGCGTGGTATTGCACCTCTGAGTCGAGACGAACATGGATGTTTGTTTTCTCTGCCAACTAGCCAACCCGTCTTCCCCCGGCGTCTCATTGCAATCAACCTTCAGGCGAGGGAGAGTTTCTTCGTCACCGACTCGCATTCGCCGGGCAAGCCCACCACTCATTATGCGCCGCGCCCATTGATTTTTAGCACCACGACTAGTGGATTTCGCTGCTTCAGCTTGCTTTTTGGCGTCCAGCTTGGCTAGACGTGCCCCGCGTCGCGCCGCCGGCATAATTCTTGATTGACGGGCTGAGAGCTAACTTCAATTACTTGAACAGGCTGTCGCAGAATTGATATTACTGGGCCTAAAATAATTCGATCCTCATCACCCGAGGTCGTGTTGTCTTGTTATCTACACACAGCTGTCGCCAAAGCCAAAGACACCTCACAATGGCCAAGCTCAGAGTCCCATCCTGGCTTCAGAGCTCCAACGGCACTGCCAATGGCAACGCCAACGCCAACGCCGAAGAGGTTGAGCGCAAGAAGCAGAACCGTCTCTCGCTGAGCGGACTGGCCCAATTTATCTCCAAGAATGACCAAACCTCACAGGCATCCACTACCTCCGAGGCGGAACCAACGCCTGCTTCGTCAGAGGCTGCACCTGTGAACACCGCGGCGACCTCGACTACTTCCCAGATGATTCAGCTGGCCAAGAAGATTACCGAAGAAACGGAGAAGCTCGACAAGTACCTGAAGGACAACAACCTCCCCGACCCTGGATTTGATGTTGACGCGCCCGTCGATTTCCCTAACCTGCCGGATGACGTCCAAAAGTCCCGTCAGGAGATCGTGTTTGCCACCAAAGCACTTGGGCAGCTGGTTCGAGGCCCCAGAGAGCAAGTTCGATGGGGCATCTGGAACGTGGGTTTCTCTGGTCCATGGTTCACTGCTTAAGCTTACCCTTCGTCTAGTTCCTCGATACCCTCAGTCTTCAGCTGATCAATAGCTATGGAATTGGTAATTTGACGCACTCCTTTGGCGTGACCTAGCTGACCCTGTCCTAGCCAAGCTGGTACCCGTTGACAAGCCAATTGCGCTCGCAGAGCTCCAATCGAAGACGACACTGGATCCCGTCAACCTTGCTCGTACCCTCCGCCATGCCATGACTAATCAGGTCTTCCAAGAGCCTACACCCGGCTTCATTGCTCATACCGCTGCCTCGCGCGTTCTCGCTGAGGATGAGAGTCTGCAGAGCTGGGTTGGGTTCAACGGTGAAGACATTTTCCCAGCCGCCGCCAACTCGCTCCAGGCTCTTCGAACGCATCCCGAGGCCACCGAGTTGACCCGCACTGGCTTCAACTTCGCCTTCAACACTGTCGATCAGGAACCCATGTTTGCCACTTTCGGCAAGGACCCCGTGCGTGCCAAGCGCATGGGTCAGGCCATGGTTAGCTTGACCGGCGGCGAGGGCTACGAGGTTAGCCACTTTGTGGATAACTACGATTTGTCCGATGTAGACGCCAAGGAGGGCACCTTTGTCGATGTCGGTGGCAGCCACGGCTTTGTGTGCGTCGATCTAGGAAAGAAATGGAAGAAGACCAAGTTTGTTGTCCAGGACCTTCAAAAGACTGTCGACAGCGCGCCCAAGCCTATCTCCGACGACGAGGATGTCGCCAACCGCGTTGCCCTTCAGGCCCATGACTTCTTCACCGAGAACCCTGTCAAGAATGCCGATGGTCAGTCCCTGAATGCTATACACATGCATGGCTACGAATACTGACTGAATAACTAGTTTACTACTTCCGCTGGATCATGCACAACTACTCGACCCCATATGCCATCAAGATCCTCAAGGGACTTGTTCCTGCGATGAAGCCTGGTGCTCGCGTTGTCATCAACGATCACTGCCTTCGCGACTATGGCGCTGAGAACCCCTGGGATGAAAAGATCATCCGTAGCATGGATATGGTGATGCTGGCTCTTCTGAACGCACAGGAGCGCACTGAAGCCGAGTTCCGAGACCTTTTCAAGGCTGTTGATGAGCGATTCGTCTTCAAGGTATGTTTTCGACCATCTCCCTTCCCCTGCCATTATGCGTGTGGTGTTATACGAGTATGTCCTTTTGCTGACGTGTTTGACAGGGTGTGACGAGAACGCCCGGATGCAGGATGAGCGTCGTCGAGGCAGTATGGCAGCCCGAGGAGGAGAAGACCGAGGCGGTCGAGGTGGAGGAGGCCAAGTAGATCTGAAAGATGTGATTCAAGCCATGTCGTTTTCACGGTTCTGATTTAATGTTGGTGATTCATGGACAAAGTTTGATTCAGTGGCTGAGTATTTCTTTTTTTTTAATGCTTTGCTGGGCAGACTGATTATTTTTGACTAATGATACGTCCTTTTATTTTTTGTTGAACAAGGTCTCGCCTTTTGTTGTGTTTATGTCTCAAATAAGGCTTGGGTCATCTTTGAACACAAGCAACTTTTTCGTCGGAACCCCGTTGCACCATAAGCCGAGATCTGTAGAGGCACGCCAAACTGATGAGCAATTACTTTGACGTGGTCTGGCTGTATTGCCAATGACTTTGAACGGGAACCAATGAGATTGATAATTATATAAGAAGCAAAAACTAAGCGTAAATATGCCCATCAATTAAAACAAATCAAATCAGAAGTAAGCATGTTCCTCAAACTCCATTCAACCCAGTCATTAAAAAATTCCAACATGGACTCCTCATCACAATCATGAATATCGTTCCTCCCAACCCCCAGATTGCCTTGATAGCGTAACCTAGTCCTTGTCGACACCAAATCCACCTTTCACCGCAATGTCAGCTGCCAACTCCGCGATTGTCTTGTCACTCAAGACTTCGAAAACAGAAACGGGGACGCCGCAGTTAGAAACAACCCAGTTTCGGACTCCTACCGCTACCAGAGAGTCGACACCGTAAACATTTGGTGGTTTGCTTGTGTCAATCTCCTCAGGTAGCATGTTCATGGCCTTGGATAGCATATGAGCGAGGCCGATGCAAATAATATCCGCTGCTGCGGTTGTATCTGTACTGCAAGCCAACATCGACTTCATGTCTATACTTGCAGATCCATTAACGGCGGCCAGGTCGGGAGGAGGCATATCAATGAGATTGAGGTAGTTGTATAATGCTGTACGTGTCCAGTAGGGGTCTGCTGGCTGGTTCTGCCTAATAAGACCTCCGGTACCTATGCCCATAATGACCTGAGGTGGCATGGAAATCTTGGGCTCAATTTCCATAGTGATGGCGTGATTAATCATGGTCAAGAAATCCTGGTGGCGAATGCCATAGAAACCACTGGCGCGAAGCATATCAAGTATTTCTTCATCGTCTGCCAGCATGCCAGCGCCGAGAACGGGTCCCAAATCAATCGAAACGGCGTGCTTGCCTTGAAGCCGGTAGCTTCTTGCGAGCGCATCCTCGAAAGCATTCCCGGCAGCATAATTGGCTTGTCCGCGGTTGCCGATCACACCTGCAGAACTGGCGAGGAAAATGAAGAACGGGTCATCGCCCTGAATACGGGGGATGGTCTGCATGAGGTTCATTGAACCAATAGTCTTGGGCTTCACGGCAGTCACCCAGTCGGAGTAGGCCATATTGTCAAAGACGGCATCTTTAATGACCGCGGCACATTGGAAAACGCCGGCAATGGGGGGCATCTGTTCAAGAATTTGACTGCTGGCTTCCTCCAACGCCCTCTTGTTACAGATGTCAGCTTTATATATTTTCGCGTTTACGCCCCTCTTCTGAAGGTCTTCCACGAACAGCCGGGAGGCGCTAGAGCCTGCGCCTGATCGAGATAAGAAAGCAATGTGCCGAGCACCGTTTTTAACAATGAGCTCGCAGATGCTTCGTCCAAGACCACCCAAACCTCCAGCGAGGAGATATGTCTTGTCCGTGGAAAGCGCGTCGTGAAGCGGCCGGACAAGTTTGGGTGTAGCAACCTTGACTTGAGGGTTGAGTTCAAGACCACCAGTAACGGAAACAAGTCCAAGGTAGGGATGTTTTTCGACAAGGCGGAATGCTTCCTCTATCTGAATCAAGAGAGACTTTCCGACCTTGGTGTCGAGTGAGAATTCACAGCCCGGTTTTTCCAAGAGTGCTAGTGTGCCGTCTAATAACTCGACCACATATTCGAGATCATCTTTGAGGAGTTGAGAAAAGTCAAAATTGACAAATGATACAGAATTTGAGGCCATGCGGACTGGTAGAGGACATGGCGACTTGCTTGCGAACTGAATAACCACACCGCCCTTGCGCACGCAAGAGAAGTTGGTTTCAATGTGTTGTCGAGTCGAGTTGTAGACAACGTCCACGCCTCGCCCACCATTCAAATTCTGCACAGCCTTAACAAAACTGTCCGAGGTGGCATCTATGATGCGGTCCGGCTCAAATCCGCAACGCTGAAGGAGTAGACGCTGTGCTTGTGCATCTGGTTCCATGACAGTGGCAAAGACCTCTGCACCAAGTTGAGAAGCAAGGTGGATAGCGGCCAGACCGAAGCAGCTTGCTCCAGCATGAATAAGCACGGATTTTCCTTGGCTAAGTCTACCAACTCTACAAAGAGCATGGAACGCACTAACTGAATGACTCAGGGGAAGGTTTGATGACCACTTTTTAACTAACCGGCGATCGATGTTGATCTTGCTTTGTATGGCGCCTCCAGACGCAAGAGCGACAACATGATCGCCAACAGATATGCTCAGTATGTTTCTTCCGACTTTGATGACTCTACCTGTGACATCAAGTCCCACCTCGGACTCAATAGTGCGTCCCATGACAATATCCAAATCGAGATGATTGATAGTGGCACTCTCAAAGCGAATTTGAACCTCGTCAGGGCCCGGATCCGAGACGTCAGTTGGTGTGAAAATGAGACCATCGTCAGCAAGACCTGGCTCTGAAATATGGAGTTTAAATTGTGTGTTTTGGTCGTGGAAAGCATTCAGCTGTATAACAGGCATGTTGCCTTCTTCGACTAATTTGTTGAGTGAATTAATTGGCACTAATCGAGGAATGTAAAGCTTGCCTTGCTCTTCAGCGTACTCCATTTCTCGGGGACCAGGCCCTTGAGAAGCCCTAAATGTTCTGTTTAATATCCGCATTATGTTTTCAACAGTTGATTGTTCATCAAGGCTTGTTGATTCTCCCAAATCTACCGTCACGATGGTTTTTAGGGGGTCCTCTGACATGAGAGTTCGAGCTAGAGCAATAATTGGAGCACCGAAAGGGTTTTGGGGTTTCATGTGAGAGGCCTGGGTGACCCAAATGATACCCTTTGCTGCTTTTTGCAATGCATAAAAGATATCAAAGTCAGACTCAGCCCAGTTAAATACAGATGAAGATTGGAGAGGGGCGTTCGAGAAGTCGAGTAGAGAAATGACGACCTTGCCCTTGATACTGGCGATCTGATCCAAGACTTGATCTGCGTGCATAATTACTGCGTTCTTGGCGTTTTGACTCTGAATGAGTTGTGCTAGAGCTACGCCTAAAGCATCGGCCTGACTGCGAGAGTCAATTGGTAAGACAATGACCACATCAACTGTAGCGGGAGTGCTTTCAAGAGAGGTTGGTTGGTGAATCTGGAACTCCATGCGAGTCTTTCGTCCATCCTTGGCGTATGTATGAGCAATCTTTGGCGCCATGACACCACGGCATTGGTTTAGAATAATGCCGTCAGGCTTAAGATGCTTCTGCATATTGGAAATGTCAAATCCATTGTTGTCATTGCATACAATCATCAGATTGTAGTCTGGCAAGGGCTCAGAGCCATCTACCTGCCTTGTCTCAACAAAAGGTTCAAGACGAGTACCTTTGACATGAGAGAGTATCTCGGATATGGTACTGTTGTTGCTGGCTTTTGTGATTGTGTATCGGGCTAAGCATGGGGCTTGGTCCTGGCTCGGTGCTAATTTAGCAAGAACCTGCTCTGCAATGACAGAATTACCTCCAGCCTGCAGAATAGACAGGGCAGGGGTCTTGTAAGCCATAAGTTTGACCAGCTCCTCCAAGTATTCCACACTTGCAAATGTAACATCCTGGTCCCACACAATTTCAGTGCAGAGGTTGCGATGGTTGGGTAGGAAGTCACCCGTTCCGGCAGATGGTCCAGCCAAGCCTGTAAAGTGAAGACCTTCGACAACAACTGAGGGTTGATCCCAACCATTTTGAGTCATAGCGATGTTGGCGTTCGCATCGCGAATACCAGCCCGGCGGGCAGTAGCATAGCCGGTGAATTCACTGCCAATCTCACGCGAGATATCAGCAGAGACAAACATTTTGCTAATGTAGGTAGGGACCATGGGCTCGTTATCAATGGCAAATAAGGTTTGGAACATTGAGTCGAGGGTCGCGGGGTGAATGATGTGGGGGTACTCGAATTTGGCAGGCATCTTGGACTTTGTGTCGGGGATCCGGACTTTGCTGATACAAGCGCTGTCACCCTTATAAATCTCGCTGATATTCTGGAAGAGACCTCCATAATTCATGCCGACAATGTCGAGAAGCTCGTATAATTGTCGAGGAACAATGGCCTCGGTGCATGTCTGCTGGAGCGAGTTGAAGCGTGCTCCATGCTCTTGGAAGGTGGCTCTCCAATCGCCATTCTTGAATCGAACCAGCAATGAACCAGTAGCATGTTGTTCCCATGGTCCATCAAGTTGCTTAGAATATATGGTAAAATCGAAGGAGTGGCCGCTTTCGGAATCCTTCTTGAAATTCATGGCCATCTCTAAGCCGTGAGAGGTGGTGGGAATGATCATTGCCTTGTCAATACGCATATTGGTGATTTCATATCCCAAAATGTTGGTCTTATCCTTAACCGACTGAGTTGCACCTTCCAAAGCCATCGCCACCATACCCGCAGCTGGATAGACGATTGTCTTTTGAACTTGGTGGTCCTGAAGCCATGGATTTTCCGAAGTACGGAGGAACCCACGCCAGCGAGGTTCAAAGGAAATAGCATCGGCTGTAGGTGCGCCAATGAGATCCTGTCGCGGGAACTCTCGGAATCGGTTTGCTGTGCCAAGATGAGATTCATGCCAGTAGGACTTTGAGTGATTCCAAGGGTATGGTGGAATGTCGGCCAGACACTTAAAGTTCAGATCAGAGTTGCCCCGTGAGACGACAGCTTTGGTTTGAAGTGAGCAGCCTCGGGTCCATAAGTTTCCTACAGTTTTCAACAGAGAGATGACTCCATTGATCTTGCGCTCGAGAACAGAGTGGTAAGCAGGGGGACTTTTGGAGCCCGTGCCAGAGAGAATATCTATCGTTGGGGATTTGAGAGTGGCAACTGGGCTCAACTCGACGATGATATCAGGACCCTCCTCACGGGGCAATCTCATCATGGCCTCAACCGCGCGCACATATTGAACAGGGGACACCATGTTTTTAACCCAGTAATTGTTATCTAGCTCATTGCTTTTAACTGCGCGCCCGGTTACGGACGAGAACATAGTTGCAGTCTGGGATTTCTTCGTGCTCATTCCGGATAGCATTGTCTTGTAGTCATTTGCAACAATTTGCATATGTGAGGAATGGTAGGCGGTAGTGACGGGGAGGCGACGGCGGAAAACGTTCTCTGGTAGGTCGGTGGAGACAAAATCAATGGCCTTGGCTGTTCCGGAGAGGGTGACAGACCGAGGGCTGTTTACACAGGCAACCTCGACAGGATGCTTCAAAGTTGAGATATACGACTTGGCGTCATCCACAGAGAGTCCAACAGCAATCATGCCGCCCTTCAGGGATGGCTTCTTGATGGAAAGACTGCTAGCTGCAAGGCCACGGTAGTAAGCGATCTCCCAGGCAGTCTCCCTTTCAATGGCCCCAGAAGCATACGCAGCAGCAACTTCACCCGAAGAATGGCCGATGGTAAACTTGGGAGAGATGCCGAAAGAACGGAGGAGATCAACGAGGGCGATTTGCAAAGCGGTGGTTGCAGGCTGCGCAATCTTCGGGTTGGAAATATCCGAGTCCTCAGGGGCCTTGAGAATTTCCTCTAGAACATCGAAGGGACTCTCCAGATCTGAAATAAGATATCTGGAAGCTTCGATCAAACTTTGATGGAAAGCCTCGAAGATCAAGAGGTCTCTACCCATCTGAGCAAACTGGGCACCCTGGCCAGAAAATATAAAGCAAATTTTGGGTTGTTTGCCTTTAGAGGACCGAGAGAAGTGCGCTTCGTTGGCGTTCTCAAGCTGTGAAATTAGACTTTCGATGGATGTGGCCACGATAGAATGCTTCCACTCAAGGTTGGATCGCCTAGTGCCGATAGTATAGGCATAGTGTCGAAGGAAGTCGGCATCAGTCGTAGAATCGGCTTGCTTTGTGTTTAAATAAGGCAAATGAGATTTCATGACGCGAAGGACACCGGACTTTTCATGCGAAGAGAAGCAGAATAGCTGAGGAGCAACGACAGTTGACTCATCCAAGGGTGAATCTCTGCTGGAAGGAGGTTCAGCTAGCGAGTTGTGATTACCAGTGAGGCCACGAGCAGTCAGATATCGGGGGGCTTCATCCATGATGACGTGGGCATTAGTGCCACCAAAACCGAAGCAGTTGACACTGACACGACGAAGGCCAGACAAGGGCCAGTCGAGCATATGGCGGGGAACCTTGACCCTCCACTCCTTAAAATCAATATCGGGGTTGCCCTTCTGGAAATTGATGTTGGGAGGAATCTTGCCATGTTCGAGGGTGAGGACACCCTTGATTAAGCCCGCGACACCAGCAGCTCCCTCGAGATGACCAATGTTTGGTTTCACAGACCCAACCACAACTGGGTTGTCGACTGATCGCTGGGAGCCGATTGATTCAGAAATGGCCTTTAGTTCTCGCCAGTCACCCGCCTGGGTGCCAGTTCCGTGACACTCAACATAGGCGGTTTGGTTGAAGTCCAGCCCGGCTGACCGGTAGATGGCTTTAATGTTTGCCACTTGGGCCTCTTTACTAGGAAGTGTGATTCCGGTGGTGTGACCGTCTTGGTTCACCCTTGTGCCTCTGATGACGGCGCGGATTGTGTCGTTGTCACGAAGTGCATCTGTAAGCCGTTTGAGGATGACAACTCCGATACCCTCTCCTCGCCCATATCCATTTGCACGGGCATCAAAGGTAAAGCATTTCCCATCGGGACTTAGGAAATTGAGTGCAGTCATTGGCATAATGGTATTTGGTGTCAGAATCATGCCGGCGCCGGCTGCGATGGCAAGGGAGGATTCACCAGACCGAAGGCTCTGGGCTGCCAGGTGGACTGAGACGAGACTACCACTGCAACCGGTGTCAATGGTCATGCTAGGACCATGCAAGTTGAAAAAGTAGGATATACGGTTTGCCATGATGGCAATTCCGTTTCCAGTGGCGGCATACTGCGGCTGCCAATCTGGATCTCTTAGGCAGACTTGTTCGTAATCCTTGACAAAGGATCCGACATAGACGGCAGTGTCACTGCCGTCAATGTCTTCCATTCGAATTCCGGCATTTTCTAGAGCTTCATATGATGCTTCTAGAAGGATTCGTTGCTGAGGGTCAATGGCTTTAGCATCCTCAGCAGCCACTGAGAAGAAGGGGGCGTCGAATGCAGCAAAGTCGCCCTTGAGGAAGTGTGCGCCGCGGAATGAAATGCTTCCCTGACGGTCACCGCCGGGGTGAAAATAGCCGTCAATGTTGAGACGATCTTTTGGAAACTCAGACCACTGGGATTCGCCGCGCTCTAAGACTTTCCAAAGCTCCTCCGGGGAGCTGGCGTTCCCGGGGAATCGCAAGCCCAGGCCGATGACAGCGATGTCATCCATGGCTAGAGCCGGCGGGGAGTTGTTATAAAAGATGGGCTGACTATGAGGGGAGAGTGCAGATAAGGGGGATCGTATTAAGCAGAGCGTGAAGTAACCAGGGACTCGGGTATAATGGTACGTATAAGGAAAGAGGCAAGTTTCGGCAGCAGTGAATCACTGTCAAAAAAACCAAACTAAAAAAAGCTAGTAATGACAAAAAGATGTCTTTGAAGCTGACCGCCAGTCCGGCGAACAGACAAACAATGGTTGAATCAGCCAATAACTCGAACAGCGATCAGACGGAGTTCGGAGTTCATCGAATGAGCCAGCGTATTCGGCTCATTTCCAATAGAAGAGGATGATTTCACAGAAAGATGCTGACAGCCACTGTTTCCAGGGACTTTTCACAGTCTGCAGCCTTTGGGATTGTCTTGGCAAGTCTGACTCGAGGTCGGGGGGAATTTGCCAACTTTTATGTCCTGAACAAAAGGCCAGAGGAACACTCCCCCAGCACCCACCCAAAACAACTTGGTGGTGTCCTAGGAAGCCAATGGCAGGATAGAGGCGTGTCTACAGCTTGATGGGTTTGCATAAGCGCCAAACGTTCAGCAATAGTCGAGTGGGTAACATACCCAAAGGAGTGTTTGTGGGTTGGTGGTGTGGAGGCTCTACGCAGCTCCTGGCTGCAAGGCGTACCAACTAGAGGTGCAATTGATCAATAGTCGTAAACTTCACATCTGAAATCCAAGCCAGGTTGGGTCGGGACCGCCCGGGGGTATGTATAAACGAGCCATTTGGAAACGGCGGCGGTGAGCAGACGGATCCTTTGACGGGAGGTTTCCGGCTCTTTTCTTTTACACGCAAAATTACAGTTGTTTGCCTGGGTGTTTGCTCAGCCTTGAGCGCAAACCCGGGCTGTGAAAAATTAGCTGCCTTTGGAGACGCATGTAAGAAGACATAATACGGAGTACTTTGGGGGCAGATGCCGGCTGTGCGGTCCTTCAGCTGGATTGGCAGCCCTGAATGATGCATGTAAAAAACGTGCTTTTATCTGCAGTTGGCTGCAAGTGGCAGGTAGGCTGCGACATAAGCTGGGGGAGAAGTGACAGGGACCGCGCATCTAGAACGCTCAGCTGGTGCATATGATCTGCGAAAGGATTGTGTCATGGTTGGCAACGGGAATGGGGGTGAACAGAAATAGAAGATTTTCAACGTGGCATATGGCTGCAGCGTCTAATGCAGCGACTCGGTGCCGGCCCACGAGGGAGCGGCAAGGTAAGGGCTTTTGGTGCAGATACTTTCTCGGACATGACCGGGTAAACGAGCTGACAGTGGTTGTGGTTGTGGTTGGGTTGGGTTGTGGTTTGAGTCGTTCAGGCCCAATTGGGACATGATCGCGATGGCGAGCCTCATATGATGAGTGCCACAGGCCGCGTCTACATCTTGTTTCATGGCCCAGCTGGAACCCGAGGGTGTTCTTTCTTTTCTTCTTCCAGCCATGACGACATGAGTGCAGAAGCGCTAGAAGGACGACGACGGCATGACAGGACCCGTTGGACTGTGCCAACGGGCGCTACATGTGGTCTCGTGAGATGCCTCGGGGAGAGAAGACTATTGCCCGACGGCATGGCTGGGCGTGGAGATGCATGCAAGCGGTTCCCAGGGCACCGCGAATAGGCCGGTGAGACAGGATTGTGGCTGTGGGAAAGGCGGCCGAAAGAGTATGCCGTTGGAACGTGCCGCTGCGTGCGGATGCCGACTGGGTCGCAAGGTGGTCATCCGGCCCACGGTGGCTGAAAGGGCGTTGTTCTTCATTCTCCGAGAGCTGGCACAGAGGCCACGAGCTGTTTGCCTAATTATTCAGCACACCCTACGCGGGACGAGCCGCTGCAAATAGGATTGCCAGCACAGGACGCCTATTCGTGCTGAGAACCAACGCTTCGGGCGGGACGCCTCGTTAGATGCAGATGGCGTCGTCTATCACTTGCAAGCGAGCAAATGGCGCCGCAGCGGCCGGCCAAGACCGCAATTGTATTGGCCATGTGGATCTGACACTTGACAGGCGGCGTCGAATAATCCCTACAGCTTGGGCTCCGTCTCTGGCACATTTGTCTCTGACGGGGCTTTGTTATCGAGCTGTCGGAGAGAATGAGGGCGTGGCTGTGGATCCTGCATGCGTGTTGGTTCGCGGACTGCATTCAAGACACTGTTTTCTCTTTTCCCTGGTTCTCTTAGCTCTGAGTTCTTTTAGCACCAAAGGTCTTCTTGTGTGAACTCGGAAAAAGAAAAAAAAAACAGGTAGAATAGAAACTCTAGGGAATTAAAGCGACGAAACACTAGAAACCACAAAACAATAAAAAAAAGACACGTTGGGCGAAAAAAGGAAAAAAAAACAGGAAGCAAACAGGAGGAATAGAACGTCACCCGGTCGCTATACTCTCCCTCCTCCTTCTTCCTCCCCCGTCCTCCATCCCCCACTCCCAAGCGATGCACTCACTCGCTCACTCACTCACTTCTGACCTTTCCTTCTCCACTCCCATTGGTAACTGACAACAACCATGGGCATGGGAACACAAAGGTCGCACAAAAACACAACCCACATCACGCCCGAGCCCGAGAAACTCTCAGTCTAAGGCATGCGACGCAATCTTGACCTCTAGGTGCATTCACTAATATGCAGGTTTGTGGTCCGGGCTGCCACTCTGGACATCGGTTCTCCAGTGGTCCTGTTGGACGCTGCACAAGGCCGACAACCCGCAGCTTAGGTCGAAGCCATGAGCAGATAATGCGCCTGCGAACTCCTCAAACTGGTGCACCACTGCGCGTCTGACCCCATTCCACAGGCTAGTTCCTCCCGGCGGCAGTTGACGCTCCACGGATAGACGAGCTCGCTATTCGCTTCCTGAGGGAGCATCTCGCACGATTGACCGAAAGGGCAACCCGGCACGGCGCAAGCGGGTTAGCCGTCTGCAGAGCCAGTCCAGGTTTTACACTGGTGCAATGTACCACCCAAACACATCCGGGTACGCGCAGATGGGCTTTATGCTGTTGGGTGGCATCCAGCATAACTGCCGAACCTGAACATGATTGCAGCTGCTCTCGTGGATGCCGGCAAAGCAACAAAGAGGAGCAAAACTCCATGTACCGAACCGGCATCAAAGCTGCCCCTCCACCAGATAGAGGCCCAATTGATGTCGAGAAAAGAGTAGTGATGTTGTGAATGGTTCGATCCACTGGAGTTGATTTGTATCCAATGTACAACGCTCGCGGCAGCCCTGGACACCGCTGGCTCGCACAGAGGCCATGCCTGGGCTGCACAGCACCCGTCATTGCCGTCGCCGCCGCCTCCCTTGTGTGACTGTCAGAAAAAATCTCACCCTGAGGAGCCCTTGCGGTAATCCGATAGACGAGAGCCTGAGGTCCAGGCAACCGAGATGGCCACCATGCCCTCGCCATTGTGTAACTCATGAGGACCGACGTGTCTCAAATACATATCTGTTCCCGTCACCTAGATCCAGCTGGGGGGCAGTTACGACTGCCTCCTTTGGCAGTTTGTCTCAAAGAAACGATGCCCATGGTAGACTCAACGGGAACCCGGGCCTGTTGTTTCCTTTGCCGAGAGAGCTTCAGACTCTAATATGAACAAGACGAACCCCATTTCCTATTTTCAACGACCATATTTTCCTTTTATCGTTCAAACGACTACATAATTCGAACCAAATCACCTTTGGTCTTGGTTTTCTTTGCAATTGGATCAATCGTGGAGGTTGTTGCTGCGTTGACCCAACCCACCACTCTTTACCAGACAACATTGCAACAAGAACTCCTTAGATACCGAATAACAATGTCAAATGACTATTGTTCTTCGCTCCCCTACGAAAACCCTTCTCTTGGCCAGATGGCTGCTCGGAGCGAGGAAGACGGAAGCAGTCGATCTTCAACATCCACCTCTGGAATACAAAAACACCTTGTGACGGGACCACGACAGGTGGTGCTTGTATTATCGTGGGGATGCCAATCTCTGACATGATTGATCTAATATTGACCTCCTATAGATTGCTCACAGGACTTCTTTTCTCCAGTCTAGATACCTCGATCGTGTCGACATCACTGGTGACCGTCTCAGAAGACCTGAAGGACTTTGTCAATGCGCCATGGATTGTCCTGGCCTATCTTCTTACATACATGGGTATAATCGTCTCAGATCTGGTGTAGCGAGGCGAAGAATGAGTCTGACAGAGCCACAGGATTTGCGGTTTGTGTATCAAAGCTCAGCGACATTTACGGACGACGAAACATGCTTGTGGCATCATGGGTGTTCTTTGTGGGCTTCTCGCAAGGATGCGGATCTGCAACTAGCATGACGGCACTGTATGTTTGGCGCTTCCTGTGTATGGGACTTTTTTTTCTTCTTTCTTGACTCACAGAGCCTAGGATTGTTTGCCGAGCATTTCAAGGAATGGGCGCATCCGGGCTGTATAGCCTCACTCAGATCGGACTTGTCGAAGTCGGGCCGTCTCATCGGCCCAGCCTCATTGGAGCCATGGTTGGAGCAACTCTAGCCGTTGCGTTTGTGCTAGGGCCTATCATTGGCGGTGCCATATCTCAGGTTTCTGATTGGAGATGGCTGTTCAACATGAAGTAAGTCTTCGGCCATACTTTGGTCTTCTGTGACTAACTCGTGTAGCATTCCGTTTGGTCTGGTGACAATATTGTGCATTACAAACTTTTGGCCTCACGAAGACGTCGCTCATTTCTTTTCTTGGAGCGCATTTACGAGCATTGACTTCATCGGCAGCGCGACTCTGTTGAGCAGCTCGGGGTTTCTAGTCTTTGCTATTCAACAAGCTGGCTCGCAGACTTTTGATTGGAAGAGCCCAGAAATAATCTCAGCGCTGGCTATCTCGGGTGTCAGCTGGATAGTGTTCGTCAGCTGGGAGGTGTTTTTAGAGACCAGTCAGTACCGACGGATCGAGCCAATCTTCCCAATACGCCTCATGCTCCGCCGCGTCTATTCTGCCGGGCTTCTGTGAGTCTTCCTTTGGTGCAGAGTTCACAAGCCCCCCCTCTAACGTTACCAAGTGTCACCATGTTCACCGGATTCCCGTACATTGCTCTTTCGATCGTGATACCGGAACGATTCCAGATTGTGAACCGAGAAGGCGTCCTAATGGCCGGTTTACATATTCTTCCCCTGCTTGGTGCTTGCGCGATTGGGTCATTTTTAGGTGGCGCGATTTCCAGCAAAAGGAATAATACTTCGTTTACGCTTTTGGGGGCGTCTTGCTTACAACTGCTTGGTGTTGGCTTGATGTCGATGCTAGCAGATCCCGACGCTAACGTGACGGCTCAATATGGGTTCCAGGCCATTTTTGGATTGGGCGTGGGACTTTCTTTCTCTGCAGCCACCATCATGACAAGCATCATGGCGGCAGAGCGTAGCGAACTAGCCTCAGCCCAAGGGGCGGTTTCCCAAGCTCGAGTCCTGGGCGGATGCATCGGATTATCAGTCTGCACCGTTATATTCAACGCTCACGTTAACCCCTATCTCGGATCACACTTTACGCCCGAGGAGCTGGAGGACCTGCATCGTTCGCCTCTGTCGGGGCTGCATCTCTCACCGGATCGACAGGAAATAATACGGGAAGTGTACGCTGGTGCTTTTGTCGAAGAAATCAAGGTCATGATTCTTGTTTGTGCCGCCATGGTCATTATTGCACTATTCACGCTTGAGAGGCACCCAACCCCCCTCGAGAGACTTACCTCTTGGGGAAAGGAGGACATGCAATATCGCCAAAGTAGCGATGTAGGGACTGAGCTGACCGAGCATACGCGTACACCCTCTTCAGTTTAGCTGCTTACGGGGCGGTGTTCCCTTCCTGTGGATGCTCAAGGTGAGAAAATGTTTCCTGGATCTTATTGGCTGTATTATTAAACGGAGAATGAAATTGGGCGTTTGAATAAAGTTATGGGGTCAGTCTTTTGATGTAATCTGACCAATTTGAGAACTATATTAAGTATATATATATATCAACCAGTTTCAGGCGCAATTCCACGTGCTCACGACGGCATCATCACAGGGTTGGCTTTTGCGTTTGCCCAGAAAAAGTGAATTCGTGTAAGGCTTCACGACTACAGACACACAGGTCAAGTCAATTTTCTCAACCGTCACATGTATCATGCAGCCACCCAAACTTGAAGCTTTAATTGCTTGCTGCCTGCTCTGTGAAACCCACTCTGTCACGAGTTGGCAGTTAGTTGGCTGCAGATCAAATTCAAAATTCGGCTCACCATCATCACCCGCTCTATTCATTTTCTCTCCCGCAAAGGCCCTGGTGCACTCTTTACCCACCACCAGCTTCCAAGCACCAGGGCCACCATTCAATATGGTAGAGTCGCCCAGCATCGACCATCTCCTCGGTACCAGGGAGGAGGACTGGCTTGATACCGATGCAGAGCCCGGAACGGAGGAATGTGCTGAAGCGGAGCGACGCAACGAAGCCTCGGCGCTGGCTGTCATTAAGCGCCGAATTCAACAACGGCACACAAAGTTCGCCTTTGAGCACATCCCCAAGGAGCTCTATGACAAAGCAAAGGACCACCACGATAAGCTTACACGGGAAGAGGCAGCGCTCCTCCTCAGCCGTGGTGACGTTATGGGCAAGGCGCTCGCCCATCCTGAATCCCTCACCACCGACGAGAAGTACCAGGTCCTTCGCTGGCCATCGCCAGATAAAGTACGCTTCAACATCCAAACTGCTACATGTGGGAGGCTTAGTACACCTTACGAGCTGTATACCAAAGCCAAGAATGCAATGGACCGTGGCCCAGGGTCAAAATCTCTACACTCTTCCCCAGAGAAGCGATCAACAGCTGCGCCCGTCGGATTTAGGAACGGGCCAAAGTTTTAGACAATACTCTGTGGGGGCGAGCAGGCCAACTATGATTACCCCAGTTCAGTTGCTTCGTGATGACTTTCAGGCAGAGAGGGGGTTTGAAATGAGCATTGAAGACGCGTTGAGGATGTGGGATACCTTGGCAGACGAGCAGAAGAGAATTTATGGGATAAGGGTCGAGGCGGCTAACGCTGCTGCAGATGCCGCTGCTGCTGCCATACAATGGTAATTCGATGGGTGTTTTAGGTCATTTGGATTTGAAACGAGAGTCAGAATTAGGTATATAAAATTGTTGAGGCGGACCAGCCATCTCAAATAGCTAACTAGCACAATTTGTTCTAGAAAAGGTAGATCATTTCCTCAATCTCCGCATTGTGTTTTCGTTTGTCAAGCGTTAAAGGAATGACTCGTCTCTCTCTCAAAAAAGAACTGCGTGTTCGATGTGTGCTTCCATCGTGGTATCATGTCCAACCCATTACTGTCAGTTTTCTTCTGCATTGCTGTTTGTGCATCTTAAATCCATAGTCTAGCCGTCATCATTTAGAACGTGTCGAGAAAAAACAAACCCCTAAAAAAAAGACCAGTGCCGCGCATGTACGTATACGTATCAGTGTTCGTAAGATGGGGGCATCTTAGAGGCTGCCCTTGCGATGCTGCCACTCCCGCTTCCTTTGCCTCTTGGCAATGTAGATTTGGGCAACCCAGTACAGGGCCACCGCCATCATAAAAGCAGCAGACACCCATGTGATGGCGATTAGCTTGTTTCCCTTGGTTGCCGACAGACCAACACTGTCGCCGTATTTATTGAGCTCCTTGACGCCCTTGTGGGCTGCCACCGTGATGACGATGCTGCCGATAAGGAGACATAAGGCTCCAAGAGATGCGATGGCCAGGTTCGCAGTGGTGACCCATCGCCGCCCCGAAAGGAAGAAGGCGGCCATGCAGCCCAGCATGGAGAGACCGGAGAAGCCAATGGAGAGGACGAACACGACGAACATAGCGATGATGCCAGTGTTGAGTAAATCCACAGCATCTTCAATCTCATCGGGCCAATTTAGGTCGGCGAGAGAAATCTCAAACGGACCAACCTTGAGCTCGTGGTCGAGTAGCTTTGTGAGGTTGAAGCGTTCTGTGGGGCGTTAGCAGAGTTTCCATAAGCGGTACAGGGTCAGTGTTTATGGAGGACATACTCTCTGGAACAGTGTCTGTGCAGTTAGTGACGTTCAGGCCGGGGTGAGGGGCCGTCACGTTCGGCTTGTATTCGCCCCTGCAAGCAGACATGATGTGGAGCGAGTACCACTCAGAAATTCCAAGCTTGTCGGCAAGCTCGTCGGCGATTTGGCCCGTGATGTTGTTGATCTCTTTCTTAATGTCGTTCTCGACCTCGTTCCACTTGTCCTCCACCTTGTCCCAGAAGCTTCCGTCATCGCTGCTGTCGCTGCTGTTGGAGGAGGTGCTGTTGGAGGTATCGAGCATGTTTTGCCCCAGCATGGACGTGTTCAACTAGAGGAGGGATGGTCAGTTCAACAGCCACCAGGTGGGAATGGGAAAAACTCACTCTTGCGATGGCATAATCTTCCATGAAACCCTTGTCTCGACCAGCGAATAGGCAAAGGTTGGAGAGCACAAAGGCCACGAAGGCCAGGGCCAAGGGGAATAGGACGAGGAACCTAGACAGCATGACGGCTGTGGTGTGTGTGTGTGATTTGTTACGATGTGTGATTGTTGTTTTACGGCGTACAACAGAAAACCAGAAAAGGAAAGCAAAATGAAAGGACAGACTCTCGCTGGGGAAAAAATGGATATGGATTGGATGAACTACTTGGCTGGCTGAGCAGCAGGAGGATAGATAAATACAAATACAAATACATGATTGACGACAAGGCGCGCGGACATGGGGCAGGCCTCCGGTCCGAGGATGATGATGCAACGACGCCGCCAAAAGCCTTGGCGCCCTGCCCCCTTCACAAACAGTTGACCAAGGTGAATCACACCAGCGAGCGCCAAAGAACACTGACCCCAAAAAAAGAGCAGTCAGGGCAAGACGGGACTCTCTGGGCGCAAATCATGGCCCGAAACAAAGACAGCGGCAACGCAGAGCCGCCCAATCAGACTGGGCGCTTGCGTCATGATGCGAAGGATCCGAGAAGCGCGACAACGGGCAGAAACCGGTTCTGGGCCCCTCCATCCCCCCCCCCTCCACTGACGGTGGTGACGGGCGTGGGGCCGTGCCCGGGGCGGGGGGGCTGGAGAGCACGCACACAGACGGTGACGCCAGGGCCAATCACTCGCCCAAGACAGGCCTTGTCTGCTGCACAAGCGCCCTGGCACACCGTCATGCGCTGGTGCTGGCTGGCTGCCGACAAAGCACCAGAGGCACAAAGAAACGCCCAATTACGTGTGCGCTGGCCAGATTCAAAACAAAGACTGGTGGCAGCAGGCCTCGGAACACAAGTACACACAGACAGACAAGGGCGCAAAAAAGTAGAGAAAACTAAAAAAGAGAAAATCGCTTGATTGGCCCATCACCACCACCACCACCGCCCTCCCTCTCTCTCCTCTCTTCTGAGACACGGTCCAGAAACATGCACCCCAACAATACGCAGTCGAGCCCAAACATGGCGCAGCAACACTGGTCCAGAAGCATCTTCTCCCAGACACCAAATCCACACTCAACCCCATAAAAAAATGTGAAAAAGAAAAATTGGCCCAAACACAACGTATAGAGATGAATCAACCTTCACCGTTTCCTGTTGGGAGCTGGTAGGTACCAACGGTCGGCGCAGAGATTTTGTTCAGGTTTGGACGCTGATTCTCGTATTGCGGCTTGGTAATGGCAGGCTCACGCTGGTTGTGAGAGGGCACAGCAGTATTTGACATCGGTGTACGAGTGTTGATCATTGTTGTGCTCGTTTCGAGCATACATGTATCAACTTCCCTTTGCACCGCGTCTACCGGTAACGTCTCAAACATCAACCATGCTCCCCACCGGAATAGTGCTGTAGGAGGATCGCCTGAAGGGTAGGTAGCTCACTTTGCTTGCTTCTCACGGTGGCGCCCTCATTATTTTGTCAAAGGGGCTTAGATCTGCAGACATTGATGCCGAGCTCAGTGCACCGCGCCCATAAATTCAAAAGACATGTTGAAGCAGGTGCGGGTAGACCATTCAAAGGCGAACGGGCTGCCATCATGGCCATAACCCTTGTTTTTTCAATATAGTCGTCAATGTTGTCTAACCCATTGGCCTCTGGCGCGTGTTGTAGTCGTCTCGACGCAAACCGCGACGCAATTCAACGTCATGAAACTCAAAGAACCAAGATTCGTTATCCTGCTCATCGAGGCGCCCCAAATGGTCCATGTTGAAATAATTACCAATGACAATGTCAATGTCCATCTCATCATCTCGAGAGTCTTAGGGTGGGCTCATATCGGTGAGCCAATCTTCTGGTTCGCTGATGAATGCCAAAAGACTAACATTGGCGAAACTTACCGACGACAATGTCAATGTCCATCTCATCGCCCTGAGAGCCAGATACTGGGCTCATATTAATGAGCCATACTGGCTAACTGATGAACTCCAAAGGACAATGTCATTGTCCACCTCATCGTCCCGAATCCGAGGATTGGACTTAGTGTAGGGAGGTAGGGTCCTGACTCTCTGATGGACCTCGGAGAAACAGTGTCGGCATAATTACCAATAACAATGTTAATGTCCTTATCGTTATGTTGAGACAAAGTTAAAGCCTCTCAGTGGCATAGCCGTTTAGATTTCCTGTATAGGATGGGCCCAACCCTGTCTCACTTTCATTGAATGCGATGCTTCCTCGGTAATGTGCGACGCCGAGGTTCGCGGTGAAGAAGTGGCCCATCGTTTCGAACGAGTTCGGCGTCGGTGTGCGAGCGTTCATCAAACATATCTTTTGGCCATCCGATCAGCCGCCTAGCAGGTCCCAAGCACTACTTTGAGAGAGTCAGAACTGCTGCAATTGTTTGCGTGCTTTGTTCTTCACCATAAACCCCTCGCACACAGCTGGCACGCCCAAATCAAGGGGAAGGAACGACGCGGCAACCCCCGTGAGGAGGAAAGAAATCTATTCATGCCAACTCAACTTTGGCATGTGAGAAAAGGAATAGGAAAAGCACAGGGCAAAGGAGATTGTCCCCTATCATGACATCCCGAAAGTCAGAATGCCACAGTGCACAATAAACATGCAATCCATGTCAAACACACGAATCCCTTCGCAGAAAGATGTCGACGCTCGTGGGCAAGTTAAAAGGCCCTTTCATAGGACCTTTAACTCCGAAACAGGGTAATGCGCGAGATGCGTCTTATAGAATGCCCTGAATCAGAGCCCTCAGGTGAAGAAGTCCATTTGTCGGTGTTATCGTCTTGAGAAACAACTCCCAGAGACAATGTGAGCGAGGGATCGCTCATGCTATCTTCCGACTACCTAGGTGCTTCATTTTGGTTGCTGAAGCCCTCCTTGGTATTGCATGTTGTGCAATGTGACTCTGATGCCCAGAACATGGATTGGCACGCTCGACGCTAGTTCAACTTTGTCAAGCTTCCCCGTACTATAGCATAGTAGCTCGTTCTTCAAACCGTGATACGGTGTCCAGGCTCACAAGTCAGGTCAATTACCCAAATCTTTTCCTGACTCGAGGACGAAAATTTGCGGATTTGTTGGCTTTCTCGCGATTGCTCGTTTTCTAAGGAATAGCAATACTGAATTTGAGCCTTTCCAAGCTCCCGCCCAGAATTCGGGACGGCGCGGTTGTCGAATGTTTTTGAAAGGTCATTAGAGCTCGATGCAGACGACCCGACAACAGAACCAAACGGGTGCTGGAGACGAGGTAGTTGGGCTCTGTTTTAGAAGGCGACAGAAGCCGTGAGGCTCCCAGCCACAGGAAGATTTTGGTTCTTTTCCCTGTTCGGAATGTTATTTGGGTCCTCGTGAGAGAAGTAGTTCTTGGAGTTGAACCTCCCTAACGGCCTTCTTCAATAACTCTTTATAATCTTGATGAGCTAATGGTAGAAATGTAGTAGTGATTGGCCGGATTCATTGTTTTTGTACAAAAAGAATTCCAAGAGGCAATTTGTGGATCCTTGGAAAATTGAAGTTGTATCCTAAAGGGTACTACTTCGACATTGGACGATAAACATCCACGGTGGGATAGGAAAGCTCGGTAAAAAGGTAGAGCTCGATGCAGACGGCCCGACAACAAAACCAAATAGGTGCTGGAGAAGAGGTAGTTGGGTTCCGTTTGAATGCCTTGCCTTCGGCTTGTGGTTTGTCGATTTGCCAGGGAAAGCCACGAACAAGAACCACATCAGGGTCAATGGTGAATTTAGTCTTAAGGTGTTTTCTCCCAAAATATTTTTTGAAAGATGGTCGTCATGATTTCGACAAAACCGTAGCTGCCTTCACGAGCCGGTAAAATGGATGGACCCAGTTCCTGGAGTCGGCAAAGCACTGAGCGCTCCATGTACCAGCCTGGGTACTGGGACTGTGTGCCGCTTTCAACCCCAATATGCGGGGGGAAATTGCAAAGGGAAATGTATCTTCGAAACGCAATTCCCGCCACCTTTGTGTCTCGAGCGGAGGACTACCGTTCCAAGCAGAGGAAATAATTCAGGATTGGCATCAACGGGTTGAATGAGGTGGGTGTCGAGCGCTTCCCGAAATAGCCACATCGACCAATATCAACACGCCGACTGGCATTTGGGGAAAATTCCCATGTCCGGGAGCCAAAAGGTTTTATTTGCTTTGGGGATGGGGACATTGAGCGGCCGCGGCCACCCAGCCAGCACTGGGCGAACATCGAGAGGCAGAAGCAGCTAGCTCCACGCATACTAATTTTGCAGCTCACCAGCGCAGAGTCCACCTAGTAGTCGTGAATTCAGTGTGCCAAGAACGACCCAATGCCCCAGCTAGTCACTTGGAAACAGGAACTAGATGACATGAATCGGAGTTGAACAAGTGTCGTTGACATCAGCTGCCCGAAGAAGCGGGCTGCTATGCTTCTTCAAGCAAGAGAACACAAAAGGCGACTGTGGCGCGATATAAACCATTGCGACAGAAGCCAGCCAATGAGTGAGGTCCAGCTTAATGAAAAAGATTTGCTGTCGGGCCCAGAGTGAGGTGTAGGAACAGACTGAAAACTTCTTGACTGCGAGATGGTATGTTTTGTTTGAAAACTCGGACAGTCTCGTCATCCGCAAAGAAAAGCCCCAAACATTATAGAGTCGAGGGCATGTTGCTGGTCAAGAGAGCAAGATGATCAAGAATATGCAAAAACGCTACCAAATGAGGCAGACGGCGCGTACCAAGTTTCATGCCGGGGTAACGGAGCCGCATCTAGCAAAGTCAGTCATCTCAAGGACAAGCATCACAGGGACGATAGGGATAAAAGACTACTTACTTAATCCCTTGTAGTAGCTGATACCTTATACTCATGTTCCCATCCATGTTTACAGGGAAGCGTCAAGTGGTTATCGTAGAAGGGCTGTGTTGGACCAAGCACAGGTTAGCAAAAGCTGAGAGAAGAATGAGGAGGAGGAGAGATTACCTACCCCATAAACCCTAATGACTGCCCCCGATCAATGACCCATACCAAAAGTTAGTCAAGTCGAAAAGGACAGTAAAAGGTTGAAAAGAATGCTTACCAATTTGCATTGCCGTCAATTCATCAAACGCAAACTCCCCAGGTTATGATTGGTGGGTGCGAAGCCAAATGGACGGGCCAGTGAAAAGAGAGGGCAATGTCTCAAACCACCCAGTTAGAGTGAAGGCCGTGCGTCATCGACTGAGGGTTTGTATGTGAATATATAACAAGATCCACGGTTGCAGTGTAGTATATGATGAAGAGAAAGAAAAAGGGTTCGACAGTACAGGGGGGGGCGAAACCTCTTGTTATACTCGGAATCCCAGGCCAGAATGGAACCGGATTGTCAATGGTGAATTGAGCCGAGCAGAAGTTGGGAGCGATTGCCAAAGTGGGGCATATTTGCATCGGTCTTGAAGGGAAGTCGCAGAAATGAGGAGTTTACGAAGTTACACAACCGAATGTTTGTTAGTCGCTAATTTGTCTAACTCTAGGCGACCTACATGCCAAGTTAACAACTCACGGGACTAAATGCCGCCGGTACAACTCTTTCAGCTCAACATGGGTCTGTATTTCCCGAGCCGGCCTTGCAGGGTGGTATCACAGGTTTCACCAGGAGACATGGCGCACTTGCACCCGAATGGCGGCGGACGCGGCCAAAGCCCCGTGTAACTGTCTCAATTCCCATCACAGCTCACCTGCCCTTAGCCCGAAGCCCCCGGGCTCACCGACGGGAACTTCCCGGGCGATATAGCAAACAAACATGGTCTAAAGGGGCGGGACAGCCTCATAGTTTCCGTCTAGTCGGCAGCCCAGTCACACGAAGCCGCCCGGAAACCTTCATTTCCGTGCTTAATAGTACCTATCTTCTGTCATCGCCCCGCGTGCCATTGATACCGACCATCAAAGCGCCGCTTAACACCCACACGCAAGAATCACGTAATTCTTTCGCTCAAGGCGTCTCTGTAGTAAAGCAGCCATCCTGCGTTGCCTGCCGGATGTCAGAACACGACACCACGTTACACAATGACTCCGGTTCCGCGTTCCACAGATAATGGGCAGGATCGTGGCGGTAACCAAGACGGAAAAGCTGACGTGTGTACCGCTCGCCACGTTTCAGAGAATCATGTGCCCGGGTAGCCTGCCCCTCCTCCCCAATTTTGTTGCTCGTCTTTGCTTCAACAGCGAGCGTGTGCAAAGATTTCTTGATGTAGACAACAATGTATCTTAGTAGCAACATCTCTACCCTTTCAACATGATGCAAGCATCCACAATCGCCAGGATGATGGCAAGTCAATGCCGGGGCCGTCGGACCACGAAGTGGGGATAATCGGGCTTCAACAGGCCTCGTAACAGCTGGTTTTCACCGTGGTACAGAAACCAAGGACAGCGACAGGCACGGGTATGGGTAAGCAACGGAGCGCTTAGCGATGTAACATTCCTCTCCTGAGTTTTTTGATATCCTGTACAATCATAATACACACTAGTCATATCGGAGCTACTGGTTCTCAATGCCGGCCACGACCGTGGCCTTGAAGTACACGGCGGCCATGCCCTCAATCTTGTTCTCTGCCTTCATCGCTCTGACCACTTGCCTAAGACCGTCGTGAGCGGGGCACTCGGCATCGTAGTATTTCATATCCTCCAGGCTGGCAAAGTCAGACTTGGCAACGAGGGTGAAACCCTGGGAACGGGCATCTTCCTCGGCTGGGCCGCAGGCCATGGACAGGATGTAAGGCTTTCCGTCCTATTTTCGTTGTATCACGGTCAGTGATGTGTAACTTCCGCAGTTTGCGGAATCCACGGGGACTCGCGTGGCCCACCTTGCTCTGTTTTTGGCCAAGGACCTCGTACAACTCAAGGATCCTCCCTTGGTCCTCCTTGTTGGGGATCTTGAACATGGTGATACGGTGCACGCGCTCGGCCATATTGACGGTGTTTGGACTTCAAGTAAATGTCTCCTAGGCGTAATTGAGATATCGTGGGACTACAGAAACCTGTGATGAATCTGTAGACGGTCGGGTTGCTTAGATCAATCGTTTGACCAAGTTACAAGTATGCGCAAAGTTGAGTAAGTGATACTTTATTGATTATCTACGACCACGGATGGCTTTATTCAGCTATCGGTCCATTCTTCGTAACCGTCAGCCATTAAGAAGAGCTTAGAGGGAGTGCACACTATTACTCCACCCCCACCCCGGGACCAAAATCCGCCGATGGTCGGCCCCACTCGACAAGTAGTAGCCATGGAATGGGCCGAAGAGCGTAAAAATCTTCCGGAGGCCAGCTCCCGGGCGGATAACGCGCCGTAGGCACAAAGCTACAGCGATATCATTGGTTAATTCTACGTAGGATGTATGTGTCCCTGTTGGTTCATGCTATTTAAGTATGAGAATGTAGTGGAGATGGCATCAAATTGGGAAGCAGCATGTTCAAAGCGTTCTGGGCTAACGGGAGATGTCGTTTCTTTGATCTAGCATTTCATATCTCCCAACTGGCTTTGTGAGGCTAGTACTGTCTAATCCTTCATATGTCTCTCCGTAGTCCAACCGTGAACCCCCTCACTAGTTGACTGTCGTGTTTTCCTCTCCAGGCTTGACTTTTGCCCAATCTCTAAGACCATGCATAGTAATCTTTATCCTCTATAGCTACCTCGCACTCTTTACCATCCTTCCATCGCAAGTATGGCACCATCTCGTGCCTATCCTCATTTGAAATGACCAGTTTCTCGCCGAGTACCTGCGACAGCATCCCGGCCGCGTCAACAACCTGCTCGCTTGGATCCCAGATCACCACTTCCCGTATTCCGCACAGTGACGCTTCAACCACGGCAGCCTCGAGCAATTTTCGAACGGTGGCCTCGATTCCTTTGCGTCGAGCCATATACAAACGCCCAATGCAGAGCTGTCGCGCCCGGTGGTTGTGCACCCACCATGCCCAGGCGGTCATACCCATCTCAGAGATGCTGATGGCCCCTTGTATCTGAATGTCCTTCTTTCCCCGGCTCAGATGCTGACCAAACAGCCGAGATCGAATCAGGTGCCAGCGCGTCAGCCAATGAGTGGGTAGGATTTGGGCATGAGTGATGCCATCGCGGTGGCCAGAGAGACGCATCTTGCTGGTGTTGGAGTCCTCAGCCGCCAGAGCCATGATTTCGCTAAAATCCACATATCTAATCCCGTTGATCTCTCGTCGTTCTTGTAGCTTGAGTTGACTGACCGAGATGCGAAGCTGCGTCGCGGGGACAGGCTTCCACCCAAGTCTCTGGAACAAGCCTGAGTGAATGTCCCCGTAGATGATGCTGAACTCTGCATTGCTGAAGTTCTCCTTGTCCATCCGATCTCGTACGTTCTTGAGCAACAGCTCTGCCATACCACACATGCGGTGCTCGGGGTGGGTAAAAATGTCAGTAATGACAATGGCTTTGGTAGTGCGAGTGCCTTGTCCCTTCGTGACTATCGCATCACGCATGTACGTAGTGCAGCTTGAAATTAGGCCAAGCGGATCCTCTGCCAGTCGAAGGACCCAGTAGGCGGTTTGGCCTCGTGAGGCCTCTGTATCGGCCAGCTTGTGTTGCAGATCTAGATAGGCGCTGACCGACAGTGGCCCGGCCCAAGCTTGGGAATTGATTTCGAAATGTCGAGTGATCATATTACTATTGGCACGTTCGAAAACAATGCCGTCTGGCATTAGGTTGGCCATGGATGCGAGTGCGCTTAGAAAGGCGGGCGTTCAAGTGGCTTGCGAGGCTTTTCGGGGGCAAGACCTTTCGCCTTCACCCATTATGATGAGAGAAAAGAAAATAGGCAAGCGGCCGATGTTTTTCTGCGCTGCAGGTTGAGCAAACAATGGTCAAGGGGTCAACAATGAGCTGAGCTCGTGATCAAACGCGGTACCATTCGTCACACAAACAAGCAACCCAATCACGTCAAATCCGTCTTCGTTTGTCCAGTTACAATCAAGTAAACTCAATGCAAGATATATACTTGAGATAATATGATCGAAATAAGCCCAACCCCTAGCATCTTTCCAGACTCCGTATCATAAAAACTGCAAAATCACCTACCCTACTTCGGTTTGCCCCCAACCACGCGGGTATATGTTGGGTGCGCCTGATTCTTCCAACTCATATACAATTAATTCATGACAGGCCCAAGCTCCCCCTATTGAAACTCCGTAACTTCCATTATCGTACAACCCGTAGTTCATTACAATCAATATGACACGTTCTATGGCGACTGCTCCGTTATCTCTCGTTCTTCACTAAGAGCGCGGGAAGCTCGGCCGGTCGCACCAGATCCCAATTCTCGAAGAAGTCGCGCTAGGCTCTCGACAAGAGGTGGCAAAGGTTCGTTTTGCACTGGATAATTGTCTCGAAGAAGATTCCGAGTAATCGCCAAGACCATGCCGGCATTTGACAATGATTCAACCCCAGAGCTGGCTTCTCCGTTCATTGTCAATGCTGGTACACCACGATCCAGCTGTAGGAATGCCCTCGATTCTCTAGACTCAATGCCATCGACTAGCACGTAGTCGGGCACTGAGGTGCGGCTGTCCTTTTCCTCTGGCCTCCCATTCGTAGAATGGGAACAAGAAACTACACCGTAAGCCCACAATCCCAAGCAGGCAAAGTAGACGGCGATGGCATTGAAATCTCGCAACGATGTTGGCGCGAGCTTCCTTGCCCAGTGGAAAACTTGCCCTGCATGCCAGACGGCATACCGTGATTCAGGGCCAGCAAACCAAGAATCCAGTGGCTGGGCTACCCTCCGAGCATCCTCTTCCCCGTTCTTTCCAGCAAAGTTCTGTAAATCATCAGGTGAAACATGAAGGATCATCATGAACAGCTCAGCAAGCATAATTAGCTGCGGTTTTGGTTTTCGGGAGTGCTGGATCTGATTCGCAAACTCGGCGATGTCTCGGTAGAGCTCCTGATGTTGCGTCCTGAGCCACAACGGCGGTGTGGATGCGCCACGCCGGTTTGGCCCTCCCGAGCCGTAAAATTTGACGGCATCACGGTACGACGAAATTTGACCCCAGAATCCATGTAGCAGAGCTGTCCATGAGAGCTCGATGTCAATACATAATTCGAGTTCGTCCAAGATCGTCATGCATTGTGTCACCTCAGCCACCCTTGGGATGCCCCCACTTGGGATTGGCTTGACCAAGTAAAGATCCCGCCACTCTTGTGCAGACTTGGCCTTCCAAAGATCACGCGAAGCTGGCAGGGTGAAACAAAGTTCGTTGTACGACATGAGTGGGTTCTTGCAGAGACCAATGGACGACTGAATGTCGTGGAAGAAAATGTGAGTGACTAGCCTAGGAGGTGGTCAGCGAAACTAATATGTCAAAAGTGACGAGTTACATGCCTCTTAAAGGACTCCACTATAATGAACTGTCGCCATTTTGAATCTAAAACTTCAGGCGAGTCGGCCATTGACGGCATTTGTGATGGGGAATCGGATGAAAATGAGGTTTTTCCAGACCGACGGAGCATCTAGTTTTACATTAGTCCTTGATTCTCCTCACAGCAACCACCAAACTTACGGTGAGCAGCGGCTGGCAAAAACTCTCCGCGATTTCCATTTTGCGGTTGAACCCACACCATTGCCCGATGTCAAGGTGGAGCATCATGGCTTGGAGCGTCATTAAATCTCGTGTCGTGCAGTTCGATCCCTCAAACTGATCACATGTTAGCAGCTGAATACGAAACATCCTCGCAGCTCAATGAAATGGTGGAGGTGCGAACATTACTCGGGGCGTGTGTAAAAAGACGGACGGCTCGCGAGGGAAATTGAGATGAAACACTCACCCGACCGGCAATGGCAAACCTAACAATTTCATCAAGAGCGAGACCAAATTGCCAAATGGAGGAAACCGAGATGTACGTTGCACCGCTAGAAATAATTGCAGCCAAGAGTTCCGGGATCGTTGTTGCTGGATCAAAAGATGCCTTGTGAATTAGCGCGTCGCATTTTCGCTCTTCTTGAGCAAAGTGAGCCTGGAGAAGATAGTTGAGAAGTTCAAGGGACGGAAAGGAGGGCACTCGTTGCGGGTGTGGGTTGTGAGCCAGGACCATTGCGAAAAGGCGGTCGCGCATTGCCGAAGGCATCTGCAACTTAGTTTTGGTGCTGCTAGCGAACTTCTCAAGTGTTGAGGATGCTGGGAGTGACTCGTCATCAAGAGCAAGGGCGGCAGTCTCACGATGCACGTAGTCCTTGACCATGTCTGGCTCAAATATCCAAGGTGACCTCTTAAATGCAGCGTGTCCCCGAGACACATCTCGGGTAGCGTGATATGGAGATCGCTTGGAGTTGAGCGTGCTGGTAGATTTTGGGCTCGGCCCAGTGACATCTAGCTGCGGAATTGTGAATCCATTGAAGTCTAAGTCCCATCCAAAATCCATATCCTGGAACACGCCTTGCATCGAGTTGTTAAAAAACATCATATCATCAGGAAATCCTTCCAAGCTCGAATGACCGAGAAACGCCGAGCCCTCGTACTCGCTGTGCGCATGATTCATTGAGCCGTGAGCCATAGTCGAAGTTTTGGAGAGATAGCCGGGATCTGTTGGCTGAAACCCATGGGCATCAACTCCCACAGCTGAAGCCATTGTCGATGCCTCTGACGGGGACATACCGGCTTGAGAGTCTGAGGTACGGTACTGGTTGCCACGTCTAGTGGGCATCTGGCACTGCAGGTTTTTGCTTCGACAGCGACTACAAGGCTTCTGGTCCTCGCATTTCGCCTTTGAAGATGCGCAGTTTAGGCACGCTTCAGCAGCTCGGTCGCTCCGCCGGATAAATGGGCGATCTTTGGCCGCACCATCTCGATCGTGTGTGGTTTCATGCCTCGTGAGCAGATCGGCGCGATTGAATCGCTTCGGACAGCGGGAGCACTGGTAGGGGCGGGCATTCTCGTGAGATCTCAGGTGTCGAGTGAGATGGTCAGCTCGCTCGTATACGCGCCGACAGATGTGGCAGACATGGGACGAGGAAGAAAGCGAAGCATCTGAAAGCTTCCTCTTGGAAGGGACTGCGGATCCACTGAGAGAAGAGTCCTGTTTTGGTGGTGGAGGTGGCAGCGAGTCCTGCTCCTGCTGCTGGTGCGGCTGCGATTGTTGCTGGTGCAAAGCTTGAGACGATTGACGTCTGTGGTCCGAGTCCTGGGCTGGCGATGCGAGGGAAAAGAGGGACGAGAGGAGCATGTCAGACCCAGCCGCATCACACAAAATATCTATCCCGTTCTGCCCGGAGCTGGCCATGGTGGGCTAGCCTCTCGAGCTGCCCGGCGGGTGGAGGAGGAGGCCGAACCGGAGCCGGTCTGTTTAGTTTGTTTACCTCCCTTGATAACGGATATTCCGGGCGTGGAGGATGGTGATGGCGGGAGTGACGGAGTGGGTGGACGATAAAATCAGCGGCGCGCGGAAGCTGGGGTGAGAAACGATGTATCCTCGGAAAATGGGGGCGGGGGAAGGAGCAAAACGTGGAGGGAAGCGAGCAGCAACGGCACTCCAGGGTGTGGTTGTGGAGGCGCAATCCCGAGCCAATAGTGTTGCTGTAATTTGAGGTGGTTCTAGTACAAACATGGTATTTAGCGGGTCAATCCTCCCTCTCGCTGGCCAGCTCCGATAAGTTGGTCGGAAGCACCCACGCGGACGATGGCATGGGCAAGATGGCTGATATTCATCGGCATTTTTAGGAGAAGAAAAAAGAAATTCATGCCCAATTGGACAGGAATATCAAGATGCGCCCAGATAAATACCTTTATCAGTCATGCTTGTTCGAGGTTTTATTGCATAGGTACCATGGCAGGTTGTGAGTTTGATTGCGCCAAGTATTTTTCACTCACACTTCATTCACACTTCAGTCCCACCGCGAGATCCCCAGTCGAGCAGCCATGGGCGAGATCTCATCTGCCGACTCTCGGCGTCAGGACCGGGGCTTACCACGGCCGAAGACGCGGAACATGCCATTTATCTGAATCAGATTTTTGGTGCTGACAGGATCAATGAGCCAATCAGCTTCGTGCGCTTGTCGTTTTGCGTCATCTTGACGCAACCATGATCTTTCACGCATGAGCTACTTGATACCGTGGGATGCGGCTCGGCAAACTTACAATTGAGAATTGACATTTCATAATCTTCATTCTCCTGTTCTGTCAGGGTGGCGTAGCTGCAGGTTCAGCCATGCTCGCGGCGCCAGTCGAGACAACGCCCAACGCCAATGGGACGAATTCTGGTCTGAGACGGACCTGGACCGAGCTCTTCCAACAGTTCATGTCATGCTAAATGAAGCCAGAAAAGCCAATGTCTCACGTTGCTGGCTGGAACCAGGAAGAGGTACAGATACTGATGCAGATGCAAACGCACATGATGTAACCGAAAACCGAAAAATGAGATTAAAAAAAATCAGCAGGCTGCAGTTTGCCAAAGTCCTGTCATGGTAGCTATCATCTGAAGCCCGAATTACATGTTTCCCCTCATCACAAGACAATTCCCCTTTTCTCTTCTCTCTTCACCCCCTCCTGCAGCCAACTGCCGGTATCGCCCGGAATTTGAGGGACGCATCACCCAACAATAGCGTCACAGGAGGCGGTGGCTCATGCAGCCTAATTCCCGGATTATCGATATAACCTATGTTCCCGGTACGGCCACTGTGGCCTTCCGACGGTGCTGTAAGCCCGAGTCATGTTCATGAAAAGCCCACTCATTCGCCCAGAAAGCCGAATCGTAAAACCATTCATCCCTTCCCCCGCAGTCCTGGATTAGTAAAACGTGTCGGTCGTAAGTTCAATATCTCCCAGATCGTAAAACGTAATAATATTTTCCCTTGTTGCATTATATCCCCAGAGAGGCCAGTCCTAGATAGGCCTGCCTTGCTCTCTTCCCAGCGCTGTGAGACATGGTCCTTGACGGTGGCTGTTCTAGAGATGCCATCCTTCCAATTTTAGCACTGTGTGCTAACCACCACTGACTAGTCAGAGAGCAAGGGCTGAAGATCCCCGTTTCTTCAGAGCCTCAACATGATCGTAATGGAAAAAAAAAAAGCGGTCTTATCGCTAGCAATGCGTAAAAATATTGCCACGACGAGTTTCATAACGCCCAACTTCTTCTCCTGTTGGAAGTCCGGCCGAGACGTCCTGGCTTGATTCAAACATGGCCTGGCGCTCTTTCTCTCTTTCTCCTGCCATCGCAACATCTCCCCCATCCCCTCTCACAAGGCGGATTTTTGGGTGATTTCTGCGTATATTCGATGGGGTATCCAACAAGCTCATAAACGGTGTTATTTCTCTATTAAAGCCGTTTGTTGGCAACCGCTTTGAACTCGTGTGAGAGAACCGATACGTATTGCAAGTTAATGGTTATCGCAGGGTGTTCCACAGTAACCGCAACAGCGGCCTGGGATCACCCAGACCTCTTTGCCTGCGGCGGCACAAGTTGGGCATCTAGTACCAGGAACCTTGTGAGCCGATACGACCCAGATCCTTGAGCGTGTGGAATCGATCCGGATGTTGGTGGCCTCGCAATACCAGGACGCAATGTCATTGGATTCCGAGAGCATGGATTCAATAGAGAAGTTTGTTTCCGATTGATGGTCGCCACAACCAGATATCCAGGGACAGGGTGCCGACAGGTGATATCGTGACAGAACCATGTTGAAAGTTTTCTAGGTGAAGCGTGCGAAGAAGAATTGAAGTGCGTGGGGGTGGCAGGTAGTAGCCTCAAGTAATGAAGTTGTTAGAGAGGTCAAAAGACAATGTATCAAAGGGTTTGCGATGGTCTGGACTGTTGCAAGGTGTGGGGGCACGATGGGATTTATGGTTTTGGGACGGGGAGACCTTGGGGCAGAGGCTTAGTATGACAATATATTTCAGCAATGCCTCGCGAGGCCAGGAAAGGAAAGGCCAGAGAAACAAGGACGGGTATGAGAACATATCTACATGTGCAAACCCTGCAAAGGCACAAAGTTACTGTGGGCTCCATCTCAGCGATCATCGTTAGTTGCAGACCCGCCTGGTTGCAGGCGCGCCGACGCCAGCGCCGGGCCCAGCAGACCTGTCATATCGGCCGCTGTGAGACGCAGGCCTGTCATCAGTTGCTGGACGCCGTGGTGGCGCGTCGCCCGAGAACTGGGGGGTGGGGTTGTTTGTCTTTCTCCTGGTTCTTTCTAGCTGCGTTGGTTGAATCTAGGGACCTGACAGTATCAATGGCCGAAAAATGGAGGGGGGAGGGGGGGTGAAGGAAAGAAAACCAAGGGCGTTTTACGTGAGATTTCTGTAGGTGTAGGTGCTGCGCTGACCCATCAAGGATCCGTTTTCCAGCATGGTATCAAAAACAACAGCGACCAAGGTGATTTGTTGAGTGGTGGCAAGGGAAGGGAAGGGAAGAGAGACCGGACCGGGTCCAAGGGGGTGACGGATCAGCCAGGACGGGGGTGGGTTTCGATGCGGAGAAAAGCAAAGATGTGATGTGACTGCTCGTGTGGTTCGGGTCACGATGCTTAGGAACTTGTTCATGGTGGGCGCGGGCGCGGGAATTCGCATGCGCACACACATTTCCTTAATTCAAGGCTTGCGAGTTGGATCCGAGGAGTGACAGGATGATAGAGTTGAACCTTGCGTGCGCAGATGGATCACGACCAGGGTTGATGCTACATACTCCAGGCGATCTGGCGATGCTGCCCCAAAGCCGCTCCCGCCAACACCAACCCTAGAACCTGGGCGGGAAAAAATTGAGCACCGGTGCGCTGGGATGATGGAACCCCCTGGCAAGGCACCGCAAGGCAGAGGGCGGCCTGAGGCCCGCCAGGGCAACCCAGCACCCTCCCTCCAAACTCCAGGACGTCGGTGAGATTGCCCCGATGCAATGTGCTGGCGATCCTTCACTAGGGCCCACATCTCCACAAGGGCTTGCTGCGAAGCAGAGACTCCACTGCGCTCTGTAGCCGGCACTCCCTGTGACCTTGCAAAGGCGATTATGGTTTTCTACCGTCATTCTTGGTGCACCAATGTGCAGGGCTGTTGCCGGTGCTGGTGCTGGTGCTGGTGCTGGTTGGTGTTGGGCTGTTGTTGGTGCTGCTCCCAGTGTGGGTGGGAATAGTCACTTCCCGAGAGAACCCTGCTGTCATGGGGTCTCAGAGTCAAGTCTAACAGCGGCGCAACGGCGCAACGGCTTCTAGGCGATTATTAGGGCTCGGGGTTTCTTGAGTTACATTAGTTAGTCTCGATGATCCATGGCGACGTTGGACTGAGGACGGTCTCCCGTTTGGGCATTTGTCTTGGGAGGACCAGTTGCGAGGCGGTAGGCGCCATCAAGTGGAAAGAAACCAGGCCTCAAAGGACTCCGCCGCGGCACCACGGCTACTATTGGCTCTAGCCCAAACCCAAGGCGGGGTGCTTAAAGGTTAAGCGTCGGATAGACTAGCAAGCGGACGCCGAGCGTGGATTTGACCCGCCACGAACTCGGCGCTGAAAGAAAAAAAAAATGAAGCTGGCGAGGAAAGTTGGTCTGGGCGATGGAGCCCATGGGGCCTATGGAGCCACCACGACGACACTAGCCGCTGGGCCAAATTTTGTTCAGCTTTGCAAATCTCGTCAGAATGAAATCATTCTGCCGTTAGGATTGGCTAGTTCGTCTGCTCTGCCGCCTAATGCCGCCTGTTGACTCAAGTGAAGAGAGGAAACGAGCGTGTTCTACTTGATTAGAGAGAATAGGCGAGTTCCCGCCCCACGTCCCGGCCAAACAACTACGTGGACTACAGCACTAGAGCACGAGTCTAGGCCAAGATTTCGGCATGTTCTCACACGAGACCCAGCCGTATAAGGCGAGCGCCGCGGCGGGATGGCACACAGATAGACATATGTAAGGCTATCACTTGATCTGCGAAGGGTGGGTATCCCTGGTTTAGGATTTGCGATTGCCCGTACCATCCATGTACAGGACGAGTCAATATAGAACCAAGGCCGTAAGGCAGGCATGGATCATAGAGCGATGCACTTGTCCGATCCGACAACGCATCCTACATACCTACCATTCCCTTGGGTCGCCGATGTAACCCAAGCTATGGAGTCTGCGTAGCAATTCGGCAGGCACTGCCCCGAAGCAGTGCTTGCGAAGATATGGCCCCATGGCGTTTCCCCTGGTTTGCGAGCCGCTGGTGTCAGGCAATTAGTTGGTCATGGGTTGTGGATAGAGGTAGTTCCAGGTCATACTTACGAGCGGCTGTCTTGCCATCATCAGAAGGCGATGCCAAGCTGCCATTGGGCGCTTCGGCACATCCGAATCATCCGACCAGGGTGACTGGGCCAGAGGAGGACGCAGACACGAGGGAGAAGAGCTGGGTTCTACAGAAAGACCCAAGTGCTATTGGGCTTGGCGTCGAGCCGCCGCCAGGGGCCACTCCGACCTGAGGAGCATACAGTAAAAGAAAAGTTGGCCGCGGAGGCACTCGGCGGGTTTCGCGCTTCACACGCTATTGCTTGGTGGTGGACACCCAGCTGCAGGTAAATGGCGCTCACCCAGGCGCGGCGCACGGCGCACGACGCTCTACCGAGCTACCTTGTTCCCACTCGCAGGATGTTCCTGTTCCATCATGAGCTAATGAGCCGCCTTGGTACGCGCAACGAAAATCGTGTGGGTTAGCTCCCGTCGGTAAGTCACGTCTTAGCGGTGGACAGGGGGTGGTAGCTCGCCCGACCTAGCCAGCTCTTCCGTGCATCACATCACATCATGATCATGGCACCCCATTGTCTGCGCTAGACCACCCTCTTCGTTTTGTTCTTTGTCTTGTTCTTTTCTTACCCTCTGTCCAATCCAGCTTGTTCCACGTCTGTCCCATGGTCCCACCCCCCTACTGCGGCCAGCTGCGGAGCCCCTGCCGCCTCCGTTACACCGTTACATCACATCTTGTGTATCCATCCAGATCAGATCTATGTTCATGTCATCTCTTTTCACTCCAGCATGTGCGGTACGTACATCCATGTTACCCACCGGCCAGGAATTCCCCACCAGCTCATCGCCCGCAGGTTTCCTCCAATGGCATCGAACAGCGACAAAGGGGAAAGAAGGAAGAGAACATGCAAGAACAACTTCAGCTGGTATTCACATATCTTGTCTCTGTTCTCCATGACTCTCTCTCTTTCCGCGGCCGCCCACCCCGCCGCCCCTCTCCAGACCCTCCTAACCCGGGCGCCCCTTTGTGATGCTTCAAATCAACCCTTGCTTCTTCCACCGTCCAAGTGATAGCACCAGCATTGCTTTTTTGCTGGCTGGGGCCTGGGGCCCTGGGGCTTGAGGCCCAGAGCCTAGAGCCTAGAGCCCACCGAATACGCGCCCTGGTATTGACGCCATCTTCTGGCGTGCTCCGTGACAGGAGTTGCAGGTTGATTAATTAGCCTAAAAGCACCAGGTATGGAGTATCGCTACCACTGCTGCTGCTGCTGCTGCTGCTGCCACCACGATGGTCACCGCCACCGTTGCCGTTGCCGCTGCCGCTGCCGCTGCCGCTGCCCACTCAATCTGTGACTACCGCGTAACACCGGCCTAATTACCGCCCGGGTACCGCTCACCTCGGCCGAAACAGAAGTAAAAATTCACTAGTAACTGAAAAGGAAAAAAAATTAAATTAAATTTAGGAGGGACAGGAACTAAAAAAAAAAAAAAAGAGGCCAGCCGCTACTTCCCCACAGCTGGGCCGGCAAGAAATATGTGGCGTGCCAATGATGAAGCCTCGACCTCATCACCTTCTATCTGCACTTGATGAAACAGATACACATTAAACGCATTTCCTGCCTCAACGGCCTGTCAAAAGGAAGTCTCAGCACCACTTGCCAGCCGCCCGTTCCGGTCAACCGGTCGATCTCAACAACCACATCGACGGCGCTGCGATCGAGACCAACCGGGCGTTGGTACTCAGTGCATCTCGCCGCATCTCTCCCAATCCCTCGTGGCCGCCCTGACCTCCAGTTCGTTGGCCATTGTGCATTAGGTACCCCATTCTCGATCCACAGCACAGTCTATCACCAACACCACCCCACTATGCGGGCCAAGGCAGGCTGGAGACGGAGCCCAAACAGGCACTGAGAACCCAAGAACGATGCCCTGAAGGGGACCCTTCTCCATCTCCTACTGCGCGGGCATCTGTATGTCCTCAGATCCTCCACTGCAACACATTTCTCTTCGGACCGCAGGCGCCACCTCATGATCGACTGCCGGGTCCAGCAGCACATGACTGGCCTTGTACCTCTGATCAGCATCACACAATCTTGCCAATCGTCTCAAGCTCTGTGAGACCGCCTTTTTGTCTCTCTCTCCCCAGCAGAGCAGACTGCGCTAACAGTCGCACGCTGGCATCTTGACTGCAACGTATCGGGAGGCACTTCATGATTCGCCAACTTGCCATTGTTTCCCGCACCTGCCGGTCAGAAAACTCGCCTGGAAAGCTAGTCAATTTGCACCAGACCTTGTCCACTTTACTTCCTGTGTGGACCAAGTGCAAGCTACACTTGCCATCTCGGTTAATAATTCACCGCCAGCGACGCGCAAGCCATGTATGTCTACGGTGGTTCAAATGGGCCGACGTGCCTCAAAAGACAAGGAAAGCAGGAGATGAGCGGCCGACGGGTAAAGGTGAGTGAGTGCACACTCGCGCCCGCATCAGCTGAAGCTGCTCACTGCAGCCGTCTTGCTTCTGAACCCCACCTGATAGTGCTGCCAACGCGGACTACAGTACATGCCCTGCGCTGCGCACTCAACCCCTGGCCTGGCTGTTCTTGATCATTCATGTAGCTCAGCACCTCGATGCCCAATTCCTCTAGGGCGATGCTCCACCCCTAATCAGCAGTGTTATTGTGATTGCCGGCAGGGGCCTGCCACCAGGCCTATCCTTGTGGAAAATCCCTCCAGCATGGTTGGGACAAACACATATGCCAATCAAGAACCCCGGCTGAGCACCCATCCACCCAAACCTTGTAGTGGTTGCAAGACGCAGATTCAATGTCGGACGTGCCGTGGCATGCTCCATGGGGTTCTAGCAAGGCGGCTCAAATGCAAATCCGCAGTCTCATCTGACTAGAAATCGGACCTGCCTATCAGGTTCAATAACCAGCCCCTAGGTTGGCAGTTGGCTCGACCCTAAGAAGCAACAACATCCTCGCGTTGTCGCCACCCACCACCTCTCGCAGAGAAGGCGGCTTGCGAGATGGCGCAGTCAGTAAACTTCGTTCCTTTGTCGGACCCACCCACCTTTTCGCCGTACAGGGAATCCTCGTCGAAAAAAGCCATCTTCTCAGCGACGTGAGACGTGCAACCGAGTGTTTTCTTTTGTGCACTTGGGAGCAAAAATAGACCCCACAGGCGGGCAGCATCACGGGACCGCTGTTGTACTCGGGCGCAACACGAGCAGTTGGGCGCATCGGCCAAGCGCTGACTTGCCGATGTCCTCACACAAACACTCACTCTTGGAGCCAGAGCTTACATCCACCCAGTCCATCACGGGGTCAACACCCCTGCGTTGAACCGCTGGCGTTTTCTTTTTAGCCTGCATAGGGTCAAGCATCGGCGGGTCGTCCTAAATGTTGTGGCCTGCAGTTGACTGCAGCGAGCGTCTGCGAGGCCAATACGGGACTCTCCTGCGGATGCATGCATTCCAGCTGCGCTGAGGTATCTCTTGTCGCATATCCCGTCTCATGCAAGTCCTGGGGGAGCTACATCACCACTTGATAGGCACAAAGTGTCTCTCCTCGCAGCAGCTGTTTCACAAGCTGCGGAACATGCATTGCATGCCGGCCCGGCAGGCTTCTCTTGCTTCTTGACTTGACTCAGCTACAATCTAGACGATTGTCATAGAATCCAAGAGGCCTATGAGCATTCAAAGTGCGGAGATACTGACAAGACATACAGGCATCTCCACTAAGACAGAAAAGCAAAACCGTATTTGACACCTGAATAGTGGCTAGCTCACGCATCAGATTCAAGACTTAGTTTTAAAAGAAAAAAATTCGTATCCAGTAATGCAACCCTGTCCAATCACGGTTCAGCGTGGGGTCTTTTAATTGAGGTAACGATACGAAACTGATCGACAAATTAGATGGCCCCTTGACCAAAGTTCTGCTGAGAGCAGCTGGAGTCGTGGGCACGTTGGGAGAAATGTGGGGAGAAACAACCATTTCACACCGTTCTGACTAGTGAATGACGTCTCCATGATCTTCCCTTTCTGAGACATCTCGACCTAGTTGGCCCGATCATGAATCGCCAACTGTCGTTGAACAGCACAGATAACTCGACATGGTATCGGGCGAGACCAATCTGGATCAAAATGATATGCGCTTCTTATATTTGGTTTTTTCTGGATACGACCTCATTTCACCAAAGAAGAAAGCCACTTGGCTACTCCTTGAGGGGTGCATCAATATTGTGTGCTCACAGTACCCAAGCAAAGAAAGGTGGTTGAAACTAGGTGTTTTGGCTGCACTCGCCCTGCATATTGTGGAGGGGACGTTATCGCATCCGATGGCACTCTTTTAACGTGGAAGCGGTACCCGCCATGAGGGCGTTCACATAGAAGAGATGCCACCGTCGAGACCGGATGTTCGGCGGTGGGCAACATGCCAAATTCCCTGTTGCAGGCAAGTCCCTGTTTCTCAACCCCGCGACTGGAAGCGGATATACCTCCGTGATGGTGCCACCCCTTCCTTCAACCCCTGTAAGCTGCAGACAGGGCCGCAGCTCAGCATCTACCCGCGAGGACTATCGATCTGCCGCCTCGTCCCTTGTCCGCCCTAACCCATAACCTGACTGTCGCAGATGCGCTATACCGGGGTTCTCCAAGCTTGACGGCTTCAAGATTTGGAGGAGGTGCGGACGAGGCTCACTGCCGCGATAGCCCCATGTACACTGACGGAATGCAACCCGCTTTTTCAACGACAATCACACATCCGCCGGCTTTGATTCGAATTTCCAATTGCAGTTGTCACTTGAGGCATTTTTATGTAAACCTCGTACGTAGCAAGGCTCTGCCTGTCCGACAGAGGATGACTTGAAACGGGGCAACTAAGACCTGCTCTATCTTACTAGTCGTGTAACTAGATGGACTTTTGATGAATAATCGGATTATTGGACCAGGAACAAGACATCGTCATAACCTACACAAGGTAACACGTTACAGCATTGAAGAACCCGTATCACACGTCATTTAGCATCAGTTACGCAGCTAACCAATGGCAGGCGAGAATAACATTGTGCTCTTGATTCCATCATCCCCGGCTCGCTAATGATGTCGGACTGGATGGTGGGTCAAGCGGGTCGCACACGAGGCGTCCGTTGTAATTGCTGTTGCTATGTATGGATGGACTGGGCGCCCCGTTGAAGAAGCCCTGCGCGCTTCACCAGGAAGTTCAGCAGCGCCCACCCCTGCGGAGCCTTGTTCAGCGTCTCATTTCAGACAGCGGGCGCTGAACGCTGCCTGTCAGAAGTCGGATTGTGTTCCCGGCCGCTGGACCCAGGCAACTGCCGTAATGGTCCAAAGGCATTGACAGGCTGGCGAAGGAAAAGCAATATGAATACCACTGCATTGGGGAGCCGGACACAGCTCCTACTCGTCGTGATTCGTCAGGAGTTCGAGCGGCCCAGTTAGATACAGCCACCATCATACCGGCCCTTACCCCTCAACCCCTTGGCGACAGCCGGCGGCTCCCACACCTAACTTGTCTCATCCAAAGATCCAAACCATGGCTGGCTGGAACCATATTTCTGGGATCGACCCCCAACCCCCAACCTCAGCGACAACAACACCGTACTACACACTTTGAGATCATGCACAGGGGAGGGGGGGCGCTTGCAGACAGGCGATGCAGTCGTGCAGCGCGTCATCAGGAAACACCTGCAAGCCACTTCGTCTCGACATTACGCCTGCTCCGAAAAAGAAAGGACAGATAATTTTATCCAGTATACCCTGTTCATTATACTTGCTTTTTGACAGCTACCAACCACAACAGGATCACCGCTGGGATCCAGCTAAATGTAACCCTCCTCCTACTCAAGCGGCGTGGGCAGGTTGAAAATAAAAAGAAAAAACCCCGCGAAACGCCAAGCGGCCTCTAACTCCGATTTTGATTCTCCAGCTCATGCGCGTCCCGAAACATGTTTCCTTCGTATCGTCTTCAAAGGCCTCCGAGTAGAAAAGTTATGTTGCACAAGAGAAAAGCAATATCTATCAATTTGCTCCGTTATCCGATTGAAAAGGAAAAAAAAAAAAGTAAATAGGAAACGTGGGAAGAAGATGGATACTCAAGATAAAAATGGAAAAGGAAAAAAAAAAAAAAAGAAAAAAGGTAAGAAACGCCAATCTGTCCAACATTGGGATTCGGCGCCAGGAATATTTTGTTTTTCCCAAGGAGCAATAATACCCCTTATGACGCAAGAAAGCAACCATTTATTCGTACGTCAAAGACGTCGGGTTTGCAAACTTCGAAGGTCGGGCCGCGGATGCCTTGCCTTGACGAGTAAGCCACACGCCAAGGTCAGTGAGCCGATACGGCAGGCTATACAGGGGATGCAGATGTTGTATCACCCCAGCTGCTTCCGAAGCGACAGGCAACACGTTACCTGAGTGTCTTCTCAATCTTGACTAACAGTTTGCCGCCGAAGACGGGATGCCCGCAAGAATTCATCAAGGGAATAAACCGGTACCCGGTACGTAGCCGGTCTAGGCGAATGCAAGCCCAGGCGAGTAGTGGCGAGCTGACAAGCTTTGACGAGTCGTCTTCTATCTTAAGCCTAAGCGGAGCACCAGCAGTTAGTGTCATGCGGAAAAGGCAATTCGGATGTGGTCATGCTGCCAACACTCGTAATAGACTATGCCAGGCTCCCAATGAACGAATGCAGCCAAGGAACACTTGTCGGCAGGCAGTTTACAAAGGTCCCACGATCGCACGCTAAAGCGCGAAAAGGACTGTAGCCGCTATGAGCCAAACAGTCAGACGCCACTGCGGACGGAAGCCCCTGGCTGATGTCTTTCTTGTATTGGCAGACTGCATGAGAAGAAGTTGTCTCTCACGAAAATAGCGTTACGCCAATTAAGGAGCTAGTATCGAAAGTGAACGTGTCTGCCTCTTGACAGCTCATGCTCAGCCATCCCCGCCGCCGAACGCTCGGTCAGACGAAACATGTCAGATCACTTATCAGACCACTTTCCTTTTATGCACTGTAGCAGATGGACGAACTACGTCCTTGTTCCACTACAAGCGATGTCGGGATGATTGAAAAGGAGCCATCGTATAAGTTTCGTCATTTGCATATGATGTGTCCATTTGAGGGGGAAAGAGGAAACAAAAGCAGAGTAATCGAACCGAATAATGACAACTCACCTGATGAAACTTAATTCCTCGACGACCTTGGGGATGTTGACAAACTCCATTATGGATCCTTTATCCTTGGGGCCGAATTCCGGGTGATCCGTCTTTCCCACATCAGACTTTTTCTTGTACTCGTGTACATGTTCATCCCGTTCAGACTCGGCCAACTTGTCGACGTGTAACTCGACTTTGACCAAAGGGCGAATGGTGCTGGCACTTCGGGTGCTGTCTGTCACATCGGCCTCCTGGACCGGGATGTGCTGACCAGCAAAGATTGTAATCCTAAGATCCAACGTGTGCCCAGGCGCCGCCTCCGTCTGGGTTTCAGCCAGCTTATCGGAACTCTGGTAGCCCGGTGGCTTGAGTACCCAACCTTTCTCGCCTGCAAACATGCCTTCATTGAGCATCATGCCTTCGTCAATGTTTTGCCAATTCATGGCAACCATCTGAACACCACCACGCCAAAAGAGGCTTGGGTCGGGATTGGAACTATCAATTCGACGCCCAGCTGGGAATGCTCTCATGAAGTAACTTTTGTTGTGGGTGAACATGGAGCGATGGTGTTTCTGGTGAAGTTCAATGATGCGGTCCTCACTGATTGAAAATATGTGGGGTGGCTTTTTCGCCTCTGGTGTCTCGAGACCTTTGTAGTGCTGACTTGCTGTGTAAACAGCCAAGTTACCCAGGTTTTCACAAATGGGTACCTTGTGGCCCTTTGACGGTGCTGTGAGGGCGGTTGGTGCGGAAGCACTCGCCTTGAGAGTAGGGCGCTCATCTTCTGTGCCCGAAGCGTATTCTTCCTCAGCGCAGATCAAGGGCACGTCTGCGGTGGAAGGAGGCACCACAACCATCGCTTGGGCCTTTTTCACCTTGACAAGGATCTTATTTCGCAAATCTCCTAGCTTTGGGAGTCTGAACTTGGGATCGTAATCATCAAAAGGTTTTTCCACCAGGTACCCTGCCCATTCCTCCTTCATGATCTTGACCATGACTTCTTGCTGGTCTGGATCAGCATGCACTTCAAGGCTAACAATGACAGGCAGGTCATTGTCGATAAAGGCGGCCTCCCTAACTGCTACGCACACTTCGCGAAAGCCGCAGTGAGCTGTAAACGTCCAGCCATGTGTCACGATGGGCTCTCCCTTGGGGGTGGGGGACGGCTGCCGTGATCGAGATCGTGAGTGTCGAGAAGCCGAGAGGCGATCGCGAGACTCTCTAGGGTCGCCGGAAAACTGTGTACTGGATCTAGGGGAGGGTTCGGTATCCCTTCGACTCGTGGCGCTGGCACTGCGAGAACGGTTTGGGGAGCCACTGAGGTAGGACTCGACGGCATCGGCGACACTGGTGGCTACGTTGGGAAAGGAGCTACCCGAAATGCCACGCTGATGATTCTTGGAGCCCTTGGGGTTGTCTGTTAGGATTTCGGCATCTCCATTCCAGACATCAATCTCAATGCATCGACATCCTCGCTGCAGAACCTGTCCATGGCGCAAATTAGCAAAAGGCCGCCTTCAATCAACCTCCCCATCATGACTTCTTGGACTGGGTCATACGCACATCCTTGTAAACCTCTGGCGAACTTCTAGAAATAAGCTGATTCCCAACCAGGTACGTATTGTGACTGCTATTGATGAAGTAGTTTGTTAACGGTTTCGACAAGTCTTTTTCTGGCACGGGCTTGATAGCATCCCATTGGTAGTTCGATGCCATGACGAAGTGGAACTCTCCCAATGTGTATTCGGGCCTGTCCAACTCAACCACGGCTTCGCCCTGTGTATTCTCGAGGAAGTATATAAACTTTTCGCGTGACAGGCTGGAATCACCGTTGCAAAGTGTAGCGTACATCTTCTCGAGCACGGTATGCATCTCGGTACTGAGCTGTAGATCCGGCGCACGCGGAAGCGGAGGAGGGGAGGTAACGTCTGTTGAGGTCTCGGTCGGGACTTTGGGCTCTGGAAATGCGCCTTGGATATGCGAGGGAGATACAACGGTGGAGATTCCAACCATATGGCGCATGATACCGATCGAGTGGTGGTTCGAGTTACCGAAGATGGACATGGTGCGCCGTCGCATGGGAGGTCCATCTTCGTCGCGTCCGGGATGCGGACGCCAACGCCGCTGAAGCACGACATGTTAGTTGGTTTTTTGGGGGGTTTGTTTTTCTTTCTGTGCGCAAATCGGGTGTCGCTCGCGATCAAAGGGGACGTACAAAGAGCCCGCAGCTGAGGAAGCCCATGGTTGCGAGTTGGGGTCGAGTCGAGTCGATTCGATTCCCAGCAGCGCAGCTGGGGGAACTGGGCGGTTGGGCGGCTAGTCGGCGACGGAGGACATGGGGGGCGAGGTCGGAAGTCTAGACTCTTGGAGCTGCGAGACAGGCGGAGATGATGCGATTGAAGCGAGACGCTGTGTCTTTTACGGGTGGAAATTGGACAAAGGATGAGAAGCGCAAAGTGGAGGGCGACGGCTGAAGAAAACCAAGAGGCAAGCGAGCATGGGTGTCGTCAAGAGGGATGGACAGCATGTCAGCACGAGGGTCTGATAGGTAATGCCAGTTGACGGACATGACCGCCGCAGCCTCGCACCCAGCGCCTCGCCGCCCCACGAAGTGCTGGGACGGGGCATGCCCCAGCGGGTTCCTCTGCTGCCCTCAATGGACTGGCAGCGGCGCAGTGGACCAGCACAGCCCTAGAAGGCTTTTTTGGGGCTGGGTTCGCCCCGGGTAGACGTCTAAGTTGGGAGTGGACTGGCACCAGGGTGGGCGACCCAGCCCAGCGGTTGCAGGCCGTGATTGGTGCCAGCCTGCTCTGGAACGGGGGTTTGCTTGGGGGCCGAAATATGTTTGGTCCTCGTTATTCCTGCGTGTTTCCGTAGATGGGGCTCAAAGAGGGCTGAAGGAGCAGCAGCCCTTTGGCGTGTGGTACAAGTCACTGTTCAACAACTATGGTCGCCCCCCTGTTGAATCATGCTCATCTTTGCTCGTTCTGCCCAACACAGCTTACTTGCCTCCACGTTGCACTGAATTGCGGTATATAGAGTATGCGCCACGGAGAGAGACATTGGCGACGTGGACTTGTCTTTGCCTGCTCTCTCCTGCAAAGCTGGGAGGCTGTGCCGTCGCAGGTCAGGGAGAGATGCGTCGGGGACCTGCAGTGTCAGGCTGGATGCATATTAACCGCCCAGGATATACACCGCTGATTTTCCGATCAAGAGAAACCATAGGCCCGGTGACTTTTTTTTTTCTCTGGTCACGCTTCTTTCACTTTCTCCCTCAATCCCCTCGCGCGCGCTGGGCTGAGAGATTTATAAGACAGCTCGCCACTCCAGGGTGGGAGGAGGCACAGGGTGAGCAAAAAGAAAAAGGGGGGAAACACAGACGCCCAATATCGAATGATCGCCAACGTTGCGACAGAAATAGAGACATTCGGGTGACAAATAGTGCTTGGGGCAAATTTAAGCCAGTTTATTGTGTAATGCGCAAGCCTGCTGGGTGCCACAGGTCATATCTTGGTCCAAGCCCAGTGCTGCCACGACCAACATACCCAAAGGCTCTGGGTGGACAGCGCGGACGGCCGCCAGCTCGGCCCGGGGCGGGCGCGCGGGGCCAAGCGGGGGCGCAGTCGGGGGCCCCAGAAGCAAACGACGGAGAGTCCTGATGGGGAAAGGGCGGGAGATGTCCCGGGTCGTGGTGGTGAGGTCATAGCTCTGTCACGGGCTTAAGAGCACACAGCCCCGTAGAGCCTCCTCCTTCGTCGCCGTCAATCCACCACCCAATGCTAGGAGCAAGGCTTGATATCTACCCGACTATATTCGTTTCATCGTCATCGACATGGGAAAAGAGCACGAGCAGCAGGTGCGGTCGTGGGGGTTTGGCAATGCCTTCACATGGACTGATGCCCCGTGAGTCGGCTCATCCGTCTCCCTCACTGTCGTTTCATCTGCACCCGTCCCTCCATGAGTTAGGCGATGGTAACAGCAGCAGCAGCCAGCAGATGCAGATGCTGCAGAAGAATCATGGCTGAGCACGCAAGGCTGGACCTAGTCGCCTTCTCTCAGCGTCTGCCCTGCTCTCTCCCTCCCTCTCTCACTCTGTGCATGTTCATGACATACTTGCTTGTTGTCTCCACGCTCTCACTCCCAAGTGGCACTCTCACTCCCTCCACACCCCCAGTCTGGGTTCCATCGCTTCTGCACGCAGGGTGACGATTGACAAAACGCTTGCAGCAGCATTCACTATCCGCCGCACTCGCACGCCAAGCTGACGACCCACCTCATCCTCGAGGGCGAGCTGACGCTTTGGTATCCGCGGGAGGAGGACTGTCAGAAGACGACATATGGCGTCGGGGCGCGGATTGACGTGGATGCAGGGAGGATCCACGAAGTCATCATCGGGAGCAAAGGGTGCACGTATGTCATTGGGGAATAGAGCCGCGTGTGCGCTGGTCGAGCATCTGTTTGGCCATGTTTCCGAAGTCGCCTGTTGAAAGTTTCACGCTTGTCGCGCTCCGCAATATTATGTCGAGACCAGTGTTTGGATGGAGATCAAATTGTGTCAGAAAGCCATGTAGCTGCCATTCCCCCCCCTCTACCCCCTCTGTCGGAATCGGATGGGCTCCTGCGAGCACGGACTTTGAGCATGAGTTGACACCACACCTCATGCATGCGCAAGGACAAAGCGGGATTCTTGGAGAACGAGTGGTATGAGCACGGTTGGGAAAATGAGAACAGACAATGACAACAAAAAAAGAGAGTAGCATCTATGAAGACTATGATACATCCCTTGAAAGACTGTGGCCCCCTGCGACTTGTTCATGTTAGGCGGCACAGAACTGAACTGCCCTGGCACTGGTTGACAGCAAAAAGGAGAAAGGGAGAAAAATCAGGACAATTTCACATCTAAATAATTTCATTTCCTTGCTTGCTTATTTATTTCGATGATACTCATTTTTAGGCATCAGTTAGGGAGGATATTAGAGGGGAAAGTGAATCGATCACAACCTCATGACTTTTCAAGTGTTGTACGTTCGTTATATCCCCACCTGATCAGCTTGGACACAGATTTCTTCACCTTCAAATAGCGTGGAAAAATCATGCCAACTCCAAGAAGCAAAAAAAGAAACACGACGGACTCAAAGTCGGACAGAACATGCTAAGGGAGTATTATACCACTAAACCATTCGCCCGTTGTTGATGTCATGAGGGGCGATATTGAGGTATATTCGACCCGATCGTATAGATGAGGCTAGAGTATGGTGATGTGGGTCCGTAATGTGGGTCCATTTGAACTACAGGGTAGCTGAGGGCTGTCATCCAAGGTTTCAGCAACCATCAAGTCATGAAACGCCAAGCAAGGATTTTCAAAAGAGGGGAAATTCCGACAAAGGAAGGTCTGAGGATGGCCCTGTTTTTCGCTTCTTGTTTGTTTTCTTTCACGTGAAAAAAGGGCTGATTATCTGGTTTTGGATTAGCTCTCGGAACTGGGCGGCGTTGCGCTGCATGCTTTGCATGGTCTGCAAACACTCACTTATCCGATCCCAACTGTGACCAATAGTCAAGGCTTGTCGTGTTTATGATTTACGCTGCCGACCAGGGATGACTGCAAGTTCGAAATGCAAGTTCACCAAAACAAACGACGGGACGGACAGTGATCGCTCCATAGGACCCGATACGCTGCACACGGATGTAGTGAGATGCACCCGCTTCCTTCGGGCGTGATCTTCCTTGGGCATCCACCCGTTGCATGCCCATCCACGACTGCGCGGGCAGTTGGCCGGCATGCTAGGCGAGGATCAAAGCTGCACTCGGTCGGTTGCAAACTCCGAGGTGACATTTGGAAAGCACAGCTGCTTCCATCGCTGCTATCTCATTGCGTGCTGTCGCAATTGCCGACCCGCAGCTGGGCCAGCCGCCTTAAACCATGTTCAGATTTGACGGGAGCAACTGGCCGATGAAGACATTGTCTCACTATTGGCCCGTTTTCCCTGGCGAGGTGTGGGTGGTTCTCGTTTGCTGCGGGCCTGGACCCTGTCGGTCGCGATTGATCCTTGGATCGATCGCGGCCGCTCAGTCAATCCGATGGAGACACTACGAAAAGACGCCAAAACGCGCGAGCGTTTCCTCTTCCCCACACTCCTGACAGGCAGCTCAACGATGCGATGTTTGTTCAGTGTAACGTCATTCCGACCGAGCCCCAGGACGGTGTGGTTGGTCTTGACGCGGCCTTGTCTGGAGATGTGACCCTGATGGGAGGCAAGCTGGGAACGGGATGCGATTGGGTTCGGTAGATCCCCTGTAGAAGAGGTTGACAGTTCGGCATGAAATTGCAATCTATAGATGGATGTTCAAAAAAAGAAATCCGAAAGGGAGACCGGAAAAAAAAGAAACGCATAAATGAAAAGCGGCGAAGCTATGGTCATGAAACGGTTGGTATTTTTGGTGAGCACGGATAGTATATCTCTGGCAATGGGTTGGGGTTCTTTTCTACTCGCGGAACATTTGAGTTGTTGGGCCTTTGCGGGAACATCAATTCTGTCATGCAATGGCACCTCGAGGCAAGCTGAGGGGGGGCGTTGTGCGATTTCTCAGTAAGACTGCCGACATGGAGATGGCGCGTCTGCTGAGGCTTGGTGCATGTCAGACTTGGCGTTTCGACAAGCAAGACTGGGTCTGGGTGATGTGATATGAAGGCTTATGCCGTTGTGGTGTGCTACACAGATGCGAAGCGTATGCGAGCTCAGCCACCTGCTATTTGCGCTCTCATGATAGACAGCAGGCCGGTATCTATGTGTATCGTTTTAGGTTAAGAAATCTCTGTGGGCGTGCTGATGGGCTGATCTGATGCTTGACGAGATGATGGGGGAAACCAGACCCAAGCTGGCGGGTGATGGTGGTCGTGGTGCAGTGACAGTTGGTGTGTGTGTGTGTGTGTGTGCGTGCGTGTGGGTGTGTCTCTCTATTTTTTTTTTCTTATGTGTACGTACGTATGCGTGTCTTGAGAGAGAGGGGATGGTCTCATGGTGTGAGACAGCCGCGGTGGGTGATGTAATTTTCATGATGGAGGATGCGGTGGTCATGAGACGGTGGAACTCTGAAAAAATAAAAAAAGACCAACAACGGAGCAGGTGATTAATCAATTGCGAATTAAACAAAAACCATGGTCTGAGCGGATCCGATGAGGCTCGGACACGAGCAATTGACGGCTAGCAGCGAAGTTAGCAGGAGGAATACGAAACCGTCGAGCTACTCGCTGCAAACGCGGTAGCATTACATGGCATGGCCTAACCACATCTCAGCTCAGATGATGGTGGATGACGAGGATGAACGGGGTGAACTGGGTGGGATGATGCGTTGGTTCGGCTGTGTAGGCTAGCTCATGTTGGGTTTAACGCTCCCGCGGAACTGCGACCGGGGGTGGTGGCGCTCTGACGAGACCATGATGGCCATGAGGGGAGATGCAGAGGTAGAGGCCGTAGCCGGAAGCGTGGAAAAGCTCAAATCTATGACGGGTGATGGGCGAGGTGGGAACGAGAGCAAGGAAGGCCCGTCGAAACAGGCCCCAAAACAAGGACGAGGCGGCGGCGGGCATTGAATTAATCTGCGGAAGAGGGCTCATGGTAAATTCAAAACCGGATTGGGTTGCTTGGGGCATTCCAGTCGGGAAGCAAGAAGCGGGTGGAGGCCGAGATTGAGAACATGGGAAAAAAAAAGACATGGGGCATGGACTGAAGTGGACCTGGACCTGAGCTGGACCTGAACAAACACATGCACACATGGGAGAGGAGATGGGTGCCCGATTCGCTTCCCAGCAGCTGGGGACCGGCCGGGCAGTTAGTGAGCTAGCTAGCTAGCTACCCAGCCAGCCTAGCACCAGCTAGCCACAGGAGGCCAGCAGTAGGCCAGCAGTACAGGTCAGGAACGGCAGAGCTGCAGCACCGCCAAACGACAGAAGCTCGTCGTCCCACGTACCCAAGTGTCTCGGCGTCGCTCGCATCGTGTCATGACGAGAAGTCTCAGAAATCTCCCGGCCGGCTAGCTAGCAAGACGGGCCCCTGAGAACGGCTTCGCCTTGTCCGTTCTGGTCTCGTTCTAGCCCTGGGCCAGCAGCGGCCTCCTCCTTCGTACCTCGTACTTGGCCTTGGGCAGCGGCAGCACCTCCACATGCCCGCGCCGTGCCATGCCCTTCGCGTTCTGTCTTTCGCCAGGCTAGCTTTGGGCGGAGCGAACGTGTCTTGGATCATCACTGTCCCAACCTTAGCAGTCGTTCTGGGCAGGTATCTTTGCAATTTCTGAGCCAACCATCTGGTTGGTTGCGTGCGTTCTCGCACCAGCGCAGGAATCTCGGCCACAGAGGGCGGCCCCGCCCACACCTCCGCCTCGGGTGTGGCTTGCTGTTATTGTTATTGTTGGAGTAGTATGTCTCTAAGTACCTACCTATGGGTGTGGGTGTGGGTGGGTATGTGAGGTAGTGGTGGGTTAGCGTAGTGTTGTTGTTGTTGCTGTTGCTGTTGCTTGCTGTTGTTTGTTGCCCTTCCCTGTTGCTGCCCTTGGACCTCTTCTTGATCCATGATGCGTGCCTATGCGTATGCGTCTGCATCTGCATTTGCATGCTGCATTTCTGTGCCCGAGTCTCACCCCTCACCGTCTCCGTTTCGTCTTTGTCTCCCTGTGACATCCATCCCCCACCAAAGGCCCGACATGGATCATAAACCCCCGGCTCCACCACCTTGTCTGCCTCTACTTCTGCCTCTGCTTTTGCCTCTGCTCTCCAACCTCGTCTCGCGTCCCCATGTCACCTCCTTCGTCTCTTCTTCTTCCTCCTCATCCGTCCGCGTTTCACCTCAGTCTGCTTCTTTGCACAGTCCCCCAGGCTTCTTCCTTTGCCTAAGACGCCATCCGAGTTCGCGGCTTCGTTCACATCCATAAAACCGGGTCGCGTCCCCCAAACCAGCCGCCTGCTTCTGCCTCTGCCTTTGGGCCTATAAACTGCCGGGATATCAAGACACTTGACGCTAGATGCACGCAGGCGGCATGGAGCTATCACCTTGTTACTGAACATCACCTCAGCTGGCCGAGGGATCTTTCTCCCCTCCCCCTCCCCAGCTGCATATCCCCCTTGCTTCACACCCCGGCGGACCAGCTGAATCATGGGTAACACGCCCTCCCTCGAGGGCCCCCGACGCCCACAAAAGCTCTCCAAGCCGCCTCTGTGCCTCCAACCTCCCGACACCGCCCTTCTCGACCTCGGTGCCTGCTCAACTCCCCCTCATGGCCGCTTTTCAAAATCATATCTTGTCGGCTCTGTCCCCATCGCTCCTGTTTTAACTCCCGCCTTGACTACCGCCAACTCATCGCCCATTGATCAACCCCCCCCAGTGATCGGCGCTCCATTGGCCGGAGATGAGATCGACATCCCTCTAACTCCCCAGACTGCGCGCCTCGCTCCCCATCCGGACATTCGTCGATGGAGCAGTGTGTCTCGGACTACATCATTCCGTTCCGACTTCTCCCAGAGAAGATCAAGTAGCATGGTCTTCACTGACTCTCGACCCAACTCCATGGTTACCGATTGCACCACCTGGACACACACATATCCAGAAAGGTTTGTCTCCATTGAAACTGAATTGAAACCTACCAAGCGCGAGCAGGCGCCAAGAAGAGCAATTAGCTAACATGGTTCTTCCTCTTTAGTCTGGCGTCTCTAGGAAGACGTGGCTCAGTCAACTACGACGTGAGAAACTACGAAGCTCAGCGACTCATGACTCTGGAACGAGATATCCGAAGAGAGTCCATGGTGACTGAATCTGAGACCTGCTCTCCAACCGGAGACATTACCGAAAACACCTGGAAGAGCTCCCACCCGGCACAGCTTGATAACTCGCCCGTCACCAGGACCAATTCGGATGTGTCACTGTACATGCGAGTTCGCCGCCGATCCATTATTCAGACGCCTGGTGTAGCTACTCGTGCCCAGACCAGCGAGCAATCCTCGTCCACAAGGTCGTCCAAGTCCACAAAGTCCAGTTCCCGGAGCAGTGTAACTGCAACACCCGACGAAACACGGCACAACTCAATCGAGTCGGAAATCACAAGCCAGCCATCCGACGTGCCAGAAATCACCAGATCTGAGCCCCTTGAGCGAGTTGTCACACCTTGCGAAGGCCAGTACAAGCAATTGGGTGGCATTAAATTTGGCTCCCTCCGCGTTGTGAACGGATCTCCCCAACCCAGCCCGAGGCCTTCCGCGGAATTTGACGAAAGAGACGAACTGAAGTCACCTACTGACACCTCACCGTCATATTTCGACCGAAGCGCGCCGTTTTCAGCCATGGTTGCGCCATCGCCCACCATGGAGAAGTCACTTTTCAAAAACCCATTTGAACCCACAGCAGATCCCATCATTGAAATCACCCATGATGAGGACAACTCGTTGCTTGAGAATAGCAGCGGCCGAGAATACTCGACTGGCGAGATTTTGGATGTCAGAGATGACCCAAACGCTAAGCCTACCGCAGAGAGAATTCGACGCGAGCTTGAGAGTAAGGCGCTCAAGACCTTGAGCCGGTCAGACAGCGGCTTTGTCTCAAGCCCCTCCTCCGAAGGCTCTCGGAAGAGGATTTCCAAGGCAGATAGTGGCTACAGTTCCAATGTATCGCTTCGTTCCTTGCGAAGTCTGAAATCTGCTGTGACAGATCTTGGGCGCAGATCTCCAGAGAAGACTCCAGAGGATGTCCCAGCCAACTCAAGCTCGGGACAGACTGCTGGAGGCTCTCGCGCCCCCCCCAAACTCAAGATTGTAGTTACTCCAACCCAGACTCCTGCAAAGCCATCTGAGAAGGAGACGATCGTAACCCCAGAGGCCAGCAGGTCCTCGAAAAGCTCGTCTTATCGATCACTGACATCCCTTCGTCGAGGCAGCCGCCTGGGCATGGCATCACTGAGCTCTAGCAAGACTCGCGAATTTCAGCCGCTGAGGCCCAGATCCCGATCAAGCCCCGGCCGTCCTCCGAGCCAAGACCGCGCTCCAGCAGAGTCTGGATCCCCCACCAAATCACTTCTCTCGGATAATGGCAGCGCCGCGAACAATCGTAGACTCCAGCGAATTCTCAGCGGCTCCCAACGGAGAGGCCCGCCCAAGGTTCGAGATAACCGTTCCGCCAGCGGGAACTTGCTTTTGAGTCCGAACCATGCCAATATGCGAGGGCGTGGCAAGGGAGGCTCCGCAGCTGTCCAGCACCTGCCATTTCTTCGTGACGAGAGAAGCAAAGATACGTTGAGAACGATTATGAGCGTGGGAAGCACAGATGTTCTTGGACTGCAGAACAACAGTACCCAAGAAATTCTAAAAGAGGCTACCAAAGATGTCTCGAAAGAACCTGTGGCAGAAACCCCCGAGCAGGCCCCCATAGAAGCCCCCAAAGAAAGCAAAGTCGAGCGTCCAAATATGATTAGCCGGCGACGCAATTCGCTGCGAGCAGCTACTCTCTCCGTTGCCCAAGCAGCGGTGGCTTTGTTTTCCTCAGACAAGCAGTCGAAAGAAGCCAAGAGTGTTGACGGTGGCCAGAATACTCAGACACCAGACACTACCAACGTCCAACGCGGCAATGGCACCAGTTCTACCAACCAGCTTCCAGCAAGATACAGAAATCGCACCGACCCTAATCGCCAAAGCTTTTCACGTCCTTCATCGACGACTCCTGTCCCGAATTCGCCGAAGCCTCAAGGCCATGACAGGCTGAGCTCCATGTCTTCACAGACTAAAAAGACCAAAACGGCACCTCCGGTCAGCATGCGCACTCGATCCGTCAAAAGCTCCCGCGGACATGTATCCAATGGTCCCCCGTCGCCTCTCACACCCGACGCAGCTCCAACTCGGCGGCGCTCTGTTCCACGAGACCTCCACCGCGAGTATATTCATAGCTACCCTCCCGCTCCAGGTGTAGCTCAGGCTTATGCGATGTCTCTCAACGGAGGCATGCCAATGAATAGTCAGCAAGGTTCTGTATTCCAGGGTTGTCAAGTCATGCCAACCCGTGTGGGATCTGGTTTATACCTTCCTGGATCAGTCCCGCAACCCGTTGTGCAACCCGTCACGCAGCCCAGATATGACCGATGCCATTCGATGCCAATCATTGAAAGTCCTACCAGGCTTCAGGCCAGGGGTGCTCCTTCACCCCAACCTTATCAACGTCACGGTCACTCCCGTTCCCAGTTGCTTCCAGGTCCCAATGGACACGTTCTCAGCCACCAGGCGCCTCACCAACACATGCCACAATCGCTCATTCAGGGCGTCGACCTTGCGTCATACCCGCCCAACAATGCAGCACCAACCCCACGACCCAACCACGCAACTCACCGAAGAGCCAGCTCGCATGGCTCTCTGTATGGGAACAACCCTCCATTCCGCGTCCTCCACAGCTATAATTCCCCAGCATACCGGGGTGCGCCCATTTGGGGCTGATGAAATAGTTTCTTTTTTATTATCTTGTCATCTTGTTTGTCGTTATATCACGCTCCTTTGTCTGCAATATTTGTTCTCACCATGATACCACAAGGCAACCAATGGGAAAGGTTTAGGCGTTTATAAGGTACTGCTTTGGATGGTTTTGTTCTTCATTACTTGTTTATTGGCCAATCGGATCACTCGCTTCCAAACCACACATGTTTCTACTTGCCAGCAAAAGCAATGATCAACAAACCTTGGTACCATCATTACCGCGACAGCAGGTTTTTCTTATGGAAAAAAAAAAGCGGGAATATACAATAGCAGTTTATATGATTTTTGTACAGTCGCTTCTCGCCCGGGCACACGCAAAAGCGTTTTTTTGTTTTTAATAGGTCTGGGATCTGGACTCGGAGATTTGGGTCGGTTTGATTCATATACCCTGAGAGATTGTTGCGGAAAGAGGATGCCAGACTCAAAAAGTATCAATCAATACATACCCTTTGCTATTAGATTCCACATGATTGCCGTTTGACCTTTTTTATCGTAATGATTTATTTTGCACTAGTTCACTGGACTCTGAGTACGAATCCTTCTACAAGTTATGGCCAAAATAACCGAGAAGGTGGAGAGTTCACTACACGCCATCCCATCTTCAACATTTCAATACAGTGCAATCCATGAAGGACTGCATTCCATTCTCTTTTCGCCTTAGGACGCTTGACTAACTAAGAAAAATAAATAAACATTATATAAATTTATTTATGTATTTTTGCCAGCAAATTGATGTTCTTGGACTGTTGATTTTTGAAGCAATGAAGAGGAAAATAATTGACAGGACACACTGTATGATTTGCGGTAAATAATTAGGCAAGGTTGTAGGAGTGAAGTAGGCGGAGGGAGTTGACGTAGGTCGAACCTACAGCTTTACCTCTTTCAAATGAGACTATCTAAAATTACCCTAGAAAAATTCCTCTTTAGCAACTGGTCAAAAAACGCTCTTCGTTTCTATCACATGCCATAGATAGCTTCAATAGCCTAGCCTGACTAACGCGGTAACGGCTAGATCAACCTGACCGGCTCCATACTGCGTGCAGCCCAAAATCATATACAATCAACATTTTAATAGGTGATGACACCATCTTACAGTTACGGCTGCTCCATCAACCGCAGTCCTGCCATTTTTCGGGGCCGAGGGTGCGTTAATATCAGCCCCGTACTTGAGAAGGATTCTGATGAGTGACAAGTCGCCGATGATGGCAGCGCCTTGGAGAGCGGTGATTCCGCCGTTTCTTGCGGGGTTTTTTTTATAAACTGGACATATAGATTTAGATTTCTCACCATCGCAATATGATATTTGGGTATCTTGTATGGTCTTGGGTGTCAGAAAGTTCATTGGGGTGATGAGGATTTCTAGTCTTTGTGTCACTGGCGGTGTTGTCTGCTTAATGGAGCAAGCAATCAGCAAGCGCAAACGAACATCTCTGCTAATATTACCAAAGCGTTAGAAGCGTCTGTATTAGCCCTTGACAAATCGTAAGACGGAGAATTTTAGGAGAGAAATAACGGCTAGTGGCGAAAGCAAACAATTCACTTTTCTCTAAAGCAAAGACATAGCTTCCACCTTGCAACCCTTTTCTATCATCAACCTCACCTATTATTCAGCGTCATCACACGAGGTGAGTCTACTCTTCTCCATCAGATGCATTTGATTATCCAGTGCCAGTTAGATTATTAACCGTCATCAGCTTCATAGTGCAGCATCATGCCAGCAAAAAAGTCAGCGTTGAAGGTGAATGCTCTACCCCAGGGTGACGATGAAAATCAAGTGATCGCCAAGCGCGTGGTTAAGCTTTTCAACAAGAATCGAGCGTCAATGCCTGATGAAGTGGTCGACACAATTACGAACTACCTGGTAGATGATTCGGCTGCTCTGGTCAGCGGGCAGGCAAAATCATCCCCCGTCACGCATAAGTATTATCGCCAAATGTTTAAGAAGGGAAGTAATATCAAGACCGGTAGTCTGACCTGGGAGAAATGGTGGATTTTGGCTGCCATCTACGGTGTTGATGACGAGAGACTGCAAAACACCAAAACCGAATTCGCGAAGCAATTTGGCGTGGATCAGATCACCATGACATACCCGAAGCCGAAGAATGATGAGACTCCCGACAATCCCCCAAGGCCCCCACAAGAAGACAAACCCGATGATGGCATCACCAAGGATCCCATTAAATTCATTCAGGGGCTGTGCGCTCCATTTGGGGCTAAGGACATCATGATCAAGGCGATGAGCGAGATGCTGCAGAAGAAGGAGCAAAAGGACTCCGAGGGTAATGGCGAAAGTGACGACGAATCCGTGACGGGGTTGATGGCAACTGTCATCAAAGGAAATCCCACTGATGGTGGGAAGAAACCAGACAATAAGCGAAAGGCTCGTGATGACAACGGGAGTGAGAGTGACGACGCCACGTCCGGCTCCGTCAGTGCCGATGAAAGAAAGCGGCGACGTAATTACAAAGCCATGAAGCTCGAAAAGAAAGAAACGAGCAAAAAAATCAATCAGCTCAATCAAAAGCTCGAGGAAGTCAAGGGGGACCTACTGAAGCTCCAAACCCGCTTCGAAACTGCTACGGAGACCCTTCATGCTTATGACCAAAAAATCCAGCACATGACTACGCTCATGGTTCAATTAATTCGAGTCATTTACGAGAAGAAGGAATGACGGATTGCTATCATATTAGGATCATTTTTCAGGGGGATCATAATCTATGGAATGGAATCGAGGGCTATGGGTATGATCATCATCGGGGTTGTTTAGTTTCCGGGCAACCAGGTTTATCGGGGATTTTTGGGATGGATTGATTGTTGCTTGGAATACGCGAAGTCATTAGGGATTACTGGGGTGAATTATTTCGATGCCCGAGATACATGAGACTACTAGACATGATAGGCGTGAGTGATTTTGGTCCTCGGAGACACAGTAGAAATATCATTCATCGTTCTACCTGAATTTGCCATGTCAAATCGCCCACTGCTTACAAGAACACAGCCTGAGGCCCGAGACTTCCTTCAAACCTCCAGCAGCATACCTACTCATCATCATCATAGTCGTCATCACTGTCAAGGATAACCATTCGGGAATGAGCTCGGCTACCGGGAGTCTTTGCAAGGCGAGCCTTGCGACCATGTCGTGGGCTCTAGGCTAGGGAGCTCTGACTTCCCTCACGACCTTGAACGTCAGTCTCTAGTCGTGACAGCCTTCTTTCCGCGTGATTTTTCCTGCTTATAGCGTCGGCTCATCGTGATGTAAAGCTCAACGTTCTGCTCATCCATGCCCGTAATAATGTCGAGGAGCTGGGTGATGGCGACTAAAGCGGCACGTCAGTTAGATAAGCAAAAATGCAAAGACGCGAAATAACTTACCACTTGACGTGTCATCGAGGAAACCAGTGAGTATGCTCTTGGCATCCGCCACGAAAGAGTTAGCGCTTGCCATCAAGTTTTTGGAGCGCTTGATTAAAGGGATTTTGCCTGAAGAGAGAAGGAATCGTTCAAATGCCTGGTAGAGCACGTCACCATGTTCGGTCACCAGTTTTTGGTAGGCCTTGGTGCCGACATTCTCATCATCACGGGCAGCGTTGTCATCGTGACCATCTCCTTGGGTTGATGACTTCTTGCTAATAGACAAGCGGCGACTGTTAGAAGCACTTGCAGTTGATGATTGTTGGGAGAGGGCATGCCTATATTTGTCAGAAACCTCAGATTAAAGTGGTAATAAGTCAGCCTGCTTGTCATCTAAGGTAATCTTATAGGTATGTGTGCACGTATGAAGACTCAAAAAGAAACCATCAAGTAGTTAATTCAAGTACATGTGGAGCTGACGCCACCTGTTCGCCAACTGACAGGGCGGATCACAACTTGCAACCCACAGCCGAAACCAGAGATTGATACTGCGGTGTGAGAAATAACTTTACGGCAGAGAAACTCAAGTATGTGGCGTTTTGCAACAGGCCTGGCACGTTAGGTAACCCACTTGATTATGAGTATCGAGTGATTAACAAGATTACAAAGTGATGATAAATGTACGATTATGCGAACTACTTTTTGGCAGCTACTGCGATGGCAGGCTATATGAGGAACTTGCAGCGATTGTACGCAGCCACACCAATGATGTGATGAGAATTTTAGGCGGCTATATGTGATGGTAGGTTGGGGGCAGGATAATGACTGCTCATAGTCACACAGATGATGTATGGCATTTTCTGTGTGTTTTCGGGTGGAATCTTACAGAAAGGCCATATCGGGAGGCAAACTAAGTCGCCACATCTTCGTTTGGGTGGCTAATCCTCAAGAGTAGTCGGGGCTATTATTGCAGGGAGTAAAGCCATAACTTCATCTAAGCTCTACAGGACAACCCCTGAAAGATCGTGCCCCTTCTACTTTCTCCTATGATCCCTTACCGAGATTATGAATAAATAAAGACTAGACAAATAAAATAAAGAAATTTATTTATTTATAAGTATTATCTAATTTTATTTATTTCTTGACTACCAGATTGGCGTCTTGGAGCAGTTGAATTTTGCGGCGATGCAAGTGAGGAAGTCATGGGGGTACAACTCTTCAAGGTGTACATTGTACAAGACATCATAAAAGACTTGGAAACGGTTCATCTAGTTTCTATAGCTAGGGTCGATAGTATATATGGCAAACGTAAGGGAAGACGTTCGACATTTTAACATCTTGCGTCAGCTCCGACTAGGTGATTGACGAATAAAGGAACTTGCGTTTTGTTGAATCCCAACTCAAAACAAAGAGTGCTCGAAATAAAGATTTTAGGCTTACGAATAATAAGGCTCAACGATAAAGCTTCAGGTCCTCCCTTCACACCATCTGGGCAAACAACTTACGTGGACATATGCACTAGGGACTGGATGGGGCTGAAGAGGGGGGGATGACAACAAAACACAGCCTTTCACGTATGAATCCAGATCCGAGTGGGCTCTAATGGCACCATGATCGGGAGAGGCTGGTCTCCGATCTTTCTTGGAGCCCTATTGTCTCCGCTGGCTTCTCTGGCCCGGTTGGCTTGGCTAGATCGTGACTGGGGCCGAGGGCAAGCTCCGGTCGGGACATTCAACGGGCCATTCCAACAGGGCAGCGCATTCTTCCCTTCTCCACCGTACGGGGTTGCAAGGCGTCGTCATGCGCAGGCAGATTTTGGTTGGAATGACGGTCGACTACACCGAGTACGCGTACTCTTGCTGGGACAAGGGGCTCGTGGCCGAGCTATTGACGAGTTTGGGGCGAGCTGATTTGACACTGGGGCCATGGATGCTACGGAAGGTCGGTGAATTAACGGAAGTCGGGGGATCCGTTGAGGGGACGATGATGAATCTGGTGATCCAGTCGAGTAGTCTCGATTTGAATTTTTTTTTTTTTCTTCTGCAGCTTGCCTCGGCGTTGGATGGATATGTTTGCGTACTCTGGCATGCTAAAGAGTGGCTCGACCCCACAAGGAGTGGACAGCGGCAACGACAATGAGTTTACGAGTACAAGCGGAGGAGCCAATGAGTTTTCCTAGAGGAGCGGTTTGCAGCATCTGAAACAGAAGACAAAAGAACATCAATAGTTTTCGTCATTCATTGTGTTTATCAGCATCACGGAGATGGAGCTTGGCGGTGTCCCGAAGGCTAGGGCCGCCTAGATGGAGTGGGGCCTTTTCGCAACGCTCGCGAGGCCGAGAGTGGATGCAGCTCGATTGGCTGACAAAGAATCCCGGCAATGCGTCACTTCACCCCTTTGAACCCTTGGGGGCCTGGGCAGGTGGATGGGGATGCTCATCCCGTCTGAACAACAGTCGTGACGTCGGGCACAACAATGCGCAGAGCTGCCAAAACAGGTGGGCCCCGGACTGAGTGTCTTGTGGTTTGGGCACAGCCCCTGAGGCGGCGGCGCTAAGCAGCATGTCTGGATACTACGTGACATGCGTTGGGTGAATGGGTGAGGAGAGAGTAGTCAGTCAGCGGCCATTGTCAGGGACAGCTGGACAGACGCATGTCTCTGCTGTAGGACCAGACAATGAACAGGCGGATGCCGAGGTTGGCGAGGGAGGCCAGAGGCGAGAGACGGCTTGTAAGCCAACTTTAGCTGTTGCACGCAATCCAGTTTTTCCCGTCGACCCTACACTCTATAGGGTATGTATCAGCGCTTTCGCGGCTTCATCGTCAACCACGATACGAAATACTGGCGGGATGGTGGGAGGGGAGGCGGTCCGCTATAGGTAAACAGACGGGGGTTGCGACAAGAAATCAAGCTCGTCGGGTGAGCGGCCATTGGCCCCCGGGTTAACCTTGATGCAAGAAGTCAGGTTGTTGTGGATGATGACAAGCCATGGTGTGCCACAGTGTGGGCACCGGTTACATCTGAGCCCAACCCTTTTCGAATTAAGGATGCGCGGGGGCCAAGACGAGCATGTTGGCTTTACAGGATTGACAGCCGAGCCGCGGGCGTGATGTACAATGCAATGCATTGCAGTCAATGAATGGGCGACTGGTGTCTCTCCCAGCTGCTGATGTTGAGCGAGTGCCCGTGGGTGGAATTTGCTGCTATTTTAAGCACCATATCCTGACACCCGGACATCCGCAAGGCCCCTGGTCCGGACTCACTTCTCGATGGCGTCGCCGATGGACGAGACGGCACTGGGGTTGGTTTCGCCTGATCTGGTGATTGACGTCTCTGTTTTCTTGTTGTTCTGCTCTGCATCCCGTCGGCTTTAGAGGCGACATGGGATCGACGCACGCCGCACTGTATCCAGCAGCCTGTTCCTGTCCCCTTCAGCGTTAATCGCTGACGACGACGTGCGGCCCCATGCGCAGCAGCTCGCCTGCATTCCCCTTTGGGTCACCACCATGTGCCTAGATGCCGATGATCTACCTTGTGTGGAGGAGGAACATGGCCTTTATGCATACATACCATGCACAAAAAGAAAAGATCAGGGAAAAAAAAACACATACACATACATAGACACAAGAGCGTCTTACATGCAAAAAAGCAAGGAATCCAATAATCCAATATCGATGAAGGGCATGGCTGTTTTGAAAAGCGAGAGAGCAATCCAGTCGCCATCCCTTCTTCCCCATCAGGGACAGCCACTTAGCCGCCACGGGGTGCCACCATGCCGCACGATGATACAGCACGTCCACTTGTCATGCCAGGGGCCGCGGGTGATTGTCGCCAAAGGGTCTTTTAGCTTTGCAGGCGCCGGGAGAGTCCATTGTCGAGGCCAAACATAAAACATGTCATGCTTTCTATCCCCGTCGCTCCGTGTATCGGGTGTGTTGTCCTTGCCGCGTAACGACTGGCTGTTGACGATTCCAAGTCAGCGACCTGGTTGGATGGATGACCCCCGAACCAGTTGTGCTGGGGGCATTGTTGTGTCGTCAGGGGAGTGGGGGCGTTTATGGGGACCAAAAAAAAATAAAACAATCTGCCAGAGGCTTGGGTCATGGACCGTCGCGAGCATAGCAGATTCACAGCACTAGGAAATCTAGGACCCTTCTCGGAATAATAATCATCACATCCTGGAGCCGGCGCTAGTCAGATGAGCAGACAGAGGCTGGAACGTTGGATTAGGAGCTGCCGAGACAAGAAAGACACTGTCGGTTGTTTTTTTTCCTCGCCCTGGCTTTTTTCGTTGACTTGGCCCCGTGGCCTGGTCCGGGTCTGGATCCCCGGTCCGGTCCGGGGCTCCTGGGGGCTCCTGGGGGCGCTTTCTAGGCGTTTCTGGGCGGCGTGACGAGGCGGAATATTCGGGAAAACAATGGCGGGGAGGCTGGACACGGCGCAGGACAGTGGTAATTTGCAGCATGGCATGGGCTACACTGAGAATTTACATGGTTGCTTGTAAGGTTCGGACAGAATCATCTCGCGAACAGCAGTAGGAATCAAATGAAGGCGAAGAAAAAACACACACACACACACACACACACACACCCAGAGACCGTGCATTAACGAGCATTGCATCTGGCCAAGGATAGGGGACCTGAGCCAAAAGCGGGTACTGCACAGCCTTCACAAGCCATCCCAGATTCATCAACCGCAGAGCACCCAGGGACTGTAAGGGTTTGTGAGGGAGGCCTAGGCTAGCCAACTAGAGTCGCCGCTGGACTGACACATTTGAGCCGTGTGGGTGGGAATACGAGCCTGGCCCAGTGCCCGATTCGCAGGTCCGGTTGTAGGTGGCTAGCGCTGCGACTGCACTCCTGCACTGGCACCTGCACGCTGGCACCTCCACTGGCAACACGCCTAAGTTAGGTTAGCTGCGCCTGCAAGTGCTGCAAGACTTCCCGCACCCACCACCTACTCGCGCCCACACGCCCCATCCCATCCATTCCCATTCTCTGTTCATAAAATCGTCGCTCGTTTTTAATCCCGGCTTCGCCTCCTCTCGTGACTCTAGCCTTTTCCTCCCCCTCCCTGTTTTGTCTAATATATTTCTTTTTTCCTGTTGCGATTCACCTCAGCTCTATATTCCCTTTTATTGCTCCAGCAGGCATCTCAACGCCATCACTCTCGTTTCAAATACTTTCGTTCCTCGCACATACAACGCGACCCTACTCGATTTCTCCTTCGCTAGCTTCTATATCTTCTAACGATAGTTGGGACGACACCGACGACTCATCGCCCCGAGCTGTGATTCATCAACCGCAGCGCTCTCTCTCCGTCTAGCTTGAGGAAGACCCTTATCAGGCGTCTGATCAGACTCGAGACTCGGAATCCGGCCCCGTCGCCTTGGACGAGAGGCGTCGCTTGCGACTCGACCATCGTTTTCCCCTTTCGACATCACGACACATCCATCAAAATGCTCGCTCCCCGATTCATCAAGCTACTCCTTGTAGCTCTTTCAGTCTTGTGCTTCGTTGAGGCCTCGCGCATAGACCTCTACCACCGAAATGGCCGTCTCGTTCTCCGAGCCACACCCGCCGCCAGCGACGACAGTATTGGTGTTAGTGTGACTGTTGGTGGTGACGACTCTTCTGCCGCCAAGACCACAGCTGCTGCCGCTGCCACCACCAAGGCCAGTGAAGCAAGTGCAAGCTCCGCGAAAGCTGCTACCTCCGAGGCGGCTAAGACCACTGCTAAGGCTGCTGAGACAACTGCGGCCCAGGCTACCTCTGCTGCCGCCGACTCCAAGTCCAGCTCTGCTGCCGCTGCGGCTTCATCCAACGCTCCCGCGAGCTCTGCTGCCGCCGCCGCCTCCACTGCTGCCCAGGACACTGCTGCCGCCACCACCGATGCCCCTGCCGCCAGCAGCACTGGTAGCAGCAGTGACAGCAGCAGTGACAGCAGCTCTGCCGCCAATGACAACAACTCCCAGACCACACAGAGCCTCGTCACCTCAACCAAGATTGCCGTCGTGACCATGACTAACAGTGATGGCTCCAAGGAAATCATGACTTCCACCACCATCACCACCTCAACCCCTGGCCTGAACTCTGACGGCTCCAGTGGCTCCTCCTCCGGTATGTCGACCAAGACTCGCAACACTGTCATTGGTGTTGTCGTTGGCATCGGTGGCTTCATCATTCTCGGTGCCCTGGGCATCGTCGCCTACAGAATTTACGGCCGCAGGAAGATTAACGAGGAGGCCGATGGCCTGATGGATTTCAACAACGCCAGCACCTCCTACCACAGCGGCTACGGACCCATCGAAAAGAGCGAGCCCAGCCCCACCAGCATTAACCGTGAGAGTGGTGGCCGAAGCCCCTTCCAGAACACGCTCGATAACCACCATCAACCTACAGCCGTGAATGCATCATCAAACTTCTGATGATTTCACCGCGAAGGAGGGACTGCATTCCAGCATCACCCGAGACAGTATTTTCTACATCTCTCTTCCCACATAGCTTGATGGGTTTCTCATACTAGCACAAAGGGCGTTCCGGACATCATATTGTGGATATTCTTTTATGGGAAATATAGAGGCAACCCTACGAGTTGGACAGTACGACAACGAAGGCCTGACGGCTGTAGCCTCATGGCGTAGCATATCTGAACCACCGATTTCTTTTGGAACTCCGGTTTATTCAACGGAGACTCTTGGCTCTGGGACTCTTGAGCGCGGTGTTAACCTGATTTTCCCTGTCAGACTCTGAAAATCTGACCTGGATAACCTCGTCGAGACGCAATATCGCGAGACAATCTCCTTTTTCTTGCCTCAAATGGCAAACTGGCTCACGCCCATTCCAACTCTGGGCATCTCATGTATCTACTCGTACTACAGATAATAATTGAAACAGACAAAGCAAGCATGACTTGCCCAACATTGACAGTTCCGTTCGCTCATAGTGATTTCAAGTTCCACGTGCATGTCTCTTCCCCCTATATATGACTAGTGAGACAGTCGCCTGTTTCAATACCTATGCCTTCACGTGGCGCTTCTGTAGTTCATGTATATGCATTCTATTCATTTTGATGTAGGACTGCATTATTTGAATGTGATTCAAGTGGCATGGATTTCTGCGTGCATTTGCACGTTTAGCCATCAATGCTACTTTATAGGTGTGACAGCTCGTCTGAAACCGTGCTTCTCGGTAACGTACCTGGGACCAGATCGACCAAATAGTGTGTGTGCTTTTTAGTGATTATATATTGATTTGCAAGTCCCTGGATCTCGATCCGAACTGGTGCCTTGAATGTTAAAAAGCAAAACTAAAGGCTCATCCATGCATGATGGCGATCGTGCGGCTGTGTCATGTTGATGAGGACAGTTGTCGCCTCCCCAATTTGTGGAAAGCTTTATATCTGCGACTCGGTAAGAATTGGTTGCTGAAATGTGACTGGGAAAATTGATATGCTGATAGTCCATTTCTCCGTCGCTTCTCCTCACTGTTTGATGTTGTGGTCTTCTGACATTCCTACACATCACTCGACGTTGGTTCTGGATGACTATTGGACCCTTTTGCCTGTTGTAGACTGACCGTTTTGGTGTACTTTTCCTTCTTCTCTATAGCTGCTTGCCCGTGGAACCAAGAGCACAAGCATCAGGTATTTGATCACGGCTCATATTTCACTGAGCGTTTGCAAGCTTGAAAGCTGGACATGCTTCCACCTAGAGGCTTGGAGATAGAAAAACATACATTCTGGGATATCAAATTAATCCCTTGAACTACGGTTCTGGATGGATCGAGGGTCTGAGGTGTATAATCCAATGCAGAAAGAACTGTAGCCCTTCTACTCTTCCCCCAACATCCTAGATTAATCTGGAAAATATAAGGATTATATATATATAATAGAATAAAGATTTTACATATGTATTTTAATATGTGTTTGTTTAATACTTCCAGTTTGATGGTTTGGAGCAACTGAGTTCGGTGGTAAAGAAGCTAGGGAGATATACAATCCTTCAACTGGCGTTTGTATTGGTTTTCGTTCACGGTTGGGCCTAAGTAAAATTATTTGGGAACGGATCTTTGGAAATTCCCTTGCCGATTAACTAGATGGTTCATAACTATACGATGATGTTTTGGCCAGCTTGTATTTGGTTGAGCATCGGGAGATTGACGAGCCAATGTAGGTATCCCATTTCGCAAGGATTCAAGATGTAAGTATGATAAAATTTAGCTTCGAAATGGTTTAACTAGGACTGTATGATTACATGAATTAAATTCTAGGCTGATAAAAGTGCAACTCTCGGTGCATTTGAATATTGTTGATAGGAAGTCGAATAGAAATCTTGAGTAATCTCAAGCTATACCGAAATAATCACGGATAACTAAAAACACTTGATATGGAATTTATGTATTATTAGTCATTGAATTTGTTTATATTTTGACAATTATTTTTGGTTCTGGAGGATAGAAGTTGCCCGCTCTGGAAGCCGATGTACCAAACGACTAAATGAAGCTTGGCTGATAGGCTGTATACTCCTGGTTTAGATCTTTGGGAGTATTGATGATCGAGCCGGGTTATAACTGTAAATAAAACAAACCTATTGTTTTATTGTAGTAGAAGCGAATTGAGCTCGTATTGGTCTGGGTTGGGAGTATTTCGGATGCCCCCACGATCCTTTATGAGATAGAGCATCGATGATGAAACCGATTACGCCGCGTTTGTAACATGACATGCGGATCGAATGAATGGGCGAACATCTTGTTTTTGCCGAAAATAAATACAAAAACCTCTAAGACAAATGAATTCCTAGTCGCTCTGCGTCCAGTGTCGAGCATAGAAGGGTTGAACCGATTTCACATTCGCGTAGCTATCTTGATTCCCTGAACGGTTATCTATGAATATATTAAGCGGCTGGCCAATCGTAGGCAGAGTGGCCGAGTGGTTAAGGCGTTGCACTTGAATACTCATAGAGATGCAATACGTTCGCGTTCGCAAGTTCGAATCTTGTCTCTGTCGACATACCATCATGAGATGGATTGGGTTTCTTTTTGGGTCGTTCCAAAATTTTGCCAAAACTGATAAATCACTAGATGTTGTTCTGTTCCTTTTTTATCTTTTCTTTTTTGTTTATTTGTTTGTTTCACGCTCTCTGTGACAGCATATCCCCACAGAAAATGATACTAGGCATATCAGGTGGTCAAGTAGTCCAAAAAAGCTCGTCGTGACAGCGCTAAATGATGCCATCTCGATACACAACAGGGCAACAACTTTTTATCCTGCTACTGACCTTTACTATCCATCCCCGTAATTATCCTCTGACCTATACCATAGTGAGAATATGTTGAATGAGCGTACTTTAGTAATTGAGTTTTTTTTTTCTTTTACAAGCGCCTGGTTTGGTGCCAAGTGTCTCAGCTGCAGTGACAAAGGCGACAATACCTGCGGCAGTTGGATCCGTGTTTCAGCAGCGTGCCGTCGACAACAAACGCCTGAGACTGGGGTTGTCGACCAATGAGTGCATGCTGATCCTGTTTCATGAGCATCTCAACCTCACATTGCACGTTACATTCGCAGCCAAGGCCAGCACCCGTCTCAGGTTTGCTCGGCGTGATGTGGACTGGGTATTACTTATTTGAAAGAAAAGGTCATTTCCTCCAAGATATAAAGAACCAACCAGGATCCGATTAGTGGCATTGTTTTTTCGCCAAAGAAATTCTTACATTCCGATGGGCGGAATCTTTGTCTCAGTTGCCATGTTGTTTTGGTATCTACAAATGTGGATGTCGTTGCTTTTGTTCAATGGGCTGCCGGCCCACGGCAGTCTGTGCACAGGACTATTTGACGAGTGGGACTTGAGGGAAGATTTGGCCTTTGAGTTCGACTTGATTGATGGGTGGAAGATGGGCAGATTTGAGATTGAGCACAGCCTGGTTGTTAATTTTTGTGAGTTTATCCGGTTATGCGTGGATTCCGGAGCGAAGGACTGACCATGTTGCGAGACGAAGAATTACGCAAGCCGAGTACGGATGAATATGAAACCCACCCAATTTCTGACACGAGATTCTAAACAATACGAAAAGACGATCTTGATGCGGGTGGTCAGTTCACAGAGAACAATGAGATGCTCTGGTCCTATTTTCGGCGCAATCGCGAGGGGCCATTATGAGGTTCGATAGGTGCACGGATCTATAGAAGGGCTATAATGCCAATCTTTTCGGGCACGGAAACAATCCTGGGTGAATGGCAGGATTTAGCAAGGTTGTTGCAGCCGAGAAAGGGCGAGGAAGGTGACGACGAATCCAGCAATTTGGAGACGCAATGGGTTGACAACAATGTCTGAGACAAGATCCGGGGACGGCGACAAGCCTGGATGCGCCATACTTTATCGGGGGAGATGTGGTATGCTTGTGGCTTGGCGGATGGGAGACGATAAAGACAATGACAATGGAGTGTTCTGTACGCGAAAGTTTATGGGGCAACGTCGAAACGAACGGATCTTTGCCATTAGCGAAAGATGGGAAAAAGAAACGTTGATTGTGATTGATGCCGTTCCGTTTCGCTTGAGAACGTTTGTGATGGCACATCTGGAGTCGGCCGCCCCTCCCGCGTCGTCCCCGGCACACGGGACCGAGAAGGTGGACCCGGCCATCATGATGGTGGCTTGGATACATGGCTAGTTCGTTAGCACGCAGCCCAACGCGCTTGTCGATGGCTTCAGTGACGGGAGCAGTGGCATTGGGCTGAAAAAGAAAACAAAATAAGAGTCAGAGGCGAGCTTGCCCAGCGTGCACGCGTGCAGGGACAGTCCCTGCACGACGCGACCCCTCCTTCTCTCCATGCCCCCCACTCCTTGGGCGCAGATCGCTGGCCCGACCCAATTATGGTTGGGGCCTGTGCAATGCGGATGAAAGGGGACGAAGCAGAGCGAATTGGGAAACGCGATGTTGCATGCTTGAACTACTGCGGACGTGGGCTCCTCAATCTGTCGCTCTTTTCTTTTCTTTTTACCGCTACGTGCAAGCCATCCAGATTCACGGTGCAGCAGGAGTGGGCGGGAGCTGCCGTGGTCATGGATGGGCAGCATTGTCTTGTTAATTAAGTGAAGCCGATGACGCCGTCACTGTGTCGCAGCCGGCGATGAGCGGGAGACCCTTGGCACCAACATGGCATTCCAGTCCCACGTGCGATTTAAAAAAAGGAGGCTTTCGAAATTGAAGTGAAGGTGGAAAATGCGAAAATCTGCTAGGCCTCGCCACGGTACCCCGGGCCCTGGCCTCTTTTTTTCTCTCTCCGTCTGTGTGTGTGTCGTCGCAAGTCCAAAAAGCAGCGAGAGCTAGCTGGCCAGGCACAGGTGTGGTAATTGTCCAGGTGTGTGTCACATGGGACTGACTGGCTTTGGGAGAGACACATTCCCACCTGCTGGTGACGTGACGGGGACACAACTGAGACGGTGCAGATTTGTTGTCGTTGAAGGCGGGGGTGGGCAACTCTGAAAATAGTCAGCCCTCGAGACTGTAGTCGAGATCTGACAGAATGCGCACTTGTATGCTTCTCGCTTCTGCTCGCTTGTGACTTGATGGATGACTTGCTGCTCCGTCGCCTCTACACGTTTTGTATCGCCAAGTCATGAGGCGTGCGAGGGTGCCGGGAATTTTCTCCAACTTTTTTCTTCTTTTCTTCTTGGTCCAAACCACACGCCCCCCCAAAATCATAATCCTGGGAGCGAGTGGTCCAGCATTTGCGTGTTCCTCCAATCTGCTGGCTAGAAAGCAAAAAAGACGGACAAAGCGTGGCAGATAGCAGGGCCTGTCCAAAGAGGCTACGTGGTAGCGAACAATCAAACTCAGGCCCAACCGACCGGTGTGGTTGATGCCAGCGAAGCAGCACCTTGGTTGGTGTCTGCAGGTTCCCCAGTACAAAGACTAGACGGACCAAACAAGGTGAGCGAGCGTTTGCGTGGTACCTTGGGCGCGAGCCAGCTGGCGACTGGATTCCAATGTATCGTAATATCACGACCGCCCTTCTGCCCCTATCCACCAGCCCACACCCCCCTTGGCGAGATTACCCCGGGGCCAATGCGGTGACTTTCATAGCGGGCCTCATTAAAGAATTGGGAGCTGTTCCATGGCCCGTCCACTCCGTCCCGCGACCGGTCTCCGGCTGGTTTCCCATCGCAGCTTGGCTTCAGTGGGCTCTCTTTTTTTTTTCCACGGGTTCGTATGCCACTCCCAGTTCCCAGTTCTCAGTGGGTTCAGTGGGCTGGCTGCAGCGGCCCCCCCAGCGCACAGTGGACACCTTTCCATTCCCAGCACCGGTGCGCACCCCCCAGGTTTGCATGCACCGCTGAAATGGGACGCAGCGTGGCTGCTGCTTAGCCTCGAACCTCTTATGCTGCTGCCATTCTGGGTCACTCTGGGTCACTCTGGGCCACTCTGGGCTCTCACGCAGCAAGACGCGCGCGCACGCCTGTACCTACTGTAATGTACATGCTGTGGTACTTTCTACTCCGTACCTCCTCCACCGGGAACGCTTCAACCCTCGAAGGAACTCGACCGCCGCCCTTTCATTCTCTCTTCTTTCTTCCCCTCCCCCTTGTCCCTCTCGGCGAATATCATACCCTCGATGCGTCCGGCCGCACCGTCATCGCCATCTTCCAGTCTGGCCGCTCCTTTTTGAAGCCGTTTCCTTTCTTTTAGAGCTCGTTCGATTTTATACCACCCCCCGGAGGTGCACACCCCCAATCCATCTATTTGGTTTGGGAAATTTCCCACGCAGCGTTCAGCGACGCCATACAACCCCCTTTAGTCGAGAGAGCGCGTCGCGTTTCTTCTCCCCTACGGCCACGCAAGAGAATACTGCGTCCCCTCTCCCTCCTTGGCCATCGAGTTCGGATTCGTGCAAGCGACGGACCTCGAGAGACGCGATATTCGAGACTCAGCTGCAGGCGACCCTTCCCTCGTCTGCACTGATCTCCCTGGGTAAGCACTCGCCTCCGCCTGCTATCTGTACATGGATAGCCTCCCCCTACCTCTGGCCGCCGCCATAGCTGCAGCATACTGACAAAAGGGCCTCGTGGCCTCTGTCGATAGCTTTCCGTGAAGACGTCTTCTCCACGGTTGCCGGCTGCTCCCCCTCCTGCTGCGCCGGCACAGGACGGCTCTGGAGCCTCTCCTTCTCGACCTGCGGGCCCGGCATCTCCTGCTCTTTCCACCGCATCCACATTCGACGGTGAAGAGGAGATTGTATCGTCCCCTGTCCTCCCCCCGCTCCCAGCTCCCAGGCTCCCGGACCGAGCCTTGGAATTGCTGAGGACGCCACCTTCGGGTTCTACAGACGACAACCGATTTGGCACAGCCAGCTGGGGCTCCCCGTATCCCAAGTCTGATCGAAACCTCAGACGCCAGAGCTTCAGCAGCGAGGGATCCGACGACTCCCCAGTCCACCAGCTCGACATCGAGACACCATTCCTCCGCCCGGTCCCCGAGCTTCTTCAATCCCAGACGGAAACTCCATCGTCTGTGAGCGCCGCCGCCGCTGTACTAGCGAACCGAGTGCGCCGTCAGACGCTTGGACTCACTGAGGATTGGATTCGCACGCACACCACCGACGACCGTCATAAATCAGAGAGCGGTCACTGGTTCAGCGAAGGAAGTGGAAGTGAGCACTCTTCACTGAGCGGCTCAGAACGTGGTTGGCAAGAAGAAGGCGACTTTCTTACGCCTCGACCCAACCGAAAATCCAACAACTCGCCTCGAAAAGCATCTCGACACCATCCTCGTGCGAGATCTAGCACCGAGACGCTCAAACCAGAGGATACCCTCAGCCCCAAAACGGGCCAAAACAACAGTATGGCGACCTCCGAAGCCGCGCCGACAACCCACGACGCGATCAGCGACAGGTCTCAGGCCGCCACGACACAGGAACAACCTGTCGCAGAAAGTCCCATGAAGGCCGTTCCCATCTTGAATGGTGAACACAAGATGCCCGCCACACCGACAAAGGGCACCCAGAAGCCCCTGCCCAAGGAACCGACCATGAAAGCAACACCGCGAATCAAGAAGAAGGTACCATGGAAGGGCAAGAACATCATGGTTCTTCTACCACGCGATGATGAGCGAGGATTGCCTGGCCAGGCACCATTCCCGCTCAGACAAGATGAGATCAAGCGCATGTTTGCCTCATGGCAGGAACTTGGATACGACATTGACGGCTTTGACCTCGAGGTGGAAGAATACCAACCCGAAGGCACCCATGACTCGCAAACCCGTGATGCATGGCCCAATTTTGATGAGATTGAACAGGAGCGAGCAGAACGATTTTTCAAGGTCACTCTGCCCGATCTGAATGCTTGGAAGGAGTATGAAAATGAGCTCCAGGAGGCCAAGCTTAGAGCGCTTGGTGTTTCATTTGGCAATGATGAGCCCCCTCAGCCATCTATCTCGCCTGCCACAGATCTAAGCAGACAACCATCTGCGCAGTATCCTCCTCTGCCTTTCTCTCCTCCCATTCCCACATCATCCGCTTCAAGCAACCATGCTCTGCCAGGATTCCCTCTGGCTGCTCAGTTTGCCGCAGCACGTTCATCAGCTACACACAGCCCAGCGCTCACCGCTGGGGCCTCTCCAGGACCTTTTGGTCACTTCCCTGGAAAGTTCAACCCCAGACAATCTATCTCTCTGCCGGCTAGTGGATCGCCTTTTGGCCATCAGTCGCAGCAGAGCTGGGCTGGCCAGCCTGGTCTTCTCCATGGCTTGAATCGTCATGATTCTCCTGGTCTCATGAACATGAATGGCATGGCATCTCCCCAGTCGCCATTTGGAATTGAGAGCCCTGGTCCCTTCAACATGCACCAACGCCACCAGTCTCTGCAGTTCCCCATGCTGCCCCATCAGCAGTCATTTCCGTTCATGCAGCCTGCTAGAGCTTCGCCTCGCCTGCAGGAGGTTCGGGAAGATGAGGAAGAGCTCCCGATCAAGAGCCCCTCCAAGACCCCTGAGCCCTTCCAGCAGAACCAGGATGCTGAACTGCAGGCCGAGATCGACGATGCTGAGTACCATCTGGAGGAGCAGTTTCGCGAACAGTTGGAGCACGAGGACTATAACCCTCAGACTCAGGCTCCAGTTCCCACTGCCGAGCCTTTCATCCCTGCGCACGAACGCCAGGCTTCGGAGCACTTCCCAGTTCCCGAGCATTTCGCCAACGAGCCGCCCAAGCCTCTTGTCCTGCACCATCCCAGACCTCACAGCCGTGGTCATTCTCTGTCACAGCCCTTCTACCGTGACCAGATTGAGGCTCAGGCTCAGGACACGCGTGAGGAGCCCAAATTCTCGCAGTTCCACAGCCTCAACGAGATCCCTGAAGCCCAAAAGACCGACGAGGCCTACGAAATCGAGACGAACCCAAGTAATTTGGGTACGCCTGTGCAGGACTTTGAATTCCCGCCCTTTGGCGGCCACCAGAAGACTCTGTCCACCGTCAGCAACCCCTGGAACGATGCTGTTTCCGTTGATAGCAGCGCTCCTCGTCGCTCTAGCCACAGTAGCAAACCCTCGTTGTCTAAGCTTAACGTGCAGGCACCCGAGTTCAAGTTTAATCCTGGCCAGAGCAGTTTCACCCCTGGTGCATTCAGCTTCAACACCTCCAACTTCCAGCCTGCCAGCTTTCAACCTGCTCCGTTCCAACCCGCCAGCTTCCAGCCTGCTCCGTTCCAGCCCGCTCCGTTCCAGCCGGCCAGCTTCCAGCCAGCCCCCTTCCAGCCTGCGGTGTTCCAAGCTGGTGTCGACAACCCTGTTTCCTCCCCGCCAGCTGAACCGGCTCCATTCGTCACCCCCGCCAAGATCAATGCCAATGCCCCAGCATTCTCTCTCGGAAGAAGCGATTTCAGTTTCTCCGCCTCTGGTCCCAAGTTCAACCCGGATGCTCCCTCATTCACGCCACTGTCTGATGCCTTCAACAGCCCTGCGTCAGGATCCGGTAGCGCTACCAAGACGAAGCATGGAAGCATCTTTGGCAGCATCGATCTCTCAACGACTGAATTCAACCCTAGCAAGAAGTCTAAGGCTATTCCGATTATCCGACCCGTTGGCGGATCACCCGGCAAGTCTAGATCGCCTAGGGATGAGGTTGAGCCTCAGGAGGATGGCGATGGCCGCTTGATCGACGAGTCTCGCGTCAAGCGGGCAAAGAGTTCTGCACCCGATGGTGACGATGTTCCCCTCTTCGCCGAGCAGCCCAAGGATGATGAGGAATACATTAAGGATGAAGCTAGCACTAATGATGCCGACACCGCTCTGCCCATTGACACCTCAATCTCGTCAATTAACTCTAACCAGCTCGACACCCAAGCAACAAGCGCTACTCCCTCAGAGACATCTCCCTCTGAGCCGAACGTCAACCGCTGGCAACCATTTGAATTCAACAGCACGACAGAAATCCAAAACTTCAACGATGCTCGACCATTTGGCGAGGACATGTTTACACATGGCCACAAAAAGACACTTTCCGCCACTGCCCAGCCCTTTGTTCCTGGGGGAGCCTCGTTTGAGAATGAACCCCAGACCGACGATGATGTTGAGGACGAGTCGGATGCTTCACCTGTTGTCAGCCCAGTTCCTGCTCGCGCTGCCTCGGGTCTTGCTGCCTCTCGATTCAGCTCTGGCCAATCGCAACCCAGAGTTGTATCTGGTCTGAGCGCTTCGCGATACGCCGACCCTGCACCCAAGCCTAAGGGTCTAGGTGCTTCCCGGTTTGCACGCAGCCCTACTCCAGAAGACCAGCCTGTACTTTCTGAGCCTAGCGACGATGTGATTGAGTCCGTCGAATTTGAAGAGCCTGAGCCCGTTCCTGAAGACCTCCAGGTCACTCATGATGACGATAACCGCGAGCCAACGTTTGAAGAAATTGATGCCGTCATGGATCATTTCATTGACGACCCCTCGATGGGTGTCAACAAGCTGGTTGATGCGCCAAAGTGGCAACAAGCCAGCCCCACACGCAATTTGTCCATTGCTGCAGTTGCCAACTCATCACCTTACCGGCTGGACCCGGCAGTGGAGCAATTTACGCGCGATGAAACCAGCCTCACTCCCCGCGAATACCACGCGCTTCCTGGTTCCGGTGCTCAACCCATGCTGAGCACTGAGCTGGAAGACCCCTTCATTGACCCGCCGGAGCTGACACGAACGCCTGAAAATGCAGCTGGCGACAGCCAACCAGCTAGTGACTGGGATGGTGCCTTCACGGAAGACGAGCATGAGAAGCTCGAAAACCGCGCACAATTCTTCGACGGCCGTGTTAATGAGGTGGTTGGTACGTTGCTTGCGTCCCGGCTTGAGCCGCTGGAGAAGTCCCTGTTCTCCATACAGCAGGTTCTTGCCACCAGGGCCCGACGCACACCCTCGTCGCGCCGAGACATGCGGAGTGTGTCTGTGGAGCTGCAGCAGTCCGATGCCGATGATGAAGATGAAGAGCCTATTCCTCGTCGTTCCCTTAGCCCCCGTAGAGACCGCCGGTTGGATCAAATCCGTATCGCCGTCATGGATGCCCTCAATACCCAACAACGTAACCAGGCCGCTGCTCCCCCAGCAGCACCAGAGGTGGCACCTGCTGCCATTCTGGAAGCCCTTGAGGACATGAAGAAGTCCTTCAGCGCCAATGTACAAATCGGCGACGATCTTCGCAGGGTCATCGAGGAGGCTGTCCAAAGCCGCCTGCCCGCACCTCCTGCCGCCAATGCGAACACTGAGGAGGAACAGGACCCTAAGATGATGGAGATGCAAGCCAAGATTCTTGATTTGGAGCAGCGCCTCTACTTTGAACAGACCAAGGTCGAAAATGAGGTCGCTGAGCGCAGAATGGCCGAAGACCTCGCCGCTGAACTCATGCGCAAACTCCAGGCTGCTGAGACCCGGGTTGAGGTTGAAATTATTAACCGCAGCGTATACGATCAACGTGTTAATGACCTAGAGGACCGAGTTAGACACCACGAGAAGCTCAGTGAAGAATCTGTCAGTGCGCGACGAGAGGCTGAGGATAGACTCACCGAGGCCCGATGCCGCCACGAGGCTGCTGCCGAAGAAGTTACTCGTCTTCGGGAGACTATTGAGCAGAAGGATCTTAAGCTGCGATCCGTTGAACAGGCTAACAGCAAATCATCTATGCGCATGGCTCTTGTGGAGGCCGCTCAGAACAACTCTGAGAAGTCACTCACTGACATGACCAACAAGTACAACGCGGTGGAGTCCGAGCTTCGTGATGTCCGCCAGGACAACCACCATTGGCGTGCCGAGTTTGAGCGTGCAGAGGAGTCTGCTCGTCAAAAGTCTAGCGAATTGACTCGCGCCCTGGACGAGATTCAGCACATGCAGAAGTCGTTGACTACCCTAACAACTCAGCTTGAGGAGAATGATCGCCTGCGTGAGACATGGAGAGGCAAATTTATCTCACTCCAGGAAGACATGGGCAAGGCTGCGCGCGAAATTGCGGAGGATAACGCTCGACGCATCAAGAAGGATCAGGCTATGCTTGCTCGACAGGAGGTTCTCGACGCTCGTCTTCAGGCCGAAGCCAAGACTCGCGAGCGCCTGGAAATTGAGATGGAGCGCCTGCAGAACAACGAACGCTCTGGCATGCGTGCCGTGAACGAGTGCAAGCGCCTTGAAAGCATTATTGGAGAATTGAAGACAGAGAACCACAAGCTCGAGCAGACTGCTGCGCGCTACCAGCGAGAGTTTGAGGAGGCTAGGGAGTCCGGTCTCAGCGAGGTCAAGAGGACTCGCATGGCCCTCCAGAGCGAGATTGATGACGCCAACAACCAAGTCAACTTCATTCGCGAAGAGTTTGAAGAGCAGAACTCGAAGCTTCGAGCAGAACTTGACCACGTCAAGCTCGAAGCCGATACTGCTAAGGCTCAGAGCGAGATGCTTCTGGAAGAGGTTGAAACCACCAAGGTTGCCGACATTGAGAAGCTCACACACCAGCACCAGAATGAGATTGAGGATCTCCAGACCAGGTACGAACGCCAGGTTTCGAATGCCAAGGAGGATGCCCACAACACCGAGCAGCGCCTCTTGGAACGACTTAGTCTCTCTGCATCCAAGACCGAGCACCTTCAGGATCGCATCCTGCACTTGGAGGACAAGCTCGAGATCGCCAAGCAGGCTGCTGCTGCTGCGGCTGCCGCCGCCAAGTTTGCCGGCGTCGATGCTGGATCCGCTGCCATTGTCGCACACCCCAAGCCAGCTTCCGCATCCCGCAACCTCGACCTTCCTGAGAAGATTTCGCCTCAGGCTCTCCGAGAGTCCATCATGGTGCTCCAGGAGCAGCTCCAGGCTCGCGAGCAGCGCATTGAAGAGCTCGAGCAGATCGCTGATCCAGATGCTGCCACCAAAATTTCTAAGCGCGACGATGAGATCAGCTGGCTTCGGGAACTTCTTGCCGTCAGGCATGAGAATCTGCATGACATTATCACTGCACTGAACAACGACCGCTTCGATCGCAATGCTGTGAAGGACGCGGCCATCCGGCTCAAGGCCAATCTTCAAATGGAAGAGCAGGAGCGTGAGAGAGCTATGAACGGTGGCTCTGCCATCAACCTGCCCAACATCGCACAAACTATTCAGGCCGCTACACCCCGAGTAGCCCAGGCCGTTGGTCCTATCGCTGCCGCTTGGGGCAACTGGCGCAAAAACTTGAACTCGCCAGCCTCAGCGCGCAACTCAACTCCCTCAAGGAGTAGCCCCAACCCCCAAAACAATCTTTTGGGCGGTTTATTAACACCCCCTGCCTCGGGACTTCGCCAGACTCCTCCCGTGGAGAATAGTCGACCCCAGCCCACCGCCTTTGTCAGCACCGGTCGCCGCTATCCATCAAATAGCGTCTCCGCCCGAGCGCGAGGAATCTCTAATACTTCGCAACGAACGGACAGGTCCGGACGTGGCACGCCGCCTCTGAAGCAATCGGAAGCTGAGCCTATGACTCCTCCCATGATGCCGTCTAGTGTCTATGACTCTGATGCCCAGCTGGGAGATTTTGATGATCACGACTTCTTCGAAGAGGATTAAGGCTTTGGTTGTGTGGAGCAAGAGGAGGGCGATTACTATTATTGCTAAACTATTTCCTTTGTCACAACACCATCGAACAACGGCCGATGCATATACACTTTACATTATTACTTTCACCCAAGATTGCAAATCTAGAAAGATACCCTCTTGTCTTGGATTGACGTTTACGCCACACAGAATGGGATTGCTTTTCGACATTGGACCCTTGCTTATTGTTGTGGATTCATAATTCCTTTTTCTCACCCGCAGAGCGTTATTACACAGAAAAAGAAAAACACAAAAAAAAACATCCGATGAAAAGAAAAAATGGCGAGCTCGACATGAAACAGGAAAATAATTTAAAAAAGAAAAAAAAAAGCACATGATTGCGGAACTGGGAAATCAAGGGGTTTATTGATATTTGTTTTTTCTTTTTTTCCTTTTTTGGTTTGCATAGCGATGTCTGGTGGCGTGACTGTGTAGCCCGGTTGGGCCGGGAGAACGAGCACGCTCAAACGTCATGTACATATATATAATCATAATCTACACTCAGATTCGCAACGATGACTACTTACTCATGGTGATTCTTTACTCCTACTTGCCCGTGATGATGAATATTTGACCATCCAAGAAGACGATAATGGGTGTTGCCGTCCGCTTGAAGTAGGAGGTATCTGAATATCGTCTCTAGCAACAATATTGCCAAGGAATCCATTACAATGATACAATTGTTGATTTCACCAGTATTATTAGATGAGAAGATAGGCGCCAAGTATCCCAATCTATCATTGATGCCGAGGGCGAATTATTGTACTGAGTGCGTGGCGCTGGGTGTGAAAAGCGGTGCTGAAAGGTAGGAAGGAAGAGGCCAACACTCCATCCTGCGACCTCAATCGTCTGGGCAATGGCAACGGTGGATCAAGTACTAGTCCCATGACCTTTAACCACTCCAGCGCCAGTTATATTTGAATTTACAAGTCCCGCAGCTCATTTTGAATCTCTGAAGGCTTGGGCTGCAAGGTAGGACTAGAAAAAGATTATGCTCCCTCGCACAGGCTCAGTCAGATCTCAACTGTCGATTGACAAGCATCCGTCTCGTCAACTTTATCAATAGCCCCCGAATCCTGCCGCCACTCTCTTGCGTTGGTTCCATATTTGCATTCAATCAAGATCCCTTTCAAGCCCGTAATGGTACAGGAAGCCTGCGCTCCAAATGAGCACGTTGGGTGGCAAGTATATAGGGACGAGAGAGCGTGCGTGGGTGAGGGTGTAGAGTTTAGCTCTAGGCCTTTACATCTATAAAAGCGACAATAGTCTGCGTAAAATTCGGCGTTTTTATTACTGGTATTATGTATGGTCATGACCGAGTTCGTACGAATGTCGGCTCGTATTTTATATATTATTACTCGTATCTTTCATAGCCCATTCATTACGAATTAATTACTACTCAAAAGCTTCTCAACAGCCCACTTGACTGAAAAGTTGCGCAGGTCGGAATAGTGCTGACCAACACCGACAAAGAGAACAGGCACATTTGTGGCGTGGACCAGACTGACGAGGGTGCCTACCATGTCGCCGACGGTGTCGCACTTTGAAATGATGAAGCCATCGAGAGTACGAACGGCGCCGAATGCAGCATTGAAGTTGCGCGCCTGGGCAACAGAGTCTGTTCCAACAAGAGCCTGTTATATCAGTTAGTAAGTGAAACGAGCAATGGGTTAAAAAAAATAAAGGGAGAACGCACCTCGCCAACCATGAGAATCTTGTCGGGCTGGGCGAATTTTGCAAACTTCTCGAGCGATGACATGAGACGCTGGTCATTGTGTCTTCGACCAGCAGTGTCGATGAGGACAACGTCGAAGCCTTCCTGGGCGGCGTGACTGACAGCATCTTTTGCGACAGTCGCGGCGTCCTTGCCGTAGCCCTTCTGGTAGAGCTCGACATGGCCACCCTCACGGGCAGTTAGCTCCTTCAGGTTACGGACGTGCACAGCAAGCTGCTCGACAGCACCGGAACGGAACGTGTCGCCGGCGGCGATGAGAACCTTGTACTTGTTCTGCAATAAGAAGAAGCAAATCTTTGATAGGTTGGTGGACTTGCCCACACCGTTGACGCCGACAATGGACATGACGTAGGGACGGGGCTTGCGAAGGGAGGTGACTGAGGGGGCGGTGATGGCGTCAATCTCGCGGAGGAGGTCGAGTGACGAGGTTGGTGTGAGCATTTTAGTGAGAGACGCCTCCATGGCGGTCTGGATCTTGGTGTTGATGCTTTCGAAGCTGCCCGTCTTGACGCCAACCAACTCCTTCTCAACACCTTCACACAAACGGACTGCAGCCTCACGGGCAACATTTTTCTGCAGCAAATGCTCCTCCATACCCTTCATGGCCTTATCGAGATCCTCTTTGGTCAAGGTCTTTCCACCTACAACATTTCTGAAGAGGCCACTAATGGCGTTGACACCAGTACCAAACAGACCGGACTTGGGTTGCGACTTGGCATCCGCCGCCTTCTCAGCCTCAGAGGCGAGAATCTCGTGGACCTCATCGCCAAGATCCTTGAGGACAAACTTGCCCTTGGAGCGCGAGCCCCATGTGTTGGAATCTATTTCTTCGACAGCGGGTGATCGAGCATCGGCGTCGGAATCGCTAGCAAGGCTCGCCTGGGAGTAATCGAGCTGCACATCGTCCTCCTCATCAGCGAAGCCATCGGCGTCCCACTTTCGGCCCTTTTTGGGTGCCTTCTTGCCCTTCTTCTGTGTCACGGCCTCGTCCCCGGAAGACATGAAACCAGGCGACTGGTTCTTGGCTTTGCGCGCGCGTCTCGACATCTTGGCGACAGGGCCGGCCTTTGCGACTAGCAAGTGGTTACTAGGAGTTGTTGGTCGCGATGCGACAGGCGAGATGGCGGGGTTCGACTCGGAGTCGGGGGAGGCAGGCTCATTGGTGCCATTGAGGGGTCGGCCTCGATATTTCAGGCCAGGCGTAGTGGGAGGTTCGGCGCCAAGGTTTCCAGAGATGCCGTTGTCTTCTAAGGGAAGGGCAATCTCCGGGATGGTACCACTTCCTTTCGCAGTTGTCTTGTCGAGCTCGTCAAGCTGCTGGTCAAAGTACTCGTCAAAGGCATGGCACTCGACCAATGTAGTGTGTGGCTTCGTGAGCTGTTCGCCGTAGAGCTTGATAAAGATGGTCTTGATGTTGTCGACGAGCTTATCGACCCAGGAGAGGTGGAGGAGGGAGCGGTAGACGGCCTAGCGAAAGTGGGTATGTGAGCGCCGAAGATCGGTGCAGTCGGAGATGACGGGGGGAGGGATTGGACTTACGACAAAAATGACACCCAATTCTTTGACAAGTGTCCATTTGAGCGTGTGCTGGTCGCTCTTGTAGGGCGGGTTGAATGCGGCGGACTTGGACTCGGTGACGGCTGAGAAACCACCCTTTTCCTCTATGAATGTATCGGCAATGAAGTTGTTGATGACTGAAGGGTTGATGGGCGTATAGGTGCGCGACCAGACAACCACGCCCGAGGTGGTGAGGATCTCGAAAGAGTCCAACATGTTGATTCCTGCTGGCGCACAATAACGGGGAGAATGCGACAAAGAATTTGTAGAATGAGGGTGTTGGGGAGAAAAGATTGGGGGAGAGGTCACTGGGAAGTGTGGGATGGAGGCGATGTGGCTAACTCTGTATTACCCGTTCGTCCCATTAAAGTCGGAGATGCCGCGTTTCTTGTTATCGATAAGGACCCATAACGCCGCCCTGGTAGGGCCGGAAAGCCAATCTGAACGGGATGGTCACGTGGGCAGCCCCGATCGCTGCAGAGTGGCCGCCACTTCGGGAATGACAGGCTGTTGCGACTTTGAAACAGCTGTGGCTTGGACCCTCCCTCACCAGCCTCAGGAGGGACATGTCTGTGGCTGGACCTGTGGCTACCCTTGTGGCGACATGACGCTGGCTGCTTGCGTCCAATCAGAAGCAACCGACCACCTTTCCTGAACAACCAAGTTAGCTTCCAGTGTCCCATCCTCCGTGCCGCTACGGGCATCATCAACCTGTCCACAATCATTGCCCTGACGCAATTCGCATCCGACCCTCTCCTCACCGAACGCTTAAATTCAACCCCGATCCCTTGTCTAGCTTCGGTCCAGTCGCAGCTCTGGCTTCGGCCTCGATTTCGCCATGCAGCGAGCTACCTACGCCCAGTCGCCCCCCCTTCACCACCCGGTCCCTCAGCATGTCTCGACCGTCCCCCAGCTAAGATCTCCGCCACCTCCCCCCGGCTCTGCGCAGTCGCAACAATATGGCGGCACCCCATACCAGCAGCAGGGCGGAAACGCTGGCAATGTCTTTGGCGCCTATGGCCAATTCATGAACGATCCCACGGCGCAGGTGGCGGCGCAGTTTGGACAGACAGCTTTCAAGCACGGACAGGAGTACGTGGAGCAGAATGTAGGTTCACCCCGCGCTCGGCTGCGCATCGCTCTGGAGTTCTAACCCGGCGATAGTTTGGTCGTTATGTCAACGTTTCGGCTCTAAAGCACTACTTTAACGTTTCCAACTCGTACGTCATTAATAAGGTCTTCCTCGTCTTGTTTCCCTGGAGGCACAAGCCCTGGTCGCGCAAGCAGGCCATGGGTGCGAACGGGCAGGAGGGCTGGTATCTTCCTCCTCGGGAAGACATCAACAGCCCTGATATGTACATTCCAGGTTGGTTGATCTTGAAGTATCCTGAGAGTGCGAGAGTGTGAGTTTCTAACCCAGCGTAGTCATGGCATTCGTTACATACATCCTACTCTCGACCCTCATCGTCGGTCTGCGAGGCCAGTTCAAGCCAGAACTACTTGGCTACACTGCTACGAAAGGTTCAGCCATTGTTCTGTTGGAGATTTTTGCCCTCAAGCTGGGATGCTACCTTCTTAGCATCTCAAGCCAATCCCAACTCCTCGACCTGATCGCATACTCAGGGTACAAATTTGTCGGCATTATTGTGACCATCACCCTTGCTGAGATTCTCAACGGTGGCCAGGGCACTGGTGGTCTGGTTGGCTGGTCCATTTTCCTCTACACTTTCCTCGCCAACTCTCTCTTCTTGGTAAGCGCCTTCTGTCAATAGATGCTCCAACTTGAATGCTAATTAACGTTTATAGATGCGATCGCTCAAGTATGTCCTTCTTCCTGAGAACTCGGGCGGCACTGGAGGTCCTATGCAGACCCCGTCGCGAGCCAAGCGCAACTCTCGGACTCAATTCCTGTTCATCTACTCGTACGTTTTCCAGTTCGCCTTTATGTGGTATCTTTCCTCGGCATAAAGATGATATGCTGGTCAAAATAGCCCGCGTGTGGCGAGGTGAGGTAATGGAGGTTGACGCGGTGGTTTCGGATCCTTTTTCACGGGGCGCTGGTGCATGTTGCGTTTGCAGGGACAACAAAAGGCATAGATGGGCCAGGTACATCAAGACTTGGTGATTGTAATGACAAAGATTCGCTGTACGAATAGAAGCTATTCTTAAATATGAATGCAGAAATGAGAAGAAATTGCACAATGTTGGACTGGCAGAGGCGAACTAAACAAGAGACACGCATGGTGTGCAGGTCAATAGCTAGCTTCGTCTTGCGTTTCCTGAAAGATTACTCTTTCTTACAGTGGCTTTGGTTTGGGACTCTCGATTTTCCCTTCTTCTTGGAGAAAGGAACGCCTTCATGGAAACCATGGCATTGCCATCAGCCGGCCCGTTTCATGTCAGATTCGCTCCTCCGACTCCCATCCAAAGCACACTTGAGCTTGATCGGTCTGGTGGTCTAGTGGTATGATTCTCGCTTAGGGAAAACCCTACAGCATAGCTTGCGAGAGGTCCCGGGTTCAATCCCCGGCCAGACCCTGTCTTTTTGGGGGTTCCGACGATTTTCTAAGCCCCGCGACGATGTTGGTTGGTGGAGCTTACTTTGGCGGCTTGTTCGCTCAACGGGCGTTGGCGCTGTCCGGCCTAATCGTGGTTTCTCTGTCGCTTCTCGTGTTTTTTGACCTCGCTGCGGAACATGTTGAAGTGGCGCAGGTTCAATAGATATAATGAGACTGCCTGTCGGCTCAAATCGTCATGAGCATGACCATGATCCATGACCACTTTTATCTCTCCATCCAAGCAATCAAACCCAATCAATGAGTGAGCAAGAGTTGATCATCAACCAACTAAAACGGGACTAGCGCCTCGTCGCATGGCGGCCAGTCCAATGGAAACACATGCCCTGTGCATAAGGTGTCCCGATGCGACGGACGCAACCACCATCTGGTCTCTGTTGTAGCAGCTTTCACCGATATCGAGTCCTGTTGCCTAGATTCTTCTCTCTTTCTCTCCTTCATTCTCATTGTCCCACTGCGCATCATCGTATTGTCTTCATCCATCTTCCTCTCTACACAGCATCGCGCATCATGTCGCTATCCTATTCACCCATGGTCACGGCCATGCTCCAGTCCGCCGTCCTTGGTGGGCTGGCCAACGTGCTGGCACAGGTTATTACGGCGCATGGAAACGGGGTATGATGTTATAAGGCTTCAATCGGAATGAGACCAAGTACTAACTCCTTTTTTCGGTTGCGCCTTCGTAGATTGAGGTGTCGATAGACTGGGTGCCCGTGTTCCAGTTTCTCATGTTCAACTTGATAAGCAATCCACCCAACTTTTTGTGGTTAGCAGCAACTTCACTTCACTTTACTTCGCACGGTTTACACATCTCACACACTACCCAGGCAAGACTTTCTTGAGTCCACGTTTCCAGCTTATCCAGAGCCCACGATTCACCCTAAGAAGTCGGACGACCCGCCACCACCGCCAAAGCTGTCCATTCGTAACACAGCCATCAAGCTGTTTCTGGACCAGACGGTTGGCGCGGCCATCAACACGCTCCTCTTCAGCATGTACACTCATGCGCTTCGCTCAGCTTTGCGCCCCACATCCCCAATCACCAACATCTTCGAGGCCATTTCCTTCTGGACTCGCCCTGGCACCATCGATTTCGGCCTCGTTGACTGGAACGCCGCCTGGGCTGCCTCGCTCGATGAGTTTTGGCCCATTGTCATTGCTGGCTGGAAGCTCTGGCCTGCCGTGAGTCTCATCAACTTCTCCGTCATCAAGACGGTCGAGTCCCGAAACCTCGTGGGTGCTTTGGCCGGTGTCGCCTGGGGAATCTACATGAGCTTTGTCGCAGCTCAGTAGAGGGAGTCCTATAGCAATTATTCTTTTATGGCTTTGGGTTAAATTGAATTACATCTACAACATTTCTACATAGAAACATATATCTAGAAGACCTCTTAGGAGACAATTCAGGATAGATATAAATCTTAAACAAACCTCTAGAATTCAGAGAAACTAAAAGACCCACAGATAAGAAACAGAAAACTCTCAATTACCTGGTAGCCGTGACGTCTTACGAGAGCATGCGCCACTGTCGTCCTGTACAATTAATTCCTCACAGTTGTCAGTGTTCCTTTACTAGCATTCGTAGCAATTTCTGAGTCAATCAGATTACGAGCTAGAGTCCATGACAAATAATGCCATAGTTAGACAGCATTCATCGTCACATCACAACAAGGCACATCATAGTAAAATTAAATATTAATATTATCTGCCTAAAAGCCCTTGCTGGAGCTTGAAAAATAAAGACGACAAAAACAGCGGAGCACACACACGCTCGGATTAGATAATATTGTCCATAGATGAGCCTGTATTGGTTGGTTTGGCTTTCGAATAGCCATTAATCCCCCACACCACGCAAAGGTTCAGACTCTCGTAGGGGTACCCTCCCCCCGGTTTCCATGCCCCTCCCTCTTTCGTCCTCGTTGGTAAGGGAACGAAGGAAAGAGAAATAAGGGCTCTCCTCCGGGTTTCATTGGGCGATGTCTTTCTTTTTTTTAAATTGTTTTTTGTTTGGGGCCCAACAGTCGGCGTTAAGATGGGCAGAGACGTAAAATGGGACGTGGCAAAACCCACGAGGCATCTCAACACTCTGGACGAACTTCCTTTTTTTTTCGGTCTTTGGCTTGCCATGTCAAAAATGTCGGTCCATGGCAAGGGATTGTTCATCTAGAGCGGAAAACTTATTCCTCACGGCGCCAAACCGCCCCTCTTCGCTAGGCTCGCGAGCTCTTCCAGCGGATTCGCATCGTCGGCGGTGCAGAAACCGTCGTAGCGCAACTACGCCAACGGATCATCGACGCTTCAGGCTCAGCGATAAAATCATCCAGCGGAATGTAATAAAAAATAAAGAGGTCGGAAAGAAGAATTGGTTTGGTTGAAAATAGAAATCGAAGTCATCCGCATGGGCATCCAATGTTGGTAAGCAGAAAGGATTGCGCTTATAAGCGGGCTGACATCGGTGGTTTGAAGAAGTAATATGATTCTCAACTGCTTCCAGGCTAGCGCTCCGCCTTCAGCAGGAAAATCCTTCTCTTTCAGGGGGGGGTTGTTTGGCTTGGAAAGAGGATGTTTGAAAAAGAATAAATAAATGCTTCTACGCTTCAGGGGAGTCTTCACAGACTCACCCTTCCAGCGGAGCAAGAAAAGGCTCTCCGGGCCATCGCGGCGGGGGGTTTCTGAGAGGTCCGGCGACGGGGAGAGCTAAGACTGAGGTGTGAGTCGAGGGAGTGTGGGCTTGACAGAGGACGACGACGACTCTACTGCAGGATTGGTTTCCTCGAGAGGAGAACTGAGGGGAAACCTGCAGAGTGAAGAAGCAGAGTGACGAGAGGAAAGGGGATTGCTGTATTGATTTTATACCTGTTCATGTACTCAGCTATTTACATGCATTTGCCTATTTTTGACATGGAGTTGCAACTAAGTTTCTAGGGGTCTACTGCTAAAACTACCCTGCAACGCTAACCGCCGACGCTCTGACGCCCAACGCCCCTCCCTCACTCTCCGGGTACTAAAAAAAAAAAAAAGAAGAAGGGAGAAAAAACCCGCCGGAGGAGGCTTAGGCTTGGGCCGCCTCGCCGCAACGTCGCACAGCGTAAGCTCCGAGAAGGACGGGACCTCCCCCCTCCGGCCGCAGGTCGACGCAGTCCTCAAACACACCCGCCATGACCTGACACGCACTACAAACCAACCTCTACCGCAAACCACAATAGCCAGCCGCCGCCATTGCTCCCTGAGAAACAATCACACGCCTTTCTTCTCTCTCCCTCTCCCTCCCCCTCGGTTTCAGTTGTGAAGCGCAATCATGGCTACTCCTGCTTCCGATGCCGCCCCCGAGCCCACCGTCATCCAGTGGGTGCTCGACACCAGGTCGCTCTGGACCGCCGCCCACAAGACCAGCGACCTCTCGACCGTTGTAAGTCTCGCCTCACGCCGTCAATCAAACCCCCCAAGGGGCGGGGACCTCCCTCCTCCTTGAAACTGACCGTTGCCCCCCGCGTGCTCCGGGAAAAAGGCCTCCCGCGCGCTTGCGCTTCTGACGCTCGAGGAGCAGGGCAGCGTGCTGCGCTACTACCACGCCCGCGACGCAAAGCTCGCCCTGGGCTCTGCCCTCATCAAGCGCTATGTCATCTCGCGCTTCTGCGGCGTGCCCTGGGAGAAGGCCGTCGTCGTGCGTGACGATCGCACCAAGCCCGTCTTCCGCATGCCGGACGGCACCCAGCCGCTCCTCTTCAACGTCTCCCACCAGGCCGGCCTCGTCGTGCTCTTTGCCGTCCACAACCCGCCCGCCGGCTTGGCCATTGGCGTCGACGTTGTGAGCCCGCAGGAGCGCCGTGATCGTGACCACGACAACATTGTCAAGGAGGGCTGGCTGCGCTACGTCGACATCCATGCCGATGTGCTCTCACCCTTGGAGGCTGCTGAGCTCAAGCACCTGGACCCGGGAACCACCATTGATGGCCGTGACCGTGTCCTCCGCTACTTTTACTCCCTCTGGTGCTTGCGTGAAGCCTACGTCAAGATGACGGGCGAGGCTCTCCTTGCGCCCTGGCTGGCCGACCTCGAGATGCGCGCCTTTGCCCCGCCCGAGGACAAGCTGACCACTCAAGAGATTTGGTTCAAGGGGAAGCTGGTCAAGGACGTCAAGATAGCCCTGGAACCATACCTTGACGACTACATGGTGACAACGGCCGTGCGAAGGGGATACAGTGGCCAATACGTGCCTGTTGGCGAGTTCTCCACCTTAGATCTTCAAGAGTTGCTGGAATTTGCCGAGGCATCTGTCCAGGCATCGTAACCATAAATGAATAATAATAATGACCGTTATGAGTTATGACCTTGTAGTAGCGTATTCATACAGTCTGGGTAGAAATTCACACTCATATCACTGACATTCAACTTCGTCTTATTATTATTTTTTACTTTACTTGATTCCTACTGCACTTAAAAGTTCTTGCCAAAGAAGCTTAGGACAGTCTTGTAGCCACGTTCATACTCCTCCCTGACACGAGCATCCTCGAGGTCAGCACGGGCAGCCATCCAGCCATGGATCTGGTCCGCGAAGGTCTCGACATGCTTGGGAACCGTGAGGGCTTCCTCAAACTTCTTCACGTCCTCAGCCACCTCATCCTTGGAGGCCAGCAGAATGGTGGGGACCTTGACGCCCTCTGCATCGTTGGGGTCGACCATGGCAGGGTGGATAGATGCAGCAGCAGAGAAGGGGTTAGTCTCAGCCTTGGTGGTAAGGGCAACGACCTTGCCACCCCAGCAGTACTATTTTACAGTCGGATTAGCCTCTGAATGAACCTGGAATATATGAGACACGGGGAATTCTTACGCCCAGGATAGCAAGCTTGGTGATGGAAGAGTCCTTGGCCTTGACAGACTGGACGTACTCGGGGACTAGGCCAGCAATCTTAGGGGGAGGGTAGGTGCCGAAGAAGTTACCCAGGTCCTTCTGCTTCTGCTCAGTGGTAGGGGGGTACCTATGAAAGGAGAGTAAATGCGATTAGCATTAATTCAAATCTGCGAAACCACACGGGCCCTTGGAAGCATACCACTCAATGGGGCAAGGGTTGCCCTTGAACCAGTCGGGGATGAAGACCTTGTACTTGTTGTCCTTGTCGCTGTGGGCCAGAATATCGGCTCCCTGGATAGTCTGGTCAAAGTAACCAAAGATGTCGTAGATGACAACGATGGCCTTGGTGGCATCAGCGGGTCCAGTGACATCTAGCCGGGAGCGGCCGAGTTAGCTTGTTGCGATTCGGCGCGTCATGTAGAATGGAGATGGCGTTGCGGGGGCTAGGGGAAGCATACACGTCTTGTAACCGCCAATTTCCTCATAAGCGCCCTTGGCCTGGTAGCCCTTGGAGACGACAGGAGGGATGTTGCAGCAGGCCTGGCTGTGGCCGGAGGTTGCGGGCATAGTCGACATGATGGGCAATGTTTTTGTTTTCTTGTCTTGTCCGTACGAGGGGAGGGGAGGGCTTCGATAGCGGGGTAGCTGGGAGCTTGAGGGGGAGCTGTTGTTAGCTAGTCGATCTTGGATGTATTTATGCGGCAATGATACAGACCAATGCTGCGAATGAGTAGTGAGAGCACTAACCTTTTGATGAGAACACAAAGGTCTCGATGATGCGCTGGGCTTGCGGAGTTAAAGGGAGAAATCGGATCTTGCTGCCGGTAGCTGAACCAGCTCCTTCTGGACGGATCACTAAGAGCAGCAGCTGTGGGGTTGCGGCATCCCACTTTCCCACTTTACCGACCAAGGCGGGGGTGATGTCACCATGATTTGCAACCACAAGCTGCTGGCTCCCATTGTATTTCTCATTATGACACAGTCATTATGACATAGTCGCTTGATGGTTTGAAAGGGAAATGCGATACAAACCCAATTCCATTGGATTCTGCTGCCTCTGATGTCATTTGTCGGTTCAATGCCATATGCGCGCGCGACCACTCCTATCCCGTCGCGCCCACCATGCACTCGTCTGGCGCAATGTGAGGCGGGGTAACTTATCTGTGTCGCATGCGCATGCGCTCTAACTTTCTTAACTTTCGTATAAGTCAACACCACCGATTCAGGCCTGGTAACTATCAAAAAGCGCTACAAGGAGACCATATATGTAATGAAGTGAATTTATTGATGTAGTATGTTTTTATTAAAGGGTTGTAATGTCTGGCCGTATGACGGTAACCAATAAGCAGTAAGCGACCTTCAACACCCTGTTATGTCCGGCGCATGGAAATACAACACCATGTGGATACATTTGCATCCTTGGACCAGACAATCTTGACCATGAAAACACAGAGGTTACATATCACAGCCACCAGGACCCAGTTTTTGTCTTAAAAGCAAGCCATCTCCGTCTATATTGAGTTGCAACGACCAGCCACGGTTCTTGCTATCCAACCTCCCACCCGAGCATGAATGTTGAGATCTATTGTCGAACGACCGTCTCCCTCCGGACCAACGCTCTCGTCATCTGAAAAATCGAAACCGTCGATCCATTCGTGACGACAAATGTCTCGCTCCGCAACAGCGAACCCATCCATATCTCGCATCCAGGTGAACACATTTCTCGTGACTGTCTCCGAATGATCCATCTCTCGATCCAGCATCCCATAGTCGACTTCAACTGCGGTATCTTCATCTCGACAGCTATCAAAGGTGTAATTCTTCGGCATTACAGATATCGGTCCCGTTGACTGTGTCACCTTCCTGCCCCCGACGCAATTCCATGTGATAGATAAAAACTGAAGATGATGCCTGGCTGGGCAGTGCGCGTGAAGTTGAACACCAAGGTCAGTGTTTCTGAGATCGGTATCTCCCAGGGGATGGTATGGAAGCATTGGAGGGATTTCTCGGGGCGGTTCTTGAGCCAGAAGCATCAATCGGCACTCATCAGCTCTTGAAATTGAACTCGAATCGTGAGGTATAGGAGACACTGGTTCCTGAATAAAGGATAAAAGAGTACCGGTCCAGGCCGCTTCGTGAAGGTCAATCATGTTGAGGCCAGGTTGGCCGGGGGTGTTCCTTAGAAAGTCTTTATGTGCGCCCGTGATGATCCCCCCAAGCCAAATAAAAGAAATATGAGGACTCCTATCAAAGACCATGCGAGCCAGGACATGCAAATTCTGGGTTTCTTTTGATTTCAACACAGCCAAGGTGCCTTGCAGCCATGCGCCGCAGGCGTTGGCTGGTATGCCAGACTCATAAAAGATGCTACCCAAAAGGGCTTTCACTCCACTGATGTTGGCGCTTAGGGTCAGGAGTCTGTCAATTTGACATAAGGAATTTTGCTCGAAAAGGGAGACTTTGGATACTCTTGTATCCGCCACTGGTTTACAGAATGCCCGAGGTAAATGAAGCCAAATTTTTCTGTTGTCAAACTTGGTTAGGGGGAGAAGTAGTGCAGCGGCGAGCGCCGCCCGGCTCTGTGTGTTGGCGCTGTGAAGTGTAGAATAATCTTCGATGTACCTCAACGCTGTCTGGAAGGATATAGGGGCCGGCGAATGAGAGTCCATACGGCCATGGGAACCAGTTAGGACAATTTTGATGTTGTTGAACTCCTTTGTAACGCTCTAGGGCGAAAGACGTCGCGATCGCTTATGAGGTATAGCTGCCTTCTAACCCTCACCCGGCGCAAGGATAGTAGCCCACCATCGAGCGGCCTCACAGGTCAATTTCCCCAGCTCAACCACTATAGGGGTGCTATTTTCGCCATGTTCATTGGGGGCCTGGTGGGCTGTCCAAGGAGCTTGGCTCGTCGTGTACTCCATCGGAGCCGCTCGGGGGATGATCTCTGCCCATCGTGCGGACAAGGCGTACGCCCAAGCGAACATTAGGACCACAACATGGCCATCGTCCTTGCCGAACCACTCGAAGAGTGATAGATCCAGACTATCTTCAAGGACGGTTACGGTTGGTTTCCCGATTGCTGTCCCTATCTGGAAGATCTGCTCGAATGCAGGAACATCGTAATGCCTATCTGAAGAGAGCCAGGTAGATTTTGCCGTCGCAAGCCCATGATCACCTAGATCCAGGCCGACGGGAAGAAAAGGGTGTCGAGTGAAACAGCGCTCCCATTCTAGACATGTTGATGGGAGGCTGCAATCGCTGGCAGCAGTTGCCCGTAATTTGTGCCAAGTCCGGTACCCTTGTGCATAGAATGCTTTGAATGCGTCATCAGTAGGCCGAAGAGCATCTTCCAACTCCACGGCGGTCATGGTATTCGGAAATGCCTGTTGCTACCATGCAAGGGGGCATTGGGCCTATTCTACTAGAAATTCCTGATGAGCGTTTCTTCAGACATGGAGAAAAGGGACGCCTTAAAGGAGATGTATGGACGGCAAGGGTGCACCTATTGGCAGAGGAGGAGAGATTGGCAATGAGACTTTTTGTTGGATGGAAGATGAACGAGTCAAAGGACAAGGGGATTGCAGGATGTAGCCTATATAGTCTAGGTGCGGCGAAACTGAGACTTGTCGAAATTCTATTCGTTTGAAAATAGAGGCAATCAAGCCGTTTGTCTGCTCAGTGGGGACTAGCCAACACAAGACATCCATTATTCACTAGGGTGAAGCACACTCACAAGAACCATTGCGCCAAAGTTAAAAAGAACCATTTACTTTCAATGTTGATACAACTTAATGTCATAAATTGAGAGACAGGCAGGTATGCCTGTTTCTCCCGCATCGCCTTCGGTATATAGATTCTGCGAATGCGACAATCCTCCTAATGCTATTGTCCATGGTCCATTTCAATGCCGCTCGCTAAACTAGAATAAAAACGAAAAACTCCGCACGATGCCATAATGCAACTGTTCCTGTGCTATGCTTGGCTGTACATGTACGCACTGCCGCACCTTGTTCCTTTTGACCAGTCCTAGAAACGCCGTAAGAAACACAAAAGGGAATGACTTTGCCGTTCCATCATTAGCTCTGATTGCTGATGTTTCCTTTCACCGAACTGGGGAATTGGGACTGAGCCCTCCCATACGACGAACCACCATTTGCATCTTTTCAATGAGCTCCGGGATGCGGTACGGTTTGACCAAAACATCATCGCACCCGGCTTGCTTCGCCTCCATTACCTGCTCAGGCCGAGCGTTAGCCGTCACAGCAATAATCGGGATCCGCCCTCCTGACGCGCAAAATACCTCGCCATTCTGCTCTAGCTCTCGAATGTGCCGCGTACACGTCAAACCATCTTGAACTGGCATTTCTATGTCCATCAAGACGAGATTGATTGCAATTGGAAAAGGGTTTGGGCTGCCTCTGGAAGCTGGCGACCCAACACCAATACCCATCCCGATCTTGGCAACAGCTCCCTGGTGCCTCTGGAGCTTTTCGAGCGCCTCAATTCCATGATTTGCCACATCCACAGTATATCCTCGATCAGTCAGACCGCGTCGAGTAATTTGCTGGTTGATGAGATTGTCTTCGACAATGAGGATGCCATCTAGGCGGATGTTACCACCTGGGTTCTGATGGCGCTGCAGGCGAATATCGCGTAAATTCAAAGCCCGTTTACCTTCTACCGCCTCTGCTGCATCGGTGCTAGCTACCAGCTGAGCAGCGGCGACAGCCGCCAATGCCTCATTTCTCGACTCTTCGCTCGGGACGTACGCCTCAATATAAAATGCAAAAGTTGAACCCACCCCAGGCTCGCTGGACACACCGATTGCACCATTTTGTAGCTCCGTCAAGCGGCGAGAAATGAACAGACCGAGCCCGGAACCTCCATATTTGACATGCGTCTTTGAACTAGCCTGCACAAACTTGTTGAATAGATTTCCTTTTTCTATCGATGTCAACCCTTGGCCTGTGTCCTTGACTTCAAATAGGAGGTAGACTGGATTAGTTCTCCCTCGCAGTGCTGGCTGATCGTATTCTTCCGACACGTCACAGAATCTAGGAATAAAATCAACCGTCGTCATGTCGCGACCAGGCGGGTGTAGCGATCCCTTGACGCAAATTTTGACATTGCGAGTTTTACCAGATTTGGTAAACTTCAATGCATTGGTTAGGAGGTTGATGAGGACTTGCTTCACACGCGATGGATCGAGGTCCAGATAATCGTATGGCAGATTCTTGTACGATTCGTCCACAGTGGAAGTCAGCTCAATATCCACTCGGCGAGCCTCAACCTCAAACATCTTCAAAGCGTCATTGACAATCTGAATTGGATCAACAGTACAGGGAGTTACTGCCAAAAGCTTGGAATCAAGCTTGGACATGGTGAGAATGTCATCGACAATGCGTTTTTGATGCTGCGCACAAGTCACAATCGTCTCAGCATTCTCAATGCTATCATCTAAAAGTCGTTTTTCTTCTTCTGACCTTTCCTGACGGGGACTCTGATTTACCCCGCCGGCGTCGCCTCGTGTAGGCGTAAGCGGCACTGGGTTCTCAATCAAATCCTGCACCTTTGAAAGGGATGCGATAATAGCATCCGTGCAATGAAGAATCGCGCTGAGGGGGTTTCGCATCTCGTGAGAGGTCATGTCGAGAAAGTTCTCCTGCTGTCGCCTGGACTCGATGGCTTCTTCTTTGCGCGACGTCTCTTGGTCCAGTTGCCATTTTTGCAATGAAACATCGCTCAGACAACCGGTAAATGATAGTATTACGCCTTCCGAGCTTTTGACAGGCATAAATGTCGCCAGCACCCATCGGGAACTGATCGATGTGTTACCTTCACTATCTTCAGTAACCCACGGTGTCTGGAGTCGAAACTCCGCCGTCTGGGGGCGTCCAGATTTCTCCAACTCCAGTAAACTCTTTTCAAGAATGGTCAGATCCTCTTTGATAACACATTCAGGCCACGGCTTGACCACGACGTTGACAAGGTCGACCATAGGTACGCCTGTGAGTTCCCAGAATAAATTGTTCGCGCTTAGGAGTCGCCCGTCCATGCTCATATCGTACATGCCAACGGGTGCAAACTCGGCGAGACGCTTCAAGTTTTCTGCTTCTTGGGCTCTTCGAAGAGCTACTTCAGCAGCCTCTTTTTGTACAGTTACGTCAGTGAGACACGTCAAGATTTGAATTACGCTGCCATCAGCTGCGCGTTCTGCTTTGAGGGAGGCCAGAATGTGACCGACTACTCGACCATCGGGACCTGGGAGAGTTGTAGTTGGGGACTTCAGACCATCAACGCCCAAACTATGTTCGTTTCGCAAAATTCGGTAATCAAATTGCACGTCATCCCTTTCCTCAATATCCTTGTATGCTTGGATGACCTTGGACTTATCCTCGTCTAAAACTGATTCCAGAAGGGCCCCTTGGTTGATTGTGCCCCTTGGATAACCGGTGATGCGATGCCAAGCTTCGTTTGCAAAAGTAACGTTGCCATCGGGATCGACGAAACACATTCCGGCAGGTATAAAGGTCGCTACAGCTTCGAGAGTCTGAGCAGATCTATTGGTTTGCTCCGTTTGATATTCTAGCCTCTCCTTAAGCATGGCATTGTCGGAAGCAGCTTGCTCCGCAACGTTGCGTCTCCGGCGAGTCTCCTCCTCTAATAACACTGTTGATGCCAGTGAGCTTGTTAGTTTTTGGTTGAGAAGAGAAATGAATTGTCGATAATCGTTGTCGTATGGTCGTCGCGGGTTCAGGCCAAGGAATAGGATGCCCATCAAGTCTTCCTCTTTTGTAGGACGAATCGGACAGATAATAGCGGCTTGGCAAGGGTCGCCGAACCCACGCCATTCAAGACCTTCGAGCAATCTTTGAGGTAGGGTGCCATTTTTCGTTTCTAGAAGAAGTGGGTGAGGTGATTTGAGAGATTCGCGGAGCATGGGGGCGAGGCCATCGTCAGAGTCCCGAAGGTTGAGGGTTGAAGGCGCGATATGATGATTCTCTGGGACGCCCAAAGACCCTTCTAAACGACAAGTCCTCGGACACCCGTACTTTAATGCACAGGAATCGCCATCTGCATCGTCGCTAACCGAATAAATGAAGGCCAGTGGCACGTCATAGGTTGGACTCCAGCGCTCGAGCTCCTCAATGGTTTTTGTCCAATAGGATTTGACATGCCGGGCTGAGACGAGGGTTTCACCAAGGTCGATCAACATCTTCATACGCCTTTCCCACAATCTTCTCGAGGTGGTGTCAAGGAGTGAATGCTGCACGCCCAGGCATTTCTTATCAGACACAATGGGGACCATGGACCATTGCGCATACACTTCCTCGGAAGAGCCATCCGGCTGGTCAATGAAGAACCTGGACTCATCCTCCACTGTTGCGTTCTTCTTAAGAGGCGAGGCCATCATGCTCTCTAGTTGCTCTTTGAGATGAGGCCATGTTTCAATGGCTGAACGCCCCAAGCGCTCAGGGTGCTGAACACCACAATACTTAGAGAAGGCCTCGTTATAGATGGTGACATAATCCGGGCCCCAGTAAAGGGCGATAGGTCTCGAATCAGAAATGACCTGGCCAAATGTCTGCTGCAGCTGCGCAGACCAGTCGTTCATAGGCCCCAGTGAGGTTGAATCCCAATCCACGCTGCGGATTATGTCGAGGAATGGCTCTGTTTCAGAGGCGAAAACAGGAACCATGAGACCTGGGTTAGAGTCGGATCGGTGCAAATTGGGCGTTTTGTCTTCGGAATTGCGCTGGGCTGCAGCATCCAGGACTGGGTTGTGAGAAAATGATGATCGCGTGTTTGTGGCGCTCCCTTCCTTCCACTCTAGTCGTTTCTTGCGAGGAGGGTCGGAGGAAGGGGCAGCCTCATTGCCGCTCATAACGATCCATTGGCTGCAAACAATGCTCCGGGTCCAGAAAATGCCAAAATACGGCAGAGAATGCTGGATTTCGGCGACGGCGACCAGCTCGGGGTCGGAATCAGAATTGGGAGTCGGGGGCGCGCTTGTGACCCAGTTCCAGAAGGGAGAGTGAGAGGCATCGTGAGGAATTGAGCCGATGGATTGGTCAAGAGTGAGGATAGCTCTGAGAGCTCGGTTTCGGTAAACTATACTGCTGGGGGAGACATGGGGAAGAGAGGATAACTGGACGACAAAGGTCGGACGAGGGTCGGAGCTGATGAGGTCGACAAGACCGAGGGATTGAAGCGACGGAACCATGCCAGCGCGCGATGTGAGGGTGGTGATTTGGGTGCGGCCAGGCAGGTGCTGAGCGAGAGCGCTGTTGAAAGCGAAGGCAGCCCAGCGGGCGGTAAGTGTGCGTGAACGACCGGTGCTAAAAAGAGCGACGCGGTGAGAGGCCGAATGTTGGTGTCGTCATTCTAGTTGGGAAGTTCTGTGACAGTATCGCGCTCGGGGGGATCAGGAATCGCTGGGAAATGGCGAGCCGGCAGAATCGGGGAAGGTGGCGTTGCTGGCGGTGCCGGGGGAGAAAACGAGCGACCGAGGCAGTGATTGCCGACAATGAGGCATCACCAAATCGCCAGCGAGCTTTTCCAGCAGATAAACTCTTGTGGGATCGGCGTTGCTCGGTGGATCGAGTAGGTAGGACGGAGAGATCTTGATGGTGGAGAGGGAAGAGACTTGTCATGGGACTGGTGGGACACTCGTGGGACTCTGTAGTACTTGATTGAGCAGACGGGAGGCGTCCGGCGAGTGGGTGGCGCTGGAGCTTGGCTTGTTTGGGACAGTGGAAGCGGGAGAAAAATCCACGCACTCAGCGCCCCATGGCGCTACAGCTAGCGCTACGGGGGTCTGGCTATCCCCCACCCCTCGGCGCGCCCTCCTCCTCGAATGCAGTGCATTAATGGCGACTGCTGTTGGGCAGCTGCTTGAAGCCGTCCTAGGCAATGAATCGTGCTCCACTCGTCACGGAGGTCATTTTCTGGGGGAAAATCTCTTTCAGCCCGCTACGTACTTTTATCTCATTGGGGGCGCAATATATCGAAGCGCTCTTGGTTCAAGGACCTGACAGGCACACAGGCACAGACACGCAGGCACAAGCCATCAATCCTCGAGCCCCCTTCCGGGTGGTTTACCTTCTCCCTTGCAGCCACCGTCGAGCCGCGACCCGTCATCCGTTACCCGATCTTGGGAGCCCTTCTCGTGTCCATGTCGTGCTGCCATGTTGCTTGGCATGCAGCGGACCTGGTGCTCGGATCCGCAAAAACAGCAATAGGCTTACGAAACGACTCGGAGGTTTGGCACATTGCTTTGTGCGATTGTTCTGGTTCAGTTGTCGGAGGACAGCCAACGAGCATGGCGGCACACGCGAGACACTGGAGACTGACTTCCATGCCATTTCCTATCCGGGCCGTTGGCCGCTGCCGCAACTCTATCGAGGTGGCATCTCTTTTATCCCGTCCTCTCTCGAGGAGGCTTATGAGCCCTGTGGAGCTCGGAGGCTGCGATGCTCGCGACAACTTAGACTTGACAGCCACATGACTCAGGTAGAATTTGCATGTCTTGCTGTTGTCGCGGTCTTGCTGCCGACAAAACGTGGAACATTGAACGTAACTCCTTGTAGAAGGCTCAAAGCCACGTTCCCGAGGGAAGCTGTCTTTGATGTTGGTAGGACCTTCATTTCTGATCCATGCCTGCCGGTGCGTAAAAAACCCCATCTGGCGATTAGTGTGGTTTCCGGTCTCTAGTCTCTCACCAACGCAGAGCTATCTCCCTGACTAAGACGGGAGCCTGAGCCAAACTAAACAAGCCAAAGCAGACACCACCAACCAGCCTCCTTGTGGCAGCTGGTAACTAGTTGGTGGCGTCAGCGCTGATAGTTCGTTGCCATGCGAAAGCCATCATGGTGGCCAGCCATTGCCCACTATGCTGAGGTGAAGCGCCGCGCAGCGCTCAGCTGGAGGATTGCTTCTTTGGCGCCTCTTTTTTTGCTTTCAGCTGAGACAGGACAACACAGGGCACCCCTCTTTTATCATCACCACCCCTCACCAGAAAGTCGGCTGTCTCTTGCGTTTTTTCGAGCGGGGAACACCCCCCGCCTTTCCTCTTCAGCTGTTGCATGCTGTTAAGCCATGGCGTGGTGGCGTGGTGATGATGAGTATGTCGCATGCCGAATCGTAGGATTCTGAGACATATGATCATGTCTGTAGAGACGGACAAATTGGCCGACTAGCTAACACTAACACTCTGCTCGAACTGCAAATTATATTATATCCTGGGGACGGACTTACAAGAAGAGATAGGCTGGGACTGGCGGCACTGTATACCCGTTCCCCGTTCGTTATGGTGGGCAGCCGCGGGCTCGTAGCGCACCGCACACCGAACTTGACGGTCCGACAGAATAGGGAGCGTCTTACCTCGTGTGGTAACATGGCGCTTCACCGTGCCCATCATCCGTCCCCTCGGAACCAGGATCGACCCCTAGTCCCTGGCCTTAGCTCCCCGGTCATAGTCATGATTCATTGAGGAACGATTTATCGATTCTCACAATCGACGGTGCACCAAAAAATGCAACCATGGCCTGTTGCTAAGGAATTAGCGCCCAGCCTCTGCGGCGCTCAGCGCAACATAAAATCCTCATGCTCGCAAATCCTCCAGCGCACACTACATTGATGCTGATAGTCGATGCTTGTCCTAAGTTTGGCCAACGACCACCTCATCCGACCTAGCCCAGCTTTGATTCAAGTGAGGTGTTCGCTCTCGGGTCAATGCACCGCCCAGTAACTTGCGCCATTGCTCTTGCATTCTCGTATTGCCAGCACCAAATGAGGCAAGTGGTGCGTACAAGAAGCATACCTAACGGGTATAACGGGTAGAGCCAAGCAAATGCTGTTTTAGGCCAGAGGCTATTGAATAAACCAACCCTCAGGCGATAAATAATCATCCTGCGACTTTGGCCCAAGGCTGGCTTTATTTGATGTTACTTCGCTCTACCCAGGATCCTTGCGGAAAAGAAATGCCAGCCATGCCCATGGACATCCAGTCCTGTGCCATGTTTTACTTCAAGGATACATGCTAGTACCTCGCAGGATGACGTTTTTTTTTTCGCTGACGTTCCGTGGTGCTGGAACAATGACAGTGAATGATCTGACATTATCGGGACAGTTTTTCACCCCAACGCGATTGGTCATTTGTCTTATCACGCAAGCCGCTGCTAGCTGGCTCACCTGACTTCAGGAATGATTTGAGACTTGGGGCCGGGACCGGGATCGGGAGCAGGGAGCAGGGAGTCGCAACTATGGGAGAAACGCATATGGAATGCTTACACCCGCCATCGTGACTTACAGCTGCCGCTCACTTCCATCGGGCGGGTGAAGCTCCAGCTTTCTCGTCGGAAATCATTGATAAAAATTCCATAAATAAATAATAAATAAATATACAATGGGCCGTATGCATCATACTAATTGTCTTAGATTTGTTAGGATTTGTTGAGATTTGTTTCATCCGCTGCTCTTGTTCTTAGCCTTTTTTATCTGTTTCCTTCCTGCTAGTGTGCTAAGATCTTTGTTCCTAAAGTGGAAGGAACCTAAGTCACATTAAGTTTGAGGTGTCGTCCTCCACTCCACTCCACTTCACTCTACTACATCAACTTCATCTTCATGCTATTCCCGTGCAATATTCGTTGCATTCTTCATCCGTACACACAACGCTCATTAACATCGTTTCTTAGCGACTATTCTTCCCAACCAATTGCTCGGCGCATTCCATCTTTTTATTTTGCTTCACTCTATCTCCGAAATCATGTGTGAAGGACGCTGTTTCTTGGTCAGTTGGACCACAGCAGTCACAAGGGTTGACCATGACTCCGAGTCGTCAAACACTGGCCAGGCCTAGTATTTCTGTCCCGCTCACAGGATTTACCATGCCATCGAATTCCGCACTCCTTCGCCTCAGCCTAGATGCGGCGAATGCGCTGTACTTTTCATCCACCGTCTCGACAGTGCGGTTTGGATTCCTCACCTGGATTGTTTCGAGTCTAGGCTGGTTAGCGAAGCAGAAGCAGTGCCTAACATAGGCTCGCCACCATACAACATCTTTCCTTCCCCACCGGAAATCGACTATAATATCACTGGTGTGGTTCCTCACGGCCATCCGTCTTATGAATCTATTTCAAACACACTGGTTCCGCATTCTCGAATCCCCAACCTCTCCCTCTTCGAGTATCGAACATTTTCTGGGGCTCGCGCGTACCAACCCTGTGCCATTCATATCAGAAGTATGAGACTATTTGAGTCTCTGCTTCCGTTGGATCAAGATGGTGACGTCATCTTCAAAGATGCTCGAGAGTGGGCGTGTGTTGTGCAGGCATGTACCTATCTCCACAGAGATGTTAGATGGGTTCTTGCGGTCATTTACAATTTTTCCAACGAAATGCTCCGACCAGAAACCACCGAGGATGATATATGGACGATGAGGGCATGGTTGCAATTTTGGTACGAAATTGCAGACATGTTCTTTCAGCATTATCGTGTCCCCTTAACAACACCAGCGGTGGATTGGTTTCGTCGACCAACTACTATGGCAAGAAGTGACACCCTCTCACACTACCCACGCCTCCCAAATAACACATTACCTGATTGGCTGGCTGAGCATGCATCTCTCTTGCCAACCCGCCCTATCGATCCCAGCCAAAACACCGTGGTTCGACGTCGACCATTGGTCAGCCTGGAACGCCAGGGTGGTACTGTGGAAATCGAAGTCAATAGTTGGCTGGATGGAGTCTATTCCCAACATTTTGAACATTCGATTGGCTCACTGGGGGAAGAGGCTGTTCCAGGTTGGATGGCACAATCCCCAAGTCATTCGGACAACTCCGAAGAAGGTGTTGAAGATGAAGTGATGCTAGTTGGTTTTTAAGCACACTGGAGAGCATATTTTTTAGGCCTAGCTTCAAGAAATTAGCGTAATTAAAATAAGCGAGTATCGAATAAAAGGATTCCGGCTATGTTGCTAAACCTCAATCCGAACTGTCTGGAAGCTGTGGATTTGTCAATGAGATTACTTACAAACCATTAGTCGATAGACTCAATCCTTGACATGAGCTTCTACTTCGCCTGAATGACGTGGCGCCTACCAAATTCATCCCAAAGTTTATGCTTACGAAACATAAACTACAGAGACTAGTCGGTAGGTAGTGACTGAGATGGGCGCGGAGCCATCAAGATGAGGTGAAGATGTCTTACCTCAGCCACTCACTTCCTCCAAGTTTATCTAGTCTAGCTCACCAGTACCTCAAACTAGACCTAGCTGGAGATGCAAATCATTCATGCCTATGTGTACTTATGGGATACAACTAATTCTTAGTGTGTAGACGTGACTCAGAACTTTAACACTCAATTTCGGCTTGTTGACAATGCCATTAGGTAGGATTTGCTCTATGATATGGTACCCCCCCTCCTGGTCGACAGTGTCACGTGTATGAAGTGGCAGGATGATACTTGAGTGTACAATGTGTTATTTCATTGCAACATAGCAATAGTCTCGCTCGTACTTAAAATACAAAACATCCTAGTGTGGTCCCACCCCGTAGTGCAAATACCACTGGGTACCGCCTCACAGAACAAGACCCAGTGTAAGAGTTCTTCCTCCATCAACGCCGCCCATTTATGATCCCTTTCATCATTTAAAAACATTTTCCGGTTGAATAATAAAAAATTTCGGTTTTTTTTCCCCACACCGCGTCCCAAAACTCCAATAAAAGTATACAGAAAAAAAAAGATGATCCAAGCCCCTCCAGGGTAAACCCGCGTATCAAGAAACTGCAGGAAGCCCATCTAGGGCATGTTTGATATAAGTCCATTTTTAAAACTCATCGTCAGAGTACGGATAATCAGTCATTGCAAAGCGAAAGTATTCCTTAGCGCTGTGGCACCGGATCCAGCGGCGGATATGGCGCCCAGGCATTGGTTGTCGGGCACGAGGTCGAGCGCGTTGGGGCTGGGATTGGGGCTCCATCTCGGTGATGGGCTCGGGCCCGAAGAGATCCTCATCGGTGATCCCCTGGGAGGACTGGCTCCATGACCCAACATGGAGGACATCATCCTCGCTGCTAAAACTACCCGCATTTACTTCAATGTTGTTGGAGGCGGGTGGGGGGGTTGCTGGCGGGGATGGCTCAGCAACCCCGAGGGAGCCAATGATGGCATCCTCGTTGGTCAAATCGACATCACCAAGAGTATCCTCTAGGTCGTCTACAGCGTCATCAGGAATAGTCTCGAGATCATCCAGGTCGACGTCAACGTCGTCGAGGGTTTCATCGTCAGATGGAGTGGCAGGTGGAGATGGGAGCATTCCCGGTCCAAGGGGATGGGAAGGGTGTTCCGCGAATACATCATTGTCGTCGGTGTTGTCATTAACACCTTTTCGGCGCTTGACGATGGGGCCATCATCATTTCTATCATCACGAAGGCGCTTGTGGCCGCTATTGTTGTTGTTATCCTCGCCGTCGTTGCTGCTGCCGCGGGACAGGGAACTGCCTGGAATGCCGTGGTCCGCCATGATCCAGAATGATGTGGTAGAGTATGGATGGATATGGATGGGTAAGGCTACGACAAGCAGCGTGGGTGTCTTGTCTATGCGGATGTAAAGGATAGTAGTCTTTCGACTAGGCAAGAAAGAGAAAATGGGTGTGGTGTAAGTGACGATGATGGTAGGAGAGGCGTGATGAAGAGTGATGGGTGAGGAATGAGTTTCAACGTGATGATGATGGATGAAGGATGAAGAATGTGATGGGTGAATCCTCTAGCGAGAGATGTGTAAATGGTATCGAGGGCGGGTAGAGGGGAATCGAATCACCGTGACCGAAAGGGTTGGTTGAGTTTGTGTTAATGGATGGTCAGGAGTACTCGGGGTGGGATGGGAAAGGATGGGAAAAGCGAGCGACCAGGACGGAACCTTGGGGGATACGAGGGCATTAAATAAATGATGGTTGGATACTGATTCCCTCTCAGCTGCGAGCGGGTTTTGCTACAATGTGCCTGTCTTGTGAGCCAACCACGTCAACGATCAACCGCCATGCATGGGTCGTCGTCGATGATGACTCGGTCGGCCGACGAGGTTTTGGATGCTCGGACACTTTTTTGTTTTTTTCTTCTCAAAGTACTGTACTGATTCGTGATGGGGTAAATGGAGAGAGAGAGATGGCAATTATCTTCCGATGCCGTGAGGGCTATTGCTAGTTTTGGACATGGATGGGTAACACAAGGTAAGGTGTTGGGGGGCGTGGGAGAAATTTTGCCTTTGAGCAGGCAGATTACGGGAATGCGGGATGCGGGTTGCCTTATATACTTGTGTGGAGGTGAGGCGAGAGCCCCGTGCGAGATTTCTGGTGAGGCTTGATTTGGAAAGAGAAAGAAGGAGAATAATAATAATAATAATAAGAAAATAATAAAATAATCCCAAGAGTAAGGATAAGGTAGGGGGGGGGTGGGGTGTGGTCCAAACGCACTAGAGATGGATATATCCCACGCGAGGAGGATACAGATTGGGTGGACAGGCGCAACATCGATGTCAGCCTAGTCAAACCGATAAATTCACGTTCACGCAGCGACCCATGCCACGCCCACCCAACGCAAATTCCCGACCGCTCGACCTGGCTTACGAAAAAACAGACGCGGCAAGGTTTCAATAATTTCCTATCTTGATCAGGTGACGGCCTTTTTCAATGCCTCGCACAGCGTTATTGGCTCTCCCAGCGCACGCGCGGATCCTTACGAACCATGGCCATGAATATGCAATCACTCCGTCTCCACCGAAAACAGGAATACCTTGTGACCGTCCGTGGCCTTGTCGCTCTTTTCCCCTTCTTCTTCCTTCTTCTTTGCGTCCTCATCCTTGTCCTTGTCTTTGCTCTTGGTTGTGTCAACCACACCATCTTTGAGCTCGCCAATCGTCTTGATGGCTTTACCGTCCCCGTCCAGGTCCACCACCACGTCGATCGTGTCTATGCTTCCATCCTCCGTGTACACCCACATCTGCCTGATCTCCCCACGCACAAGCCCCGTCAACCAAAGAGACCCAAGTACTCCTGGCACGAGGTACAGTAGCGCCGGTTGCCCGCGCTTGAAAACCAATAGCATCGCCAATGTAACCAACATCCCAAGCAAGTAGCCGACCATGGATGCAATGAAATACGTCTTGGGGAATTGCGACGCCTCAATGACGGGTGGCAGCTGCTTCGGACGACAGAGAAACATGGTTCCACGGACCCAAAGCCTCTCGCCCCAGTTTCCCTTTGCGTTGACGTACCGGGCCTTGACTTCCTTGTGCTTGACCTCGGTCCTTGTGACAATCTCACCGCTCGCCGCGTCCTTCTCCACAAGCTTGAGTTCGGTGGATTCGTATTTGATCTTGCGCATGTAGTGCATCCACAAGTCAAACCGGAGAGCCAGCGCCATCACCATGCCTGGAATGACAATATCTCCAAGACCGAGAATGCTCTTTCTCTCTGCCGCTTCAAAGGTAAGCTTGATGGGCGCATCCAGCTTTGTGGCCACCGTCACCATGTAAGGTCTGCAAACATGTTAGTCGTTGAAAACAAATTGGGGAGGAATCTGTGAGATTGGAGTAGACGCACGTGTAAAACACCATGACAATGTCATAAAAGAAGAGTCCCACTAAAACCAGGGTGCTGGTGAGGTAATCGGTGGGCGAGAGCAGCTGAAACGAGCCGTAGCACATGCCGTATCCGAGCATGTTGGATAAGAAGGGCGACGAAGTGGATGAGTAGGCGATCGCTGTGCCCAAAGCCATGACCAAGGCGACCATGTGTGCGAACTTGAGCTTGCCCTCCTCTTTGCCCACTCCATGGATGAAGAGCTTGAACACCCACTGCCGTGTCAACAAATCCCGTGTTTCCCAAACGGCCTTGCGCATCTTCTCGGATGGAACCAACCAAGCCAGAGGACTTGGGAGTGGGTTGCTCGTCTTCTCGCCCCCTGAAGTCGGGTTGCCGGCGTCATCACAGATTTGGACGGATCGGGTCTTTTGGTCGACCTGCCTGATTGACCCGTCTCTGCCCCTCCAAAAGCGGGGGAAAACCAAGCTTGTCACAAAGTCGATGCCGTGGGAGTATAGAGACAGCAGACTGGCGACAGACATGGTGGACATGTAGTACCGGATAATCTTGTTAAGGAGGTTCGGGTCCTGCATCCACTGTATGAGATAGTACAAGCCTACAAGGACAATGCCTGCCATGACGGGAAACATGATGGCATCCGAGGGCTCTAGGCCCTGCGAGAACCGTTCATCCTCACGCTCCTTTTTGCCGTCCTTGCCGTCCTTTGCTGGTGCTGCGGATGGCGGCCGTCGGAGAGCCGCATGAGCGCCAAGGTAGATAATACCTAGAGCGCTCAGGATAAGATTGATTTCGAGAACAAGGAAGTCCAGATCCTGAATGTACTTAAAGTACGAAGAAAAGCCTTGATCGGGAATTGTGGAGTTTATGCCGTCAAAGGAAGCCTCCAAGGCCCCTTCGGGAGACACTTGCTGAAGGTCCGACATGCTGTGTCTTTTTGGCTGTTGATGCGCCGCAACGTGTTCACAAAACCCAACCGTGTGAGCGCTCTGCAGAATGTGACTCGCAGAGTTTCACTGCATCTCCAGTCAGCAAAGGTGTAAACGCCACCAGAGCCTTGGCACTCCTTAGGGTATGCAGCCAGAAAAGAAAAGAGAGAAAAAAAATCTAAACGAGCGATAGCCGGGTGCGCGCGCTGGGGACGGGTGAGGTTGTACCTAGGTTAGACTCAAGCACATTTTGGGAGAATGACGTCTGTTGCAAATCAGTGACTAGAGTGCGGCCGGGTTGTGGGTGGGGGGAGGGACCCTGCAGGGGCTCTTTTTCAACCCTTAGCAGCCAATGGGCGTGGCCCGCGACCAGCAAACGACCCAGCGCATATTCCCGTCGCAACTCTCTCGTTTTATTGACAAGACCCCTCCACCGCCGCCGCCGCGAACACAAACAACAGCTCAACCCTCAGGCGGCAAACATGGCAACCAACGTTGTAATCGAGACGACAATGGTAACGCGCATCCCTCCTCCCGTCTTACCGGGTCCCCCTCCCCCCTCCTGCTTTCTTCCCCATTGTTTGATAAAGGAAAAAAAAAAAATAAGTTGCTGACCACATGCTTTTTTCCCCCAGGGCTCCTTCACCTTGGAGCTCTACACGCAGCACGCGCCCAAGACGTGCACCAATTTCACGACGCTGGCCAAGCGCGGCTACTACAACGACACCATCTTCCACCGCATCATCCCCAACTTCATGGTCCAGGCCGGCGACCCCACGGGCACCGGCCGCGGCGGCACCTCCATCTACGGCGACAAATTCGAGGACGAGATCGATCCGAGCCTCAAGCACACCGGCGCGGGCATCCTCAGCATGGCCAATGCGGGCCCCAACACAAACGGCTCCCAGTTCTTCGTCACACTCGCCCCGACGCCCTGGCTCGATGGCAAGCACACCATATTCGGCCGCGTCAAGTCTGGCATGGGCGTCGTCCGTCGCCTCGGCCTCGTCCCCACAGGCCCCGAGGATCGCCCTGTCGACCAGGTCAAGGTGGTCAAGGCCCGGGTTGTGGAAGATGGTGAAGAGATCTAAGAGAGGGGAAGCAATGGAGGAAACATGAGGACGACACGCGCATACACGCATGCACATATACTCGCATTCACACATTCGCAAAACATTGGGACTCAAAACGTATGTATATATATACATGAAGAGGGTTTGAATATACAGGGCTGGCGTTTTAGGAGTTTTTTCCCTCCCAAATATGATCCCCCTCGGCAAGAAACAAGCAATGAGATATCACGTTATTCCGCAAATTCACACATGGAGAAATAGCTGATGGATGCACTCTTGACGCTCTGGGCGAAATATCCATTCTTTACATACAACGACGCCCAACGCCCCAGACCTGTTTTTCCGTGGATGCTGTGAATGATCTGGTCTCCAACGACCCTGGCCAACCAAAAACCGCCCGTACCAATGCAGTGTTTGTTTTGGGAGAATAATACAGATAGAAAAATAATAAACAATGTTCGCAAACGTGCCAAACCGGAACACGAGAAAAGAATAAAAAAAAAGGGGGGCCATTAACACACAAAAAAGGACGAGCTCCTCACTCCCCCTTCTCGCACCCATGCCACAGGTACCTCTATCCATATCCAACCGGCCTCAAGGTGTGGGTGAAACCGTCGAGCCAATCAAGCCAGGCTGGTGCTGGCGAGCAAATATCGTTCCCAAAAAATAAAATAAAGAGGCCCGGCGTACTGCCATTGAGGGGGTATTTTCCGTGTTTTTTATTGTGTACCGTCAAAATAGTCAAAAAAGAGTCAGCTCTGTTTCGTGCTGCTGCGAGGATGCAGTGGATGGCTGACACCCGACACCCCGCCCGTCTTCTATTGGGGCGCTGGAGGCGAGGACAGTGTGCCTGATGATTCCGACTCCCCGTCGGCGTCGCGGATGTTATTGACCTTTGGTTTGGGTGAGCCAAGCGGAGGCTTGCTGCCAACCTTTAGCTTCTTAATAGGGCTGACGTTCTTGGCGACGGCCTTTTTGGGAGGCACGGAATCGTAGTTGGCCTTGGTCTCTTGGCTCAGCGAAGATAGGCTCTTGACCTTCTCCTTTTTCAGAGTCGGCTTCGTCTTGATAATGACCTTCTTGTTGGGTGTTGGCAGGGACGCTGGCTTTAGCTTCTGCTTCTTTGGTTTGTGGCTGCTTTCTGACTCTTCCTCATCCTCGCTTCCCGCGTCGCGCTTTTTGGGGCTGGCGGCGCGAGACCCAGGCGTCGGCGTAGCCTTTTGGGATGATGGGGGAGTGTCGTTCTGGGATCCGCCGTTGCTCAGCTTCTGGGCGGCGGCACGGCTGGCGTTGCGGCCGCTGTTGCCAATGCAAGAGCCCATGTGGTTGTTCAATCGGGTAACGAGGATACAACGTTTGCACTTGCTACACGTCGCCGATGGGAACGAAAGCACGTTAGGCGGGCGCTGCTCAGGCGTAGGCGTGTCGGCGTTCTTCTCCATGTCCTTCTTCTTCTTGCCGCGCCCAGGACCAGGGCCGACCCAGCTCTGTCCGTAGATGTCGCACCCGGGCTTATCAATGTACGGGTGCTTCTTGCAGTAGATTATGCTGGGGTCGGGTTTTCGCGCGCCTTTGCCGTCGGTTGGGTGCAGTAATCGCGGGAGGTGGCATTTGGGGCACAGTATCTCGGACGTGGTCTTGAGCGGGTTGCCCTTGAGCAGTACCTTTCCGTCCTCGTAAATGGCAGCATCCGTCTCGATGCGAACATCAGGCTTGGAGTCGGGCGTCGAGCCCTCGGAGGCATCGGAGGCTAGCTTCTCGACACGGATGGCTGCTGTTGTAGCCCTGGCCTGCTTCTCTTCGCGGTGCGTCTTCATCAAGAGGTCGGAAATGACGTTGTAGAGCACATCATCGAGGATGGCGTGTGCCTATTCCAATCAACAACACGACAATGGTCAGCTAGGATTCAAGACCATCAAGTGGGTAAGGAGGGTACGGTGCGACAAGAGGACATGCAGCCGTATTGCGATAGGGAACGACGCAGAATGGCCTTGGAGGTGATGGCCATGATGGACCGCGAACAGCCACTGCGCCAGCCGCGACAAAAGGGAAGGCCAGAGGCCAGATCAAGGACGGGACACGATGCTTACCAACTTGTCCATACTGCCTGCACCATCGCCGGCGCGAATAATGCTCGCCCTGCCCGTTGAGGCATTCATGGTGTCGCCGGTCGCCCAAGGAGAAAAAACCTGGCCAAGGCTGACGGATTTCTCAGCGGGAGGGTGTGTAACTGAAATCGTGTGATGAAGCCGAGGGAGCGACGGGCGGCGGAAGCGCTACCGGGTGGAGGGGGGGCGTGTGGGTTCAGCACCGGTCGGTCGCCGGGGCGAGAAAATGGGGAAGGGAAAGCCAGCAGCAGCAGTAGCAGTCGCAGCAGTAGCAGCAGATGAGAGGAAGTGCCTTGTACGAGGACGACGAATAGCGAGTTGCGGAGAATTAAAGGACAGGAGATCCGGAAAGGGCTTGCATGAAATTGTTGCAAGCAGCAGAATAGGAAAGGGTTCAGAAAGCCTAAGGGTGAAGCAAAAGTGATGTGAAGGCTAAATGAGGTAAAATTGATAAAAAAAAAACACTGGCTCCTTTTTTTCTCTTCTCTCGCTTTTCCCGTCTGCGTTTTGTTTCTCTATTTAACTGCTCGTTTTGTTTGAACCAAGTCAAGGTATAGAAAAGAAAAAAGAAAACGAATTCTCAGTCAGTGACGTGATTGGGAGCTCCGGTGTAAGAGATGGGGAAGATGGGAAAAAAAAGTAAACGTGAAGGTGACAAACACAAATGGACGTTCGTGGTTTGAAAAGATGACGACCCTCCACTGTTTCCCCTGTTGAGTTAGTTGAGGTCGGGGAAACTCTTTAGTGGACTGTCAGATAAGAAGAGAGAGCCCAGCTAACGCCATCCCGCTGGGCGCTGAGCGCGGCCGTCACAGGGATCATGTCGGAAGGGTATCAGGGCAGAGGAAAAAAAAAAACATCAACATGGAACCGGGCCATAAAGACGCTGGGAATACGACCAAATCAACTGAAAACCAAACCTCCGCTGCATATGGCTTTTGGGCCATTGTCTCTCCTGCAGGAATCCTTCTGGCAGTCTCTCTGTCCGCCGCTCAACAAACAATTGCGTAACAAGCGCAGCGTCGAATCGCGCGTGCGCAGCTTAGACAGTTCTGCAAGTGCTCAAGCCCATTACTCCTGTGGCGAAGCGCCACGCGCTGGCAGCCCCCCGAAGCCATGTATTTACCCCATTGTAACCCCCCGTGCAAGACAATGCGTCTGTACGTGTACTCGGCTACACACCCACTAAGTGATGGGCAACCGTCGGGGAGCAGGGCATCCTCGACCCAATCCACCGCGGCTACGTGTTATAGGTACAGCGTCACACGCATTGCGAGGGTAATTGGGGGAACGGAGCCCCCTGATTAAACTCCTCCCCCTGGGCTCCACTGACATGTTTGTTTGGAATCGTGCTGCACTAGCTGCACGCTCTGTACAGTACAAACCCTAGGAGGATTGTACTTTGTCTACCTTTTCCCATTCGTTTCCCAGCTAAGTTATAAATAAACAAGTAAGTAAGTAAATAATTTGACAAAACAGTTTTTCTATCCCTATTATTCAGCTATTTTATGGCTGTCAAATTGATGTTTTAGGGGTAGTTGAGAAGTACTATTGTGCTGAAGGGTGCATTGCAATTTGCCCTCCCGTCTTTATTCTTCCGGTGGGTGGTGGACTACTCTCCCTCAGGGGCGCCACTGGCCGCCCCAGATGCTCTTTTCAGCTCTCCGGGGGCAGGGTTAGCGGGGTGCCCATTGCGGCATCTGAGACAACTGTGGCTATGAGTTGGACCTTGTGACGAATGCCGGGGTCACCGCAAGCAGCCACCCAGAGGAGCTGGCTGCTGCAAATAGTAGCTGTGCATGTGGCCAATGGACCCGTCAATAGCACTGAGCTTGGACGTAAACGTATATCCTAGCCTTCACCTCCAAGCCATGTCCGGCCGATAGCTTGAAACGAACCGTGGTTGCGTGCGTGTGTGTATATTTTTTTTTCTTGCTCAACACTCCCCGTTTGCCTCTTCCACTTCCTTTTCCTCACTTACTCGCATTGTAGAAACCCCTTCTGGTCTCCCCTCGCTGTCTGTCTGCTTGTCTCTCTTTTTCATTCTCTTTTTCCCCCTTGTCCAAGTCGCCATCCCTATCGTGCATCATGTCTCTCCCGACTACGAAACCCGCCCAGCTCTCCATCCGATCCTTCTTCCAAGCAAAGACTCCCAAGTACGCGCCGCCTCCTTCGTCGAAACTCGCCAATCCTCCTCAGCCCTCGACAACGCCTGCTGCCCCTCCGACTTCGACTACCACTCTTCATCCTCCTCCTCCTCCGCCTGCTGCCAGCGCTCCGGCGCAAAGCCAAGAACCAGAGATCACCGCACCCCCGCCGCCCTCGTCCAATTCCGCTGCTGGGTACACCATCCCACCCCTCCCCGCGAATCTGCCCCGCGAAGCCTGCATCCGCCCTGTCACTGGCAACGATGTCAACGCTCTCCGCCGCATCAACGCCCTCCTCCTCCCGGTCAGCTACCCAGACAGCTTCTACCAACGTGCCGTCGACCCGGCCAACTCGGGGCCCTTTTCCCGCGTCATAACCTGGGCCCACGATGGAGCCGATGCCAAGGTCGTCGGCGGCGTTGTCTGCCGTGTCGAGCCCGCCTTGATCAACGGCACCAGCGATGATGACGGTGCTGTGAACCAGAACCTCTATATCCAGTCCCTCTGTCTGCTGTCGCCCTACCGGTCTCTGGGCCTGGTCAATGCCGCTCTAGACAACATTGTCGGCACCGCAGTGGCGGACCCGGAACTCAACGTAACCAACGTCACGGCGCACGTTTGGACCGAAAACGAGGAAGGGCTCAAGTGGTACGAAGGCCGTGGCTTCAAGCGCGACGAACCCGCCATCAACGGCTACTACATGAAGCTCCGCCCCAACTCTGCCTGGCTCGTTTCCCGGCCTGTCAGCGCTTCCGTCCGCAACTCGCTGCCCTCGGCCGCCGCAGAGACAGTGCCCCCGCGCGCCGTCCCACAGAGCACTACGGCCGCCATTGTCAACCTGCCTCCCATGTCCGGACCGCCGAGGGGACAAAACGCACCCCCGCTGCCTCGCACATCGTCGGGCCAATCCTACCAGAACCAGCGCGCCGAAACCGAGTGGAACGACCTGCCCGAGGACATGGCCACCGGTCGCCTCAAGCAGGGCCCGCCACCAGCTGCTACTCTTAGCGCTGCTACATCTACGACGAGTTCACGAAGCAGCTCCGCGGCACGCAAGAAGCGAGATCGCTCGTACCCGGCTGCAGCCTTTGGAAACTAGACATCATTTTTAAATTTTGGGGATGTAAAGTTGAGTAGATAATAACAACATATGCAATTAATTAAGAATGGAAAGACTTTTATGACGAGATGTAATGCTTTTTTTTATAAGCTGGATGGAATATGTTTTATAGAAAGGGTCTATTGCAAAGAAATCATGTATTAGGTTAGACAGACAGATATCACCGCAGATTAAAGACAGGGATAAAATAAAGCGATGAAAAAAAAAGAACATCATGTATGTATATGCATCAGCTCATACAAATCCGAATCGCATTCCAACAACTTCATCGACAAATGCCGCTCATACAGCGCTTCATAAACCTCCATGAATGATATGTACAAGTTCGTTTGTTCGTCAAGGGGAAAGAGAAAAAGTACAGAGACGACGACGCCTGGACCCCAGCGACTATGAATAACCTCCTAGATGCGGTACAATGCAGACCTAGAAACCACCCCTAATAAAAAAAAAGAAACTACTAAAAATGCATTTATTTTCTTCAACGACGCTTAACCCACCAAAGAGCAGCCGCTGCTGCCACACCAAGAATGCCGCCGACCAGCAGCGTTGTTGAGTTGGTAAAGGAGAAATCCTCAGCTAGTGGGGGAAATGTCAGTGACCTTGTTACATGAGTTGGGATAGAATAATTCAACATACCGAATGCATCGCTGAGTCTTCGAGAGGACTTGGCCTGAGATCGCAAGTCCTCAATGTAGTCACTGGGGTGCTCCCTGCTTGCAGCAACGAGGGCGATCAGGGCGGCACCAACACCGCTACCGTCCTTGGCGATTCCGATTCGGATCTTCTCAGCACCCTTGGGGCCAATGGCGTCGATGGAAGCAAGAGCTTCATGGATCATGTCTCGGAAGTAGGGGTAGTGCTCGACCAGACTGCCGTCGACACCAATGTCAATAACCTCCTCATCAGGATCCTCGAGCTTGCCGGACTGAATGGCAATGGCAGCAATGGCAACAGCGGATAATCTAGCAGCTCGTCGGCCAACGGCGAAAGCGATAGACTTGAAGGCTTGCGCATCCTCCAGTGAAGGGGTGTAGACGTGGAGACCCTCGAGTGCCTGGCGCAGGGTGGAAAGTTCTGGAGTGTTGTCGGCAGCGGCGACTGACATGATGGCGCTGTCAAGTCCCCAGGGCTTGAGGAAACCAGAGTCAGCACTGATGTTGGTGGTGGTGGACCAATCGTTGGTGCTTGAGTTGAGATCACGGAATAGCGACGTCTTTTCGTCCTTGATCATGTCGGCAATGGCTCGTCGCACAAGCTCGCCGAGGAACATGCCCGAGACACGCTTCTCAAACATCTGGAAGCCAGGGTTCACACTCTCGTCATCAAGCGCCTTGTCCCATGGGGTCGTGGGCATGACGTTGAGGGTGTTGTCAAAGGAACCCCACTCAGTGTTGACCACCATCTCACCAGTTGTATCGTCGTACTCGCCGGGAATGGGCTTCTTGATGTTGCTGGTCTTCTCAATGTACGCACCGTTGGTGCCAGTACCGAAAATAGCTCCCAAAATAGACTTGCTCTTTCCGGTGGATGTGTACGAGCGGGCCATCAGAGTGCCTACAGTGTCGTTGACTAGAGCGGCGACCTTAACGGGAAGGTGGAGCTTGTCGATTTCTGTCTGGAGAAGGGCGCAAACGTCCTTGCCGACGGCATCTGGGATATCGAAACCCTTGGTCCATCGAATTAGGAGACCCTTGTTAATTGCGAGCTGCTGGACAGGGAAACTGAAAGTGAAGCCGAGGCGGAAGATGTTTTCGTCACGGAACCCTTCAGCGGTGCTGCGCGTGTTGCGGCGGCGGATGTGGCTCTCGAAGTGTTCGCGGTGGTGTTCTCTGAGAAACAGCTCAATCTGCTTTGCCAGGAAGGAAAAGAGGTCTGAGGCTGTCTTGGCCACCATGAGCTCCTTGGGAATGGCAACCTTGTTGTAAGTCAGGTTGAATGTGGTGTCGCCATTAAGCATGACGGAGCACACACGGAAATTGGTGCCGCCAAGATCAACGGCGAGGTAAAGACCCTAGAAGTGAGGGGTATGTTAGTCGCCAATTCTTGTCGCGTAGCGCTTAATGGCAACTGCTCACCTTTTCGGTGCCATTGGGAACACCGGTAACGTAGGTTGGGATTTGGGCCAGGTCGGTCCCGTCCGACTTGAGACCGTCGTCTGTGAGGGAGAAAATTAGTTTTGGGGTGTCATGACGTATGGCGCAAATGGACGAGGAAGGCTGAGGAGAATGCGACAGGAATTGCGCATTGAGGGCAGGGGCGGAGACGTACTCATCTGGCGCAGGAACTCATCCACATGACGGTTCAGATCGTCATCGGTAAAGTCGAACTGAGCGACAATCTTGTTGGTCTCTTCGGCAAGAGCCATGGTGAGGGGTCGAGAGGGCGGCGCAGTTTGGAGGGGAGTGGCAGGCTTGCAGACAGGCTCGACGAGGGCGAGGGCAGGCGACGGGAACAAGGGATGCGTTAGGGGACAAGAAGAAGGAAGAGGCGAGGGCGAAGAGAGAGGCGAGAAGGAGGGTATAAAGACCAGTTGAGCAAAAAGAAACTGGAGCTTGGCGTCGCCGAAGACAACGAGCTGTGAGAGCTTACGGATTCTGTGTCAGTGGCTTCTGTGCACTCCAATGGCGGGCGAAGTGGGTATGGCAGGGGTGCATGTCCAGTGCCATGGGGTTGTCCATGGGGGTGTGTGCAGGGACTGGGCCTGGAGAGGACCCATCGGCTCAGTGGCTCTTGGCCTCTAGAGCAGTGAGCCGCAGTGTACAGAAGGTAAACTGGAGCTTCTGCGGGGAAGTATTTGGGGCTCCGCTAATACGCCGAGCTGGGCCACCCCAACGGGCATGTTGCCTTTCCTTGGGATCCGAGGAGCATTTTTTGAGTGATGTGATGTGATGATGATGAGCTCACCACTTGGCCAGACTCCTTTTTTTTTCTCATGGACGGGGAAGACCAACACGAATGCAAGTAAATTGACCTGGTGCTGGGGAGGTGTCTCGGTCAGGCCACGAACGTCCGCGCTGAGCCCAGACTTGGGTATAGGTGAGGCAATGCGGGCATGGATGGAACAGCAGAGACGGGGGCCCGGGCTGGGAGAGCGGGAGGGCGGTTGCCAGACCGAGATGAACTTCGGGGCCGGCGGGCTGGGGACAGGTATTCGGGAAACATGCAACTCACCACTAAGACGACGACAACGACCACGAGCAACCACAACCCAGACAGACGTCGTCTGCTGTTGTCCTGCCCATGTGCTCCTGCTCCCATTTCACCCAAGTTTCCCCCGTTATTTGCCACCTGCAACCCCGGACTCTGGCGCCACGAGGCGGCGCTGGGGCCCCGTTGGAGGAGGAGGGTGGAATGCGGTGGTGTTGATTAGAAGCAAAAAAAAAAGTGGTGATGGTGCGCAATCTCGTGTCTGAGGGTGCCTTGACTTTCAAGCCTCACTCTAGGGCACAACGGCCAACCGGCGGGTATGCGGTGCCAATCAGCCGCGGGATTTTCTTGGGCAATTGGTACGCCGGCGCCAAGGGGGTTGAAGGAAACGGCCCGTCTCGTCTCGTGCTGGTGAAAAAAAAAAGTCGGGAGTGGGAGTGAAACCACTTGTACAGAGAGAGTCGGTCCTGCTTGCTGGCTTTGCAGTGCCTGTGACGGCCTCCACTCCCGGAACGGCCACGATAATCCCGTTAATCCTTGTCTGGGGGCCGGCAGGCTGCGGGTGAGCTTCGGGGTAAAAGGAGACAGTTTACGGAGGGCCGCCGCTTAATTGCGACTGCGCTGGTGGTGTGCGGTATATGCGACCTTGTGCTTTGAAAGTGACGCCGACGTATGGTTGGATACCCTTCCTGGAAAGGTGTAGCGGGTGGGCTGCATGTGGGTGTGGTGACGCGCTGTGGATATCCCCAAGTGGGCTGTAGGTGTGGGTTCTGTCCGCAAACTGGGAACACACCGGCGGACGGTGATGGCACCTCGGTGCTTGTCAAGTTGCAGTAGATGCAATGCACACCTGAGCTATCTCGAGATGTCCGTCTGCGACAGGACGCAAGATGCAGGCACAGCGACGCCAGTGCTGGGATGGTTCGGGACAGGGCAGGAAACGTGCTGACGATCCAAGTCACTGGATAAACAACTCACCCAGCCTCGGCTTGTTCCAGTGCCACAGCAGCATCCAACGCTCTGCCGCTCAATTCGGCCCAATTCAAATTGCCAAAAACCGCAGTGCGTGTCTGATGAAGCAGGTGCTGAAAGTAACCCTTGAATATGCAGGCCCGAGGTGAATCTTCGGCAGTCGAGGATTGAGTTGGGCGGGTTCGACCCCAAGGAAATTGATCGGGAAATGGGGGCGTGAACTGGCCAGACCCTGTCACGCTCTCCAGGGGAGATCCCGAATATTTGCCAGCGAATCCAGTTGAGCCTCGAGATGCAGGGCGGTGTCGGGTGCGGTGCGTGGTGTTCGTTGTTGATCGGAAGACGACGGAGGGATGATATGATGAAACCACACAACGGCGGAGGGGGGGGGGGGAAAGAAGGAAAGGCAAGGAACGGTCAGAGACAGGCGAGCTTTATTTTCTACTTGATCCAGAGTGGCTGGCTGGTTGGTTACATTAGAAGCTAGCAGGGCATCACTGCTGCCGACTACAGTTTTTTTCTTCTTCTCTTCTTTTGACTTTGCTCGTTGCAAGCGAATAGCAGCGCGTAAAGAGAAACACGGGCTGTGAGGCCAAGGCCGTCTTTGCTGCATTGAAACAAAAGAGGCTCTGGGAGGGTCCTCTGTATCTTTAGCGAGGGCGCTACTCTCTGACAACGCCATGCACGACGCCTTCCGAGCTGCGTCAGAATCAACAGCCTGGCTGCCATGATTTGACCGCCTCATGCGAATTCGTGACTGAGAAACACACCATTCTTCCGAGCTATCTCTTTGACGAACATGATATTCGTGCACACGCAGATGCAAGCTGTCCAGAAGGCCACCTCATCACCGAGCCTCCCCCACGCCCGCCAACCACCACCAACTGGAGCCCCCGGATGGTGGTGCCGCAACACCCACCCCGGGAGCGTGCCCGGGACCAGGGCTCGTCGGAGGCTGGCACTTCTCCAGGTTCAACACCAGTTATGGAATCCTGGGTATAACCGTGTGTTATTGCGGCATGGTGATAGGCAGGAGCTGTCGAGACGATAGGGGGATTCACATATTAATACACGGATATGCGCCCATTGAGCCTATCCTCGTCTGAATTGCAAGTTTTCGCTTTTCTATTCTTGGACCCAATCCCACACACGCACACACAACCCAGATCGGATCATGAACTACCCAAAAGTACAGAAATTAGTCAGTGGTGCACCAGGCCCAACTACTCCTCGGCCTCTTCGGTATAATTCACCAGTCGCCGCGTGAAGCCTTTGCTAAATGGTCAACTCAACCATGGCCCCAAACGCACCCCGAGGCCCTTCGCCCCATCCCCCACATGCCAACCACGACCATCTCCTCACAATTCTCCATCCTCTCGCTATTATATTTCTCCCCGGGTCAAAAAGGCCCGATTCTCCATTTTGCACCCCAAGACTGATGTCAATGCAGGTCACATGCCAGGCACCCACTCCGGCGGCGCCTCGTTTGCAGTTCCCACCAAGGCACCGTCCCCAGGATAGTTCGCGGAGCCGCCCCAGGATGTCGTTCATGGCCCCCCTCCCCTTCAGTTGACCTCAATGGATACCCAATCCTTTGGCCTCCGGCTGAGACTGCCCTGGTGCTACCGGGTGTTTTCGCAGCATGACCCGACATCCACACCTGAGAGAGAACAAGCCACTCGCTACCAAAGCATGACATCACTCCCCACAGAAATCTTTTTTTGCTCAAACGTGGAATATGTATATTGGCTCCGGAGCACTAATTTCGTCCGCCTGGCAGCTGCAGAACCTCGCGTCTGGTGAAATCCATTTCCGAGACTTGGGTCTGTCTGCTCAACCAGTTACCCCCTTGATCCAGATTCAGACAAGCCAAAAGAACTGCCCTATCCCACCAAGTTTAAAACAACCACCATGAAATCCAATTGTGCACTGGAGCCGATGAACGCCCAGTATACTCTACTGCCCTAAATATAAGCACATCTATAAAATGGTATGCTATATTCTTCCTCTATAATCACAGCTGAACTCTCCTTTCAGTGCTGTTTTAAGGTCCAACTGAAGCTTTCTTTCTACACCCTCAAGCTCACCAATTATGGACCCTACCCTAGTCTCAGACTAAAAGACAAGCGCAGTGGATCAGCTAGTTAGGATGGCGAGTCTCGTCATGAAGCGAGGACCTGTTTAGGATACGATTGGCGAGCTCGCCTGGCTCTCCGACGTGCTATACACCCCTTGAAAGCTTGTGCTCTTCTTGCCTTGTCCAACGTCGACGTTGACGCCGTTAGCCACTCCAAAGCATCGGTCTTATAAACCCCCACAACCTAAATTAAATAAAAACAACAGTAGTGAAACTTTATATATATATGTATTACCTTGCTTATTCATTTCGATGAGAAACGTTAAATCTGATGTCCAGTTAATGGGGGAATCCTTGGAAAATAGAGTGGGCACAATCTTTCAGACTCTATGATACAACCAGAGATCTCGGCTCTCACCAAGTATCCTCGCCAACAGGAAATAGGTAAGCTATGGCGCAATTGGTTCGTTGTGGCATGTTGTCATGTTTTAGTGGCCACAACAAGGTTACACTGGCTGTTCTAAGCCAATCCTGATTCAACTGGGATCATGCATCACCAATCACATTCAATGCACTTCAAAATTTATATGCTGGTTTTGAACCACCCGTTCTTCGATTCGGTACCTATAAAGCTTTCATACATGGGCTTCTTTTTTGAAGCTGTGATGCCTGCCTGCCTTCCTTGCCATGGCCTTGGCCTGCCTTGTAAAAACCTCCGGACGCCAGATAAACACGCATAAAAAGGGGGCATCAGACACTTGCGAGTCGCATTAGAATAGAGAGAGCAGCAGGGTCTAAATCCCCTACCAGGCCCCCCTGGGAATATGATGGTGCCAGCACGTTGTTGTAGAGTGGTGAGTTTTGCACTTTTTTTTTGGAAGACGTTATTCGATATTAATGGGTATTGAGCTCAATTGGTGTGGCTGCCAATGAGCAGATGAGATGTCGTAATGTTTGTCAACTCTTTTACATGATGACGGCGGGGATGTCGACGTTAGCCTTGATGGACTTGTGGGGGAGAATGCTGCCACCGTTGACGTAGATCTCGTCACCAATGGTAACATCGTCACCGAGAACGGTAACATTCTCAAGACGAGCCCAGCGACCAACAGTGCTGTTCCAGCCAACAATGGTGGACTTGACCCAGGCGTGGTCCTTGACCTTGGAGCCGCGCAGCAGCACACATCGCTGAAGACGAACGCCGTCGCCCACAACAGCATCGGGACCAATGGTGACGTTGGGGCCGATTCTGCAGTTCTTGCCAATCTTGGCAGAGGGGTGAATCAAGACATTTCCACCATGAACGTAGGATTCGGTGGGAGGGGTGAGCTCCTTGCTGCCCTTCTTGGTCAATGAAGACAGGTACAGACAGGTTCCGCTGATGAAGTCCTTGGGCTGTCCAACATCCATCCAGAAGCCATCGAGGTCAAACGAATGAAGCTGGTTGTCACGGACCATGGCAGGGAAGGTCTCCTTCTCGATCGAGGTAGGGCGGAGCTCAATTCGGTCAAGAACGGATGTGTTGAAGATGTACATGCCAGCGTTGATTCGGTTACCAACAAACTCGACGGGCTTCTCAACGAATCGCTCAATGCGGGAAGGGTGTCCAGACTGGTGCACGACGACACCGTACTTGGAGGGTTCCTCAACCTTGGTGACGACGATGGTACCCTCATTGCCGTGGTTCTTGTGGAACTGGAGGAGGTCCTGGAATGGGTAGTCGCAGATGACATCGGAGTTCAGGACGAAGAAGGGTGAATCATCCTTGAGGAGGATCTTCTCGGCAAGCTTCAAGGGTCCTGCGGTGTCGAGGGGTTCAGACTCGACGGAGAACTCAATGTTGATGTTGTACTTTTCCTCGTACTGCAGCAAGCTGTTAGCTTCACCGTTCTTTTTATTTATTCTTGAGCTTGCATGGGCGGGGCAATCGTACCTCAGCAAGGAACTTTTCCATAATCTCAGGTCGGTAGTTGACAGCGAGCACAATGTCGGTCACGCCAGCTGCGACCAGCGCCTCAATCTGGTGGACAATCATGGGCTTGTTGCAGAACTCAACAAGAGGCTTGGGGAGGGTGAGGGTCTGGTGACGCGAGAAAAGGTCAGCTTGTCATACTCGAGGGTGCAAGGGGGCTCTCTGCGCGGGAAGGCATAGCTGTCAGGGAGCTTCGAGGTGCGGACGTACAAGAGGGCGAAGGCGGGTGCCATAGCCACCGACAAGAATAAGTCCTGCACAATGCGGTCAGCTTGCAAACTCCAAGATTGATGCGCGTGCCTGCACAGGCGCGCGTGTTGTGAGGAGGCATGGCAAACACGTACCCTTCATTGTTGCGGAGGTTACGTATGCGTCGAGAAGGAGAGGTGCAGGGGTGCGTTCACAACGAGAGTGTAAGAACAAGAGGCCAGAGAATGGAACAAGGCGCAACCTCGGGAGGATTAGATTAGAAAGGGTATCTCAGAATCTCAGCGAGGGCCGGTAGTGTGAAGAAAGGACGATGTTTGGCGGAATGGCGCAAGGAGGAAGAGAGGAGGGAAGAAGGAGAGTTTAGATGTCGAGGAGGAGGAGGGTCTTTGAAAGGCCAACGTGGGAACTTCGAGAGTTCACGAGAGGGAACCTGAGTGGGACAAGGCGCCGGCTCCGGCCAACGACGACGCCTACGGAGCAGCCATTTCGCGGGCTGGCATGGGGTGGAAGCGCCCTGGAAGCTGCCACCTCAGTGCATCGCGCAGAGCTGGCAGCGCCCTGTTGGTACGCAAGCAGTGGCCCGCCAGCACCTTGGCCACCCGCACTCAGCGAGTCGCACACGGGCCACATGGTCCACGACACGAAGCCCCCCCCGTGATTGAAGACGGTGGAAAGGGGCGCTCGCAGCCAATTGCGGCCGCGCGGAGGGGCCAATGTGGCTCGACTCCCATGGCTGTAAAATTTCCCCTGGCGAAATTGGGGCTCGGTGCTGCCACTTTACTGTCCCGATTCGGTAGCCCCCTAGGCTAAGCCGCACCTCGACTCATGGGGGCAACCGTTGGCCTCGTTCAGACTCCGTATTCATCCACGACACGTTCCTGTGGTGCAGACGTTTACGGGCTGATGACCAGATGGGGGACGAGGGGCTGCATTCTCCCCTTTTCTCGCACTCTTCATTTATCCGAATTTTGCAGCTGCGCGGGCTCAATGGCTGGCTTGGCTTGGCTTGGCTTGACAGTGTGTCTCCTCCCCCTCGTCCTGATCCGGGCCATGTGCGCCGAAGCCGCATCATCCATCAATCCTAGGCATATTTCGATGCTGCATCCAGAACCCCATAGCGTCTTGGACCCTGGCCGTTAGCCCATTGATGTAATAAAACCGTCAACCACTATTTAATTGCCTGACACATCTAAGCACCCGCTATCGATCTCTTCCGTCTTCCCGTCTCCATACGGGCCAGCTATTGACGATTAGGTGCTGGTCCGTTCCGTCTTGGCGCACGCAAAAAAAAAACAAAACACTTGTTCTTTCTTTTCTTCCATATTCGCATTTCCGGTTGTCCCCCTTTAGCCGCCTTGTCTGTCTCACGTGTTTTTGCCCTCCTGCGCGAGTGCACGAGGTGGGCTGGTTGGCGAGCTCGCCGTTTCTGGGTCTCGGCCTGTTGTGGTCCCATGTGTTTCTGACATTCCATCCCTTGCAAGCTGGGGCCCCTTATTTTGATGTAAGGTACCACCTTAAACACTCCTAAGCGATCTGCAAGTCAGGCCAAGCATGTCCATCTCTGTAAAACAAACCCTCTTTGACTGCATCTAATGTTACATTGACACGTCCATCGTTGCATCGTCTTGCACCCCATGCGGTTCTATTCCGTTCCCTTGGTTGAGAGCGCATAATGTTGGGCCAGCCTCAGATCTAGCCGTCATGACCTGTTGGTTGGTGTTGCCGATTGCCGTTCGCATCCATCATTCTCAAACACCTGTTGTTGCTACTCAAAAACCACGCAGCGAATCACATCCACCAATTCCATATGAAATGCCACCCTCTTTGATTCGTCCTAGTCCTATCCCGCCCAAGCCGCGCCTAGCTCTCATCCCGCACTCACAGGCCAGCTCCCAAGAGCACAGGACACCAGAGTGACAGGACTAAGCTCATCGCCGTTCTCTCTATTCGGCATAGTCTTCAAGTTGTCCCGCCAGCAAATTCCTGCCTGGTACCCTTCTCTTGGTTCTCATGGCCACGAGTTGAAACCTCCACCGCTAATTTGCAAATGCTTAGTTCAACCTTAACCCGTAACTGGGGTGAGTCCCGCCATCGCCTCAAACTCATCAATTGCTTCTCGCACTCTGCTCTGGCGCTGCTACTTCTGAGTCACCACATTAACATTTCCCGTTGGGGTCTATTCCTGTTCAGATTAGATTGACAAAAACGTCATACCTGTCAGGAATCCTTCCCTTGTGACCATGTATCTCCTTATTCAAAATAAGGCTCGTGTTTCAACGGGGTTTAGCCAACGGCTAGCGGCTGTCAAGCGGAAGTAGCGATACTTGAGCCGTGACAACGGATTCTTCAAGCTCATAGGTGCCCGAAATCGTGAGGATGCAGTCAAGCGCCGGGATAAACCCAGCGCCGAGACAAGCCACCAAGACATTCCGCCGATCCCGCTGCAAGCAATACAGCACAACCCCCCCAAATCAAACGTCCGCAATGCATCTCGCCATTGGCTTTCAGCTTGGGCTCCTACATCACAATCACACCGTCGACACACGACACAGCCCCGCCTCGATGATTAGGTTTCCGGCATGACATATACGCAGCCAAACGCGTCACCCCCATCTAAGCCGCTCACCAGACCACTGCCCAACACTCCCCACGGGCCCAATGGCGCCCTCCAATGGGATGCTACAGTCGGTATCGAAAAAAGCAACTCCAGCGTCATCCAGGTTGAAAGTGCACTTGGAGAGTGGGACGCAAAAAGTTCTGACCCAAACCGTCATGTCAGCCTATTGAAAGCGAAAACAACCTCATGAGGAGATGACGCGCATGAAAATAGGATTCGCATGTTTGCCCATTTGTTTCCATTAGCCAGTGGTACTTGATATATACTTGATCATATGATTCAGCCATCATCGTATGGCGAAGGAAGGAGTGTGTATACATTGCTTTTTGTGTCCTAATGCTCGATAGGTTCCCCACGTTTTGGCTTGCGCGCGTCTCGAGCTTGATCCACAGTGGCTCCTCGGCAGTTGATCACCTGTATACCTCCGTAGCCAAGTCATCCTGGGACAAGCCATCCCATAGGCCAGCCAAAGGTGGCGGCAAAAAGAACTGTTCGGGTTCTGATCACAGCCAAGGCTTTTCTCGTGTAATTTCCCCCAACAAACCGCCCTCCAGTGAGCGACCACATCGACCCATTCTCAATTCGCACATGACGCCGCAATCCTTGGCTTGCTGATCAACCGTCGATGTGAAGGATTCTTTCAGCTCAGCCAGTCGGATTCTTCATCATCATCCCGAGTGAGATCTCTACGTGGTAAAAGTCACGAGCAGGGGTACCAAGACTATCATCGTTGTGCCAGCAGGAGGGAAAAGTTTCGTTATCATTATCATAAGTGTCTTGTCAATCATCATCATCCAACCACTTAGATTCGTTCTTCATCAATCACATCTCATCTCATCCCTCATTTCGGATCCATTCCTAGCCAAAGATTTACTTTGCCTCCGATGCTCAACTTTTTGGCCCCTTTAGTCGTGACATGTCTCCGTTTCCATCGCGTCTCTCGTCAAATTCTTGCAGTGCAATCTTTCGCTTTTGTTATCTTTTCGAATAATCAGACAGCCAATCAAGTCCGATACCGCCTGCATTTCAACAGGCAACAGGATCCTCAGATAAAGTAAATAAAGATGCTTCGCTTTTTTTTCGGTTACTTATTCGCTCTTTTGTCGAATGTGATCAAATTGCCGTCCCAATCGCAAAAAGAAAAAACCAAGCCAATCAAAAATTGGCCTCATTCGTATGACTCCGACGCTCTCTCGTGTTTGAAAACTGGACCAATCGTTGATAGTTTCCCAGGTTGCTCATACAATGAACCCAATGCGCCTTGCTAGGGTCTTGGGCGGGATCCTTGATTGTGTCCCAGTCAAATTTCAGATAGCCGCTGTGCGGCAAGGCCACACCGTAGATAGCATGCGCAAGGTCCAGCAGCCAATGCTACTGAAGTCCAATCATCCTCCCGTCGTATTGAGGCCAAAGCCATCCAATTGCAAACAGTAATGAAAGAAGACTTTCAAAAGTACGCAACAAAGACAAGAAAGATTCACGCTCAACATAAAATCCCGTTCAATTTCGGTGGTAGAAAAAAAGAGCAACAGTAAAATTGTCAAGTTGCAAGGTGCCGGCCGTTGAAGTCAAGATGATGTCGCATCTAAAAAAAAAAAAAAAAAAAAAAGAGAGAAGAATAAGAAAAAGAAATCGTGTCGTAAAGTCGTAAATCGTAAAGGAAAAAAAAAAAAGAAATCAACATAGAAGGAGACTTTGCACCGCCATTCTCTGTCAAATAACAGAGACGAAAAAGAACCTTCCCTTCCCCCATATCTCGCGAGAGGGTTACCAAGGAGGTGGTGTGGGTATATCCTTTGGGATTGCTGTGAAGCCTTTCAACCGCTTGTATGCCTTACTTTGCGTCTGGGCTGGGTGCCCTGTTGCTTCCGGGTGTCACTGCCGTCGAACGGTCCTCATTCCCCGGGCTTCCAAGTCAGAATAACCTGGTCTCCTTACAGCTTCGTGTGTTCGTTACTTGATTTACTCAAACGAAGCGGTCGAGCTGCTACTGGAGTGGTTCCCCGATCGTCGGCTATGGCGGTCACCGTCCCGGGAGGATGTGTGGCGGCTCTTTCGGCGACGGCTCGATTCCTGGGCAGGCAGGCCTTGAACGATTCCATTGCGGGCAAGCATGCCTCCATTGACGGAAAAGTTACGGCACACCATAAAGGCACGCATGGCGGCGTTCTCCTGGGCAAGCTGGTCCGACTCATAGGCGAGGTCCGTCTGGTACTCCCGACCGTTGACAAGAACAAGGCATGTGTAGCCAGCAGGATCACGGTAACAGTCGTAAATTGGATCCGTCCATCCTCGACGCCGGCAAAGGCCTAATTGAAGCCATTGGTTAGCTTTGGAGTCGCTTTTTTAATGAGTGACTTGGGCACAATAGCAAGGTTTTCATGATTCAGACATGTGTGCCGGATCTGGAGGTGAATCATCTCAGTCTTTCAGGTTGAGACTGTCGTAGCCGCCCATTGAAGATCGCTTTCAGGCCAGGGGAAAGGTGACGCGCACAAGTGAGTCGCTCAACCACTGCTCGGCTCACTTCCCCGCCATTGTGATGCAAGGGCCATCACACGGGGGAGGGGGCGCCATTGCCCCTCCCCACGGGTGCCACCCCACTTATACGAATAATTCTTCAATGACGACTAATACGGAGGGACGGGGTTGATCTGCGATGGGCAAGAATTGGCATTCCACTTACTCTCAAGGTACTGCATGTAGAAACCGCCCATCTTGGTGGTGGCGGTGGTAGTAGTAGTAGTTGTAGTTGGACTTGTCGGTCTAACGATGAAAATTTGACGGCCGAGGTGCGTCGGGGCAAGCGTATAACCCGGCTCGACGACTAGGGGTCAGGCCAGAGAGTCAAGGACACGAGGAAGGGGCTTCGAGAATAAATAAATCCGGGATCAAGAGGAACGAGAGGGAGCTCCGGGCAGAAGGCAATGAGGGCAGAGGGTTGAATCCCGAGGGTTGGTGTGCAATTGAGCCCGACGAGGGAAACGGACCGTTAGGATTGGCTTGGCGGGGGATGGTTCGAGAATGGGCCTGAGCAGAGCTCGTGTCAAGTTTAGGTAGACAAGAAGGAAGAGATTTCAAGAATAAATGGCCGTGACAAGTCGTATTTAGTTAAGTGAGAATGAGAGGAAATCGTGTGGGGTTTGGGAGTGTGTTGAAGTAGTAGGGTGGACTACGCATTGCAGACTTGGTGCAATTTGGGGTGAACGAGAAGCACGCTCCAGACGGCGAGACATGTGCCTTTATTGCAAACAGACATGTTAGCGCGGGACCGGGGGTGTCTGGAGACAAAGGTCGACGCGCGAATGGAGGCAAGATGCAAGCAACGATGCGGCTCTCGAAAGAGTGTGACCCATCTTGATGTGTTGGCCTACCTGGTTGCCAGTTGATCAAAACCGCTGGCGACTAGGCCACTCCACCGCAACACATGGATGCAGCAACCAGGCGATCTCTGATAAGTCTCAAAGTTAACGCCCTCGGCCACCGGCTTACCGCGGAGGGCACCTAGCCTATTTTTTGACCCTCTTGGTTTGGTTTCTATGTTTTTATTTTTTTTTTTTTTTTCCCTTTCATCTGCGGCCATAGTAGTCTGGTCTTGCCTTTCTCATGCCTCGCATATCCCCCCGCCCCAAAGGTCAGGGCCGCGGCCGCCATGTTTTGAGCAGGGACAGCGGGGGGGGCTTGCTGTAGAGTACAAAACATGTACCAAAACTCGTAAGAAGGGGTACAGTATCAGCATCGGGGATGTAGATTAGGCCCGTTCAAGACCCTGACATGGGACCGGCGTCCGAAGCCCATGCAGACCAAGGCCGCATGGTAATTTCCTCAGACTCTAGCCCAGTGGCAAAGAGGAGACCACGCTGGGCACAGGGGCGGGTACCTCGTCTGTCATTGAAGCGGAGGGCGAGGGGCAGGCATAGTGGTGGTGACCCGACGGCGAGGGGGGGCGAGAGAAGAAACATTACCTTGTACACTCTCACAGGCTGCGCGACAGTGTCAGAGTCAGGATGTGCCTGGTTCGCTGCCACCATCTGGACCTCCGAGATCTCCTCTGGCGGCCACTAATGCACAGCTTTTCGACGACCCAAGTACCGTCTCGTACAAGGACAGCAAAGGGACCACAGGGGGCCAAGAGGAACTCGGAGGGACCAGGTCGCCCATCCCATTCGACGCCGAGCGCCCCAGAACCGGAAATGCAGGAAGAGCCATGTCAAGCTAGGTACCTGTCACGCTCCGGCTGTTGCGATTCGCTGCTGCGACCGCAACCGACAGAGCGGAAAGTATCAAAGCCGGCTTCTGCTGCTCGTCCCGTCACGTCGAGCAGAATGGGCGACCGCGTTGGGAGGCCCTAGCATAGAGCCTGGGGGGACTGGAGCGTTGCAATGGGGGCCAACGGCAGCGACTCAGTGAAAGCGGGCCACGTTCTCATCGCCATGTGGCGGCTGGGAACGTGGGTGATTCGCACAGCGTGCCAGAGCGCGCGGGTCGCTGAGGCATATTAGAGGCCCAAGAAGTCGAACGACGTGGGCGTGACGCTCTGCGCTGCACTCAAATGGGCAGGACGGCTCACAGCTAGGCGCTCGGGTGTCGTGACAGGGCGCAAGCGATATTCTGCTCTCCCTGAAAAGCACAAACGACGGGCGGCAAGGCAGGTCGATCGCAGCAAGCTCCCGGGCATTATGCTGGCTGGATAAGGGGGCGCGTCGAGGCCGCCCAGACTACTCCGTAGACGGGACAGAGCAGTACAGTACATGCTAGCAGCTGTAGCGCAGGAGTAACACCACCACGACGAGTCTACTTTGGAAAGGGTCGGTGAGGCAGCGCGACGACGTGCATGAACAGGACATTCAGTGGCTGGCCCAGTGGATCACTCCCATGCTCCGTCACATCCCTGCCCTGGGCCATGCGTCTGGCTGCGTGTGGGCAAGGCCGTGGGCGTGGGCGAAGGTGTGCCGGCCGTTAGGGCTCCCCCAGCACCACATTGTGGGATGGGATGTGGTGGAAGGAACCGGTGAATGTGGCAGGATTGATTGGTCGGATTCTGCGAGATGATGGAGGGGTCTATTCTGGTCGATGATGTGGGCATATTGTCGATGTAGGTGGCTGAAGGTTGTGTAGAGTAGTGTTGTGCTGCGTTGCGTGAGAGAGAGGAGGAGAGGGAGATGATTGGGCTCTTTTTCCTTTTTTTCCTTTCTTTTCTTTTTCATTTTTTTGCAACGTGGTACATGAGACTCGGGCTACTTCCCTGCAGCTAACCCCAAGTCAGAGGTAGACCGGCCTCTCACGGCGTCGTGGCCGTTGCGAGTTGGTATCCGGCGAATATGTTTTTGTTTTTCTGGGTGGATCATGGAGGCGCCTCCCAACCTAGACTCGCAACTAACTCCCTGCAACTAGGTACCTGCCCCGAGAGGGAAGGAAGGGGTACATAGAGTGCAGCTGCGAAAAGCGACGGAGACCAGCAGGAGGCGTCACACAGGAAGGGCAGAGGAAGGGAGAGCGCGCACAGGTACCGCACTTGCTGTTGTACTCCCTCTCTGTACTCCCTCCTTCCCTCCCTAACCTGGCACAGTACAGTACATACCTACCGAACCTGGTACCTCGCACAAAAAGAGCAGGAAGGGAAAAGAGGGGGAGGGGGATGCACAAGCAAAAAAGAGGCGTGCGGCGAGGCAACTAGGCAAATTGGCAGGCCCTTTAGGAGCCCTCAACCCGTATGCAATGATGAGTTGGCATTGCTTCTTGTTGATTTTTGCAATCAACAACGGGAAATGTCCCCAATGTAGCGAGACGTACTCGACCCAGCCGAGCGCGCGGGGTACCTTGCTCTGTGGCCGTGGTACTCGACCCGGTCGAATGCCTACACTACAGCACCTAAGATGGCTGCTAATTGCTACGTGCAGAACTAATTCCTTGGTCGTCCCATCTCACCAGAAAGTCGTGCTTGTGCTTGTGCTCGTGCTTGTGCTCGTGCGCCCCCGGTGCCGTTGTGTCCGTCGATGAATCGGGCAGTCTGGGGTGAGTCTGATCCCATCTACGTTCCCTTGACCCTTGCTCTGCTTGGCTGCGGATGGGTGCATTCTCTGGTATCGAGGGCCTCGCTGGCCCATTGCCAGCACGATGGTACCGTAACTTGAACGCCGAGGGACAACAAGTTGCTGACCAGGGTGGCAGACGTTCCGCTAGCTCCAAAAAATGCTCGACGCCATAGCTAAATCCACACCCCAAGGCCCCAAAGTTGTGCGAGCCTGTGGGTGTGTGGATTCTCCATGTGTGGAGAGAACCACCGCCAGGCCAGCCATGACTGACAGCGATTCGACAATTGGAACTCTTCCAGAATGACGCTGGGGCCGCTAAGTCGCTCTGACGTGACTGCCACAGAATCCCATGGCACATGTCCACAAGTTTTCTGATTCCGTCTCCCTTGTGCCGCACAACATCGAGCAAGGTTTCGGCTTGAACAACTGCATTTTTTTTTTTTTTTTTTGGAGAGAGAGAAGTCGCCTCCACCCGGCACCTGGCCACGGCCTAGGGATGCCACCCAAAATAGTCCACTGATGGATCCCATCGCTTTCAGACCAAGCAGAAGCAGATGACGATAAGCGCCAGCAGTCCACGGAAACTAGCTGGCCGGCGACAACCAAGGAGCTGATCGCTCCGATGCTGCCGGCTCCGTGCTGCCCTGGAATTTGGCAACAACCTCATTTGTCCAGCGCCAGACGGCCCCGTCAGACAACGAGGGCTCGGCCCTGCGGCCGCTTTTCGGGGCACCTCAATTGCATAGCTTGCGGTTTTGTTCCTTTTTCTTGCTCCTCTGGCCTCGAGTCTTGACCGAAACAGGATCGACTAGGGGAGGGGCAAGGAGGGGCACGCATCTCGCCATGATGATACAAGGTAGTGTTGTGAATCAAACAATGGCCCATTCATGGCCGTTTTTTCCTAGTGCCAGCAGGGTGTAACTCCTGTCAATATTGTTGAATAATCCACACCAAGCAACTTGATTCGAATGTCACGGGACATTGTCGTTCGATGTGGCCTAGTTGCAGGCTACGCCAGTTACAATTCAATCTAATTCCTGGCCACATTTACGCAAGCCGACATCATCGTCGTCTTCAACGCAACATTGGACGGAAATGGTAATCAATTATCTGACGATCCTCTCGCCAGCAGGGGCCAGATACAAGCAAGATTTCTAGATACTTGGCATGATTAATTCGCCACCCCATTCTTTACATGTAAATTGATGTCCTCCGCCGATCGGCGTCCGCTGTTCCGCTCTGGGACAATCCTTAAAGCCGTCTCATGTAGGATATGTTGGGCTTCTCACCAAAACGCCACCTAAACAATCCAAAACCTGAAGCTGGGCTAAATGAGCAACGGAGACCAAAGATGTCACTGGCGCTTTTAGAATAAACATTAGCCCACGGACCAGGGCGCCGCGCTCTTGGGAAATTGAAGCCTGGATTACCCTGGCTGCCAACACAGGCCCCAACACGTCGGTAATCGAATCCTGGGTTCTCCCGCAATTCACGATCTGAAGCAAGGACCTCGCCTGCTCCCCGGCGGCTGATCTCAGAGGTTTAGGACCCTTCAAGGAGGACGTGTTCCCGTGTCATACATTGCCCGCTTCGTCCTCGTATCATCGGGTGCCATTGAAGGGGGCATAATCCAGCCAGTTGTTGGTCGTGCTTAAACAATGCTTGAACAATGCTACCTATACCGACGTGGCCAGGAGGGGGGCAATACTTTTTCGAGACCGAACAATCTGCAATGGGTCTATTCCGTCGACATAGTGCCAACCTCAATCGAGAGCTAAAAAAGAAAAAAAAAACCAAAAAGGTATATTGCCATTGACCGTTGCAAGACCCTGGTATTTTGGCCCACTCTTGTCATGGTGGGTACGGGCAAATCTTCCACCTCACAACAGCAACAGGAAAAACATCTAGACCTCGCTGCAAATCTTTTTTATCAGGTCGATCAGCTCAACTACAGCTACGGATGCGGCCGTCCCATGTCTCGGCTGCCCCTCCTCCCCCGTCCAAGCCACCATCGGGATCCGTCTGAAATCCCGCGGTGCTTGTACATGTACATGTGCAGACACAATTCCCCGGCCCCTCTTTTTCTCCCGGGCTCTCTGATTGACGTTTTGGGGGGCATGTCGGCCATGTTTGAATTTGCTAGAGCTGTATGTACGTGAGCACAGGACCTGGCCGCCTACTATGCGGCCGCCAGGCATGGGCGGGGGCAGGTCGCGGTTGTGGCCATACACGGCCCGGGCTTGCGGGCACAACGCAAGCCCTCGCAGCCCGTCGGACGCATTCGACCTACAAAGTGCCCTGCCAGCGAAGCGGTCTGCGGTCTGGTCTGGTCTGCGCAATGCGAGCTGCACTGGGTTAGGTCTTTCAACGGCAAAAGCCCACCACGACTGCGTCACTAACCCATCATCTTGCGTTGGCACTGGCAATAAAGACGGACCCTCTTTTGACTGCCGACTGCTCCATCAATGTATGTCTTGGATTCCTGTGTCGACATCTGCAAAAAGAAAGCGCCGCCGTGACAACCGCGGGCACGCAAGGTCATCGGCTCTGGTCCAGGCCGTCAAGGGTCCCCTCGTCGCCTCTCGCCTGGCTGCCGGGCCCCCAGCCCTGGAGTCCGAGATGATGTGCAGACCCTGCAACTGCGTTGCTGCGACTGTGCGGCGTTGGATCATCCCCTCCCCAAGCCTACCAGCCCTCCATTACCCCTCTCGATTTTTACTGAAGCAGTCTCCAACAAGCTGTGTGCATACCATACTACCGTCCTTGCGCCCATTGATGACATCCCTGCTTCTCCAGACGATGAGCTGGCTCTCTCCCATGCCCATTGACGACATGGCGCCATAGAAGCTCTCGCGGGATTGGCGAATCGCCGTGGCATCCCACCTAGACGTCCACCGCCTTCGGGCGAACCATGCTGGCGACCCATGGGCCGGATAGGGTTCCCCCCTCAAATCAAAGCTTGCCCACGCGGCAGCACACACTTACTTTGGAGCTCACTGGCGCATGCATGTCGGCTGCCGCTCTCCCTTGGAAGGTGCACGGCGTGTGCTGTATCTTGAATTCAAAAACGGATAGGCCGTAATCTTAATGTCCCTCGATGATGCAGATGGCCTGCCGTATCGTATCGAGCATTGACAAAAGGAAAAAAAATTTACAGTACAGATGGCCCATCCCATCCTGAACCACTTTGGAAAATGCACCGAGTAGATTTCTGACACGGCCAAGGATTGATCCGAATATAGGATATCAAAGTTCCAACACCCCCATGTCTCCTTGGTGCCAGCATTGGCATTATCATTGTCATTGACACGTGACAATCATGTTCATTCTCATTCTGATACTGGCCGTTTGAATGGCCTCGGCCAATCTTTCCAGGAGGGGCCGCCCACCACGAGTGGATTAGAAGCCAGTCTTGGTCCCAAAGTAGGCCTGGATCTCCTCGACCTTGTGCTGCGGGATCACGTAAACTGGGTGAACCGTGCAGACGCGGTCCTGTTCATCGAAAATTTGTTCGCCCTCCATGTAGGGTGACACAGTCCATGCATCTCCTGCCATGATTGACTCATGAGCACGAGGGGTAGTCAAATTCCATTTATGTTGGGCCGAGCTCAGCCCCGAGAGAACATAACAAGTGTGGTATGCGTCAGAGTACCTAAAAGAGGTTACCGGTTAAGGTTGGTATGGCTCATCAAATGCGAGTGAAAAGGGGGAAGGGGGTGGGCGGACTGGAAAGCAGGCAGGCAGGCAAGTAGGTAGGTAGGGAGGGAGGGAGGATAACAGTCACTCACTTGCTCGGTTTGTCTCTCAAGCCACCCCGTTTGCTCAGATCCTGACAGCAGGTCAGAATGTAGCGGATCAGCCCGTCTCGGCTGAAGAGGCTGCCCGTCGCGTCCGGGAGCGGGTGGCCTTCAGAACTGGCCGCTGCCCCTCTAGGTCCGTTGAGTGCGGCCTCGATCAGGGGCCAGCAACCTCCGACCCAGTGACTGTAGCAACCATCAACGAGCTTGTTGGTACGACCCGAGAAACCACCTTCGGGGGCGTACTGTCGCGCGGACAGCCAAGAGATGAGTAGTGGAACATCAATATGTCTTTTTTGGGGCAAAGTCAGCATGCAATGCTTTCATGTCGCCCCTTCAGTGGACAAGGTAAAGAGGGGAAGAGGGAACTGACTGCGGGATGGCTCGATGTGGAGAATCAATGATGGAGAGGCATCCGAGAGCGCAAAAGGCATATGCACCATGCGCTTCAACGCCCGGCTTTGCCGACACGCCTCCCTCGTACGTTTGGCCTTATTGGTGAGCGATCAGAACGATACTGGGTCTTTGGGTAACCTACATCGGCGGACGTAGTCGGCCAGGCCAGTAAACAGGCCGGTGTGGCCAGCAGAGCATGCAGGCGAGTCTGGTGACAGGTCGAGAGGGAGGTTGAGTAGAGAGATGATGACGGCTGCACAGTAGGCCCCCCTAGAGCGCATGTTGGTCAGGGATGGGGGGAGAACAAGCGGGCCTCGACGGCACGGCGCGCGAGAAGGAGGGCAAACATGACATACCTGACGTCCTCTTCGCCCCCGAGGGCCATCTGGAACCCTCCATCAGGCTGCTTGAGGGAGCACAGCCATCTCCACATGGCCCGCCGGTCGACAACGTCGTAGGCATCCTGCCCTCCGACTAGGGCCAGCGACAGCACGGTTGCATACGTGGTGGCGAGGTGCGACGTCTGTCCAAAGCCGCCGGCGAAGCCTCCCTGCGAGTTCTGCATGGGCCGGACTGTCTCGATGAGTCTCTGACGGTAGGTGGACACATCCTCGCCCAGGAGGCTGAGGCCGGCAAGACACCAGTAGAAGAACCACGGCCGACTTGGGTCAGCGGATGTGAAGCCGCCGGGCAACTTGCCCAGCTGCCTGTGCAGAAAGTTGATGTGGCGGCCGCGGTCCAGATGGGGCAGGCCGTGGGCGTTGCAGTCGGCATGATTGTAGGCCGTGAGAAAGGGGAGGCACTCCTCGACCGTCTGGTCCTGGAGGCGAGACGAGATGGTCTCGAGGCTGTCGCGGATGGGCGGCTCCGACTTGAAGAGCTGCGGGATTGAAGGCTCTACCCATCCATCATCGCCCAGCGGGGAAGACGCTGCACTCTGGGTTGCAGCGGCGGCCATCCTGCCCTTGCTTGTAGTGTTACCGCTGATGTTGGTGGAGTTGCCGAGACTATTGCTATTATTGCTACTGCTGTTGACGCCGTTGCTGCTGCTGCTGTTGCTGCTGTGCCGAAAGATGATGCGTGGCCGAGGTCGGGTCAAGCGAGGTCGAGATTTCATCACGCAACTAGCGGGCTAACCGGCGCATTTAATGTCGTCGTCAAGACGCGATCCCCTCATCTCGTTGATATTGTTCTGTGCCATCGCTGTGCGATCATGGAGGGGCACCCTCCCCACAATAGCAACCCAAGGCCAGTAGCGCCAGCATTGTTCGTCGGTTGTTAATCGGTTAGCATTTTTCCCAACGACATGCCACGGCGTCGCCAATACCGCGCTGCGATCACTGCAAAAGCGCCTGGAGATGAATCTTGAGCCAATTATAGTGGATCGTATTGTTTTCTCATGATGAATTTTACCACTCTTTGTTTCTAGAAGGCACGGCCCATGGGTGAGCTCTGGTGATGCACTATTGCTATGTGGTGAATGCTACCCTAGAGTTCCACCCATCTCGATATGCGACCACAAAGCGAAGGGCTTAGATGAGCCCATGTCCATCGAAACGTGCTGTTTTCATATTGTTTTATCCGTTGGGTATCTTAATATGAATGTTTTTGATAAATATTCAAACCTCACATCTTCGGGTTTCAAATAATGCTGCCGTCGAGACCCACCATGATTGTTACATCTTAATCTGGCCAACAACTACTTACTTGCCTCGATTTTTTTTTTTTCAAAAAAAAAAAAACCAACTACTTGCCTGCAGCTTCTTTCATCCCCCATTACTATCCTTGATTACGCGTCTATTGCGTACGACCCTTTAAGAATGCAGGAGAACAGCTCAACGAAAAACACCAACCTGTCAAACGCACTGCGACCAAGATGGTTGGAATGAATGATGATGGCGCTGAAGTTGAGCGCTCGCTAGATCTCAAAAACATCAATCACAACCAGTTGCGAAGGGCTCGTGAGTCACTTCCTCCATCTCATCTTGTGAATAATTGGTGCTCCGGATTTCATCTGCACACAGAGAGATATATCCGATAACATGCATGTGGATCCATCTCTCGTGGAGTAGATTACTTAATTCAATTCTGCTTGGTTCAGATACTTTCCGATCAAACGAGTTGTATACTGGACAAACCGACTCGATGTAGCCAGAGTCGCATAATTGCCATTGCCACCGAGGAAACAAAGGCGCGTGTCGAGGAGACAGGTCTCCGCGGAAGCACAGTCCCCGCGCTCAACCACCAACGCCCTCCTCCACTAGCGGAAATGATGCCGTCCAGTTGAGAGCTGATGAGAGAATTGTGGTCTGCCTCAGCTCAACTCGCACCCCACAGTCCCGGGCTAACCTTAAAAGCCTCGTATGCATGCCACCCCGAAAACTCGTGTGTGGATGGACCTGTTTCAGATGCATGTATGTCTTTGGGGTGCATTGCAGCAGTGAGCACTTACATGCCCAAGGCAGCCGGTTGGCCATGTTTTGCAGCAACCATTTTTGCTTCTTTCTCACCTCTGGCCACTCACTGTCATCAATTAATCATACGTTGGTCTCACCGCATCTTTAGATTGCGTTGGGGGGGAATCCCCTTGGGCGTTTTGATCCTGCAAGGTCGACACACGCACGCACGCCAAGGGTGAGGGAGGCTGATGAGGACCCTCCTGGGCCGCCTTCTTGCGCCGCTGTCCATCCGAAGTGGGCTGGGTCTCCGTTAGATGTTCCGGATAGAACAAGATGATGCGTTCGATGGTGGCAAGTCATTGGGGGCAACGCGAATCGCGCTGTTGCTGTGGATCGATTGAGGACAGGTGACATGTCACGAAGGATGCAACCTAGTTCACCGAGACGCCACTAGTTGGACATGACGTTTGCGCATCATCTTTCATATCGACTACGGTCGGAGCTTGCGGCCTCCATATTGAACCGGCGATGCCCATGGACCGGATCGAGTCAGTGTCGTGATGGGGTGGATTTTGAGGGAAGCGAGGATATTACTACTGCTGGTGCGCATGAGGGTTCAGTAAAGCTATCTAATGCTGTAAGTCTCACATTTTGTACAAGGTTGGACAGGACTCGCTGTGCCATTCCTTGGAAATCCCACCGACATTGGACCCTCCATGAACAGATAGGGCTTCCATCACTGGCTTGGAATCTTGTAGACACTTACTGAGAAGTGGCATTTACAGGCGAGACGGAAAAGCTCAAGCTGTCCATCTCAGGGGCACAGATATCTAAAATTATTTGCCACTGTCCTTTCTTTACATGAAAAAAGACGCTAACTTTTTCGCATATTTGACTCAAGAAAGGGTACCTAACTCGCCAGTGCTTTGTCGTGTCATGCAAATTGAGAATCAACGGATCAGAGATTGCCAGGTGTGTATCGATATATCCACGGTTCTACTGTGAAGATGCAATCGATCTCATGATATGTATTTTTTTTCCTTCCGTAACTCATAACGTAACAACCATAACGACATGCAGAGCCAGACACTTCACTCCTCTCTTTACATAGACCGCAAAACTCGTTGCTCGCCTTTCTAAGGTCGCTCGCCAAAAACTTGGCTGCGAGATGGATTTTGGCCAAAGTCGTTGATGGCCGCAAGTCTAACAGATGCAAAGGAAATGATGCTCCCACTTCCCTGAGAAGTTTTACGTCTTTTCATCGTCGCTAGTCTATCCATAAAATTTTTGCCTTGACTTTAGTTCTTATCCAGTCGTACCGCGGCATTCTTCTCGATGAAGTTGAGGTCCACCTGGTGACCGAGGAGTTCTCGAATGTTGGAGATGGCGTACTTAATCATTGTTGGTCTCTCCAAGCTCAGACCGAAACCAAAGACCCTCAGGTCCTTAGGCAGGCCCATAGGCTCCAACATTTCGGGTCGGAACATTCCGCTGTTACCGATCTATGTAAGATGTCAGCATCCGTTGTCAAGAGGTTGGTATCGGGGCCGGCAAATTCTCCATATCAGATATGAACCAAACTAAGCAGCTGAAAGTGGAATACGCAATGGACAAAAAAAATAAGATGGGATTCTTTACCTCAACGAGCTTGTTCAAACCCTTGTGGAAGCTGAAAATTTCCATACTCGGCTCAGTGTATGGGTTGTAACTAGGTTGTTAAGTTAGTATTAGAAATGTGACAAATAGTGGGTTGAGCGTACGCTGGTTTGAACTTGAGACTATGAAACATTGATATTAGTGATTTGTGCATGACAATGGGATTTGTGTGAATCTTACTCTGTGATGCCCATCTTGGTGAAGAACTTCTCCATAAATTCCATGAGACCACCCAGGGTCAATCCATAGTCAGCAATGACACCTTCGACTTGATGGAATTCGCAAAGATGAGTTGCATCGACCGATTCGTTTCTAGAGTATGAGTGAGCATTTTACTATCCCTCAGGCTTGTCGTTACAGATCAAGACCATACCTGAACACTCGGTCAATGGAGAAATACTTGGCGGGCTGAGCACGGCCGTCAGGGCTTTCAGAAGCAAGTTTAGACAGCATTGCAGTCGAAATGGCGGTGGTGTGTGTTCGCAGGACAAGTCTACAAGGAGTTAGCCTAACGCATCCCAGTCGCGAGATATCATATCGAGAGCACATACCTTAGTGATTCCTCCTCAGACCAAGGGTATCTGTAACCGATAGAGCCGAACTTTCCAGTCTCGTGGACTTGTCGTACACTGTCAAAGTACTTGGCATAGTCCTGCTTGTCATCAGGAGAAATTGGGCCAGGTCGAGACGCAGCCTTGGGGTCAGAAATGTAGAAGGTGTCCTGCAAGTCACGAGCAGGGTGTTGCTGGGGCACGAAAAGAGCATCGAAGTTCTATCTCGCGTTAGTCAATTATCAACAATTGCGGAATGTTATTGAAGAATCTCCATGCGACGCTTTCGTATAGGTCGGAGTACAAAAAAAGGAAAAAACACTTACCCAGAATCCAGACTCAACGTACTGGTTAGTAGGCATCTCAGTGAAGCCCATCTCAAAGAAAATTTGTCTAATCGAATCAAACATGAAGTGTCAGTTTACAAGTTATAGACGTTGCCAGGTCTAATGCATAGTGTTCTAGGGCACTAAACCGGCACCTAAGAACCATCTTGCACCTAATTATCCGCATTGACTTACCGGAACTCGTGTCGCATCTTGTTGAGGGGGTGGAGAGCACCGGCGTGTTGGTCCGCACCCAATGCCTTGAAGTTGTAGGGCTCTATACAAAATTTGGTTAGTCGGTTTCCAATTATGCGCAAGGAATCTATGGGATGAAAAAGCACATGGGATATTATATCCTCTTTCTCGATGTTCTCTGTAGTCCATGCTCCAGCACAATCACTTACTGAAGGTTGCCGACTTCCAAGAACCAGAGGCCAGCATATCAGCTGTCAGGTCCGTCTCCTCCTTGATCATCTCCAGCGCAAACTTCTCGCCCTTGGCAATCTTGAAGGAGATGGCCTTTCGAAGTGTGAGGAGCTTGCGCTTCTTCAAGTCGGCGAGAATCTTGCTGTCATGTGTCCGTGTCTCTTGGATAGTTCGCAACTGCTCCCGGGTGACATCGTTGATAGATTCGACCTGGTCATGGTGTTATTATAGGCAGCCTTTGGAACAGATTGAAGAAACTTACAAGAGCAACAAGCTTGTTGTCTTCCTTCTTGATCCACTTCTCCTTGAATGCCTTGCCCTGACCAACCTTGGTGACATTTTTATCACCGACTTCGGCTTCAAGATCTTGGATTGACAAACCGCCCAATGCTTTGCGCACCGCCTCGAAAACACGGGCTTCGTGGCTACCGTGGGTAACAATAACCTCAGCCTCGGGCTCCAGGAAAGCTTCTGAGCGCTCGATTTGCTCATAGGTGACCATGGACCGGGATGCAAGACGGTCCAGGGCAGCCTTTATAGATTCGAACGGAGCTTGTGGGAAGGCTTCGGCCGACAAAATAGGGTCCGCCTTGGACAATGCCAGGAGGACCTCCGAGGTGAGATCCTCCGTCGAGGTGGTACCCGTGGGAGCCATCGCGCCGGTGTCGTGGTGTTGGAAAACGGTTGTCGCGAAACGGTGAGTCAGTCAGTTCCACAGTGGTGAAGGAGGGGGAGGGGCAGAACTTCACTCAAAAAGCCCCATGCAGCCTCTCGACAGCTCTTTTATTGCAACAACATTTTTCCGACCCGCCCATTGATTGACTCACATCAAGACAACACATCCTATATGTGATTTAAGCAACACTGCCAGTAATTTAATTACAAATCTCTTGTTAAAAGAGGCAATTGGCTTTTTTTTTTTTGGAAAAATTTATTTTATTCCGCAATAAATGATTAATGTGTTGAAATTGTTCCACACTGGCCCAAGCTTGGGTCGACTGGGGTTCCGAAAGACTCATTCCGAGAGGGACATTGAATTAGCAGGACTACATTATTATTTCACCACGAGAAAGTGCCCATTACTCTAAAGTTTTTATATACTTAATAAATCATCACAGTTGCGGACCTTGACCAGCTCTGATCTTGGCTGTGATAAATAGCACTGTTCTTCGCACAGTCGCAATAGGGTAGGCCAAGTCATGTTAGTGCGTTTAAAAATTTACTACAAATTGACACTGCAGCCAAGATTTATGATTTAAAATTCATCGAATGTTTTGACAGAAACGTTTGATTTAGTTATTGCTTATACCATATCGTTAGGGGGGCAACAAAAAACGTAAAAAAAAACAATCCAGACCCATCAGTTAATTGTATGTTCGCAGAGAAAAGTTTCGGATACAGTTCTTGCGTGGAGAATTTTCTAGATTATGGTATACTTCACAGAAGCATCCATATTGGATACTTGTATAACCTCACTAATGTATCACCCGGACCCCTTCTCTTGGCGAGATTGAAGCGGTATGCCGCCCGCAAAGGATATTGGACCAAAGATCCTATTTTAGCTGAGCATCAAGAGACATCGAGACACAGTTCCAGCCAACATAAATGGAAATAGCTGACCGGGGATAGGTGGGTTAAATGACAAAAACTCACCTTCACTCTACTCAAAGAAAAATACACTTCCTGACTATATAGTAATATGTGCACTGGTCAGCCCAAAATCTGTCTTTCCACAGTATGCCAAAGGGATGGACAACTATCTATCATATCTTAAACATGCAATTAATACTATCTATGGATAACATCCCCTCTAGAATAAGTAATCTAATAGCTCACAGTTTACCTTATCTACCGATATATAAACAAGAAAACACACTAGATAGAAGAAAAACACAAAATGAATAAAAAAAGAGAAAACCAATAAACCATTCTTCTGATATATGGGAGCATAAGAACATCTAGTTCAACCATAGGCAAATGCATCCATACGACTCTAATCCAGATTGAGCAATTTGCACACAATTGGCATCAAGAATTTCTCAAGTACACCGATAATCAGACATTGGATAGACAGTGAACTGCACTATCAAGGGAAATGAATATGATGCCTTTCAAAAATGACATACTTTGGAGGAAGGCTTGCATCTCTATTATATGTTATCAAGTAGTAATGAACGATAGGTATACTGCGGGACTTTGGTCCATTGACATGAAACCTTGAGATTGGATATAGTTGGAGCACTCTAAAACTGGTTACTTTGTGTGTTGGATCGTTGAATGATCGAACTTAAGAAGAAATGGGGATACGAAGACCTAGGGGAAATATGACATTTCACCTAAAGAATTCGTAATGAAAAAAAACCCTGGCGTATGCTCAGTAGTTTGGATGATGTATATATCACTCGTCAACGAACCCAAAGGAAGACTAAGATCAAAGCTAGTACAGGACAATAGAGTATAGATATAGAGAGATAAATATAACATAAAAAAGTAGAGTATGCCCTTGATTGCCTTATTACTTGTCAAGGAAAGCATGACCGGATGGAAGCTACTATTGTTTGGAAAGGACATTCAAGAAAATACCATCTCCAGCTGGAACCAGGGGCAGAGTCCATATCTAATTTCTCTGTGCAACTGAGTTTGCGTAGTAGGCGCGATTACAAAAAGACTGCGTCTATTTCCAAGGTTATGCTATATATGAAAGATCTTTAACACCCTGATGAAGAAGACCACGGAATGGCCTGCGTCGGTACTGGTGAACTTGTCTATAATCTCGCAGGAATCCTTGAGAAGGTACTAAATATTAAAACTAAAAAGAAAGAGTCGGAGGCCAAAAGGGAGCTAATAACTCCCTCGATGCTCTCAGAAGAAGCGATGACCTGGCCTGATTTGGCACCTATGTGAGCGAAAAGCACCTGAACAAGCAACCGAAGATCAGGTCTGTCTTGCGAAAGCGCTAGGGAGCGCTTCCCGACTCCCGCACTCCTTAGTCGCCCCAAGAATAGCTCACTCGAGAACCACTTCATTTATGTTCATACTCCCGGAACGAAGCGAACTTCTGCGGACCCATTTGCCGAACCTCCTCGGTTGTCCTCCACCAAACAACAGGTATCCGCGACACAAGGTACTATATCACTGGATCGTTCCGACACTTTAATATCGACGGGACATGCCATATTGTAATTTTCTGTACTCTTTTGAGCATACTGAAGTACTAAGGGCCCCGGGTGCTCCTTGTTCATAATGAATTTATATCATTTGGGTCCAAAGGTGGTGATCTACATATGGCACGTTTCAGATGGTCTGGCATGACAGCATACACCTAAATGTTTCTTTAGCTGAATAAACCAAGAAAACAGGATTATCTGGACCTTAGGTTCTTCATATGAATCATTATCTTGACTTCCCTGGTTGGTAGAGTGCAGAATTTCGGGATCTCTTTTTTCATATCACTCTAGCGTCCCGCTTTCGTAACGCGCAAGCATTCGCAGTGAGTATTGAATTGTCTAAACGAAACATTGATAACAAAATGAATAATGGAGGTAATATCATAGTAGCACTGAATTGTATTAAGCTGTATATCCTCGTGCATTTTCATGCAGGTGCATGCTTTCTTAAGAACTGAGCCTAAGCGTGTGACTTTTGGGCAATATACTGTCATTAAATATATGGATACATATCTGACTACTGAAACCAACTAGAAGGAAAGTTGATTGTGAGCGAAGCGAGACTGTTGATAAAGTCCCATGGGGATTACAAATATGAATGTTTCAACACGGTGCTGCTGTTTAAACTCAGAAGCTGAGCTTGGTATTGGATTTTGGAAAAGAATAAATGTATGCGATAGACACGATAAATTCTAGGATTCTTGAGCATAATAATTGATGCATAAATCCCTCGTCGAGACAACATCGTGGGTCAGTATGAGTCATACATGAAGCTTCACGAGTGTTCGATTTCGAACAGACATGTCGCTCACATGCAGTTTAGACGACCAAAACAAAATGCGGAAGGATTTTGAAACGGGAAATAAAAACACTCAAAACATCCCTTTTAGAGGAACAGGCGTTTGGATATGAAGGGCATTTGGGGAATTCTCGGAGGGAATTCTCTAAGAGAGCTACGATTGAAAGTTGACAAGCATTGTCAATGACCCTCAGTGGCTTAAAAGTGGGTTATTGATGCCTTGATACATGCCTGGAAACTCTACATAATATATGCATCAACTTATTCGCATGGTGGCGTGATGTCTAAACTCAACCGTGGCCTTTTGATTGTGAAGTTATAAAAATTGAATAGTTGCTGCTAGACCCTTGGCTTTGAGTGTTATTCGAATCAAAAGATCATCGTCTTACTAACCCAAAACACCGGGAGTGGCCCGCAGCCGTTGATCAAAAAAGCAAAACAGTCACATAAGCAGTTACTCAACTTGGCAATGTAATTAACGCCTGTCTTGTAACATGGACGTTTCGACTTTCGTCGATGTAATCCAGGGAAAACAAACAAATCGGTGGGATAGCGCTGAATACCCAAATACGCCAGGTCTTCTCATGTCTTCCACATGCATCTACGGTGTCACCACGTTACGGTTGGGCATGGATTGCTTAGGCTCACGCAAGTCGGGTTCACGGCAGATGGCATGTACGCTTTGGCCAACGCACCAAGGACGATGATGTGATGACTCGCCCTGCTTCTCCGATCCTAAATTAGGTTTCGAACAGCCCAAATTCGTCAGCTATGGAAACGTTTCGTCCCCCTGAGGCCATGATACTCTTATCGGCGCTTGAGGGCAAAATCCCCGTGCGCCCCGATTTAATCCAACCTTGGGCCGGATGACAAGCAACAGACTTTTCAAAATCAGGACCCACCTGTAGAGGCGGGGAAGAGCCCGTCTTTTTGCAGACATGCTGTGTGTATGGGGATCTAGTGTGGAGTAGAGGCGCCCGTCGTACTTGATGCAGTAATAGTTGAGATTGGTGTTGCACTGGCCCACCAGCCAGTAGGATCGTCAAAAAGTCGGAGCTCTCGAAACTCGCGACGCGTATTGGAGCAGAGGGATTTACTTGGATGAGAAAAAAAGTCAAGACGTTACATTGCTGTTCGGATCGGAAGAGGATGGGGTAGTCTGGGATTTCGCCCAGGGTTACACGGAGCCGACGGTCCAAGGCGGTAGATTCCGGGAGCATGATTTTCTCCGGGGCCTTTCAAAGACCCTGCATCGGAAATGGCCTGATGACAGAAACCCAGCGTGATGGACCGGCGCTGAACGGAGTCGAAACGCCGCCGTTGCCAGCCATAGGCCGTTGGTTAGTTACCAAGACAAGGAGCTCCTGGGCATAAACAGCGACGTTTTTGGATCGAGGCAATTCCTGCTAACCGAAAAATCAATGAAATGACGTGAACGTGGTCCGTCCAAGCAATCAGTGTCCTCTTCCAGGGATGCATGGTTCATGGCGAGGGCTGTTGGGAAGCTATTGGCTCGCAGGCATGATGGCGAAACAGGCCGGGTTTGGGCCTCAGTCAACAGGGAGAACGCTGCGTTCCATTCATGTGTCTACCATCGGGAAACGCGGTGCTTCGTAGACGCTTGGCCTACTGCATTCTATGTAATAGCTCCATCAGACAATTCAGGCATCGCCGTCGGTCGGAGGAATAAGCACGTAGATCTCATTTGGACGAGGGGAAGCGGCCGTCTAGTGAGACGTGCACGCGGGTGAGGGCAAGGATACCAATGGGAAACACAGCAGTGCACTGTGTCATATGCGGTCAAGCGACCAAGGGGGCGAAAGTGCGATACGATACGATACGGTGGTGGGAGGGGGCATGATCGGACAAGCTGGGGGGTCACAGTGAGATGATGCTCAGCTGGCGATGCTGCGGTGCGTTATCATCCCTCACATCCCTATGTGAGCGGCCGCCATCTGACATCAACACTATCCTCTGTTCGCCGGCAGTTGCGCTGAACGGGCCACAAGGATGACTGTGCACCTGGTTAATTGCTTCGCCTCACTCTGCCCTATCTTCACCGTTATGTGGCCATGGCGTTTTTGACCAGCAGGAGGGGTCAGAAGGTTGGCTGGCTGGCAGTAATCGTGGCTTGAGTTGAGTTGCACGGCACACGTTGTGTCCCCTCCTGATCCTCATGTGTGCCGACATATCTCCAGGATGCTCTCTTTGTTGTGTGGGTGAGAGATGATAGATCCCATTTACACGCAAGGGGGGTGTGCGCTAGAGGGTAGAGTGCATCGCATGGCCGCAGGCGGAAGAAGCACCTTTTGGCGCACGACATTCAACTACAGTAATCTTGGCACCACTCATGAGTAGGCATGCATGTACCAGCTCTCTTCTCGCAGAATGTAATAAATGATGAGCAACGCTCGGTGCTCACGGCGCTGCAACGTCATGAATGTCGCATTCCTAACCCGGGAAACCCCGGAGACGCGTGGTAATGTGTCACTTTAAGGTGCATCAAAATGTAAACCTCTGGCATGTCGCCCAACCAAGACCGTTTTACTCTACCGTGTTTCCACTAGAGGGTTGTGGATCACGGGGACAGAAGTTCGCACGACGGCGCTGCTGTACAGCACACAATTGATCTGCTGCCCCTTGAGTAGCTCGCCACGACCAGAGACGGTGCTGGACTGAGAGGGAACGGTCGACCGCATTAATGCATTGCGCGGACTTGTCGTGCAGAGCCGAGCCAGAATCCAGGCCAGATCTGGGTTACGGTAGGACCTGGAGACGGAGCGTGATTGGTCTTTTGGAGCTGGGATGCTGTCACCTTTGACGTGTTCGCTGGCAGTGCATCACGAGCTACAGGTCTCAGACACCCAAGGTGACAGACAGATGGGTTGGGAAAATGGAGCGTGATCGGCGTGAACAGGCAGAGAAGCCAAAACACTGTGTGCTTGGCTCGTCCAGATTGTAAGAACACACATCCCGGGAGGCGAGGAGGCTGGCCGAATTAACCTACGAATGATGACAGCGGGCGAGATGGCTGGATCAAAGGCCCGTGAGTCCGTTTACTTTGAGTTGCGAAACGCCCAGCGGATTCCGTTCCCCTGCCCCAAAACCCAAGGCCGTTCCATCCTTGTAAGTCATCCTTTGGCTCTCGGCACCGCACCGTAGACGGTCGCATACGGAGCTGAAAGGCCGCAGGACGCTGTGGCAGACGGACGGCCAAATTGCTTGGGCATTCGTACATGAGCGTCGAACCCTCGCACGTGCAGCCAAATGTTGCATTCCGACACTATCTAGCGAGTCAAGATAGCCATTCAATAACCGCGGAGTCTAGTGGATTTGCCGCCGTGATTCAGTTGACATCGATTTGCCTGGCTATGGACCCTGCTGAGGGGTCGCGAGGGGCGAGGGGCAACAAAAAACGAGGGGCCAACTTACGGCCTTGCTAAAAATGGTCGTGGCATCAATGTTTTGATGGTGGACGCGGTGGCAGATGGGGCACGACGGTAGCGGCTAGTTTGTATAGTGGAGGTGACCGATGGGGATGGAGAATCGTGGATGGGTTGAAAGATGATGCAGCTGCCGTGCCACGCAACAGCGCAGATGAAGAGAATGATATACAGCAAGGGCTCCTGCAGGAGGTACAGTAGCAGCGGGAGGGTGGGATTGAGGGCGAGACGCTCGGCGATGCCATTTGCCATTGCTGATGATAAACCTCAAAGAAAGAAGGAGGCCAAGTGCAACGATGTGCTGCCGGGTGTCATCATGGGCCATGCACGGTGAGGTGGGCGGGATGGATTGGTGGTGGATTGATGGTGGATGGCGGGTGTGGCCAGGGTCCGGACGGTGCGGCCGGACAGTGCGGCCCCCATGCTGGCGCTGTTTTCCCCCGCGGATCTGACTCGTTCTGGCTGGTGCCGTGGCGCTTCTGCACTGTGCTCGAGCCCGGACCGGACCCCAGCCATGTACCGAGGCTGGGGCTGGCTCCGGTGGCTGGGAATAGCGCAACTCGGGCGGTGCGGATCCAGGGCCTCTTTTGGTGAGATTCAACGACAATTGCTTCTGACACTTCGTCAATTTCCACTGCCGTGTAGACGGTCGGTCTCGCTGCCGAGAGACAAGCAGAGAACGGTGGCCTTTGCCCCATCTCCATCTGCAAACTACCCGCGCCTGCTGCACAGAGTGGCCAGGAGGGCTTGCGGATCGGCTGGCGAGGCGCCCCGCTGCATATCGTGATTTGGTCGTTGTCGGCCCAGGTCGATAGTGCAAGGTAGACGCGGGTTTTAGCTGCGTCAAGGCCTGGTCCCTGTATTCTGTGGCTATTGTAGCTAGTGGCCGAGTGAACCCTTGGCACCAAGTCAGTCAAGGCCATCGAAGCCCGCATAAAGTACCGCCGGACTGAATCAAGGCCGTCATTGTCCTGTGTGTGAGAACAAGCGTGTGCGCCGTTGGTGGTGATGGTGGGATGGAGGGACTATGTGTGCAGGTTCCTCCAGCGCACTGTATGATGTGGGCTGGCCGTCTGCAGGCCACGAATTGCCACTGGGCTGGTTGCAGTGCAGATTAGGCGACGCCGCATTAAACTCTCCAGAGCGCGCACTGTGATTCCGCCATGATCCCACAGTGTGGACTTGGCCTCCACGGTGCTAGCGGCCACGGCATGATTGGCTGCCCCGCTCCACAGGGGGGCGCAGGTTACAGCGACGGCCCCCCCTACCACTACTCCCCGACGAGCCCCCCCAGCGGCGCCAGCGACGCCCTCCAGCGGGTTAAGCGGGTGTCCCCAGTGGCCTAGCGGTCCAGTGGATGCTCAGTGGGCGCCCCCTGCCGTCGCCTATTGGCTGCGCGTCCCGGCTGGGGCTGGATGACCTTCACCGCTTCTTCCCCCCCATCTACCCCCATCGACAACCGCCCACGGCAGCGCGGACAGGCCGTGCTTCAGTGACCTTTAGCACTCTTCTCCTCCTTCGAACGTTCCCAAAACTCTTCTCTTCACCTCACCAGGGATTTGACGAAAGAGCGGTGTCATCCGCTCGACTTTTACAATACTAGCAACGTTCGCTTTCTTTTCCTCCACTCTCATTCTGTCTCTCACCCAGAATGACACATCCAGTTGACTTCAACAACGGCGGGGGTGATGCCTTGCTCGATTTGACCTTTGACCACCGGGATCGCACCGCAGCCTACCAGACGTACCAAACGGCCACAACCCACTCGAGTCCCTCGGCAGCTTCAAACATCATGCCGCAAAACACTCGCGCCTGGAACATGCCGTTCGACCTCACAGGAAGCCCTCAGGGGCATGCGACGAGCCCCGAGGACTTTCAGTCCAATTCCCCTCCTTCCCAGTCGTCCAGCCCCCATAGCCAGCACTCGCCGCTACAACAGTCGCCCTTCCAGCCCGCCGCGAACCTCATGACTGCCGACTGGGCGCTTCAGCAACAGCAACAGCAGCAGCTCGCAGCCGCTGCGGCTCCCGACATGAGCCAATTCATCCAGGATGCTGCTCTCATGAGCTTCAATGCCTTCCCCGCCAACTTCCAGCCCAACCCGCTCGACTACCTTCCCGCAACCACGCAGGCCGCTCTGCAGGCAAACTTGCTCGAGTCAACCTTTAACGCTATGCCCTCAATGGATGATCCCACCCACGCCGTTCAGTGGGGCAGCACCGGTATGGAGAATTGGCAGGAGTTTCAGAGCACTCTACAGATGGATGGTCTTCCCCGCCTTGATAGCGTCGGCAGCAACTCGCCCACAGGCACATATCTCGAGGTCCTATCGCTCCCCTCGTCTTCCGGCGAGGGCTGGGCCATGGTTGACTGGAACCAGCCAAACTTTGATCAGTTTCAACAGGCCCAGGCTCACGCCCAGACCGCTGCCATTTTCAACCCCTCGCAGACTCTTCACTTGAGGACCAACTCTGATTCCTCCGACGGTGCCAACTCAATGGATTTCGGTAGCTTTGAGGAGATTGCTCCTTTCCCCTACTCTCCTTTCTCCCCCGAGTCCGACGGCTATGTCGATGCCGGCAACAACCACCGCAACTGCTTTGCTTCCGGAGAGCACAACCACAACCACGACATTGTCAGCCCCACGGCTGCAGTTGCCCCTGTGCCTATCAAGTCGGAGCCCTCATCTTCGTCTAGCCGCCACAGCCCTGGCAGCGGCGCTGGCTCGACCTCGCCTGCTTCCACCACTACCAACCGCAGAAACTCTGGTCCTCGCAAGAGCCCCATTGCCAAGGCCACCAAGCCTGTGGTTCGCCGTATCTCCAACGGAAAGAAGGATGGCACTGTTGAGAAGAAGGTTGGTCGCAGAAAGGGACCTCTTTTGCCTGAGCAGCGAAAGCAAGCTAGCGAGATAAGAAAGCTGCGTGCTTGCCTGCGATGCAAGTTCCTCAAGAAGACCTGTGATAAGGGTGAGCCTTGTGCTGGTTGCCAGCCTTCGCATGCTCGTCTCTGGCAGGTTCCTTGCACTCGTATCGATATCAAGGATATTGGCTACTTCATGAAGGACTGGAAGGCCGACTACGAGCGCCACATGGACCGTGGTGTGTCGGTCTACAATGTCAAGGGCTTCTCCCAGAAGGAGACCTTGATGTGGATTACACACGGATATGGATTTGCGCTCCCCGTCATGGTCCGCGAGGTCTACGTTGCCGATGACAGCTGCTTCTCCGTTGATTGGGTCGAATCTGCCCTTACCGACCAGGAGCCCATTGACTTCGAGACCAAGACCGAGAAGCTTGATGTTGGCGCCGAGGGTGTCCGTCTTGATGCTCTCTCCGAGTACCTCGACAAGCACATCGATGGTCCCTTTGAGGATTTCATTGATGACCACTTCGAGGGCACCCCCTTCATCACCGAGATTCTCAAGACTGCCCACCGCTACTACGTCAAGGAAAAGATGCCTGTCATCCGAAAGGCTCTTAAGCTCGTCCTTGCCTACAACCTCACCATGCACATCACCATGGTTGAGAGCCAGGGCGACGAGGTTGCTATGGATGGCCAGATCGATGATGAGGACTCCAAGTACTACGGCCGCACTGTTGCCCCTGTCATGATCAACTTCCAGATCAAGTGCGCTCTTGCCGACATGTGGCGTGAGCTCCAGAAGGATATTCTTGAGGAGCTCTCCGCTCTCTACTCTGGAGTCTACAGCGGTGAGAAGATGAAGAACTGGCCTACCATCTTCATGCTGGCTTCGATTCTTCTTGCCGTCTGGGAGGAGATGCAGTTTGACTGCCACTACCGCGTCCCCGACCCTGCTGCCGTCAACAAGTTCTGCACTGACATGGAGACTACTCCCGTTGGTGTTATTGTTGGTCTCTTCCACGCCATCTCCCAGAAGCTCCCCGCCTTCACTGACTGGGACACCCGCAAGCACGGCCACCTCCTTCACAACAACATGGCTGTCTGCGAGGCTATGACTGAAGTGCGACAATCCGTCATCAAGCACGGTAAGTAAACCCCAATTTCGAGCTTTTCATGATCAGCGCTAACATGACGCAGAGGCCTACCTTCGAACCCGCAAGGAGACCAAGTTCGACCGCTACGACTTTGACTCCTTGTCTAACAAGTTCCTCTCCAAGCTTGTTATCCGGGCCAACTAAGGTTGCCTTTATAACCAACCGTGCTTGAACACGGCTGTCATACATATTATTATTGGCAGTGAACTGCCTACTTTTCCTTTGTTGATTGATTTTGTGTTTTCTTTTTTCAGCGATATAGCGTTGGCAAGATTCCAAATATGCATCTTGGGACGACAAAGGGCCCAGATATGGTCCAAGCATCAGCACAACGACGACTTTACCTTCTCTTCCGGCTGGTCACCGCCAAAACAGCACGAATTTACCTGACAAACAACGGGAAATGTGTCTATGACCTTTTATGACTTTCTTCTATGATTGTATGACTTGAAGAAACAAAGCTTTTATTGCTATTTGGCCATTTTTATTAAGCTATTGGGAAGATGATGAATACAGATGAGAACAGACCCTGAGCGGGTGTTTTTGATGGGATCATGATATGGCATTTGAAGGACGGAATGATTTGTGCATTGTTACTGAGAATTTAACTGAAAGGAGGTGTGCATGGGATTACAAGGCGTTGGCGAGCTCAAGTGGGCCGGACCTTCGTATTGGGGCGGACTTTTGCGCGATGTCGAGGATGTCTCGGATAGTTACAAAAAGCTCAGTTTGCTAGACCAGTGCCTGTAGCACTGAGCAAGATATGGATTTTTACAGTTCCTAACACTTTGGACGGTTGCCTTGGGTGATGAATGACATGTGACGGTGAATGACTTGATGAGGAAATGGATTGTTCATAATGACTCTTGAGTAGCAGCGTTAGAAGCCGCAATAATGACTAAGTTGCCCTGCTTAAGTAGGGTGGTATTATCATGAGTCCGCAGGAATTTGCAGGGAGATGGTGAGACAGCCACAGCAGGATTCAAGCGAGCAAAATGCCTGCTGCGGGTTGAGCGGTGAGGGTGAAGCTTGAGCCATATATGAGCTGACCGTAGGTTGGCCACCAGTGGTTAGGGAGGTGGCGGTGCGAGTCGGTGGGTTTGCTCGCCGAAGCGAATGCAGTCGTGAAATGACGAGTCTCTAGTGTTGCCGGATCGAGAGTTCCGCAGCGGCATCGTGTCGTAATCTCGCCCCCCTTCGGGGGAGAGTATTGTCTTGTTTGGCGTGATGCCGAGCCCCAGATGTCGATGGGGGGTGATCTATCCGCGATGGCCGGCGCCCAGCGATCGCCCTAGCCTCAGTTGAAGCGGGGCGTTAGTGTGGATGTTGGTGTGGGTTTGCCTTTTCTCGTTGCGTGCGCAACTCGCGGCACCTGAGGGGGAGGGGGGATCTGACGAAATAGGAGGGGGTAAGGGGGAACAAGAGCCAACTGAAAATAGCATCAGAGACACGTTTGCTGTAAAACCACGTTGGTCCCAGGTCACGTTATTATTTTATTTTACTTTTTGTGATTCAGCCTCCAAGGAATGCGTGGGGGAAGGGTCTCAGGCGGCTGGTTGGTGGCTTCGCCAGCCATCTTTCAGGTCCATCACTTACACGGGAAGTCATCTGTTTGTTTATGTTGGTCGTGTTGTCCACCAACATCAACCGACGCGTAGTAGGCCGACGCGCCCTGACTTGGTTAGAGGAAATAAAAGGATCACTGCGAAATATCCGCACCTCGGACATCTCGGAGTGGTGCGGATGGCTCGGGGTGACCCAATTGGTGGGAACGTTCGCCCAACTGGTATTTAGACATTCTGAGTAAAACTATCTCAGATTTTTGAACCAATTCAAGAATACCGATATTCTAGATGAATCGGGCCAACCTAGAATGCTGGCTCAACCTGGCGCATCTCAAGGAGCAAGTGAGTGAAAAGTGAAAACGTATTTGGGATACGGAAGTTGAGTGTCAACCTCTATACACAATGTCCACAGCCTCTCTCACTATATTGAAAATCTGAAAGACTTTATTGCCATTATTATAATCATTCATTATTGTGGGGCTGTAATAGAATCCATTCATGCTTGTATCAAGGTTATTTTATCCTGCGCCTCCCTGAATTGATGGCCTGGCCATACTCTACATGAATCACTGTATTGATTAGGCAGCGCAGCAAATGCTATCCGCTAACTTCGGGGAATTCTTGATAAGCTATTTCCTTGATAACTTTGGATTTTGATGGATATAATGAAATTGATCAAGCAAAGGTTCCTATGCGAACAAAATGAGATGAGCTTTTCACCACAGAGTCATAACCGCATTTCAATAGCCAAAGAAGTAGTATGAAGTAAGAAAAAACTGCATATGCTCTTTCGGTCACCCCGATACCCAAGTCATCCTGATGCTCACCATAAGAAAGAAGTGGATCAATTTAGTTGCCGCCGTGGTCTTGGCGCTAGGGAGACGACAACGCAGAGCGAAGTCATTATTAGAAGCTATTCATAGAGTATAGTAGACAAGTGCAAGGGAAAAAACATGGCGTCTTTGTGTTACAAACTTCCATTTTTGTCGGATGGGTTTGCCCTTTGTCCAAGTTTGATACCCCACTAAGGCAAGTCGCATATGGTAGCTTGCATGTATGCCTGGTCAATCATTGATGTTTTCTTTGTAGATTCTTTATTTGGCTACATACATGAGCTGCGCTGGCCCGCAAATGACCAAAACAAACATTGAATGGAGACATGCATTATCGTTCTTTGTCTAGTCAATGATCCCGCAACTTCCCCCGTGTATATATCCGTCCGACCCCTCTCCCTCCTGTTTTTCAGCAAAAAGTCATATACAACTCCCCCAAAATAGAGAAATAGGCACAGAAGCAAAGGCTCTTCAAAGCCATTACACTCCTTTATCCCTTTATATATATACGTTTTGCATTCACATTTACCAATTTCCTTCATCATGGCTGATGCACCCATTCTCATCAATCTCATTACCAGCAGGTTACGGGACATCAACCAATCCAGGGGCATCCGCGAGGGATGGCAGGCTAACCAAAATAAGGCCTTATTCTCTGGGTCATACTACGCATATGTGGCCCACGAGACAGCAGTCCGGATGTACAAATCTCACCGCTCATTCGATGGCAGAGAGGCCTTTAAGGAGAGGTTCCAACACTTTCGGTCTCGGCCCGACAGATCCAAAAGACCGGTAATTCGTCGATGGGGAGAGGCGCTGAGGAGCGATCCTGAAATTGCGCAGAAGATTGACACCTGGATGGGGGTCAAAAGCTCGGCTCAGCCATCACCATCCGCAGCCGGAACGCCAGAGCCCGAAGAACAGGTACGCAGCAATGCTGGTGGATATGCACTGAGGCCTAGGAGAGTCCCCAGGTCTAGAAGCGTACCAGAAAACAATACGCCCCCAGCCGAGCCGGTCTCAGAAGAGTCACCGCAAAGCTCTCTCTCGTCTCCCGCCCCACCTTCAGAAGTATATGAGTTGTCCTCCAATGATGAACAACCCTGCTTAAAACCTACCGCAACACGTTCCCGTGGCGACAACGGCTACATGGAGAGAACCTACAAAGACTTCCCCATGCACGCCGTAAGAAGAATACTACCGGCCAGGCTTTTTGATTCGTTGCAACGAATTCCTCATTCTAGAAACGCGAACGTGACCGTAGCTGAACTTCAGATGTATTTCTACCTCAATAGCCGCGGCGATGAGCAGTGTATAATGGCCATTGGACTTGCAAGGCACGCAGTGCTCAGATATGCCATGAGGCTCTACGGAGTAACCGTGGAGGAGAGGGACACGTGGCGCCATATTTACTTCCCCGATACGTTGGCTTGCGTTAGGGGCTCACCAGATATGCAATTGTTCAACTGCCCCCGGCGCGCCATAGATGCGGAGTTTGGACCAGAGATCGGAAATGCCATACGAGCAAGCGCGCAATATAAGCAAGAGAAACACGACAGGCAGATAAGGACGGATACCGTGCGCATGAGAATTCCACACAACATAGATGCGTATTGCGAGATATCGTTGCAAATGGAGTCAGATGCAGCGATATCGATTGTGAATCAATTCTATAAAGCAGCGGAGCAGGGAGGGTCAGGGGATGGGGAAGAACCTGGGGAGCAAGAAGAATCTGGAGAGGGAGAAGAGTAAGTAGCCTTGGGTTTTAGCACACGATGATTGTCACTGGCTCTTGTATATGTATATATAGATACTGATTTATGCTTATTTTTGTTGGGTATGGCCTACGTTCACCGCCTTCCTTGTTCAGTACTTTTTGCTGGTTTCTGTAGTGCAGTTTATCAATATTGCGAATAAAGTACCAGGGTTCTAGATCTGTGGGTGCTTGTAGGGCTGAAGTCGATGGGCGGTGCTGGTATTAGTGATGTCATGTTTGTGCTGGAGATGAACCGGTTGGTGGAGGCTATCAACTGTACCTGGGACTAGCCAGGGCCACCAATTAGAAGATGGCAAAGGGACTCGAGGCTGTCCAGATATTTCGACTGGCTTATCATGCCACTGATAGCACTAATGGGCAACAGATAGGCACTGATAGCGACTAAGAAGACATCGCTAACCAATTCCCTCAAAGATATCGCTCTCAGGAGAGATAACAAACAAATGAGAAATTTCACCATCCTTAAATCTCGCTATCCGCGATCCCTAAAATTTTTTCCTTCCTTACTGACGATGCCGAAAGTTTCCGGTCGCATCGTTGGAAGTCCGGCGTGGTCACCGAAGAGTGGCACGACTGTAAACAAGATTAGAAAAGATGCCAGTTGGTAGCGTAGCATTCAGGGCAGCAATGACGTCGCCACAGCCGACAAACTGAAGCCGGATTGAGCTGGCAGCTTCGGTGACCCCGCACTGACTGGACCGGAAATGGCTGGGAATGACCAGTGACGCCTTCGGCGAGCCAGGCTGCACTGGCATTCAGTCCGAGCGACACCTCCACCGCTTGAAGACATGGAAGAGCCGAGCAGCGTCTGCGACAACCGGCGGCGGGCCACGAGGTTCGAGCCTCTTCCATGTTCCTGGCGCAAGGAGGCTCAGGCGCGGTGCCTTGGGACAAGATCGCCCGCGGGAACTTTGAGATGGCCACCATTCGCATCTTGGCTTTTCGGCTGAAGTGGCGGCTTGCGCACCCATTGCCTGGGCCCGCCGGCGAACCCTCGCAAACCTAGTGGGCAGACGGGGGGCCACGCCATACCTGGCCGCAGTTGTCGGATCATGACTGGCAAACAAAGACGGTGACGGCGAAAGGCGATGACACCATAGACAAACCCATGTTCCTCTCTGCTTGCTTTGCCGCTCTTCCCCCCCACGCCTAGCCGCGCCAGGTGACGCTCTCTGCAGAGTTTTCACACACTCTTTGTTGCACTCTACCCGATTTCTAATCGTTGGTTGATGTCCCCTGGACAAGGTCTTGAAGCGCATGAGCAACCAATATGGGCGTTTGAAATCAGTCATGTTCGTTCGGACCCGCAGATAAGCTCTAGGTTCCAGTACCCCCGATCTCACCCCGCATCCGCTGTGCCCGAAGTACCAAGACCAGCTTAACACCAATCCTGTTCTAGCGCCTTCCGGCAGGCTCCACACGATTGGCTGTGATTCATTGCACCTGCGCCCACCACTGCGCCCCGCCACCTGGGCCTGGACGGCCAGATGCCTGCCTTGCCTCCTGCCTTGCACTTGCCTTACTCCTCGCCTTGCCTCGCTTCTACTTAAACCTCTCTTCCCCTCGCATCAACCTCACATTCTCCCTCCTTCATCATACCCACATCCCACCAGCTTTCTATTCTGAAACGAAACCCGCTTCCACCATCAAGCAACACATTCATATCATTTTCGATCAGACCAAGTAACCGACATCATGCAGATCTTCGTCAAGACCCGTGAGTTGTCCCCAGCTCCCCACCGCTTCCCCGATCGAACTCATCACTAACCATCATCAACAGTGACGGGAAAGACCATCACCCTCGAGGTCGAATCCTCCGATACCATCGACAACGTTAAGTCGAAGATTCAGGATAAGGAGGGCATTCCCCCGGACCAGCAGCGTCTTATCTTCGCTGGTAAGCAGCTTGAGGACGGCCGAACTCTCTCCGACTACAACATTCAGAAGGAGTCCACCCTCCACTTGGTCCTTCGTCTTCGTGGTGGTATGCAGATTTTCGTCAAGACCCTGACCGGCAAGACTATCACCCTCGAGGTGGAGTCTTCCGACACCATTGACAATGTGAAGTCGAAGATCCAGGACAAGGAGGGTATTCCTCCGGATCAGCAGCGACTCATTTTCGCCGGAAAGCAGCTCGAAGATGGCCGAACCCTCTCTGACTACAACATTCAGAAGGAATCTACTCTGCATCTCGTTCTCCGACTCCGTGGTGGTATGCAAATCTTTGTCAAGACTCTGACTGGAAAGACGATTACTCTCGAAGTCGAGTCATCTGACACTATCGACAACGTCAAGTCGAAGATTCAGGACAAGGAGGGTATCCCCCCGGACCAGCAGCGATTGATCTTCGCTGGTAAGCAGCTGGAAGATGGTCGCACTTTGAGCGACTACAACATCCAGAAGGAATCAACCCTCCACCTTGTCCTCCGTCTCCGTGGCGGTCAGTAAACGATGTTATAGATGACGATGGTTCATGATTCTGGCATGACTAGCTGAATGGCGTTTTCGGTTTATTTGGGAATCGCCAGGCAAACACCTTTGTCTGGCATGATGGATATATCCATGTAGTACACTAGTTTTAGCGCACTCGAACAAACAGCGATGTGATGCTCAATACAGACTCTATTACGGTCTCAACAAGAACTGTCCTTCTTACCTTGCCGCAAGCGAAATGTGATTCATGACAGGTGGAGACGACGGTGGATAAGAGAGGGGCTGGTGGCGCTATCCTGCCTCATGACTTCCAGGGCCAGGGCGGTGGGGCCGGAACCTTCCCGCACGTAAAGGATGTACTTTAGGAGAGGGCAAATTCTGAATAAACTCCGCCAGCTCATTTGAGCCTTCTTGTTCTTTGTCGGAGACGATGAACCTGTACGGCCTCCTGCTGCTGCTACTACCTTGTTGCACCTATATGTTCTTGCCGCCTTAGTAAGGTCTTTTGGCATTATTTATACCATCCCACCCCCGCGAACGAACCTTTTTTCATTGCGACAAATACATATCTGGCGGCATTACTTGCGACGACAACAACCTAGTCACTATCTACTAATCAGTATCGGTTGATCTGCAGGCTAGGGCTTCTGGCTATGCCGTCTTACTTTTACCACCTCAAATTCGAGTTGTATCCGACCAAGACCCCGGCTGCAGACGTGCCAGCCACAACAGCTGACTGCAACGTCTGGCTGCCGCCGTCCGATGCCAGCGTCTTCGACGAGTTTCCCCTCCACCCGCGGTCCGATAGGCAGACACTACACCGGATCCCAACGAGCACATCGGAGCCGCATCACAGTCATTCTACGTCAACGCGACCAAGCATCCACAGCTCTTCGTCCTCCACTCCGAGTGTAATAGACTGCGGGGCAGTCCCGCGCCCATCCTCATCGGAAACTGAGCGCAAGATCGAAATAGTATCAGAACGACAGTGGCTCCAGAGAACAAACAGCTCGCCGCCTCCATCATCTACTGCGGCGATACAGCCGAAGACGGCGGCGCAGGACTGGCGATTTGGGCGGGTGAGCCTCGAGACCCTCGATTTGAGTACTGGCAACCGAATGTCAAGTGAGACAAACAGGTCGGGCCCCTCAGCGGCGCCGACGCTTGGGCCGACGTTTGGGGGTGCTGGGACAGCGACAAAAGCAAGGTATCTCCCCCTTGAGACGAAGAACACAGAGCTAGGATGGGGCATTGTGCATTTTTACAGAGACGGCGAGGAAACTCCAAGTTTGGGTGTGGTCGAGCAGGAGGAAGACGGGGAGGAAAAGCCAAGCGATGATAGTTGCACGACTCTATGCATTCCAGCAGTTCCTACGTACATGTCCCCAGGCGACTTTTTGGGATTCGTAGGTGAGAAATGGAGGGACGATATCAGCCACTGTCGAATGGTTATGACCTCCAAAATGAACAGATACCTCGTTTTGCTCAAATTCCGTGAGGGCCGCAGAGCGAAGCAGTGGCGCCGAGAATTCGATGGCAAGGTATTCAATGCGATGGAGGTGAGTCTTTCCAGCCCATCAACTATTATTATCACCACATGCTAACCAAGCCCAGCCACAAATTTGTCATGTCGTTTTTGTCAAAACCATAACATTTGAGACGCCAACAAGAAGGAGACCCAGCCAAACCCTTGCTGGTTTATCATCTTCGAGCGGCATGTCGAGCAGCCTTCGACCATTCCCTCCACCAACACCCAATCTCGTTGAGTTACCAACTTGCCCTGTCTGTCTGGAAAGGATGGATGAAACGAACGGTCTCATGACAATTCCATGTTCTCATGTTTTTCACTGCAACTGCCTTCAGAATTGGAAAGGAGCTGGGTGTCCAGTCTGTCGTTTTACGAATACTTCACCTGGGGCGAATGCTGATCCCTCAAACCCATATACACAACCATTCGGTTCGCACGTGTCCAACTTGTGCACCGTCTGCGACTGTGCTGATGATTTATGGATCTGTCTCATTTGTGGTTACGTGGGATGCGGGCGGTATAAGAGAGGTCACGCAAAGGATCACTGGAAGGAAACAGCACACAGCTTTTCCCTCGAGCTCGAAACACAACATGTGTGGGATTACGCCGGAGATATGTGGGTTCATCGACTCATCCGCGATAAAGGCGATGGCAAAGTTGTAGAGCTCCCTGGAAGAAGTGGGCAGAATGGGCATCACGAAGATGAGGACGTAGTACCTCGGGCAAAGCTTGAAAGCATTGGGTTGGAGTATACACATCTAATCACAAGCCAACTCGAATCTCAGCGGGCTTATTACGAGGAAATGCTAAGCAAAGCTGTGGACAAGGCATCCAAAGCCTCAGCTGCGGCCGAGGGCGCAGCAGGACAAGCATCAGCCGCTCTTGAAAAGATGAATCTGCTCGAAGAAAAGTACAGCACACTTAGTAAAGAAACAATACCACAGCTGGAAAAGGAGTTGTCGCGAGAACGCAATAAAGCATCGAAAAGCGAAAATCTTGCACGCAACTTGAGCAAGTCTCTCCAAGAAGAAAAACGACTTAATGAAGGACTTATGAAACGAATCGAACATCTCAACACAGACCATGAGGTGATGATGAAACAATTCGAGGAACTCCGTGCAGAAAATGCCGAGCTCAAAGAAATGAACCGGGATCTAAGCATGTTCATTTCAGGACAGGAGAAGTTGAAGGAGCTGGAAAATGAGGGCAAGATCGAGGAGGGGGAAATCGAGGGAGGAACTGCAAGTGTGCCGGAGAAGAAGAACCGCCGACGAGGCAAGAAGTGAAGAGTGTGGTTACCATTGGATTAGGATGTGAAGCGGATAGCGAATGACATGGATACTATTCGTATCGTATTAATTGAGGCAGAGTCTTGGCGCGCCACGCTTAAGTTTACGGTGTCTTATCGGGAATCATTGTGCATGTCTGGCTGTCAATGGGCTCAAGCTATTGGGCGCTCGAGTGCTGTAGTCCACCATAGACGGCGAATGGCGTTGATGACGTCAGAGAGTTCAGAGGAGGGGAAGCTTATCCAACGGCCTCGCATCAGAAAAAACTACGGCACCAAGTTTCGGGAATGCTCCTCGGACAGCTTCCACTCAACCTAGGATATAGGCTACGTACGCGGACCACAGGATACGCAATGGGTCCGTATTTCCCTCAGAGCGTTCCGCTCGTCCAGGGCATCGCAGCGCAACTCAACCAAAAAATTTGGGAGGCGAGCTTGCTTGGTGCATGCGTGCATTTGTTGGGGAAGCGACAGTACATCGGGTGCCACCGTGCCACAATCGGGGGAGCTAGAGGAGACGACTAGCGGTGGTGGCTAATGATAGGCAGGTAGGCTGCCAGCCAGCAATCCGGTCAAACTTGTTTCCCCAAATTGAGGCCAAGCGCAGCCTGGCAAGTCGCGTGCAGGTCAAGCGCAGCGCCTAGCATGCTCGCGGGTGCAGAGCGCAGAGCGCAGGGCAGGAAGGCAGGAAGGGTGAAGAAAAGAGAGACATGCAATGCGGCCGCGGGTTGCATGTGACGAATGAGCGAGCTGTGTTGAGCGTAGGAACTGGTGTTACATTTGGGGATGCGTGCAGCATGTGGGTGGGAGCATGACCATGTGATTGGTGAGCTGCAAAGATGTGAGTCTTAGAAAAGACGCGAGGGTTGGGGAAGGATGATGAAACATTCCTCACCAAACAGAGAACGGATATTATTATCATCTGGACCGGATTTTTTTTTTGAAACCGCCGAGCTGCGTCGCAAAGCCACGGGAACATGTAAATGTCATCAAGGTTTGATATTGCGCAACCTAAGCAAGTGAGTAATTACACAGGCTCATCTCGCCACTGCTTGGCAACATCACATGCTTGTGTCTCCACGTGTTAGAGAGAAGAAGAAAAAAAATTAAACAACGAGGCAACTAAACTCCATTTCCGAGCCCAGAACCCTTGGCAGGCCGCTGTTGACAGGCCCCCCAAAAATGGATCCAGCTCCTGTTTCCGTCTTCGATCTCCGGCGGCGTGGGGTGATGGTTCGTAAAGCCGAAGCGAGAAACAGGAGCTGCTCCCGGAGGTACCTGGAAAGCCCCGGCTCCAACGGGATCCCCTCATCATCACCTTACATTCTTGGATGGGCGCCAAATTGAAAAGGGAGGAGGCAAGAATTTTTCTTATCTGTAAATGTCAATCTCGAGTCGGGGCCGACTGTTGCGAATGCTTGGCGGCGAGGGGCTTGTGTTATTATTGTTGTTATTACATAGTTGTCCCAATCTGACTTGGATTCAAAATTCAAACCGGGGTACAAGTACAAAGCGACATCTGGCAGCAAACAGGGCGCCAGCTGGGCGTAGGTACTTAGGTAGGTAGGTAAGCAAGCAAGCAAGCAATCAGCGGCAACCTATAACACGCCCACCACCAGTAAGCCGCAAACCCAGCATCGGGATTCAGGATTAGAATCAGGACAGGATGCCACATGTAGCTGTCTCTGTCCCTGTATCTGTCTCTTGATTCACGCATCATCGACCGGGTCCTCTGTTTTCGCATTGTGTTACAGCCGTCCCCTCCCCCTTGGCTTGGACGAAAATCACCCCCTCCTCATCCGGGTTGAGCTTTGCAGCCGTTGGCAGGCCCTAGTCCCACGCTCGGTGCCCGGTGCCCACCCAGGGAATCCCAGCCAGCCCCAGCTCTGAGCTTTCTCCTCCCCCAAAAACTCATCGTCCGTCACACCTTGGACTTGGACTTGGATTGCTCTCGCTCCTCCATCGTTATCGCCGCCAGTCCTGCGCGCGCGTAGCCAAGTCTCGTCGAGGTCGCCTTTGCCCGCCCAAGCCTGCGCTCCGAGGGCCGCATTTTTATATTCTTATCCCAAGCGTCAATCCCCCGCCCGCCACCATGGCCTCGCAGGCCGACAAGAGGGACGCCGCGGCGCAGGCCTCGACGTCCCAGGCAGTCACCAAGCGCCCTGCCCCGCAGAAGGAGCTCTATCCCATGGTCAACTGGAAGTACGATCTGTTTCTCTATACCGTCGGGAACGTTGTCGACATGTTCTTCCGCGAGGTTGTGCCCCGTGGCGCTTGGCGCGTTCCTCAATCTGGCCCGGTGCTGTTCGTCGCCGCCCCTCATGCTAATCAGGTCAGTCCACCAAAATTGTCTTTCTCCTCAGCACCAGCTTTCACCCGTCAATTTCGAGAGAAAATGGTTCCAAAACTCTACAAAAAACATTCACTAACATTGTTTTGCAGTTCGTCGATGCCCTGATCCTCCAGCGAACCCTCCGCAATGAAGCAAACCGCCGAGTGTCCCTCCTCATCGCCCAGAAATCAGTTCACGGCTTCATCGGCTGGGGCTCTCGCCAGGTCGGATCCGTGCCCGTCGGTCGCGCTCAAGACTCTGCCAAGCCCGCCAAGGGTTTCGTTTACCTCCCCGACCCCATCAACGACCCGACTCTTGTCCGTGGTATTGGCACCAGGTTTGGTGAAGGCGAGGGCGAGGTCCAGGGCATGCTCTTCCTCCCTCCCGGCAAGAAGACCACCGGCGCAAGCGTTGATATCGCACAAATTCTCGGTCCGGAGGAGCTTCGCATCAAACGTCCCTTCAAGGGAAAGCTGGCTCTGCAGCAGCTGACTGGCCGCGACGACATTGACGACAACGGCAGCTTCACAAACAAGGAGCTCAAGGGTCCTGCGCCTGGCTACCAGGGTACCAAGTTCAAGCTGGCACCCCACATTGACCAGACCAAGGTCTATGAAGCAGTCTTCAACCGCCTACTCAACAACGGTTGTATCGGCATCTTCCCCGAGGGTGGTAGCCATGACCGCACTGAACTACTGCCTCTCAAGGCCGGTGTCGCAATCATGGCGCTGGGAACTTTGGCTGAGGACCCAGACTGTGGGCTCAAGATTGTGCCTGTAGGCATGAACTATTTCCACGCTCACAAGTTCCGCTCGCGTGCCGTCGTCGAGTTTGGCGCTCCCTTTGAAATCCCCCGCCATCTTGTTGAGCTGTACCGCAATAACCAGCGTCGCGAGGCCATTGGCCAAGTCCTCGACACTGTCTATCAAGCGCTCAACTCCGTTACCGTCTCAGCTCCTGATTATGATACCCTCATGATGATCCAGGCCGCGCGCCGCCTCTACAACCCCACTGGCAAGAAGCTACCCCTCCCTGTTGTGGTGGAGCTTAACCGAAGATTGGCAATGGGTTATGAGCGGTACAAGGATGATGAGCGCGTGTCATCGCTCTCCAAGACAGTAAAGGAGTACAACTCTCGATTGCGTTACCTTAACCTTAAGGACCATCAGGTCCAATATGCCCGCATGTCTCTTCTCAAGGTCATCTTCCTCTTCATCTTCCGATCCATCAAGCTCATCATTCTCTTTTTCGGCACCGTGCCCGGTCTGCTCCTGTTCTCGCCTGTATTTGTTGCCACCAAGCTCATCAGTCGACAAAAAGCCAAGACTGCGCTGGCGGGCTCAACTGTCAAGATTCGAGGTCGCGATGTCATGGCCACCTGGAAGATTCTGATTGCTATGGGCCTTGCGCCCATGCTGTATCATTTCTACACAGTTCTGTTCGTTCTTAAGGTGTGGCACGATCGGCTCTGGGGTTATTGCCCTGAATGGATTCCTCTCTGGGCAATTTATTTCATGGTCTGGCCTCTCATGGTCGGCATCACCTTTACGGCGCTGCGATTCGGTGAAGTGGGCATGGACATTCTCAAATCGCTACGACCTCTGGTGTTGTGCTTGCAGCCATCTTCGGGCTACAACATTCACCAATTGCGAGTCATGCGAGGAGAGTTGAGCGCTCAACTGACGGAACTGATCAACACACTCGGGCCCGAGATGTTTGATGACTTTGACAAGGCTCGACTTGTGCCCGACTTCTTCAAGACTGAGGGTCATCCCACCTCGCCTGAAGCTCGCCGACGTCGCGATAGCGACCAATCGAGCACTGGATTTGATCCAGAGACACCACCGCCGTTGTCTCGACGAAGCACCATGCAATCTAGCCGTGCTCTGCCTCGCAACGACTCATTTAGCAACATTGGAAGAATTGGCATCTTCTCAACGCGACCACCATCCCGTGCGCGCAGTCGATCGCGCTCCAGCAGCATCGGCGGTGCCTTTGGATCGGGAGGATTCCCCGTCAGTGGGTTCACAACTTTGGACTCTGCAGGTGGCTTTGACGAGGCTTCACGCAAGATTAGGGAAGCTATGAAGGTACGCAGACGTAAGACTGATGGAGAAGGAGACGATGATCGCAGTGACGATAGTGAGGAGGAGGAATATGACGAGGCAAGGAAGAAGAATGCTTAAAGCCGGTGGCTAAGGCGGGGATGAGTGCGACCACGATTGGCGCCATTACGCAACGAGATAAAAATAGCGTGTATGCATTTTGTATTATTGATCCAGTGATTGATACCTTATATAGCGGGATATATAGCTAGGTCTCCTAGCGTAACTCTTTTGTGTTCACTCAAGCTCAAGGGGTTGAATCCTCAATTTGTGATGTGATGTGCCACTTTGTGTCGCCTTTGCAACGCGGGATTATCCCGTCTTCGAATATTCATAATCAAACTAGTCAATTGGTATTATCACTAAACTTATATCACAATCACAGACAATGCTTGGCAAGCAGTCATCTCAATCGACGTATAATCGTTATTAGAGAACAAAAAGGAGGGGGTTAGGGGCCAAACATTGTCATCAATGCACTAAATGAGGCTCTGCAAGAGGTTTGAAGATTGAGGGTTCAAGTAGGGCCTCTAGGAATCCGCATTTGGCATTCGTACCATCCTTGTCTCCCTCTGTAGCAAGGCCTCCAGCCAGACATGGGATTACCACGCCATCACTCGAAGCAAAAAAAGAGAGGCTCACAATAGCTAGAAACAGCAAAAGGAAAGGTCACAGTGGGGATCGAACCCACAATCTCCTGATTCGTAGTCAGACGCCTTGCCATTGGGCCATGCGACCAGCTGATCTTATTGGTTGATGTGGGATGTCCAAATTTTCCATTGTGAGGCTATCACGACAGGCCCCACTGGTGTGGTGCCCGGCAATAAGTCCGTCATAGGTGGGGCTGTCATGGACGAGGGGTGACAGGAGGTCTCGGAACAGAAAAAAAGGCAAATCTAATTGACAGCGCAAGTCAAAAAAGAAACGGCGTACATGATTTGCATATATTTATGGTTGATTTCAAGTTTTATCAGATTTCGTAAAAGAAGAAAAAGGTTGAGGTCGTGTTGGCCGGCCCGAAGCGTTGTCCGTGAGCGAGAAGTAACAACTCCGAGCGACGTGCAGAGCAGTTGTGTATACCACACTGCAGATCCCTTATTCCGCGTATCAATCTCAGCTTATTCTTTTCTCTTTTTCTCTTTTTCTACGGCAAGCCCCCACTGGCAGTGCAACGTGTTTGGTCTGTTAGGAGGATGTCCTAAGCCCGAGACCGAAGCCGACGTGTAAGGCTACCCAATGGAATAGGCAGCAATGGAATATTTACAAGCGCTTCGTCATACGTACCAACGCAGGATGCGTAATGAGGCCGGTGCTTATTAGCTCTAAGGGGCAGTGAGAGCGGGGAGTAGGATTAAAGTGGACTAAGCGGCCTGAAAAGACAGACAGGAAAAGGCCCAGTGCAGCAGGACAGTTGCATCATGACAACCCAGAGCCGTGGACACAGAGTGCTCCACCAAATTACGGGGGAGGGGTCGGCACCTGGGAGTCGTCAGCCGGACAATGGCACGATGTGATTGGTCGGGCGGCCCCGATCTGATAAAGTTTCATGGGTGACCGACGTAATGGGGCGCGCGCGCGTTGGCCGTTTTTTTCGGTCTCGGAGATAGGCGGCCTCGATGAATTGCCATGCATCAAAAAACAGCGGCCAAGGGGACGCGGACATTGTGAGGCTTCTCGGCTTATTGCTGGCGACGGGATATTTATTTTATTATTTAGCACTGCCTGGAGCGCACGCGCGCCCCCCTTTCCCCCTGCGTCATGACGACTTGCGAATAAATAATATTTTATATAATAACTTTTGCGCACGACGACGTCGTCTTGACAGTTCCCCTCCCACCACCACCCCAGCTTTTTTTTTTTTTCTCGTTTAGGTTTTCCTGCCGCGCCTTTATCAATCAGCACTCGTTGCTTCTGTCGTGCTTCTTCCCGCATCGTCGAGCCAATCAACTCGCCCCCACTTGCCGAATACCGCCGACGCATTCCCACTCTGCTCGCGCTCTCTGCTTGGCAAACGGCGAACCACAGTGAACCAGCAGGGGACAGCGTCTTGGTATTATCCCACCGGCCGCAGTTCCTGGGCACCGGCGGTCGAGCAAGTGGATTAGCTCTCGGAGCCCCCTTCGGAGTCCCGATCTGCCCCAAAGTTGTGTGGTACCCCCCCAGAACAAGCCCAAAGCAGCTTATAATATATACTCCACCCCCCACCGGGAACCCACGATGGCGACTTCTTCTCCTAATTCGCTCCCGCGCATGCCCGTGAAGCAGAAAATGGCCCTCTCGCTGAAATCTTTCGCCACGTCGCTGCTCGGCGGCGGCAGCAAGGGCCCCGAGCCGCCCTCCGTCACCCAGCTGTTCCCCAAGACGGACCCCGCTGTCGACGGTGACGACTGCCTCCACGATTGCGACGGCTGCACAGTGCGCTACCCGCGCAACTTCAAAGTCGAGACCGATGATGTTCTGTACGGCCAGATCAAGGCCTGGAGCACACATCTGATCGTCGGTACGAACAAGGCCGATTGGGTGAGAGATGTGACGGACGAAAAGGGCAGTGTCATGGCTGCCGTCGATAAGGCGCCCAAGCCCACCAACGGAGTAAGTCCTTCACCACCACACTACTTTCATAATAAGAAAGAAAAGGAAAAGGGAAAGGAAAAAGAAAAACAATTTTACTGACCAAATATTCTCAGGACCTCAAGCTTTCTGCCTCCAACATGCCCACTCCCAACAACACCTGCGACTACTCCGAACCCGCGACCGTCCTCCTCCTCCCGGCCTTTACCCTCATCCACAACGTCCACCCGCTCAACGCCGCACAGCTCGTCACCGAGATCATTTCCAAAGCTCCTACCAGCACTTCTCCCTTGACACCTTTCTCCATTCCTACCTCGCTGCCGTCTCCTGATCCTGACAATGTGCCCGCATTGTTAACTGCTGACTGCCCTCACCGAGCCGTCATTCTCATGTGCAGTCACAAGACCCGAGACGCCCGCTGCGGCCAGAGCGCACCTCTTCTGCGCAAGGAGTTTGAGCGTCACCTGCGACCGCTGGGCCTCTACCGAGATTTGGATGATGAGCGACCCGGTGGTGTGGGCATCTACTACATCAACCACGTAGGTGGACACAAGTACTCGGCAAACGTCATTGTTTACCGACGACCCAATGCATTTGGTCTCGACGAAGAGGCATCCAAGCAGACAAATGGCGAGGCAAAGACTTCCAACGGAACCAATGGATCCAACGGAACTAATGGATCCAATGGAACAAACGGCACCAATGGGGCTGAGAGCGGAGAGGAAACCGAGAAGAAGGAGGAAGAGGGAAGTGTCGGTGCCTCTCAGTGCATCTGGCTTGCGCGCGTGAGGCCCGAGGACTGCGAAAACCTCATCAGGTACACGGTGATGCGCGGCAAGGTTGTCAAGCCTGAGAGTCAGCTAAGAGGAGGATTTGACAGAGGCCGTGGCCTCATGAGCTGGTAATTATGCCAGCACCAACACCAACAACAAAAATCATTTTGCCATTCACGCAAGTTTACACTATATAGGGTGGACTGAGATCCACGGGATGAGCGAGTAATCATGATACCTCGGCTGGCTAGATGAGAAAGGAAAAGCATGCGCCAGGGCTCTGGCATTGATAGACTTTGGATAGAGAGAGAGCATCAAAGTAGCTTGCATACAAGACACGATCAACCCTCATGGGTACAGAAGCGTTCGTGGATATTCAAAGCATATTGGATAATTGACTTGTTGAAATCTCATTGTGTTTGCCTTGTTAGTGAGCTAGTCGTTGGAATTAAAGTGCGGTGTGAGGTGATGTTGCCTGTCGATCACGCTCTCGAAAGAAGGAAAGAAGAGAGAAGAGGAAAAACCAAGAAGAAGAAAAAGAATAAAAAGAAGGACTGGAACAATGTTGGATGATCGGCGACGCACATGTTACAGTTTCCCGACTTGATCGGTTTCGATTCATCGCCTGCCAAACCCAGAGCTGTGCACTGATTGGCCTAGGACAAAAGTGGCAACACCAAATGCTTGATTTCTTGAATTGGAAAACATGCCACGCAATTTTCAAAGCTGTAACGTCTCGCGTAAGATGCAAAGTGAAACAGGATCTGCATTCATTCGCCGCTCGCGTTGTTACTTTCTTTTTTTCTATTTTTTTCCCCCTCACTGTTGGGAGATGACCTCCAAATAGACTTATTTTTTAGCTTGGCTTGGCTTGTTTGGTCAGCTCGCCCGAGGGGAGGAGGGGCGCACCACCAACCAGGTCGGGGAGTGACATGCTCCCCCGTCGCTGCACTATACTTGATTCCCGGGAGACTTTATCTAAGGTGCATGCGGATGGTTCCAATAAGAAAAGCGCGGCCAATCAGATTTCTTCGCCCTCTTCTCAGCTGCCTTCCTATACATAGGCTCCGCTTCCTAGTTCAGACATGGACGCAAGCCAATAAAGCTCGCCAGTTGAGCAATTGCCATTGCGATTCAGACAGTCCAAGCTTCTTTTTCTTTTCTCCAGTGTCCAGGGCAGGGCCTCCGGGTCATTCAGATCCGGGCATCTCTGTTACTGCGAGCTGGGCGGTTCATGCAGCGGGTGCCACGGCTGTGGCCCGCGGGAGCGATTCGCGACGATTGCTTGCGACGCAGCGTTTCGCCAAGAGTAGGGGGTTAGTCGCTAGCTATGGAACTATTTCGAGAGCCCTTGGGGTAGCATTCGCTTTGAGCCGAAGGATTCGATCCCCACCACTGGAACAAAAAGTGTAGTAAAAGGTTCAGGGTCCTGGTATATATAGACGTCTGGTCAGACCTGTAAGAGTTTGCCAGTTAATCATTCCTCACTCCTTTCGGTTCGGTTTCGTTATTATTCTGCAAGTCGTTTTTCTTTCCGTCTTGTGCTTTTCCATCAAAGCTGTGCTCACTCCTCCGTTAAGATTGTCTAGCTTGGTCACAGCTCATCGTTTTGTCGAATCTCCAGCATTTCCTTGCAGCTTTCTCTCACACACTCCGTCACGATGAAGACCATCACAGTTCTCGCTTTATTCTTTTTTTACTTTGCGTCTTTGATTTCGTCTTTGCCTGCTCCACGCAATGGTCAATATACCACGAATCCTGCACAAGGACAATCATGACTAACACCGACGTACAGTTGTCTCCATCGCTCCCCTCGACATCCACACAACCAGTGCAAAGCGCCAGACCGACAATAATATCCCTGAAGGTGCTCCCAGGCCAATCTTTGTACCCGTCAATGGCGTAAGTATATCCTACCCCTCGACGAGCCCCCACTAACAAAGTTCAAGACAAATGTTCGAATGATCCGAACTAGTCTATCTCCACGCCTGCCGTTTACACCGCGCCGAAGGGTCGACGAGAACTAAATAACAGCTTTCGCATTCCTTCCCAGGTTCATCTTCGACATGCCCACGGGCTCATTCCTGAGTGCTGGATCAATAAATGCATTCGGTGGTGTAAGACCTACTTGTAACCAACCACGGGCAATGAGCCCATCGGCTTAGGAAGTGTATTGTTTTTTTGTATTGTGTTTGTTTTCTTTTGTTACTCTGGAACTAGAAATGGGTCAATTCAGAATACGACATAGATTGAGACGATTGCGATAATACACTCGTTTAGCATTTGAAACTTGGAGTGGTACGTAGACCGCTGCGTTGCACGTCTGAATGATGTCGCAGTGCCATTAAGGCAAATCCAGGTGACAATTAAACAACCTTTAATTGGCTAAAAATAGACTAAAAGCTGGTCGTGTGTGTGGGTGGCATCACTGATCGAAACTCGGGCTGATCAACATGTTTCATGACTCATTTCAACGTTTTGAACAGCATTTAGGCAGCCACCTTTATACAGCAGTAATGCATGAAAAATCCATGAATATTTATCAAATTAGGTCTTATCAGACTTGAAGGAATACCCAAAATGTGATAATACGCACAAATAAGCAAGGAGCATGATTGGAGACATTTCTAATGGACATCTTGTTAAAGTATAGGGTAGGTCAATTACGAAAGTGACAACAACACAACCCAGACCAAGCGTTTTGTCTTTATCCAAAGAGGAAATGAGCGGGATCTACGACTATTCTATGATATGTAACAATTTGGTGTTTTGGTAATTCGTGTGTATTGAGTTGATTGCTTTATGGTCGGGGAAATGATGACCAAGTAGAATTATATCTACCACCTTTGCAGTTCTAGAAGTCCTTGAAGAAATCCTGGTTTAACTAGCTAATTTTCTTTCCCTAGCTAGGCCATGACTAATTCGTGTGGTTTATTTATTTTTTTTATTTTTTTATTTTTTGCTGCACAGGGCGGTGCCGCATCAACACATTTTGCTACCACCAGCTGAGAGATACTCGAGAGAGAAGATGCCAAGTCTATCTAAACCTTGATTGAGCTAATTGTTTTCAAGATTGCCCTAAGTACAACCCATCGGAAATGCCAAGCTTTAAAAGGCACTAGCTCTATGCGAAACATGATGGACGTTGAGACTGTATTTAGTGGCTTGCCTTGGATCTGATAATAGAAGGCTGCGATGTATGTCTTGAGATATTCATCTTTTCAAAGACGCCGTCTATGGCATCATCCCAAAACTTGGTAGCGCGAATATCTTCAAAGTCCCTCTTTTCCAGAGCGTCCAGCTCGGATGCCGTCCACGAGTCCTGCACCCGGATAAAGGCAGTCTCGTTGGTGGCGCGAATTAGATCACGAATGCCAGCAGAGACCAACCTTTTGTAATGCTCAATCATGCTGCGGCAGGCTCGAATTTGGTTCTCGAGGCGGCTTCGCTCTTTAGCCAGTTCCTGGACGTGCTTCATGAGAGCCGCGTGCCCTTCTAAAAGCTGCTGTCGACCACTCGACTGGAGAATGACGAGGTCTCCGAGAGGGTAAATGTAACGGAGGTTCCACTCCAGCTGGTCAATCTTACCTACAACATCGACAACCTCTCTCTTCAAGTCCTCGTGTACTTGACGATAAGTAGAGAGGTCCTGCTCTGCACCAATTATGATTTTGGTGCATCGCTCTCGGTACTGGGGGGTGGACTTGTCTAGATATGGATACCTGGGTAGCTGGATTGAGCCATCTTGAGGTACGAGAAACCCATATGGGTATTCGTGACTCTTAGAATTATTTTGGGTGTCACTAGGCTGACTAGTAGGAGCCATGGTGAAGTGTGGTGTGCAAAATATGAGCGTGGATTTATTCGAGGTATAGAGAGGTGATTGGCAGTGTGATTTTAGCGAGGCTACGCAAATAACATTTGACTGAGGGAACTGAGTAGCACTATATACCCACTCCGGATCTGACTAGGAGCTTTTTGATGATTATACTAGTACTCTGATTTGATGTTAAAAATCATTACAGAACAATTCAATTCCTTTCTGTTTTGTGATTGAGAATGCGGAGTTGACTGTGACGAAACATTGGAGCTTGGAAACCGAAGCGAATCAAGGAATCAGGAGCGGTGACGAATGACGACGCAGTGCTATGAATGCGGGGACATTATTGATTACTCCAGACCTTGGTTTCTTTAATACTACCATGTAATTAATCGAATCCTGCTTCACTTGGTCACTGCATTTATATGAAGCGGGTCAGGAAGCATTGAACTTTTAGGCGACTAGACCTTTTTTATTTGCAATTTCACGGTCCCGCCCTCCTCTCCTCTTCGCCTTTATTTTAGTGTGAATTTATCCGAATGATTAAAATGTCGCGATTGGTTACGCTTAAGTGTCTATTTCTGGATTAAATACCCCCCTCATTTCTATGAGTGTCAACAACGAAAACAATTTTTCTTTTTTACTTGCCCCCCTAAAATTAGTTTATGAAGCAGCCTAGGGATATCGAGATGGGTAACTGAGATCCGAACATTTGATCTATAAATAGGAGCAGTGTCATGGTTGTAATTTAATATTTAGTTCCCGATGTATGTAATTCGCTGATACAAGGTTCCCTGCAGCACGCGAGTGACATGTTACATTGACTCGCTCACCGTGAACGGCAAACCCTCGGACTCGAAGCAGAATCGAATTCGCCTACAACCAGTGTTACTCAGGAGTGTTTTGCGATGACTCAGGCAGGCACCCACAGTTGACAAGTGCGACATCGCCTTCATCAATAGTAACTACAGAGGCATATATTTACACCGAAACTGGTTTGTGGATATTGTTGGCACTTTTTAAGCAAGTTTGAGCTCATTTGATAATACTGAGTTGAATTTGTACATTCTCCATTTTGCCAATTTATATACTATGCAACACAGCAAAGTGGTGATTGCCTTTGGCACAGCTGACAACTTGGTATGGAGAGCAAAAGATGTCCCAAGCAAGGAATGTCAGCATGCTGTAGGCAATGGTGCTTTGCTGCGCTATTTAGATATCTTCTTGCAATCCACAATATTTATTCTGTCCATCTTGACGCTTATCGTTTTGTCGTCGATCCATGTCCCATGTAAATCCGTATTCTTTCTTTGTCCCGTGAAAAAAACGCCTGGTGCCCCATCATATGCCATGAAAATAAGTAATAACAAATCGTAAGAAAAATCGACCATCGTTCCATGATTCCATCACAATGCTGCATCCGCAACAGATTACCGCCATCAATCTGCGCCACCGTTCATCGTCTACCCGTATCATTCCGCATGGCGTGAGCAATTCAAACAAAGCAAGACGCTACGCCCAAGGAAAACCCAAAGATAATGTTTATACGTAGAATAGAAGCAAGCGAAAAAGTCAGAAAGCAGCAGCAGTTAGGCGTCGACAATCTGAGAGTCTGTGCCGCTGGAGCTGGATCCGGATTGTGCGCTCATAGATGTCTTGGCGACGTTGACCAGCTTCCAGATACCGAAGGAGACGGCTGCAAGGAGGATGAAGAGGATGATGATGATGACGGCGATAACGTCGTTCTTCTTCATGGTGGCAGTGGGGTGGTGTTGCGGCTGGAAATGGGTGTAATTGCTGTGCTAGGGTTGCGTCACAGGCTCAAGACAGCTTGTGATACGAGCTTGTCAAGGATTGGTACTCTAGAAACGCAGTCAGTATGGCAAATCGATAAATGCGAATATATCTGGGGGGGAGCTGAGGGTCAACGTACCGACAGGAGAAGCAGAAGGTGGTCAGAGAGATAAATGCTGCAGACTGGCGGGGTGACTTTGTGATAGTTGACCGAACAACCAGTGTGGCTTGCGCGCGGTGTGCGATAGTGCGTGTGTTGGTTGCGAGTGCGGTGGGATTGCAGCGTAGTCTCAATTGAGCAAACCGGGCAAGTAAAAAATGCACTTTGCTAGGAGCTGAATCTGGTTTTGAATGTCTGCACTGGAATATTCCAAGACGGGATCAGAGGATACACAGGATGCAGGGAGAAGAATGCACACGTTGGGAAGCTCCCGCGACACCTCGCAGATATAAGTGGCTGCCCCGCCACCTCTTTTCTTGGGGTCAAAATTGGCAAGGCTGGGACGACGAGTTTTGGGTGCGAGCTTTGGGTGCCCACGCGTGTTGGGACCCTGGCCCAGGCCGCTGGGACCCCGCCAGAGGCTCCGGAAACACCGCCCATCCCGGCGCCCAGCCGCTGGAAAACCGATTTTCAGCGGCCCACTGTGGGGCATCCTGCAAGGGGCCTGACGCGTCGCGTTCACTTTAGCCCATCTTCCCAGCCTCGCCGAGCGTCATCTCGCCGCCTGCCATTGGACCAAGCCCGCGCCTCATCTGCGAACACTTCAAATCCTGCCTGTCTTGCCCTGTCTCGGACTGTGACAACTGTGGGTAGCGACCCTGACTTTTGAGCATCCTGGGTACGACATTTCATCTCCTAGGGCTCAAGATCCTGCCGTTGCTGGCCAAAAACCACCATATCTCTTTATCCTTTATTTTTTTTTCTTAATGCCATTGGTCCTCATAAACTAGAGCCCTCAACTTTACTCGACCGTACTGTAGTACGTGTTTCAAACTTTTCCATATGCTTGTTCCTCTGTCAGGTATGAATATCAATCATTAATTTCCCCAAGCTACGAAAAAAAAACAACCACTCCTGAGGAAACTCGCTCTGGTATCCCGCCGACATCGCAAAGCAAGCCCAAATGCGCCCAGGTCCAGTCATTAGGTCTCCATTTCATCCGCTTGTTCTTTGGCTTCATCTCGGACAATCTTAACATGTCGTTCGTAGAATTGAAGCATCTGAGCCGTGTTAGTCAGTGGCCCGAGGTTGAATTGAAACTGTTCAATTAAACCTACCTTCTGCGGACATTTCTTATAAATGGTGCTTGTGTCATGTTTCGTCTTTTGTCCATTCTTCCAAATTAGGTATACCACGAGCCTGCCGCTGCCTTCGTCTTCGCACGCATCAATCGTCTCGATATCGTCTTCCCAGGACCCCGCAGGGGGACTCCATTTATGAGAAATCGCGGCTAGAGTGGCAGGTGGGGTGGCTTCGGCTGGATGTTGACCGTTTCGTCGGGATCGCTTTGTCGTGGCGTTGGCAGCTGTGCTGGTAGTTGCTCGGCGGCGCTTCTTGGTCTTGGATGCTTTTTCTGTCTCATCAAAGATTGCCTCTCGACCGCCTAATTTTGCATAATACTCATCGAGGACTTCTCCAGCAGATTCCCTATTAAAGACATTGATTAGCAATTGTGTCGTTGGAGAGGGAATGCTCATTTGGCGCATACTTGAGGTTCTCCTCAGGCTCCCATGTCAAGTCCTTCTTGCTCTCGTAACCCTCCCACTTCACCTGGAACTTGAGACTGCCCTGGATACGAATTAGCCAAAAAGAACCCATCCGAATTGGACAAACACCACCTACGTCTTCATCTATGATGTGCTTGTTGATTTTCTCTACAATGAATCTGGGAACGTGTAAGCGTCGAACTGTTCTGGGTGATGATAATAAGATCGTACATATCCTCATCGAGATCCTCTTCTTCATCCTCACTGCCATCGCTAACCGGTTGTTGTCCATTGAGAATGTCGTCGTCCCCGGTTGTAGAGTCGGATGCAGACTTGATTGAAGCCTTGCGAGTTTTACGGGCAGGAGTTCCGATCTCGCTGCGATCGGAGGATTCATTGTCGCTCAGAGCTGTGCAATATTTAGCTTTGGTTCCTGGAGGTTTGCGACATGGGCGGAGGCCGTGGGTGGGTGTTCGGCGCGTCCTCGCTGCACGATCGCGGCTGACTATCGTATGCGCCGAAGACACCACGACGCGACGGTGATGAAAAAATTCGCCTTACCGGGTGGCATTTTGGAGCTCGATATTTGTTCGCTATCCGTGGAGGGTCAGTTTCTCGCGCAATTGTGGAGTTGTTGGATTGTCCTCGCTGGAAAGTTGAACTGCCCGCACCTAAAATTCCTTCCCTAAACAATAGTGTTCACGCGAAACAGCTGCGGTCGGCAGTGAGCTCTCTATCAGGCTACGATTATGGGTTGAGGCTGAGGCATGTGGCTTGCGTGTGGCATAAAGTGTGGCAAACATCACGTGACAAGTGCATCTTGGGAGGAGAAAATAAAGTTGCTCTCCGAACGCTTGGGTGCAATTAGCCCAGCATTGTCCGCAACCCAAGCAGATTTTGTTGCTTGAAGCCGTGCGAGGCTACTAAGCCTGATTGATTAACCCATCCAAGAATACAGAAAAAAAAAAAAATCGATGATGCAAGTTTTTGTCACAAATGAGAATTTACCCCCTGAAATTCTGAGGAGGCTTCCAGATTGCAATGGCTCCTTGAGGTCAAAGAGCAGAAGCAAAACCTGGAACTAACCAGGCAGGGGTTGGACAAATGACGCCGAGATAGTGTCATTGTCATTGAATAACTGCCCTGGCTCTTTCTGTTCCCCTGTTGTATGTAGAATTCTGGGGATGACAGAAAGAAAAGAAAAGTCAGCTACATGACGTTCAAACAACCTAATCGCACTTAAAATGGGATAGACGCTTGTTGAGCACGGATAGGTATGCGGCATTCGTTACCCCAAACACTTGACGAGGTGTCACTCAGAAGCGGCTAGAGAATAGCGTAGACCCAGGGCATTGAAAGGCTAGGCTTTGCTGGCCTCTGTCATGCTTTGCCCCCCCAGGGCTAGTTGCCGTATCCGCGTTCCCCTACTGGGTCTCAATAGGCACCTTTGGTGGCTTTCTTCAGGGGTAGAGAGAAGGGGTCGACGCCAGCCTTGAGCCAGTCTGTTATAGCGACTCGGACCCACGTTCCGTCCGTTCCCTGGCACGGAAAGCTATTGACATCCATCTCAAAGTCGCACACGGTCAGCCAATCAAGGAGATGCAATAATACACCTCATCCACAACATGATTTTCCTGGCGAATGCGCCCCCGAACAAGAGGCCCAGAGTCATCATAAATGCGGGATTTCACAGCCGCTGCAGAATGTAATTATGAAATACGGCGACAGTTCTGCAGTGATAAAGGGGCATGCAAGCTCACCGTGTCTCGGACCAGGATGTTGCAGGTTGGCTCTTGAACGACCGCGTGGTCGGTGCCACCCATGCCCCTGGCAATGGCCAATCCTGAGAGCTTAGCGCCGCAAGACTGCCGATGCCAGCGTCCTGTGATTGCTGGCCCTACAGGGGCCGCGGCGGTCTTGTTCCCTCCCGCCCGCGGCTGGCGAGAAGCTCTTCTCTCCGTGCGTGACTGTCACCTGCGCTGTGTCTGTGGGGGGGACAGCAAACTTGTCCTGGGGTGTGGTGTGGGCTGTGGCCGATCTCTGATCTGGCAAGTGGGCGGAGACAGCTGACAGCAGTTGAATAGGAGGCCGGACTGGGCGCCGTGCAGCAGGTTGAATTAAAAAATGGCAAGCAACGACGGTGAGATAATGTCCAGAGTCTGCATCTTGCATGCAGACCTAACCGATGGCCTAGCCACGATGAGCCAATCACGCGGCCGGACGCGACTAGGACGGCATTGATGATGACAACGTCAACGTGTTTTGCTGGCACTGTTTACGTTGTGCTGATCCCATTCGACATTGGAATTAGGGCAACAGTGCTGTCCAGCAATCCTGAGTCTGCGTCTCTTGGACGTGAGGCGTCTACCGCAGTCACCAGACAATCTCCCTATCCTGCTTTCATGTCTCGTCCCGTTCCAGACGCCTCGTACTCCTGGCAGTGAGTCCCAGTCCCCGAGTCTCGGATACGTACAGTACATGCGCCTACCCGCTTCCGCTGCTGCTGGACTCGGGTCGCTGGCGTGTGTGTGTGGCGGACAGCTGTAGTCTGTATGGAGTAAAATGCCGGTCCCTCGGTCCCTTGGTCCCTCGTGCAGTGCCAACCCTGTCCACACTGCACACATTCCCCAATGGCTCGGTGCTGGGATCTTTTCGGCGAGAGTGCCATGTGTCGACATTTGGCAGTCAAACGCATCAACTCAATTGTGCCCCTAGAAGGTCACTCAACAAGAATAGAACCATTGCCAGGCCAAGAGGGCGCTAGGACGGCCTCTTAGAGCGGTCGATCAGCGCTAAGCGAGCGACAAGACGGCCACCACCTAGGGGAGGAGGGAGGGGCGGGATTCAATGGGATGGAAGGGACCGAGTCCAACGGGAAGGCCACTAGACTTCAGGGATCCGCCGGTGCTAGCGGCGCCAATCTGGGGGTCCTTGGAGGGCCGCTGGGGCTGCTGGGGGGTGCTTGGGGGGCGTCTTTTGGGGAGGCTGTTGGATCCGCCCCTGAACGGAGGCTGTTTAAAAAAAAATAATTAGTCCCAGCGATACTGCACGGCTTCCCCTTACTACCCATTTCTTCTGCCCCCCCGGCGGATATCAACTCCCATGTCGTTTTTTTGTTCTTCTCTTCTTCATCTTATGCTCTTTAGTTCCCCTTTGTCTGGCGGCTCACCTTGCCCTCATCGCCCTCACCTCCGGAGGCCTTGACCTCGACACGCTCGTTTCCTTTTCCTCGTCGCTCGCTCCCTATGATTGACGGACCTCCTGCTCCCCAACAGGAGCCCTAAGCTTGCTGCTTCCAACAAAAACCACCAGCTTCTTTTCTTCCTCCCCCTAGCTCATCAGCACTCCTTTCCCCCCTAATACGCCCTCGACCCGAGTATATTCTTCATAATGGCCGACGCCACTCCCCAATCCACCGACTCGACCACTCCCAAGGTCAGCGCCCCAAAGGACAAGAGCTGCCCCTACTGCGGACAGGCCTTCACCTCGTCCTCGCTCGGCCGCCATCTCGATTTGTACATCAAGGAAAAAAACCCTAAGCCCCCGGATGGCATTCACGATGTCGATGCTATCAAGAAGCTCCGAGGTGGCATTACTAGACGTCAGCCTCGAGGATCTCTTGGTGGCAGACGGGAGACCTCGACCCCTGCAGGTACCCCCAAGCCCTCCTCCAAGAAGGAGTTTCTTTCAGCCGACAGCGATGGACACAAGTCACCCTCCCTCATGAAAGAGGGCCAATTTTCTGTTGATTCCAATTTCAAGAGTCCTCACCAGTCCGGCTGGGAGGCGACAAGTGTAATGGACGGCATCTCCAAGAAAACCGGCTGGGATGGAGACGCCACGCCTGAGCCAATGAAACGCCCCAACATGCAACGTACCGTGAGCAAACAAGCTATGCACAAGGTTCAATTTGATGTAAAGCAAAAGTTATCTGATGCCATGGACACCGCCCGTGCAGCTGAGCTGGCTCTGCGAGAGTTGCTCAGCTCTTGGAGAGCAGCTAGGTATGTTGCATCATGTCAATGAATTCGCCTTGAGGGTTTTGCTAATTCCACATTAGACTTCAGCTCGACACCAACTCAATGCCCTTCGACTTCGATCCGCTATCCCTCGACTTTCCGGCCCTGACCCTTCAATGTCTTCAGCCACCTCCAACCCTCTTCTCATCCACACAACACCCCACCTCAACATCCTGGTCTGTCCAGTCCCCAGGCCAGCGCGAGTTCGACGCCCTGCGAACCTATTTCCAGAATGAATTTCAAGCCTGGAAGCGGAGGTGCGCCTCAGCAACCACGGCCGCGGCGGAGGAGTCAAGCTTTCTTCCAGCCAATGGGCCTTTCCGAGATCTTCGTGAAGCGGCCCGGAATGCTGAGAAGACAGCTGAAAATCTCGAGGCCCAGGTTTCTGAACATTTGCAGTCAGCTTACACTGTCTGGGAGTCGCTGCCTGATCAGCGGCGCCAGGAGCTTTGGGTCCTGGAACTAGCCCGCAGCTTTGGCCGAAAGCACAAGGAGACGGAGAAGGTGAAGCAGGAGCAACACAAGTTGAAGCAGGAAAACTCTAATTTGAAGGCTCAATTGGAGCAGCTGAACCGATCGCAGCAGCCTCGGGAGTTTAGGATCTCCCAGCCAATGACGGTACCAATAGAGCGGGAGGTTCTGAATGCCTTGCTGGAGCAAGGTGTCATGTGTGGTGGTAAGGGAATGGGCTTTGGTCTTGATGACACCCAAATTGATTTGAGCTCGATTGTTTCCAAGTCTATTGAGCGGTGGAAGAATGTAATTACAGCCTCGCGCGTTAGCTCTGGTGGCATGAGTGCTCAACGGCCACTCGACCAGTCGACACCCCCTGTTGTGAACGGCAATAACCAGCCTGCGCCTCAAATCCAAACACCCGTGCAGCCTCGAGTTTCTACGCCGCAACCAGCACAAGTTCAGGCACAGGTCCAGGCACAACAGCAACCCCAGGCACAGGTGCAGCAGCAGCAACAACAGCAACAACAACAACAGCAGCAGCAGCATCAACAGCAACAGCAACAGCAACAGCAACAGCAGCAGTCACAGCCGCAGCCTCAAGTTCAGCCTCAAGCACTTAAACGTCAATCCACAGCAAGCACACCTGGGGGATTGACTGAACAGTCTGCGGGATCAACCACAACTACGGCACCCCCTTCAATTGAAGAGATGAGTGATCAGGATGCTGATGCTGAGATGGAGGACGATGACAGTTTTGCGATAATGAATACCTCTCCGGTTAAGCCTCAGCCGCCGATGCAGCAGCAGGCTACTCTTGAGGTTCCCCGGACTCGGGCACCCATCCAACAACAGCGTGCGAATCCAGACCCTCGATTTATGATGCCCAATGGCACGGCAAGCCCTGTGGGCAGAACACCTATGGCAATGAGTCGATCTATGCCCAATATGAACATGGCGATGCAGAACACTGCAATGCATGGCGCGGATATGGGCATGGCCATGCAAGGAGTGCGAGGAGATCCAATGTATATGGAATAAGAGTGTATTTTGTGATTTTACCAGACAGGACGACGCTGTCAGGCGTTTCGTGAGGTTTACAGGATTGGGGAGATTTGCACCAACAAAGATATTGTAATGATCAAAAGACTCAGGGAGCGTTGTTTAGCTTGCTCTTGATGTGTTAATATGAAAAAACACTATTGGACATAGACCTATCTGAGCTCGTATTAAACTTTCCAGTATTCACATGATAGCCTTCAGGCACTGGTTCCAGACATGGGCTCTATAGATTTTTTTTTGGTTTGTTTTGGAGGGGCTGAGTCACGAATGGGAGCTGTGACTCAAAAAATTTACCCCGCGATTGTGGCGCCAAATCCGACATTTTCTGCCCCTCAGTGCCCTGACCTTGTCCACCACAGACTCAGAAACATATTCTTTTTGTCTACAATAGGATTCTTGCAGTCTGGTTTCCCTTGTTTCGACGCCCACAACCACAACTTCGAGCGATACGAGCGCAATCATGGCTGACGCCGCTGCACCCCCGGCCGAACAGGTCGCCAACTTGCACCTTGACGAGGTGACAGGCGAGCGAGTGTCCAAGACGGAACTCAAGAAGCGCCAGAAGGCCCGCCAAAAGGAGGAGGAAAAGAAGAAGAAGGCCGCCGAGAAGGGCACCCCCGCTGCCCCTGCCAAGAAGGCTGGCGGTGCTGAGGCTGCTGAGAAGGACCTCACTCCCAACCAGTACTTTGAGATCCGATCACGGAACATCAACAAGCTGCGCGAGACCAAGAGCCCCAACCCCTACCCCCACAAGTTCCATGTGACCTACGACCTGCGCAAGTTCGTCGAGGAGTTTGGCCACCTCAAGTCCGGCGAGCACGCCAAGGACAAGGTTGTCCAGCTCGGTGCCCGAATCCACGGCAAGCGATCCTCTGGTTCCAAGCTGGTCTTCTACGATGTGCGAACAGAGGGTGTCAAGGTCCAGGTCATGTGCCAGGCCCAAGAGGTGCGCGAGGGCGCTCCTGCTTTCGAGGCTCAGCACGAGCACCTCCGCCGTGGTGATATTATCGGTATTGTTGGATACCCAGGAAGGTTGGTGCACTCAATTCCTAGTTGAGGTGTTAAAAACACATTTTTGCTGACCTTGAGTTAGAACTGCTCCTAAGAGCAAGATTGAGAAGGGTGAGGAAGGCGAGCTGTCCATCTTTGCCACCGAGATTGTTCTCCTGACTCCTTGTCTGCATGCCCTGCCTGATGACCACTACGGCTTCAAGGACATGGAGACTCGATTCCGCAAGCGTTACCTTGATCTTATCTGCAACGAAAAGTCCCGCAACGTCTTCATCACCCGATCCAAGATGATTACCTGGATCCGCCGATACTTCGATGAGCGTGATTTCGTCGAGGTTGAGACCCCCATGATGAACCAGATTGCTGGTGGTGCCACCGCCAAGCCCTTTATCACTCACCATAACGAGTACGACATGCAGATGTTCATGCGTGTTGCCCCTGAGCTGTACCTCAAGATGTTGGTTGTTGGTGGCCTAAACCGAGTGTATGAGATCGGACGTCAGTTCCGAAACGAGGGTGCTGATCTTACCCACAACCCCGAGTTCACCACCATTGAGTTCTATCAGGCTTACGCTGATGTCAACGACTTGATGGACATCACCGAGGACATGATTTCCGGCCTCGTCAAGTACCTGACTGGTGGATACAAGACCACCTTCCACACCCAGAGCGGCGAGAAGTACGAAGTTAACTGGGAGAAGCCCTGGCCACGTTACGAGATGATTCCCACTCTCGAGGAGGCTACCGGCGAGAAGTTCCCTCCTGGTGACCAGCTCCACACTCAGGAGACCAACGACTTCCTCAAGCGTGTGCTCAAGAAGATGAACCTTGACTGTTCACCTCCCCTGACCAACGCCCGCATGATTGACAAGCTGGTTGGTGAGTTCATTGAGGAGAAGTGTGTCAACCCCTCCTTCATTACCGGTCACCCCCAGGTCATGAGCCCTCTAGCCAAGTACCACCGTGAAATCCCCGGTCTGTGCGAGCGATTCGAGGCTTTCGTGTGCAAGAAGGAGATTGCCAACGCCTACACCGAGTTGAACGACCCCTTCGACCAGCGCCTGCGCTTCGAGGAGCAGGCCCGCCAGAAGGACCAGGGTGACGAGGAGGCCCAGCTCATCGACGAGAACTTCTGTACTTCCCTCGAGTACGGTCTGCCTCCCACCGGTGGTTGGGGTATGGGTATTGACCGTATGGTCATGTTCCTGACTGACAACTACACTATTCGTGAGGTCCTGGCTTTCCCCTTCATGAAGGATGAGCCCAAGAAGGAGAAGCTGGCTGCTGAGGAGGTTGGCATTGAGCCCGTCCCCACCGAGGGTATTGGTAAGTCGAGAATCCTAAATCATACATGTGTGTGAGATGAGAGAAGCTAACAAAAGTTCCAGCTCACAAGTAAATTAGCTAGGGTATAAAAAGAAAAGAAACCTAGAAACGTCAAATACAAAAATTAGGGAAACGGTTATGAGGTCACGGTATTTTCCAGTCACGGTTTCATTTGTGACTTTGGATTCATGAGAAAGTAGATAAAGAAATAAAATAAAATAAAAAAGATGTTCTGATTTTTTTTTAGAAGGCTGTTCATAAAAGCCGTCTTGAGCTGAGTTTGTCTTATACATGCTTGCTTCTATTGCGGGGCCGTTATCCAAGCCCGTCATTCATTCCACACCTCATGCCGCATGCTCATAGTCTAGTATTATACACTTGATTTATTTTACAGTCGGGTGGGTTTTCGTGTCGTGGTCACACCACCATCATGCCATTTACTTGGCGAGTTGCTTCAGCCTCTGCTCCAGGAGGCGCAATGTGGGCTTGGGGACGTGCAGTCGCTGCGCAAGGATGAGGGCCATGGTGAGCACGCCAAGGGCACCGGCCTGGTGAGTGGCGGCGAGGTGGATGGGAACCATGTAGATGAGGGTGCTGATGCCGAGGGCGACCTGGAAAGAAACCATGTGAAGCAGACCGGTGGAACCGCGCTTGGCGTTGACTGGTAGGAAAGGAGCAACCTTCCTTGTGCGAGCAAAGACGAAGAGAGAGACGATGGCGCAGAAGGTGGAGACTGCGAGAATTCGGTGGTTCATTTGGACAGTGCTGGGGTTCTCGAGCATGTTGCGCCACCAGATATCAGAGCCATCTTCCTTGCGAGAGTAAAACTTGTCAAATAGCTCGCTCTTGGGAGGGAACAGGCCAGTGCCCATCTTGGGGAACTCGTTATAGATAAGACCAGCATCGAGACCGGCAACCAGGCCTCCGGACATGGCGGTAACAAAAGTCAGAGCAGCAACAGCAAAGACGGAGCGGCGGAAACCAGACAGAGCGGGGTTGTTAATAGCCTTAATAGACTGGATGGCAGCTTCGGGGTTCTTGAGGAAGCGGTGGGTGCGAAGAACGGCAAGACCGGAGAGGAGCATCCAAGAGTAGCAGACAAAGGCGGTTGCAAGATGGGTGGTGAGGCGGTACTGGGAGACACGAGGGTGAGAGCCAGGAGCAAAGAGGTCATCCTTGAGACCAGACTTGACCATCCACCAGCCAATGATGCCCTGGAAGCCAATCAAGGCGGAGATTCCGAGCAGGTTGGCAGCCATCTTGGGGGTAACCTTCTTGCGAGCGATGAAGTACAAAGTGGGAAGAACAAAGGTCATGCCAATGAAGCGGCCCCAGAGACGGTGGAACCACTCCATGAAGTAGATCTGCTTGAACTCTTCGAGGTTCATGTGGGGGTTAAGCAGCTTGAACTCAGGCGAGGCACGGTACTTTTCGAATTCGGACTCCCACTCAGCCTGGGACATTGGAGGCTTGGAACCAGTGACGGGACGCCATTCCGTGATACTCAAACTGATTCCTCATGTTAGTAGTGTTATGCGACGGGCCAATTGGCTCGGACCACTTACCCAGACTCGGTCAACCTCGTCAGGCCACCAAAGACGACAATACCAAAGACACTGAGAGCACTTCCGAGGAGCCAGAAACCAACGCCCTTGGACGAAACCTTGGGCCAGGCGGACTTGGCCGCCGCAGAGACAGTAGAGGAGGAGCCAGCAATTGCATGCTCAGCAATTGAGGAAGCAGATGCGGAAACGGCTTTAGCAGCAACGTTGTCGGCATAGAATCGGGGGCGGGCGGCGCTGAGGATGCGCGAGGACATGGCAGTGGCGCGCGGGGCCTGGCGGAGACATTGGTTGCAGGCAAAGAATTTGGGCGCCGAGACCGAGGCCTGGAGGAATAACCTCCGGAACCCGGGGGCGAAGGACGCCATTGCGATTGAGAGGAATTTGCAGGATGTTACAAAAGGAGAGAATGAACAAATGGCGTGGAAGGGGAAGAGGAAAAAGAAGAAGTCATACGACGATTGTCGACAAATTGTGGCAGCAAACTGCCTGATGGGTCTCGGCGCTCGCGCTCTCGGCGTTCGCCCGTGCGGTATCCAGTTAGTTAAGGTAGGGCCCTGCAAGACCACTGGACCGCCCTGGAATTGTCAGACAACGTTGATAGGCGGCCCACGCCCACTGAGCTGTTCTGAGCTTCTGGGCATCTGGGCAAGGGTCCCCCTCTACGGCCCACCTTTTCACCGCCAAATTTTTTTACACGGCAGAAAATTGGAAAAAAGAGACCAGCCCACCACGACGCCGAAAGTCGCTGTCAGGACGGATTGCGATAGTCCCAATTGCCCGCGACAACAGCCCACGTTAGAAACATGGGTGGACGACAAGCTCATGGCCGCTCGCTTATGGCGGCGCCCAAGTCCAAGGGCAACGCCAACAAAAAGTCCAAGGCCCGCTCCCAGAAGAATGCTCTCAACGCCTTTGGCATTGCCCAGGAAAACTTTGCCCCAAAGCAGAAGCGCACACCTCGAGCACGAGAGCTAGATGCCGAGATTGAGAGGAAGCACGGCCGCGATGACGAGGACGAAGAGGATGAAGACGACGAGGATGACGAGCCTCAGCGAAAGAAGGTCAAGCGACCCAGCCGACCTGCAGAGGGCGATGACGCGGAATACGGTAGTGACAGCGAAGGTAACGAGTGGCGACTGGGAGGCCTTCGGGAGGATGATGAAGATTCTGAAATTGAGAGTGACGAAGCTTTTGGCGAAAGCGACGAGGAAAAGTTTCAAGGATATTCGTTCCGTGGAAGCAAGTCAACTCAAAAGGTAAGCTAGCTGGCTACATGGTCACAAACCCATGCACTTGGGCTATGCTAATTGAGCGAAAGGATGACGATGACTCCGAAGACGATTCACAAGACGACGAAGGAGAAACCCTGGGCGCCGATGCCATCGATCTGGCAACTGCTCTAGACCAGTACGAATCATCTTCGGAAGAAGAGGCCAACAATGAGCAGTCAGGCTCTTCAGAGTCGGACGATGATGCCTCTGATGAGTCTGAGGGAGATGAGGAGTCTGACGACGACGACGACAGTGATGCTGATGAGGCAAACCCAGAGAAGCTGGATGCCCTTGAAGGTTTGATTGCTGGCTATGGCGGCGAAGAAGAGGAGGATGACGGCAAAACCAAGTCAAAAGCCAAAATCAGCCTGAGTGATTTGGGTCTTTCGGGTATCAGCGATCAGAATGTGAGAAAGTCACTTAAGCTCATGAGCAAGGAAGAAAAGGATAGCCGACCTGGCGCAACCAAGAAGCTAGATATTCCCCTTGCGAGAAGAGAACAGGCCCGTGTGGACCGAAGCGCCGCCTATGAGAAGACAAACGAGACATTGGATCGGTGGAACGAGACGGTGAAGCAGAACCGAAGAGCGGAACATCTTGTCTTCCCTCTGCCTCAGAATTCAGCGACGTACGGCCTTGACACCACCGAAATCCAGCCACTATCATCCAAGCAACCTGGCAATGAGCTAGAATCCACCATCATGTCCATTATGGAGCAGAGCGGCTTGTCACTAGATAAGCCGGAGAAGAAGAAGGAGAAGGAGTACGATGACGAGGGCAACGAGTTGACGCGCAAGGAGGTTCTTGCTCGCAAGCGCATGGAGCGTGAGCTCAACTCACGAGAAGCCAAGCGTGCGAAGCGCATCAAGAAGATTAAGAGCAAGGCCTATCACCGCGTGCACCGAAAACAACGCGAGCGTGATGAAATGGCCACCAAGGAAGCCATGGAGGAGGATGGCGAGTTTGATTCCGAGGCTGAGCGAGAGGCCCAGGACCGTCGACGAGCTCTTGAGCGTGTTGGCCAACGGCACAAAGAGAGCAAATGGGCCAAGATTGGATCCAAGACGAAACGAGCCGTGTGGGACGACGACTTCCGTGCTGGTCTTACAGAGATGGCCCGCAAGGATGAGGAGCTACGAAGGAGAAAAGAGGGTCGAACCGGAGGATCTGATGACGACTCTACTTCTGATAGCGATTCAGACAATGGCGACGCATCATTACGGCGACAGATCAAGGAGCTGGAAGAGTACGACGATGAGCCCCAGTCTAAGCTGATGCAGATGAAGTTTATGCAAAAGGCCGAAGCAGCAAAGAAGGAGGCCAACGATGCCCTTATCAAGCAGATCAAGCGGGAACTCGATGGCGATGATGCCGAGGTCTCCGAAGAGGAGGAAAAGGAGGAAGTTGGTCGTCGACAGTTTGGTGCTGCCGAGGGCAAGCCATTTGCACCTACGACTGAGGCTTCTTCGCGAGGTTCCAAGAAGCGAAGATCTGAGGATGCCGATGGCGATGAGGTCGTCATCACCACAAAATCGGCTGCGCCTAAAGCCGCAGTTCCACTTCCTTCTGAGCCTGTCGTTAACTCAACTGCAGGAGCATGGTCGCGTGGCGAGTCCCGTCGCAAGTCCAAGAAGGATCGGGGTGCACGTATCGAGGATCTTGATCTCAATGCCAATGTGCTTGTTGCCTCTCGACCCAGCAAGTCCAAGTCCAAGTCCAAGACTGCGAACGGAACTGCCCAGGACAACAACGACGACGACTCAGATGCGTCCGAGACGGACCAGCATCTCCCCCTGGCCATCCGTGACCAGGAAATGGTGGTACGTGCCTTCGCTGGCGAGGACGTTGTGGGCCAGTTTGAGCGCGAGAAGGAGGAGATTGCTGAAGCTGATGACGACAAGGTCATCGACAACACTCTCCCCGGCTGGGGCTCGTGGGTTGGCGATGGCGTCAGTGCCCGTGAGAAGAAGCGCCACCAAGGTCGGTTCCTGACCAAGGTTGAGGGCATCAAGAAGAAGAACCGCAAGGACGCCAAGCTGGACAAGGTCATTATCAATGAGAAGCAGATCAAGAAGGTAAGTACAGCCAACCAAAGCAGCGACTTGATTGTCATTGCATTTGCTAATATTCCTCCACTAGAACAACCGATATCTCGCCTCCCAGCTTCCTCACCCCTTCGAGTCACGCGAGCAGTACGAGCGTTCTCTGCGTCTGCCCGTGGGACCCGAATGGCAGACCAAGGAAACGTTCCAGAGCAGCACCAAGCCTCGCGTGCTGATGAAGCAGGGCATCATTGCCCCCATGTCCAAGCCCACGATATAATAGATATATACACTGTGCCATTGACCTTCCCCCCTACCCCCCGGGCACATTCATCATCAAAAGTTGTTACTTTTTTTGTCTTTTTTATATTACGCCCCGCCACCCTGGCCTTTGTTACATCCTGTCTTGTCTTGTCCTGTTGTAAAGCAAAGACCCGGCTTTTTTTTTGCAAGGTTTCATCAAGCGCTCCACTTTTCAATATTTAGATGTGGGAAGAAAGAAGAAAAACAGGGACGAGTAGTTTGATATTCATGACGCTGAAGACGGCGGTGTTCTTTCACGGTTTACATACAATCAAAAACAAACTTTCAATACTCCCATTAGTTTCCGTTTTATACTTTGCGGCATCATTCCTCGTGCACTAGCTGTAGAACCAAAGTGGTTTCCGAATCATGAAACGTAATACGCGTATCGCAAGCTATAGCCACCTAAATGACTCGTCGATTCAGCCTTGATGCCTGTAACTTGACAATTAGTGTGGCTGTGATAAACTTAATCCAAGCTTAATGAATTGGTGGTGTTCTATTACTTGGTACTAAATACCACTGTTACAGATTCAATGCTTAATATTAAAAATCATGGAATTGGGTCTCAGCGTACCAGAATAATGCTCATTCATATTTATAGAACTAACGAGTAGGGCACAGCCAACCAGTCTTGCCCAGCCTTGAGGACGTTGGCAACAACACTTTTCTTTTCGGAGGTCCGAGTCCGCATCATACCCTACCACTCAGCGCACATTTACAAAGGAATCCGGAATGGCCGAGCACAAAAACAGAAAACAAAGGAACAGTGGTTTTACCCCTTAACACAGTGAACAAAAAAACAAAACAAAAAAAAAAGTAGTCAGTCACTCCATAGCCTTGATCTCCGATTCGCCATTTCGCGATAGAGACCCTTCCAGGTATTCCCAAAATCAATCATGGCCTGACCAACCAATCAACCTAAACCTAGTAATACATAGAACCTGGAATAAAACAAAACAACGTGACGCAAAGCCCGTGTTGGCTAGCTTATTAGTAGCAAACTGAGGCGTACAGCTGGCGCGCCGTGTGTCGAGCAACGTATATCGATCGATTGTCGTCTTTGGTTTTTTTTTTCGGGATAAAGAAAAATTACGATAAACAATAAGAAAAGTAGCGTATAGCTTAGAATGTTGTATCCATAACACCAGCAGGTGTGGCGTAAAATGCGAGAGCAATAATAACATAGAGGCCGAGGAGCATGGCACCCTCGAGGTAGTTCGACTTGCCATCCTGGACAGTGTAGGTGACGACGAGAACGGAGACAGCAAAGGCAACAGTTTGGACTGCATATAATGTCAGTATAATGGCGCATCAAGGCGCATTCAAACAACTTACAGGTCTCAAAGTGAAGAGTCATATCCTTGCCAATGATCCAGCCAACGATAACGAGGAAAGGAGTCACAAGCAGAGCAATCTGGATGCTAGAGCCAATGGCAACTCCCATGGCAAGGTCCATCTTGTCTCGAACAGCAACCACCACAGCCGTCACATGCTCAGCAGCGTTGCCCACAATGGGAATGAGGATAAGACCGATAAAAGCCTTGCTAATTCCAGAGCTTTCGACCAACGAATCAATGCTTCCAACAAGGTACTCGGCGCAGATGGCGACAAGGAGAGTGGTGACAACAAGAACGGCTCCGGCGGCGACAGGACCCATGACAGGCTCCTCGGGTTCGGCGTGTTCGTTTTCGTTGTTCTCGTTCTGGTTCTCGGCATCGAAAAGGTTGCTGTGGGTGCGAAGCTGGAAGATCAAGTACAGAATGTAAAGTAGGAGAAGGATAACGGCGGTTCCTCGGGAAAGAGTAAGGATACTCTTGCTCTTCTCACTGGCGTCGGCATCGCTCTGGTCCAAAACGGCGTAGAGCTGGGTTCATGTTAGCATTGAATCCATGTTTCGAGTATGTTGAAGAGATAAAAAAAAAAAAAAAAAAAAAAAAACGTACGGCAGCGGGAAGGACGAGAGAGGCGGATGAGAGTGTCATCATGGAGCAAGTCGTCTGAGCGGTAGCGGAAGCAAAGCTTTGCTCACGGCCATGACCAGACTCGCCGCGGTGGATAAGGCCGCCGAAGAGAAAGCACATTCCCATAACCAGGAGCAAGTTAGAAAGAATAGAACCGAGCATAGAGGCCTGGACAACCTCAATCTGACCATCCATGAGCGCAACAATCGAGACCTAAGAGCAAGATTAGCCCACCATCCACAACACCCTTTTTTTTTTAAAGAGGGAAACCAGCAAGGGTTTGAGCATACAATCAATTCAACGGCATTTCCAAAGGTGGCATTAAGCAGGCCACCCATCGTCTCACCCAGCTTGAGCGAAATCTCCTCAGTCGCAAATGACAAAACGGCGGCGAGCGGAATAATGGCGAAGAAGTTGAGCGTAAAGACGATTGTTGGGTTCCAGCCCATTTTACCAGCAATTATGCCAATAGGCACCATAATAAGAAGGAAGTTTACATAGTCTACAGATTATTGCAATGTTAGTATTGGCCACTCAACACTTGATCTGATCGGGCAGGATTGCCACGCGATCTCGATTCTCATAAATTGGGGGCCGCGCAAGACATACTGCTTAACAAAGTCACCTTGGTGATGTGCCAGGTGTAGGCAAGACTTCGAAGAACGGGGTTTTCGTTTTCTAGACCTGGAGTGTTCTTTGAGTCGAAAAGAAACATTAGGGCGCCGCTGCCTCGGCGCACATGAATGTGGTGGCCATTGCCGTTACCGTTGGGGTGAACGTAGCCGATGGTATCGCGCAGGTGGGACGAGGCCTCGCCGTTGAGGAGCGGCGCGGACTCGTCCGGGATATGATTGGATTTTCCTGACATTGAGCGTCTGATTTCGTGATTAAAAGATGGAAGAGCTGTTGGTAGAGCAAATCAAGTTGCCGGCATGGTCAGCTTCTGGTTAAATGATGGAGCGCGTGAGGAAGCCAGGTGAGTCTGAGCAGTGCGATGTGTCAAAGACAAGGGTCGGTGCGGGAGCGAATAAACGAATCAAGGCGAGCTGGGCTGGGCTTTAATGGAGCGAGGGGGCGAGCCCAAGTAGAAGTGTGTTTCTTGTTCCAGTGTTCGTCGATCTAATGTCCGCGCTCGGCAGGGACAGTGTTTCGGGAATGCTGGGGGTGTTCCAACTTGGGGGCGGAAGGCGAACGATGAACGAATATGTATGTGTATGATAGAAGAGAGGAATGGAGCGGGAACGGGCAGGGGAGAGGAGAACAAGACAAGATAGCAAGCAGCGGACAGGGCTAGCAGAGAGAGAGTAAGGATGGCGAAGGTAGACTGGGCGTGCTGTGCACCAAAGAGAAGCTTGGCTAGCGGGCTTGGCCCGTTCTCGTTCTCTCTAGATTACTCACGCGCTTCTCCCGGAGCCGTGTGGGTGTATACCAGACCCCGACCCAATGTAAAATGTCTTGGGAGGGGTTTGAGAAAGGCTGCGTCGGGTGGTACCCAAAGGGAAGGCCCCGGGAGGCAGACTTTTGGGAAGTGTGGCGTGGTCGATGAAGCTAATCTCGACTTGTGATGGAAGAGGTGGGACAGGTTGGGGGCAATCTGGAGCCTAGAAGATGCCAAGAGGGGAGCAGAAAAGCTTAGTATCTACTTACAGACCATGGTTGATGAGAAAGGACAATTCGGTGAGCTTCCTTCGCCTCAATCACGGGGTTGCCAAGCGTGGGGTGCGGAGGCTGCTACTTGAACAGCGATGCTGCGGTTTAGGCCTAACGACGAGGATGACGATCTCGTCGGGTTCGGATACGTGACTTTTTTGGGGGAGGGGGGAATAGACGGGGTCTGGTTGGTGAAAATGCAGACAAGAGCCTTCCTGTGATTCTCTCGCCTGGAGGATGAGGGGAGGGACGGGGCTAATTGGGGGCAGCAAAGGAGCGCGAGAAATAGAAAGTGCAGATAAACCGAAGGAGCGTGGTTCGAGAAGACGTCGTGGTTGGTGGCTGGGTTCGTGGATTGATGCACAGCCCTTGGATGGAATCAATGTCCAATCGTCAGGTTGAAAGGAGAGAGGAGTGATGTCTGGGAGGGAGAGGTCTGGCTTGGGAGGCCTCCACACGGTATGTAGTGTATGTCACTGGTGTGGAGCTGGAACGTGGGCCTAGCACGCGAGCTGCGAAGCCAAGACAAGCTTTACCTAAAAACCAGCCAACTAGAGGCTGCGAAAAGTCGGTCGACTGGGAGGTCCGACGCTCCGACAGTGCAAAAGACTAACTTGAGGGCGCTGCGCCAGGAGAGGACTTCTGCGCGCGCATGCAATGCAAGGATTATGCGACAAAGCTGCGCAGCGCTGCACCCGGCTGCACAGCAACCCGCTCTGCGGCCCACTGAGGGAACCGCCGGGTATCACTTACAGTGCAGAGCCCTGGGCGAACCAGCTGATGATGCCCACTGACTGACGTCGCCTTCTGCGCAGCCCGGGGCCTCTAGTTCATCCCCTCCGGAAAAAGGAAGCCCGGGTACTATTTTTCCCGCGCTCCCTCCCAAGAAAACGCCTCCGGCCTACACTGCGCTGAGCTGTGCTGCGCTGGTCAGGGATCGCTTGCGTCTAGAACGTAGAGCAGTTCAGCTCCCGTCAGCAGACTTGCACCACCCCGCAAAAAAAAGGCAAGACGAGACCATGGCCGCAGTCAAAGGCCTCCGTGTACCGCTGATCTGGTTTAAGCTATACGCGAGCCCGGCCAACCAGTCAGCGTATCCCAGTGAGAGCCAGGTGCGCGCCAATTGGTGACAGGGGCTGGGTCTCCTTGGCCAAGACAACCAAGAAAGACAGGGCGGTGGCTTAGCTGTGAATAAGCTCTAACAAGCTTCGCGGCTAGGTAGGGAGCACCACTCTCGGGCGGCTTTGTTTCTGCTTCAATTTTGACGTCCATGATTTTGTCTGGCGTGCTGCCGCCCCTGGCCTGCCATGCAATCATACATCTTTTCTGACAATCTTTCCTTGGCCGCAGCGGCTTCCAAAAGCTTGTTTCATCGAAATCCGGATATTCAAACTGTTTCGCGGGCGGCTGCAGCAGCCCACCCTTTTTTTTCCTCTTGTGTACCCACAATCTCGTCATCACTCCCGTCTCTCCCGATCGATCACCACAAAACGAGTTGCAAGGTCCACCGTCATGCGAGCTTTCATCAGCCTCTCCGGTCAACCCGCCTGCGACAAGGCGAAAGGCGAAAGGCGGAAGACGAAAGGCGGAGGACGACGAAGATGTGCCTCTCGCTTAGCGCCCCCTCCCCGATTGCCTCATCGCTGTCTCGTCGTGCTGCTGCGCTGCGCTGCGCTGCGCTGCGCTGCGCTGTGCTGTGCTGTGCTGTGCTGTGCTGTGCTGTGCTGTGCTGTGCCGCGTCGCCAAACTCCGGCGACAGCACCGCTTTTGCGCGCGCAGTCTTACCACGCACCTGCGTCGCAATGCGAAACGCCGTCTGGCCCGGGGCAATCACGTCGCATCAGTATCAGTCCGTCAGGGATGATGACATGGCCATGGCCGAGCGTTCACCGCAGCATCCGTTTGACTTCTCGCATCAAAGCTCCCAATACGGACAAACTAATTACCGGCCCATCCCATTGGGTTCGGAGTAAACTTTGGCCAAGCACACACCAAAGCTCTCCAGTTGCCCCGTCATCAAATCGTTTCCTCCCCCCCCTACCTGCATATGCAATCAATATCTCGCAGATCACTCACTCAATTCGCCGACAGAGTACGATACGTGTCCGCGTAATCCGGTAACGCTCTCCCAAATCTCATTCCCGCTCCACCAATCAACGCACCTCAGCCTTGGCAGGCTCAGCCAATCCGAGTTGGGCTTGGTTCCAGGGGCACTGCCTCCAAAACGCCCTTGTGCCTCACTGTGTGCCCTGCCTTGGCAATCGCCGTAGACCACAGACCCTGGCGCCGATCTTTCAACTGTCATGGTCATCGCAATGCCTCATGTCACCCTGCCTTTGTGGTTGGCCCACACCCCCGCCGCGCTCGCATCCCAACCAGCTTGTCCTTGTTTGTTCTTGTGATTCTTGTTTGTGATTACGAGTGTGATTTGGCTTGTTTATGTCATCGACTCCCAACACCCATCTTTTACCTCGGATAATTCTGTCCCACACAAATTTTGGCACTTGTAAAGTGTCAATTATTGCCATCCAGCACTGCCTGCCAACGCCAAGACGCGGGTCGCCGCGCAATCTCCACGAGAATTGTCATTTCACACCGTCACTTGCCCACTCGGGAAGGTCTGGTTGCGAATTCATCTTGACATGCCCGGGCTTCGCCTCCAATGACAAATCTTTGCCTCAAACTCGAGCAATGTTAATTAATCGACTAAGATAAGAAAACTAGGCATGGTAGCCAGTGCAGTGGCTGGCGTAGATAGTGTACATGTATGATCTAGGAAACACACCACAGGTAGGTGAGATTGAATGTAAGGTCGGTCAGTGATATCTAGTCCCCCTATCAAAACGCCCGTGAGGAGTTGGCACTCTTCCGCTCCAGCAATAAAAAAAAATTACCGCCACTCCTCGTGCACAAAATAAATCAAGTATGTAGGGTCGCACCCATGCATGATCCGTCTAATCCTCCATCTCACTCCCTTCTCTTCTCATTAATTCTGACAGAACGCCGCTTACTATGCAAATGCCAAGGATCCGGTTAAAGGATGCAATTGCGCTAGCCGCCTTTGTTTGTTCTGTTCACTTGCCCCAATGGGAATTGGAATTGCACAAAGCCTCAATCCAATTTTCAGCTGCCTTGCTCCGCCACGAGTTCGTCGGTTTGGCTTAGATACCGCCAAGAGCTGGATAATATAGTCAGCACATTTCATCTCAAACCAATTGTCTTGGAAGGGGATGCTGCGGCTCACCTGCGGCGTACGTCATGTACCACGTCTGCGAAGCTCCGCCATCAATGTAATCCGTGTTAAATGACGACGAGTTGAAGTAGCTCCAAGCCAGTTTAGGGTTGACCTGGGCGTAGTTGGCGTAGATTACGCTCTTCCAGGCATTGCTGATCTGGTCGATTTGACCGTTGGCGAAAAAGGTGTTCCACTCCTGGGTAACAAAGGTGTTCGACCTGGTATACGCGGACGGCGCAAGGATAGGAAGCATGTGGATGCCTTGGATGGCTTCAATATCAGTAGAAAAGTAGGTTGTGTGATCAATCTTGTTCTCGAAAAGAATACCGGCAACCTTGTTACCAATGAAGTTGCTTGGCTGAGCTGTGTTGTCGGTGGTGTAAAGATAGTACTGCTTAAAGCTGCGTGCCTGGATGGCCAGTTGCAGGTTACCCCTAGAACATTGATGTCAGAAATTTACTATTCAACTTAAAGCGTTATGCATGCAAACTTACCGAGCAATCATGTTCTGATCTTTAACAACCTGGCCCCAGATCTTGATGGCATAGGCGGACATGGCATCCTCGGAGCTTGACTCCTGGTCCTGTCAACAAGTTAGTACATATGTTCACATATCCGGTACTACCCTGCAGAAAGCCTACCTTGCCATCCCAAGAATCGAACAATCCATGAGCCCAGCTGTGGCCATGGTACCAATCGAAGCTTCGGAACTGGGGAAAGTACGGGTCGGAAGTGCTAGGGTTGGAGTAGTCTCGAATCAGAGAGTTCACCCAGGCCTGGTTGGCGGCAAGCCAGGTCTTGTCGTAATAAGCAATATAAGCAGCTGCCAGAATGTGGTAACCATAGTGGAAATGATGATCGTTGTAGTAGGTGTTGCCAAAGTCGAGGCCAGAATCAGCACCGTAAGAAGCGCTCGAGACGATGCCACCCCAGACAGCTATCAAAGTTAGTAAACATAATCAATAATCATGCCTGGGTTGAGAACAGCATACCATCATAGACCAAGGGGTACTGTTGCTTATTGTTGACGAAGATGGAGAAAGCAGTCTTGAGCTTAGCAAGTCCAAGCTGGGCCAGGGTCTTCTCGCCGAGAATGTCCTGCAGAACGTAAACAATTTGACCGAACTTAGCCAGGGCCTGCAATTTGTTAGCTGTCTGCTCTATCAACACCAGGTGAACACAGTCCTACCTTGCCACTGAAGTACATGGACGTAAGATTGGTTTGCGCATTCATGTCTTGAGAAATCTCAACTTGAGCAACGGCCTTGATAGCAGCCTTGGCCTGAGTAGAAAGCGTCTTGATACCTCCCTTGCTAGTAGACCAAGGGTCCAGACCCATGTTAGTGGGCATGGTGGGCTCGACCATGGTCCAAAGAGATCCCAAAACAAGGGTAGCAAGTCCCTTGGTGCGGGTTTGTAGCTGAAGTGTCTTGGTGCGGCTCGTGGTATCGGAGTCGAACGACGAGACGTGGTGAGGGAGCGCATACATGTAGATGTTTCCGGTCGTGTGACCAGCACGGACAAACTTGAAGCTGTAAGTTCCTTGCGTTCCAGCGGCGGTGCCGGAAAGCTGGACAGTGGTAGGGTAAATAGCAGCACCATTGTCAAGGAGGGCCTCGGAGCCAGTCGTCTTGGGGTCCTTGGTAACCTGAATGATACCGTAGAATGGCTGGGATGACTGAGCCAAGCCGTTGTTGGTGAGAGTAAGACTCAATGCAGAGCCCTTTGTATAGTAGGCATACAGGCGCCAAGTAGTGCCATCTTGGAGCACAAACGTGTACTTGGTGACACCAGTCTTGATCTGAGTGGTGGTCTTGGTCATGCTCTTGAAGTAGACGCCGGTCTGGATCATGGGAGTAGCGCCGTTGAACTGGGCAGTAATATAAGGCATGCCTTGAACCAGAGGAAATTGGATAGCGGGCGAAGAGCTCTTGTCCTTCCTCAAGTTGACACGACCAGAGAAAGCAGTAAGAGAATCCATATCAAGAACAGTGCTCTTACCCAGCTCCTTTGCAGAGATGACCATAGACTGAATTCCAAGAGGGTTGTTGTACCAGCTCACGGCGTTGTTGAACCGCACAGGGCCATATGTTCGCTGACTAGCCTCAATGTGAGAAATGGCGAGACCCCAGCTAGCAGTAGCTCCGAGCCCAGCACCCCAGAACACTGAATAGGGATAGGTGTAGGTTGGGCTAGTCTGCTGGCCCAGGAAAAAGTTGTCGTAAAATTTGTTGGTGCCAACAGGTCCAGTCTTGGTAAGGTTGACCTGAGGAACAGGATGGTCGTTTCTCGTAGGAAACATTGAAGGAGGGGCGGAAGTGGAAATTGGACTGGCGAAGATGTTGGCGTCTTGTCTAACAAACAACTCTTTGGCATCATCAACATCCATTTTAACCAGGGACTTGGTTTCCTGTGCCTTCTTGGAGGACGAAGTAGAAGAAGTGGTCGTCTCAGGCCCGGACCCGAGCAATGAGGTCGGCTTCGGGATATGCTTGGTTAAGAGAGGACCCTGTGTCTCTTCGCCAGAGGCGTCAACGTCGGTGATAATGAATCCAGTGGTTTGAGGCTCGACATCAGACAGCTTAGGAGGAACCACAACAACTGCTGATGGATTGGTGGTGGTGGTAGCCTTGAGGGTCTCGGTGACGGGAATAATGTCGTCCGTGGCATATGTCGTCAGATAGTCGCCCTGCTCAGCTTCTCCACGCTTATGTTCGGCGTGTACATGGCGCCTAGCGTGTGCATGGCCATGGCCAACATTAGGCAGAACAGCCTCTGCAGCTTCAGGGATAGTCAGACCCTGGGCCTGGGTCAGGCATAAGAGCCAGATTGGGAGCACGGTGGACTTCATGGTGGCAGTATCAATTCGAGATTCCCCACAGCAAGATGTGCAAGGAGAAGCTGAACCTCGACGAGACTGACGAGGACTCTCTTGGAGAAGATCTTGTCTGGAATAGGGGGGTCCATCATTGAAATAGTTTGGGCGTCCAGGGGTCTTACTCTAGGCCGAAGTGGCATCCATAGCCGTTCGACTAGCCGCAGGCCCACGAGCTGAAGGCCGCTAGAGCAGTCGGGGGGGAAAATTGTATGTGTCTCGGCGCGCGGGAGCAACACATACAAGTCCTTACTGGGTCTAGTTCAAGATCGAGACTCACGGCCAAGACCCAAAAGCAATGAACTCCACCATACACCCCGGTCCCACCGCGATGCACGACCGGGATGGCACTGACAGAAGTGAATACCGTAGGGCGAGGATTGGCGGTGCTCTGCGGGCAACTTGATGGCCCAGGTCTCTTCTGATGGACAAGCCAGCGATCTTGGCGAGAATGATAGTGTGGAGGCCGGATTTCTAAGAGTGGCAGAGTGCGTGGGCTGAGCTTGGGCAGTCCCCGTGGCGCGCGATCATCGTGTCTTGCCCAAAAACAGCCAACAGATGAGGCGTTCGCCTGCATCCCGATCACTTTCCACATTCCAACATGGCGTCTCATGTACAGGTGCTGATAGGTCTAGCTGCACTAACTCATGTCAGGGCAGAGTTTATGCCCTGGCGCCAGGACGGAAAGGGCATCAGCCATTCAGCCCTGGGGGCCTTCAGGGGCAAGAAGTGGACGTTGGTGGCCTAGCTGTCCATGTTAGCTTCCGAACTATTGGTGCGTCCAGAGCTATAGCGCTGTCCAAAATACCGGGTCCGCCACGTCCATCCCGAGTGGCCATTGCAAATTGCATTGGCAGGTTGGCGAATTGGTGCTTGGAATCACGCATGCCGAGATACCCATTGCCAATTTAAGACTCGCCGTTTCACAAGGCGTTGAGTTGTCGATGCTGGTGCAGAATTTTATTTCCCTCGCTTGTTTATTTATTTCATGCAGCTATCGATCTGGTATTGTTTTTTTTTTTAGAGGGGTCCGATACCTCATGTCCTCTAACCTGATATGACATCCCACTCTTTTTCCTTTTTTTTCATCCTATTGAATTATGTATTCATGCGAGAAACTCAGCACCTGAGGTCACGGAAATACCTCTCACAGTCATGTGTTATCCATCAGTATCCATGTCTCTGCTTGTCTCTCAACCGACACGAAACAATCACTTTCATGTGATCACCTTGCGTTGGTCAAGTCTCATCCTACACACCAAGATTAGGAATGCGGGAGAGTGCATCCGAGCCCACTTCCCTGTCTTTCCACATCATGAGGATCCATGACGCAAAATCTCTTGAGCTCCATGGGAATCGCATTCCAGAACATGGCACAATCCATGGTTTGAACAATCGCCTTTTTCAAAAATAAAAAGTCTAGACTTGGTCCAGGCCATCCCACCCACAAGCGTCAGGTCGCTAGCTCAAACTCACAAACCCAAAGCGCCATATTTGCCCTCCCCGCCATTCTGAAGAATCTGTCGGAGATCGAGACTCGTCTTGGTGTTCCTCGCTGGTCCCTTGCCGACGCTGCTATTGCCGCTGTTGCGGCCAATTTTCTGTTCTGGTTGCAACCGCTCCTGCTTGACCGACTCTTTCGAGTTCCGCCCCTCAATCATAGCTTTGAGCCACCTTCGCTTCCTCTCAGCCTTTTCTTCGCTATGCTCAGCCTCCCGACGGCATCTGCGAACATCTCGATCCCGTAGCACCCATGGCTTGTCCAAAATTTCCGCTTTGAACTTAGTCCTCTTGCCCCAGAGAGCCACCTCCTGGGCGGTGCATCGCAACGTGGTCACCTTTTCAACGTTGATTTGCTTCTCGTCTCTGTAAACGGATATTCCTCCTTTGACGTCAATAACATTACCGACTCGAAGATCCATCGCGCTATCAAGTCCTCGGCTGCCGTTAGTAGCCTGTGGGTTATGGGAAACTCCTGCATCCTCCTCTTTTACGATTGCATCTTTGGCGGTGGGGGTCGGGACGATGCATTCAATGCATGCGCCCGAGCTATCGTCCACGGTGTAAACGCGTCGGCCATAGAATTCGTCAACCGCGACGACTACCCCAACAACCCGAACCCATTTGATCGGCAAATTTTTGTAGAAGAAAAAGTTTTCCCCTTCATTATAGTTAGCCGAGGCCCCTTGCAATTATACTCCCATCAAGTCACCTTCAAAGCCCTCGTGTTGATCCAAGTCGTGAACATCGGCGACATGAAGAAAGCACCAGGTGTTCACGGTTGGCGCGAGGTGAAAACAATACCGAGGGTATATGGGGGGCTCGGCCAGGTCTGTCATGGCATCTTCATTGCACACACACCCTGTTCGGTCAAATGACCATGATAGACTACGCTTCTGTGTTGAGATGCCGTCGTTACGGACATGCAGACTTGTCGTGGCAGGTAGGTGTAGGTTCCATGTGCACGCTGCGGACCTGGCGAAACTTGTTACCAAAGGCGCTGAGGCCCCCCGCCATCACACCCCGCAATCCCAGGCTATCCTTGCCGTCCCATGTCCACTGCAGGCCGTTAGTTAAGCCATTAGTTACGCCATATATCGAAACGAAGTTGTGTCATCAAGACGTGAAGAGTATCACCGAAAATATTCATGATAACGATTTGATCAAATTCCAATAAAATTTATTAACCAATGAGCCTCCTATATAGTAAGCTTTAATTCCCTTAGTTACGGCCATGATCCAGATCCAGACTCCAAGCTCCCATATAACTCCACCCAAAGCGTTCTGATTACAGCGCCTCTCCCTTCCATGTTGAAGATGCGATTCATCGCTTCGATCTCTTAGAGCTTCTCAAACGCGAAGCTGCAGCTTGGAACGCTTCTTCCGAAGGCTCTTCCTCCACTTGTCTCTTCTTTCCTTTCTTGGGCTTCGGTTCTTTAGCACCATATTTTTCTGCCAATTTATCCAGAAAGTTTTCCGAAGAACGGTCCTGCTGTCGCTTTTGGATGAGAGCTGCCAAATCGTCCTCGGAGCTTCCCTTGCCCTTGCCCTTCTTCTTGCCCTTCTTATCGCCGAACAGCTTGTCGTGTACTCCAAGTTCTTTTGCGTAATCCTCAGCCTCTGCAGCTTCGGCCTTGGCTTTCTTGACTCGTGCCGCCCGCCGCTGTTTAGATTCGCGGGCGTATGCTGGGAAGCGGGGAACATCATTACTCTCAATCGCCTCGTCGATGATTTTCCGAAAGCGCTCGTCATCCTCCAATACGTCACTCAGCATCACATGTTCGTATACCAAATCCATGTTTCCTTCGCATTGCTCGTAAGCAATCAGAAGGTCGTCCTTCTCCTCATCGGATCTCTTGTATTTCTCGGCAAATTTCTGGATCGCATCTGCAGAAATGGAGTCCTTGAACTGCTCGCGATAATAGTCGCTCCAGTTAAACCCGTCGGAATCGACAATCGACTCGGCGGTCGAACCAGTCGTGTCATATCGCTTTCGTCGGGCAGGATCGGAAAGAACAGCATATGCGAACGCAATCTCTTGGAATTTCTCGTGGGCTTTTTCCTTTTGATCCTCAGGGACCTTGTCTATTCGGGACATCCATTAGAAAAATCTTCGAGCATAAAAGCTTGACATTAGACAAACCTGGATGGTTCCTGAGCGCCGCTTTGCGATAGGCCGACTTGACTTGGTCTGCAGTCGCAGTCTTCTCGAGCTCGAGGACCTCATAAGGGTCAATGGTAGGAGGCTCGTTGTCCACGGAATCTTCGTAGTCTGACATTATGATGGTTGGGATGATGTTTGGGGGAGATTGTTAATGTTCACGGTTGCGAGGGCCGCCTTCGTTGAAGCGCGTTGCGACAACGCGCCTGAGGCCAAATGTGGGGCATCAGCTTTCATGCAGCTGAATCTGTGGGGGAACAAGACGCCACCAAGAGACTGCGACAAGACCAAAAAATGCATCAAAAGTCAAACCTACACTTCTCCTGATTTTATTTAAGGAATATTTTTACCCTGGGGGGGTTTTTTTTTTTTTTTTATTCTTAAGGGATGGGTGCATATAGTAGATACCGTTTCCTACATGGAATCGTTCGACCGACAGGCGTGGTTGAGACTAATTCAGTGCAATATTTGAAGCTTTGGTAGCAATTAAGCGGCTAAAATACAGGCGGTCTCCCTATCGACTGGCTACATTTTCTTCGGATCAGGCTACAATTAAAAGGATAGTAGCTTTTTTCCCCATCAGGCGCAACTGAAGGGATGGTGTTTGAAGTAAAGATACTATGACTGCGCAAAGACCTGAGTGCAGCAGAACGACTTGGTGGGTGAGTGGGGGAATTGGCGCATGCATCGGTCCAAAAAGCGAGTGGAGTGCAAGCTATTGAACTTTACTCATCAATCATACCCGTTCGACACCAAGATTTGCAATCCAAAGCGATTTCAGACTGTATAAATATTATTCCCAATATGGCTTCGCTGGTTCCTGGTGATCACAAGGCCGCTATGCAACGAGCCTTGGAGTTGGCCAACAATTCTCCTCCAAAACCAACCAACTTCCGGGTGGGAGCCATCATCGTCCGCCTCAGCGACAACGCCATCATTGCAGAGGGGTACACCCTTGAACTTCCTGGGAATACACATGCTGAGGAATGCTGTCTCCTCAAGCTAGCCCAGGAACACGGTACCTCAGAGGAAGGCCTGGCTGATGTGATGAAGGGGCCTCATGCCCTTTACACAACCGTCGAGCCGTGCTTCAAACGCCTTAGTGGCAAGCTACCTTGCGTAGAGAGGGTTATGCGACAAAAATCTTGGATCTCTACTGTATACGTCGGCGTTCAGGAGCCGGAGACATTCGTCGGCCAAAACACAGGCATCGGCACTGTCAAGAATGCGGGTATTGAAGTACATCATGTCACGGGATTAGAGGAGGAGATTCTCAAGGTTGCAACGGCGGGACACGTCACTTCATAAAATTCTACATTCTATATTGCATCCTTCAAATCAGCGGTGTCGGATTCGATACAGATTTACGCTTCCACTCCAGGGCACAACCCACTCGGGCACTAAAAAGAATGGCTTCATTGAACACCATCCTCCGTGTACCTCTCACATCATCGCACCAAAATTGAGGGCTGATCCATTGATACATTTATATGCTGCCTGGAATATACATCCAGGTACATCATGCCTTGCGAACGTACGGGAAAGATCTCATGGCCTCAATCAAACCGGCATACTATACCGGCGAATGAGTCATCGCAGAGAGCATCATGGTGGTATTAACAATTCCGATAACCTAAAACAAGCTAGATCGCCACTATATTATACCTTTCTTTTGGTGGTAATTCTTATGCCACCATATGCTCTTGTATTCTGCAATAGTCGCACAACACCCCTTGTCCAAGATCGTTCAATTTGCGATATTCCCAAGTAACTTCAACTCCTCGGTGAGGGACAAACATAATCACTTTTGTCTTGCCGTAGTCCTCCCAGGCCATGACGCCTGCGTCAATAAGTCGTTTCCCCTGGAAGCACAACTCATCGATTTCGTTGGCAAGGAGCTGCCATCCATGGCCGCGTTGAGACATGATCACCCCATCTACAGGGGTCCAGTCTATAAAATCACGGCGATCTTGGCACCGTTTGTCTTTGCAAGCACATTCAATCCGAACACCTCTGATTTTGCACATTGCGGCGAATTTTCAACTTTGTATGAGTGGTCTATAGCAGCTCCGGTGTCCGTGGCTTCAGAAAGAGGCTCCTCTAGGGTGGCGGATACTGATTGAGGACCCCAGTTTCAGATTCCCATGATCAGCTGTATTGGGTGGCGATTCTGATTTCCTATTGATTGTGATAGGAGCGTAACTCTGACTCGAGGCTCGTCTTGGTTTCGCCTTGAATGACCAACTCACTGGACGAGTCGGTCAACTAATGCCATTATCGCCTCGCCGCGTTGATGCCAGTGAGTGCAATACAGAATCACCATCCCACTTCCCATGAAAAAACCGATTTGTCATGAACTGTTCTTGTATCACCAGTGAATGGGTACATGCAGTCAGGTTGCACAGTTTGAATTAAGCGAACTAGGCTGCTCGGAGCTAGACCTCCATCTCCGCAACACCTACAGAAGTTGGGAACATTGCAGTGACCTAAGATATGCAGTGACGCCATGGCTACCATACCGCCCATCCATCTCACCTTTTAATTTTACCCTTGCCATGGGGCGGTCGGTCGATTTTCCCCCGGGTGCTCAACTATCCCATTCGGCCCTTATTTTTCTGCCGCTAGCCCCTTCCTTTTTTACGCTTGCCATAGCTCTTTGGTTGCTTGTCCTTGCAAGTTCCCTTGCATTCCCAGCAGAGCTCGCTCATGATGCTCAAATTCGGATTCCATTTTGTGCAAGGCGGGGTGATTGTATTCCCTACTCGCCTATATAGCTTCGATTTGAGCCATTTTTCGCAATAGTCGATTGGACTCACCGCTTCGATCCCGTGGCCTCCCGGCCAGTCTTGGGGTGTCGGGCAAGTAGGGTTTTGGCAAATACAATCCCAACGGCTAATATTTCCACTGCACATGTTCGATTTCAGTTGAGGGAGATCTAAGCGCTAGATTTTGAGGCGTTTCGATGATTCTTTTTGTATTTGAGTAGGTAAAAAGTTTGAATACAAGAGAGAGTGTGGTGCCCGAAATGCATGGTCAATTTATACTCGAAAAATAAACCACATCACAGGAGCCTGCCACCAGTCCATCTCAGTTCTCTCTACTTTACAGTCAGCCATCGCGATCATCATTCTGGGATTGATCATTCGGAATATTAACGCTACGTGTTGTCAGCCATTGAGAAATTGATCCATGATTTAGTCACTCACATCAGCTGCCGGCAATGGGTCCAACACCGGTGGCATACATCCCCCATGGTGCGGTAGTAGCATCGGTACGTAACATTAGGACAAGAGGGAGCCAAGAACGGATTTCGGTTTCGATATTCGCCCGGCTTGTTTTCCTTCCACCAGTCGCACCATTCCCAGTTAGTTCCTATTCTGGAGGCTGCCACATGGCCTTGGCAAGGCCCCAAAATGGGAGGGGGGATCTCATTTTGCCTTGGGCAGTATGGGTTCTGGCAGGGGCATATTAAATATTCCAACTCGCCTTGGCACATGGTTGTGGCGTCTTGGCAGGTTAGAAGTTGATTATGGTCGACTTTGTAAATTGACAAAGAGCCTGGAGCTAGCGAAGAAGGATGGCTAAGGCAGATACAAGAAATCCAACACTACTTTTAGACAGCCTCAATGGGATGTACTGGTTATATAGAATTTGAGAACCATGGTTTGATTCAACCAAGACCACAGCGGGTCATCCGTGTCAAATAACCACTCGAGCATAGTGGCTGCATTTATTCAGCATCTTTTAGTTCGTCTTTGCCGTATTTTACGTCTCTGATTGACTTTTTAATAAGCATGTCCCAAGCGCGTGGCGAAAGCAAAGGTCACACAAACTCTTATGGGGTGATGCACCTCGGCGCATGACTAGGTTTTGCAAGAGATGAAAATTTTAGATGAAAATTCGACATGCTCGTTTGCAAGTGGTGCATGTAGGCAATTATTAAGCGTAAGAGCTCCATGATATCTCTAAGAAATAAAATAGGCCATGACAGCACGTCTAGTTTAACTACATTGAACCACGTTTCATATCAAGTAATCCGTATTCACCCGCCTCCTCTACATGCTGTCTTGGGCAATGGCAAAATACCAAGCAGTGCCTGAATTGAGGCTCTTGGGTCGACTTACCACACAATGTTACCCTAAAGCCCCTTTCGTGGTGTGACGATAATTTCCTATTCACAAATTACCCGACTTGGAGTAACCGGGAGGCTGATGAATCCATGACACGGCAGGCGGGCCGGTCACCGAGGCGATTTCGCAGGCAGATTTGGAGCTCTGCCAATCATATGATTCGGTCTAGCGTGACATTTACAGGTCGTATTCACGGGGCGGGGGTTGCAGCCAGTCTCTGCTCATCGAGTGGGAAAAGCAAATAATGTGGCAACGACTAATAAACGATGCCGGTGAAGGTCATTTCCCGTCATACGTGGGAGCTGCGTGCAGTGCACAAAAGCAGTGTCACGAATCCAAACGCTCCCAAGGAAATGAATCGGAAGCCGTAATCGAAGCGCTGGTGCAGGTTACAATCGGGGCTCTGCATAGGGCCAACATACACATCCATCCACTTTTGTGAGAAGAAGCTGGCCACAGATACGGCCCGACGCCGGACCATATCTGCGACCCCAAGGAAAAGGTCAGTCAGTCTGAGAGGCCTACCACGCAATGTGCGCGTTGGGCATGCATATTGAGCAGCAACAAACAAACAAATACATAAAAGATCGCACTAGCGACAAGCCCGACGCCCCCAAATCTGCTTTCTTTCTCTCACTCCAAGGGCGGCCGCGCAAGCAAACACTCATTCCTCCCGCTTCATTCACACACATTTGCGCCTTGGCGCTGCCACCTCCACCTCCACATTTAATGCGGGCCATTATCCAACTCAGTGCCCAAATTCAGCTCCCCAGACCTCATTCACTCTTCAAGATCTCCGCAGCCTGATTAATTCGCTCTGGGGACAGTCGCTGGTCACCAACTGCCCCCGGGCCTCGTCTGCCTCTCAGCCGACATCACTTATGCTCGCCAGCCGCTCAAAGCTCTAGTTCAGCTCGACACCTGGTACTTGGGTGAATCACTGCGCCCAATACCTTTTTCTGTTATCCTTCACCTCCACCCCATTTATCCCTTTACCAGCCCTTTTGCACAGTTCTCCCTTCTCCTCTTCACACACATTCTTATTTACAGCTCATAACCCTTCCTTTGTCACAACCTCCCCCACCCCGCAGTTTCTGGCCCCACCTCTCTCCGTTTGCGCCATGGCCGATAAGGACGACCGTCGAGGCGGCTCTCGTGGAGGTCCTCGTGGAGGCCGTGGACGTGGAGGTCGAGGTGGTTCTCGTGGTGACAGAGGTGACAGAGGTGGCGGCCGTGGTGGTTACTCGGCTGGGCGGGGTAGCGATCCTCAGAGCGATGCCGGTAGAGGCGGGTCATACGAGCCCAGAGGTCGCGGTCGTGGAGATGGCGGCTGGGCTCGGGGCTTTCAAGGAGGTTTTGGTGGTCCCGGACGTGGCAGCGGTCCTGACCGTGGACGTGGAGACTTCCGCGGCGGCCGTGGTCGTGGCCGTGGTCGGGGTGGATTCCAACCAAGCGGCAGCAGAGATCCGGCTTTCTTCAGGTACGTCTTGCAGGCATCGTCTTCTACTCAACTTCATCACTAACTATTGCAGCTACGATGGCGTTAAGCCTGAGGCTGATCAAGATGTCGCGGCGCTGGAACAACAGATCGTCGACGAGCAGACATCGTCGATGCAGGAGCTCGTCGCCTCAATGGGCAAACTTAAGATGAGTGCCAAGGCGAAGCCCTCTGCTCTAGCTCAAGATCAGTTTCCCGTCCGTCCTGCTTATGGCACAAACGGTGTTCCCGTGGTGCTTTGGGCTAATTACTACCGAGTCGCTGTGAAGCTTGGCACCCTCTACAAGTACACCATCAGCGTCAACCAGGTTGTTGGTGAGCAGCAACCCAAGGACAAAGGGAAAGGCAAGCCTAAGGGAGCTGCGGGCCCTCAGTCCAAGGAAGTCAAGGGCCGCAAACTCTACTTCGTGATTCGCGAGATCCTTGGGGAACTAACTAAAGCCGACCCTTCTTTGGTTCTGGCTACCGAATTCAAGTCACAGCTTGTTTCACTCAGTGCTATCCAGTTCCAGGATAATCCTATGAAACTGTCCATGCCTTCCCCAAACAACCCCGAGAAACTGGAGACATTTGAGGTTACCTTTCACGGCCCAATCGAGGCCAGCGTGGAGAACATGATGAAATACCTCACTTCATCAGGCACGCCAAAGCCAAGTCCGGAAACACAAGGCTTCCCCATATTTCAATCAGCCGTGGATGCTCTGAACGTCATTTTTGGGTTTGGGCCTAGGTCCAGGGATGATATCAGTGCTGTCGGAAGCTCGCGCTTCTTTCTATTCAAGGACGGCGGCATCGCCGCTGATCTCACGTCCAAAGGTCGGCCTCTTCTCGCCGCACGGGGGTTTTTCCAGTCTGTTCGGCTCGGTACTGGCCGTCTCCTCCTCAACACCAATGTCACCCACGGAGTATTCAAGCTTTCCGGAAAAGTCAAAGATATCTTTGATGGTCTCAACATCTATCCCGTCCAGAAAACTGACTATCGTGGCAAGAAGCAGCTGCGCACTTTCTCCAAGTTCTTACCCAAGACTCGTGTCTGGGTCGAAATGATGCTTTCTGACGGTAAAAAGATTCGCAGGCCAAAGGCTATTCACAGTCTTGCCTCATCTCTGGATGTTCGCCGATCTAGGACTGGCGCGAACATGCCTCGTTTTGACCCCAATTGGGAATACCCTGGACCTAAACATGTTCAGTTTTGGTTGGAGATGAATGGAGCTGAGAGCCATTACATCACCGTTTTTGATTATTACAAACAGAGTAAGCCAGTTCATTTTGTACAGGAAAATTCACTTGACTTTAACTAATAATTCTTTAGAATACGGCTTGTCACTGGGCGATTATCCACTCCTGAACCTAGGCACCGCTGATAGACCAACATTCTTTCCCGCGGAGTTTGTCGAAATCCAGCCGGGCCAGTCAGTCAAGGCAAAGTTGCTTTCCGAAGAGACGGTCTCCATGCTCAACTTTGCTTGCCGCTCACCTTATGCCAATGCCTTCTCTATCACAAATGAAGGCCGCGACACGTTGGGTCTTGATGATGGTTCTCTTGATCGCTTTGGCATCTCCGTCGATAAGCGTCTGTTGGTTGTCGATGGTCGCGTTCTCTCCAGCCCCGGCGTCACGTACATGCAGAAGAAGATTGCTGAGCCGTTCCACATGAAGCCTGAGGGTGCTTCATGGAATCTCAGGGATGTTAAAGTCTTTAAACCCGGAAATAAGATCAACCGCTGGACCTTTGTCAATGTGCTTGCTTACAGATCCGCACCGGTCGATCGTAAGACAGTTGAGGATTTTGCCAGGTTCATGAGCAACATGGGAATCAATATCAACACCACTCCGCAGACCCCTCCCACCACGGAGATTACTGATACCGATGTCACGACTAAGAACGTACTCGATGAATACTTTCAGTGGGCAAAGAAAAACAAGATCGAGTTCATTCTCTTTATTCTTGGAAGCAAAGAAGCGGATGTCTACAACAGAATCAAACTTTTGGGAGATTGTGTATATGGCATCCACACCAGCTGCGTCCAAGGTTCTCACAAATTGTTTGGAGGAGGTAGCCCTGGCTACTTTGCCAATGTTGCTCTCAAGTGGAACCTCAAGGCCGGCGGTGTCAACCACAAGCTGAGCCAAGAGCTTGACCTCACTAAGACTGGAAGGACAATGGTTGTTGGCTACGACGTGACACACCCGACCAACATGCCAACCGGCAAGAGTGATGAGATCCCCAGTCTGGTTGGCCTGGTTTCTAGCATCGACCGTGATATGGGACAGTGGCCTTCCATCTCGTGGGAGCAAAGTTCCAAACAGGAAATGCTGAGTGACCAACTCGTCGAGGCCTTCAAGTCCCGCCTGCAGCTTTGGCAAAAGCACAACAAAGGTTTCCTCCCTGAGAACATTGTCATCTTCCGCGACGGCGTCTCCGAGGGTCAGTTTTTCCAAGTTCTCGAGAAGGAGCTGCCCCTTATCCGTGCTGCTTGCACTGCGACATCCACCAAGATCATGCCCAGATTCACAATCGTTGTCTCTGTAAAGCGCCACCAAACTCGATTTTATCCAACCGACAGCGTGAACCTCCCGGCGCACAAGAACATTCAAAATGGTACCGTTGTCGACCGCGGCGTTACCCAGGCTCGCGTCTGGGATTTCTTCTTGACGGCACACTCTGCCATCAAGGGCACCGCGCGTCCTGCGCACTACACAGTGCTGCTCGATGAGATTTTCCGACCCAAGTATCAGGAAAACGCCGCCAACGAGTTGGAAAAGTTTACGCACGAGCTTTGCTATCTCTATGGACGTGCCACCAAAGCCGTCAGCATCTGCCCGCCCGCGTACTATGCCGACATTGTCTGTACCCGGGCTCGCACGCATCGCCCTGAGTATGCAGACATCAGCGACACCGAGAGTGTCATAACTGCCGGACCTGGCTCCAGCGCCGGGGGAAGCAAGTATCAGGTTCACGAAAACCTGCGCGACACCATGTACTATATTTAAGTTGGGTTGTCATCGCACTATTTTGAAGAGAGATTTTTAGCCTCGACCAGAGAGGGTATTATGGAAAATACAGCACTGTTTTGCGGCGATTTAGGGAAACGACACTACACGATATGAATGCCAGGATTCCATTGGAGGGATCAAGGAATTGATGATTATGAAATCGAGGAACAAAACAACACTTGGTCACAAAAAGGGTCATACAGCTAGGAAAAGTAGTATACTCAGAACCGAGTTAGTTAATAACAGATGACCGAGAGCATTGGCCTCGGTTGATAGCTAATTCTGTTTTGACTGCTTCTATGGACTTGTGATCCATGTACATGATTTGCGTCTAGTATTAAATCTTTGCTTTGGCTTTTCCATTTCCGTTCTTTGACTTGCCCAAGTATTTGTACCAATCATCGGTTACGGTAGTCTTCTCGGCAGCGGGCTTCTTTGTCCACTCCTCGTACTCGCGCTCAGCCACCCACCACTTTTCTAACTCGGTCTGGATCCATTTCGCGGCCGCCTCTGCACAGTACTTGGGGTTCTCCATGGGAATGAGGTGGCCATACTTCTCGCCGACGACCTTTTCCACGCGGCCAGCCTTGGCACCACCGCTACCGCCCACACCGGAACCAGTCAACTCCATCTTCTCGTCCTGGAGATGGATAGGGGAAATATCGCTTTGCCCGCCAAAAACATAGAGAACGCCAGGCCTCACGTTAGGCAGGCGGACGAGAGTGCTGGATCCTTCGGCGCGATAGAGCGGGTAGGTGGGCCACTTCTCGTTGAGGCTTGGGTCCAGGTCCGGAACCAGATCTGGGCGCTCGAGCGTCTTCCCGTCGGCAGCGTAGGCATCCCAGCTTGGTCGCAGGAAAGTAAAGAGCTCCTGGTGCTTACTGGTAGTAAGGGTAACAGTCTCCTCACCCGGCACATTGGTGACGCCAAACTTGACCCAGCGGTCGAGGACGCGTGGGTCCCAGGACTGGTAAAAGCGGCTGCGCTTGAAGGCGGCCTCGGCTTCTTTACGGGAGGGCCAAAACTCGCGGCGGACAAGGCTGGCGGCGGCAGGGCCGGCGATCTTGTTGTCCGGGCTAGAGGCATAATGGGACATTACGGGGTCAAGCAGAATTAAGGAAGTAAATAGCCTTGGGTGCATCAACGAGACGTTTGTGAGGGTGTTGGCTCCAAAGGAGTGGCCAATGCCAAAGATGGGCGTTGGCGGGCGGAAAGTGTTGACCAAGTGGAGGTTGTCTCGGGCATTATCCAACCAACCGGCTATGAGAATTATATTAGCGGGAAATAGTTTGCAAGTGGGAAAGAAGGCTTCCTACGATCATTTCCGAGGGAATCTTTGTTTAGGATGCCACTCTGGCCTTGCCATGCGGCATCGGCGATGAATATGCTGCGAATACGGATGTTTCGGGCCTTGGCCTCATGGTAAAGCTCCTCCCACAAAGGTTCATACAATTCCTGAGAGCAGACGCAATTAGTTGAGGAGACTTGGGTGAGATGGCGCAAAAAGAGACTTGTTCCTTACCTTGGGGAAGCCGTTGGCGTGGCCACCAATGACTGTGATGTCTCCTTTTTGAGGGTTGAGGTTATCCTTGGGAATGTACTCTTTAACGTGTAGCTTTAGGGTTTCATCTTGTGAGTGTGCGGTTGCGCGGCGGAATTCGCGTATGTGTGCAGCATCAATGATGTGCTCTTTGATGTCGAAGACGGCAGACATGGCAGACAAATACGTCTAGAGGTAGAATAATAATAATAATAATAAGGGGTGTGGCTCTATGGGGTTGTTGTTGTTGAGGTAGTATTCTAGTCTACTTGGGTATATGTCAAGAGTTTTAAATATCAAAATGCGATGCGTGTAATGATGATGGCGATGAGAAACGGAAAACAAACGGAACGTGGTGTTGATTAAGGCTGAGGTTCAATTCGCCTCGGCACGATGTCGCAGACGTGAGTGGATCGACTCTGGGGAACCAAGGGAGGCATAGTGGGGCGGTTGTGGGGGTGACATTTGCCTGCCTCGGCTTTTGAGCACGGAACTAACTTTGTGCGGTTCGGTTCATGACCGCGTTTGCCTGCTTGCCTATACGCGAATCATTTGCACTCACCTCACACTCACACTCACACTCAGCAAACACACACTCGCGGCAAAACACAGGCACAGACACGGCATCCCGCACACGTCCCTGCCCGTTCCTCCCCACCACCATGTGATTCTTGGCCTAGCCTGCTCTCTCCATCTCTCGCTACCCTACAGCTAAAAAACCACCGTCATCATGGCCAGCAACCTCATCCTCTTTGCTGGCGCCCCCTCTGCCTCCTCCATAACCATAGAATCATGCACGTTAAACACAATCGATGACAAATTTTCAGAATTCCTGGGCATAGGAATAGACAAAGGGAAGTCGCCGCAGACACAACCTCAGAAAGCATCGTCTCAAATATCTTGGCGATCATTATCGCTTCAAAAGCAACCTCTACATGCCAGCTTCAACCAGGCTCATGACATCTCCGATTGTTCACTACCCCACAAAGCAGACTTCTTCACTACTGCTGATGTCTCCTTCACAAGCAATGGAGAGTCATTCGAAAGTGAAACTGGTCTCGATGTTTTATCTGAATTCTGTGACCACACACTTGCCGTGCACAACCCCGTTCCATCATCAGAACTCGATAGCTTTGATGAGACGTCCATGATGGACACCTCTCTAATGGACACGTCCTTGATGAACAAATCAGGACCATCAGCACCAACAGTGTCCAATCTCTCAAACCTAAAGGACATTCCCCCAGCCCGCCAAATCCTCTCCCTCAACCCCCAAACCCTGACACTTAATCTCATAGTCGGCATCATCTCCATAGCGCAGCCAAGAACCATCACCACTAGATGGGGCACGACCCTCTCTCTCGTCGAGATCCTGGTCGGTGACGAAACCAAGTCCGGCTTTGCTGTGACCTTTTGGCTCCCCAAGGACAATGCACCCGAATCGATTCACGTGCATAGCTTGAGGCGGCAGGACGTGGTGCTGGTACAGAATGTGGCGCTTCACGTCTTCCAAGGCAAGGTCTACGGGCAGAGTCTGCGTAGAAATATGACCAAGGTGGATCTTCTCTGGAGGCGAGACGGTTCAGGTCATTACTCGGGCAGAGACCTGATGAAGAAAAGAAACACACTGCCCCAGGTAGAAAAGACGAGAAACGTCAAGGACTGGGTTCTCCGGTTTGTGGGAGGCGATTCCGTCTCAAAGAAGAAAAGGGCACGCAAATCCTGGGATAGACCACCAGACGATACTCAGTGAAGATACTCAGTGAAGACGACCTAAATTAATGCTGTTACAATACGCAACTGCTGTGGACTTTGCATTGCAACCACAACGTCGAGGTCTGTATCATCATGTACAATATACCCCTTGAAAGATTATGCTCCTATGCCTTTTTTTTTAAACAACATGATATCGATTGCAGCTTATCTTCAGGCTTAATGTAAGGCGCCCGCGAGTCAGATTGGCCGGGTGAATTCTTTAATGCGCCTGAGAGCGAGGTTTACTGCAATCCCGTTATTATGACCAATTATTCGAACACTTTCTCTTTCGTCGTAGAGTTCTGCGGAGGGGATGCTTGCGGAGCTTGGGGATCTGCCCAATAGTCATACCAGACAACCCTTGGATAAGAGGAGCCGATGAAGTCCTGGGCTTAGAGAACGATGGGGATTTCTGTTGTGACGGATCGGGTATGACTTGAGCGGTCCTTTGAGGAGAGAGTGATGGGTTGGTTCGTCGTTTTGGAGTCTCCGTTAGGAAGGGGTGATAAATTATCAAAATCGCCGCTTGAAGATGCTAAATAAGGGAAAATGCGAGCAACTTCCTTCAGGCCGCTAAGTCCCTGCAATAAAACATATTCCGCGATTTTATGGTATCTTTACCTTAAAACTCAACTACTCCAAATATTAGTTTGATAGCTAAAAATAAATAAATAACTAGATAAATAAATAATGATAAAATAAATTATCCTAATTCTTTATTTAGTCATTTATTTATACATTAGTCAAGAAATGGTGGAGAAAAATAGTCATCAGAGGCTTCTCCACCACCAGCTATGGCTGCGATTCGCACCAGATCCCATTGCAGCTTCAAGAAATCATCGTCCGGAAGGTCTTCTGGGTCATCGGCCTTGATCACAAAAACTTGACCAGTTTCGAGTGGCAAGCCACTTTTGCGATGGGCATACTTATTATCGCCCCAGGTATCAGTATCGAGGCCAGCCCGTTGCATAAAGTCATCCCCAAGGACCAGTTCGGTTTTTGAGAAAGACGAGGGCTTCATCCAATGGAATTGGACACGTCTCTCATTCGGATTTGCAGAGGGCAGAGGCTTTAATCCATACATAGCACGAGTCCACCAATGATGGAGCTGGCGATTCTTAGCAATAAGGTTTTTGGGGTGTTCGGAACGATTTCGATCTGAGACCATCTGCACCAACTCTTCGGCGCGTTGTGGTCCTGCCATGCATCTTAGAAGCCAATACAAATTGTCAAAATCGCCACTTTGAGATGCTGAAAAAGGGAAGATATAGGCGACTTCAGGCTGCTCAGTCCCAGTGATGACGCATTTTCCGCCGTCTCGTTCCAAACACTGGAACCATAGGTTAGCCAGATAATCCGACAGTAAATAAATAAACTGGTGACAAACCTTCTTTTTGGCCGACGCGCTTCTCCTTCCTGGAGTAGCAGGACTGGCCGGGGCTGACAAATTCATTGACATCTCTGAAATTGATGGCGTCCAGGTACCCGATGGGAAGCCAGATGGTGTTGGAGTTCTGGAGTGCGAGCGAGGCGTTTCAGGGGATTGTTCTCCTTTCTCAAGGACTAAAGGAATATTAGTATAAGGTATAATGATGGTGGCTAGTCCATTAATAGGGGAAAGCTGAGCATACATTGATATATTACACTGGGTCCCTTACTACAAAGAATGTCTTTCACTGTCCAAATCACCACGACAGGATCACTGGCTGTGCGAACTTGCCGCATCCATTCCCTCAGTTTTTCAATTTCCATTGTCATAATGACACCCAGAGCAGTCGAGTTCCAATCAAAACATCGAGGGTCCTGGGTGAGTCTTCGAAGCTCTCTAACGTGACGCTCCCGCTCTTGTCTGTAAGTGATGTACGGTCCCGTTGGCTCTTCTTCGGGAAAAACATCACGGAGGATTCTGGTGACGGCTGGCCTTTTATTTCTTGCCAACTTCACTAGGTTTCTCAACTCTTCGGTATGGAGTAGAGTGTTAAGCTGTGCCAGGCACTGTTGGCGCGACATGGGCGGATCGGACGTCATCTTGAGGTTGCCACGAAAGAAACGAGAGTGATGAAGGTAAGAGAATACGAGTTTGTGAATGAGGCAAAGCCAGCAATCGTTTATAAATTAGTCCATTATTTAGGTTGGTGCGGAAACTGGTAACCCTATTGTCACTGGCAAACATTAGCAAACACTGGCAAACACTGGTAAACGCTGCCAGTTTTGTGGGCCTGGCATCAAGATAGACAGACAGACTTGGCCCATGACTCCAGCTTCAGACAACTAGTTCCAGGTTCCAGTCCCTGGTAGTACCATTTTCTGCCCAGATCAATTGAGCCGAAGACAAAAAGCTGCTCTCCACGACCTTTGTCTGGTGTGCATAAAAGCACGGCCAATGCAATATTGAAATAGATAGAACATGGTAGGTAAATCTGGCAATATTTTGGTAAATCATGAGCTCGACCAAGAGGGAGCTCCAAAGTCACAACGGTAGCAGATACAGCTAAGTTTGGCCATATATGATTCGCCCGACCAAGACACAATCAACTTAATCATCTGTACAACACAACCTTGATACCCTCATGAAAACTTATATAGCCGCACTTAAGATGGCTTCCCTTGCCAAGACGGTGAATCCCAACACACATCCTTCACCTCCTTGAACACGATGTCATTCGAACGACGCATCCGCCAAATTTTATTATTATTTATTTTATCATTATTTGTTTATCTAGTCATTCATTTATTTTTAGCTATCAAACCAATATTTAAAATAGCTAAGTTCTAAAGCAAAGATACTATAAAATAGCAAAATATATTTTATCACTAGAACTTAGCAGCCTAAAATCATCTACATTTTCCCTTATTTAGCATCTTCAAGCGGCAATTTCGATAATTTATAAACCCTCTTTAACAGAGACAAAAAGCTACTCTCCACGATCTTTGTCTGGTGTACATAGAGGCACGGCCAATGCAATATTGAAATAGATAGAATAAAGTAGATAAATCTGGCAGTATTATATATTAAAATCAAAAAGCAACTATTATTCTATCCAGACTTTTGTCCAAATGGCCCTTTCTTATGTTAATATATAGCATAGTGGCTTTATTAACAGGGTTTAATCCATCCTCAGCCATAGAGGGCACTTTGAATCGAAATGCCATGTATAGTGGAGAGTTTCCGGGTATCCTCTAAAACAAACGCCTCTTATGATGTTTTCCCCTCCCTTTCTCAAAACGATACCATTGCCAGCCCTTTTAAACGGCAATGGCGGGCTCAGCCTTCTTGTCGTTGCCGTCAGCGTCCTTCTTAACAGACTTCCACTGCAGGAACAGGCAGGCAACGAAAGCGCCGCAAGCGCAGGCCAGGGTAATGTAGAAGGTGTTTCGGAGACCAGACATGTAAGCCTTAAGAACGGTGTTCAAGGCGTCTTCGCGATGCATCTCCTTCAGAACCTTCTTCACCTCGGAAGCGCCAGTGTTGATGAAGATGCGGGGGTCCAGGCCTGTGTCGTGCTTGTCCAGGTAGTCGATGAGACCGTTCTGGAAAACAGTCTGGGCGACGGCGACGAAGATGGCCCCGCCGAAGGCCTGGAAGAACTGAACACAAGCTGTGCCAACAGGAACCCAGTCCTGAGGAAGAACGGTCTGGACAACGAGCACACCGATCTGGAAGCCTGCACCGATACCGAGACCGGCAATGACTTGGTAACCAAACCACTCTCGCATGGGAGAGTCAACATCGAGAGTCGAGATCATACCGCAGCCGACAGCGTTGAGAATCATACAGGGGATGACGACAACGCTGTAGTAGCCAACGGCGGTGATGATGCCACCGGCAACGATGGAGCAGAGGACAGTGGACAGAAGCAGGGGGAGAATCTTAATACCGGCCTGGACAGCACTGACACCCTGGATGGCCTGGAAGTAGAGAGCTGTAGTATAGGTGTTAGCTGCTGACACAATACACCAAATGGGACAACACCAAACTTACAAAGATAGTAGATCAGGGGGAAGAAGGAAGCACCGAAGAACATGGAGAAGAACATGGCAGGCAGGACGTTGCGGTTCTTGAACAGACGGGGGGGAAGAGTGCCCTGATCACCCTGCCAGATCTGAACACCGATGAAGATGATGATCATGAGAGCGAAGCCGACGAAGAGACCGATGATGCGCGAGCTATTCCAGGGGTACTCAGCACCGCCCCACTGAAGTGCGAGAATAAGGCAGACGATGGCGGGGATGAAGATGGCGGCACCAGCAAGATCGAGCTTCTTGATGCGGTCCAGGAAGGACATGGCCTTGGTGGCGGCGTTGTTGCGGTTCACTTGGACGAAGAAGAAGACGATGAGCATGGCTAGACCACCGATGGGTAGGTTGATGTAGAAGCACCAGCGCCAGGTAGCGTGATCAGTAAAGACGCCTCCAAGAAGAGGACCGGCGACACTGGCAATACCCCACATTCCACCGACGAGACCAAAAGCAAGGGGACGCTTCTCAAGAGGCACTGGAAAAAGGGTTAGCAAGGAGTTTGAAGAAGTATGAGCTGGCCAGGGTTACATACTGATCAGGGAGAGAATGACGATGGATCCGGAGAAGAGACCAGCCGTACCAATCTGTAAATGCAAGTCAGGAACAGTGTATGTGTATTTGGGGAATCAGGGGGATTCATACACCAGCAATAGCACGACCGATAATGAAGGCAGTCGAGCTGGGGGCTACGGCGGAGAGAAGACTGCCAATCTCGAAGATGAAGACGGCAATGAGATAGGCATACTTGACATTGAAGTACTTGTAAATAGCACCGTACATTGGCTGGAGAGCCGTTGTGGTGAGCAAGTAAGATGAACCATACCAACCCTATTGGTGGTTGTGTTAGTGGCTGTTCAAAGCTGATCATTGTCTCACAAGTCGACTTACAATGTCCTTGACACTGTTAAACTGAGCCGTGATGGCACCTAGGGCAGGGGCAATGATTGTCTGATCGAGGGCGACCAGGAAGATGGCGAGGCAGAGCGAGAAGAGAATCAGGGTGAGCTTGGCAGCGCCAGGGTACTGGGGCGCATCTTCGTCCTGAGTGTCGTCATTGCTGTTGGTTTCCGGATTGGACTTGTTGTTGTCTGCCGATGTGTCTAGGATGCCGGAGCCGACTTCTGTCTTTTCATCAGCGGACAAGCGCTCGATGCGCTTCTCCTCAGAGGCTGTGGCCATTGGGGGTGAGGTGTGTGTGTGTTGCCGTGATGTTGTGTCCTTGGGTTGTATACACGTGTGAGTGTGTGAAGGAACCAGGTAGGTGGCGACTGTTTAAAGGGGACTAGGAGCCGGTCTTATAAAGTGCCAGGCAGAAAACAACAAAACAAAAATACAAAGCCCAGTGACGACGCTAGTTTAAGCTGAAAGTGACGCCCGGTTGAGTCTGGTGGATGGGAGTGTGCGGGACAGAGAGTGAGAGGAGTGGTGGGGTGGTCTAGTCTAAGTTTCTCGGAGAGAAAAGGACGTCTCTAAAATAAAACGAAAACTAGAGATGCCCCAAGTGAAGCCCTGATGAAGCAGACGAGGGTGGGAGAGGATGGATCGGGGGTGGCGTCTGGCAGATCAAGTATCCACGTGAACGGATGGATGGTGGTCTAGTTAAATACCAAGATTGAATGGGGACATGGGAGACTAACACGCAAGGCAAGGAAAATTAGAGTAGGCCACCAAATCTCACACACGCGCACGCCGGAAATCAAACAGGTCCGCCTCCCGCACGTTAGTGGCCCCCGTCAGAAGAACAAGGGAACCGGGAGAAAGGCCAATTGGGGATGGCTGCAACTAGCGGCGCAGGCGAGAGCCGGGCCTGGATTTGGTCCGCGTTTGGTCCGGTCATTTTTCGCACCTCGCACTTCTTTTTGTTCCACTGAAAGAAAAAAAATAGCTGAGAGATTGATATGGACGGCGGAGATGGTGGACTGGACTGGACGGACGCCCCCCTTAACTCCGCAACCACTAACAACCACAACAAGGAGAGTGAGCGAGCGTGTGGGAGTGAGTGATGTGATGTGGATAGCACGGCGGCATGCACGTTCTGATTTGGTAAGATCCGTGGATCTCGACGCCTCAAAAAAATTGTCGGCTGCTGCCAGAGATGGCTCTTACCGGGGCGGGTTGCCAGGGAAGAGCGCTGACATGCCTCTGGTCCATTCACGAGCTTTGGTGCGTGTAACCACAATGGGACGAGGTTCCCTCACAGATGGGCTGCGGACTTCTTACAATGCCGACGTCCGACGTCCGAGAAGGGGCGTGCGGGTGGCGCCCAATCAAGGGCTGCGACGGGCTGACTCTTGCTCCTGTATTGGTTTTGTTTTTTGATGAGCCCATGGGCTTGGGGCTTGAGGTGAGTCAAAAATCGGAGCCGGGGGGACCACCAGAGTCATGTTTTAGGATTTGGCTTGTGCTGGCTGAATTGTGCAACAGCAGCAAACTCCGAATTGGGGGTAGCGGGGAGGTGTGAGAGTGAGAAAAAGAGTAAGAGAAGGGACCTTGGTGATGGTGGGTAATATGCGTATCAGAATGCGCACACTTTTTGGGGTATACGAATATACTTGGTATCCTAATCGGGAGATTGAATTCTCACGTGTTTTTCTTTTCTTTCATCTTTTACTCTTTCAACGGCTACTGATAATCTTTTCCCCAGTCTTGGCCCTCTTGGCTCTGCTCCCTCCCTCTCTCCCCCCTATGGAGTCCCTCCTCTTGGCTCGCAGCTCAATCTCAAAAAATTAAGCATGCAAACGAAATTTCCCTGGCCTTACAAGGCGGCGTGCGCTGGGACCCAGCGAGCAGACCCAGTACGGTGGATCGCTGAGCTCCCGTATCCACTGAGGACCCTCCTTAGCTCCCAGCTCCCCTGCTGGATTCGAGACCGTCGGTCCATCCGCCTGGTCCCCTTTGAATGGTCTCGATTTCGTCTGTGTTTCGTCCGTCTGGCTCGCGAACCATTCGTCCTTTGATGTGCGAGCTCGCGGTTTCTGATAAACCCGAAGCCACGAGTATTATCACGTCTGTGGGCAACGGTGGCCGTTCTCATGTAGACAAGACACATGCGTGGCCTCGCATCCTTTTGCCTTTTTCCCAGTTTGCGCCCCCACAACCTTGTTTAATCCTGTCCGCACGTCTCTCTCCATCTCCTCAGCTCATCACACGCCCCCCCTTCCCCTTTCCTCCTGTCATCATGTCATCACCTTCTGAGCTTCCCCAAAGACGTCTATTTCATCCATTTCAACCCTTATGCCCCCCCCTAAACCTGTAACAGAAACCCTTTAGTTCCTCCGCCCACTTCTTATTATTCAGTCGGGCCAACTCCTCGTCCGGATCCGACGTGTCTCGGAGCCTTTCCCTACAGCCCAACACCCATCTCCTCTTGTCAGTCCCCTCGATAGCTCCCCAAATCGCCAGGCCACTCATATGCATGCCCGCCTGGTGATCATCACTGCTGCTTGAGTCATCGGTCGAAAACCCAATCTCTCAATCGGATGGCTTGCACCACGCCTACACCGCACATGCTTTCCTAGCAAATGACGATCCTGTTGGGATGCATGACGACGACCACCTTCTTTCCCACCCTCACGTCCCACGTAAGCTCGTCCGCCTTTTGGCATGCAACAGCTAGCCTCTCGGAAGCAACTGCAAACGGATGGGATGGATGCATCAATCACTTCACCCCACCATGCCCTTTCCTACTCATTGGTACACGCACGAACACGCACACTTGCGCAGTCACAATAGCTTGCATCTGATCCATAAAAATTTTCATGTCGCCGTTGCTCGTGACAGCTTGGTCTGCCTATCGCCATCCATCTATTCCCAACACGAGAAAACAAAAAGCACCTCTACATGGACGCCCGCCATCTCCAACATTTGCCTATCCCCATCATGCTGCCTTATCTTCCCCGTTTCCAGCTGTATTGCTCTCGTCCGCTAGCCCCGGTACCCAAACCAGTAGTCCGTCCTTATCAATCTTCATCCCTTCCGTCGGGATGATCCGCAACACCTTCTGGAAGTACTTGTCTCGCACCGCCAGCCCGGGCCGTATGTATGCACCCCTGACCAGCGGCAGCAGCCTGTACGTCGTTGCACGCCGCGACTGGGGAAGCAGGTTTAGTGTCGTCTGCTTGGCTCCTGAAAACGCAAACTGGTCGCTTGGTTCCATCGTCAGCCCAAATGTCAGGAAGTGGTTCGAGGGATTCTCGATAGTCACATCGAGCTGCATGAGGTGCGGCTCGTCCCCTGAGCTATGGTAAGCTGACGCTAGCACCCGCGGTTCCGTTCCTAGAACAAGATATTTGCCTACTGGCATTGTTGTCGTATTAACCGGCCCGTTGGTGCGGCTCTGCCGCTGCCATTGGATAATAAACGCCAGGTCGAGTGTAACGGGTTGCCGATCATCCATAGTGATCTTTTGTGCCACTAAGTTGAACTGTGCCTCATGCATCGTTTTGGGTGTAACCAAAATTCCGTCCTGAGGTACTTGGGGTCCCTGTAGCAGGTTGCATCTTCCACCACCAACGCATGAGACCACCTTCAACTCCATTCCCACAACCTTGAGGTCTTCTTGCGCAAATGAGGCATAGTGGCAGACTAGGCACCATTTCTGCGCAAAGCCTCTAGCCGCGCCAGAACCCTCGCCATCATGAGCCTCCAGCACTCCTTCGTAATCAAACAGGCTTGGCCAAGGGTCGGCGTGTAGTCGTGGCAGTAAATCGTAGTTGGCTTCGAAAGCGTTCACCACATTTAATTGAACTGGAAGCGTCTGCATGATAGGTGTAGCCGAGTCCGATGCAAGATGATAAGATGCTCTGAAGTGTAGGTCAAATGTCGTTGGGGCATCAGCGGGATCGATATGAACCATCAACTTGATAGATGCCGCGCTCTCGATGGATCCAAGATTAAGACCAGATATCTTGGATTCTTCTGCCGCAGCCTCTGCTTCGCCCTTGTGTTCACCTGCTTCCACCCGAAGGACTGGAACCTCTTCGCCGAACAGGTGGACATCCAATTTGACGCTGGCTGATTCTTCCTCGGCATTGACCAGCTCGACTTCCAATTCGATTGGCTCGTTGGCGTAGAATTGGTTCAAGGGCTGGCCCAACTTAATCTCCATCTTTGGCGGGCGAGGCAGGATATGGATACTGCTCGCTTGCGGGCGAAGGTGTCGCGATTTTGCGGACCCCTGAATGTACCACCCATTGACTGGGTCCGTATCGCGGAACTTCAACTTGTAATCCAAACTAAACGATTCGTTCTTGTGGCTCAAAATTACAGAAGCCGCCGTGGCATCTCCTGGCTCTCTCAATGGTATCTTCATTTCCACAACACGGATTTCGTTGGGTCGTAGTGTTAAGTCGGCCTCTCCCTTCAACAATGACGGGAGGCCATCCTCTGAATTCTCCGAAAAGTCTTCCTGTAACGTTACCGGAGATATAGAAACACCTGAGCTAGATGCTTCCTTATCGTTTTCTTCCGATATATGTGTAAGCACGATTGGTTTCAAATTACCCTTGAATTCCACTTTGACTGAATCGAGCGACACTGGGGCAGCATCGGGGAACGTGTAAGATTTCAGCGATAACTGTGCAGTGCACGTCTCGCCTGCCTTGCCTTCCTTGCCCCGAAAGACAAGTGACGCTGAAACAAAGGACCCAGTCTTACTATCGGATAGTTTAATCGACGGCGGTGAGTCAAACTCAACGCCTTCTAGTGATTTAGTAATATCGTAATGCCACTGTGGTCGCCGATGGAACTCTATTAAACATGTCAGTTTCACGTCGAAAAACATTACAATAAACACACATACTCTTGTTTAGCAGTTCCCAATCAGCAGCGACCGTCAAGTCGGCATTCTTGGCTCCTCGAGCTGCCCGTCGCATGAGCCAACATAGATCTTCCGAAATGTCCACCCAGCCTTGGGTTCTGAAAGACATGTCTTCCCATAATGGCCGAAGCGCCTCAATTGCACCATCCCACTCCTTCAAGAGAATCATTTCCCTAGCCAACTCAAGCGAGATCTCAGCAGTGAGACGCGCCTGCTTGCGGGCTTGAAACTCAACGCTTGCCTTTTTAAGGCAGTCAATGATCAACTGTGAGTGGTTGACGCCTTCTCCATACAAGGGATATTCATCGTATGGTTGTGGACACATGTAGGTATCGTAAGTATAACCTTTACCTGCAGCTAGCGCCGCTGGCGACGTTTCTGGTGACTCCCTGTCTTCATCGGGGATTTGAAGTGCGAATTTTCGGCGGGCAACCATGTGGCGTGCGGCAATACGATACCAATATCCGGTATGGTGTAGCATTTCCCAGGGCTGAAGTCGCTCACCCAGCACTGCCTTCTCGGGCTGCAGGAAAAGCATTGGTGACGAGGAGGAGAGGTTGGGGATTCCGATTTTCTCAATAAGATTAGCCATCACCGTTGCCCATCGCGCCTCCCAAGCCTGCCATCCATAATTATTAGTTCCTCGCCCACGTCGGTCGACGAATTCACCAATTCTATCCCGGTGAGCTTGCCACCGTCGCACTCCCAGGGTGGGCTGGCCCAGCCACATGTGACAGCGGAGGATTCGAATAGCAATAATGTCGGAGAGCAGGCGCGCTTCGTTCCATCGAGGACTCCAGCTAGGGATGATATCCAGCACATCCTGGCCTAGAAGCACTTCATATGCCTGCTCAAAAGATCGCAGTGCCGCATCCGTCTCCTGGCGAAATTCTGCAAATATTGCAGATTTAAAATCGTAGCGAAAGTTCCAATCCGGCAATGATAATGTTTGCGATGTTCCAGAAGTGGGAGGCACTGTCGGCTGTGGTGCAATGCCCCGGGATCGCTTCTTTCTAGCGTGCCGTCCCAAATCACGGTAGTACTCTATGGCTGAAGTATATAAAACACCCAAGATGCTGTTCATGGTCCCCTTTAGTTCGGCCGGCGACTCCTGAGGCGGGATATAAAAAACGGATTTGGGGTCTAAGGCCGTGCCTCTGCGAATATTCTCCAGCCTCTCTGAGATTCCTTCGGTGAGAGATTGTGGCGCACCGCCTCTCTCACCGAGTAGGATTACAGCCAGACGAGTCTTGAACCCCGACCTTGCCAGCGCACTTCTGAGATTGTTGATGTCGGCTTTTATATGGTTGTCTTGGAGCGTCGTCGAGTTCGGGTCGCTTGTTAAAGTGTAAAAGCACATGTACATGCTGGGCACCAGCTCCTGGTGCTTCTTCACCCATTGCGCGTCGATCAGGCCATCGGGATATAGAGCCGACACCGGGCTTAAGGGTGAAAATGGAGAGTGCAAAGTGGGCGCTGCGTCGACGGCTTCGGTGCCTTCGGGTAGTCGAGCTCGGCGGGGCGGGAGAATGAAAGACTACCCCAAGGTCAGAACCACAGCTATCCAAATCAGCCTTGGGACGGCCCTACCCTTCCCAGAGTCTTTATGCGAACCCGGAACGGCTCTTCCCTCTCGACGCCGCTCCACGATTTCCCGCGGGAGTCAATCTCGCGGAAGTACTGCTCCAGAACCTCAGCCTCCTGGCTTTCCAGCAGCGGCTGCTCTGAGCGCAAAAGAATGGCTTGGTCCTTGAGCTCGGCGCTCAGCGGGAGCTCGTTGGTTTCTGTGTTGAGGCCCGCAGCCACGATAAACGGGACATTATGGTCCAGACTTCCCGTCGGGTAACCGTCCATGATGGTTGGTCTGGAGCCTCAGAGGCATGGATCGCTGGGTCGGTGGTGTGGGCAATTCAGAGCTGTTCGAACACTGTTAGCCGTTGTGCCCCTCGTTCACACAGTACCAGCCCACTTACGGCGCCCATAGCCAAAGAAAACACAATGTTGCAAAATCCCAGCACTTTTAAAACCGCTCGTCTTCTCTCTAGAAGCAAGTCTCGCACTTTCAGATGCGGCTCACAGCTTCAAACGGCTTCTTCCGGCGAAGCGCTCCTTAAAAATATATCATGAGCTGCCGCCGCGCAGCCCTCAGCGAGATGGCTGCGGCGTTGCACCCCAGCCCGGAAGCGGAACAACACCAACCGCCGACCCAAAATTTCCGGATGCACCACATGCCTGCCCATTTGCGACTCAACCACCATCGTATCGACGACGGCGTGATCTTTTTTGACGACGCCCAATTGCCCAATTGTCCCACCACCCGCCGACCGGCACCTCCTACGACTCCGACCGGTAGCGCGCCAAGCCTCTCCGCCCACCATGAGACCTACGCAAGCCCTCTCCGTCGGCCGATACCGACACCTGAAGCTCACCACCAAGGATGTTGGCCGCGGCTTCTACAAGGGTAACCGCACCGGATCCATGGGTCGCCACACCAAGTACGGAGGCTACGTTATCGAGTGGGAAAAGGTGCGGACATATGCTGTGCCGCAGAACCTCAAGGACTTCAAGGTAAGTCGCTGCAGATGCCATTAGAGCCAATTGACGATTTCGAGGGAGGCTAACGTCATCGGAAATCTATAGCTCACACCTTTTGTGACCCGTGAAATCAAAGTCCAGAAGGGTGATTACCAAGGCGTTCAGAGAGGTCCTCAAGATCCTCATTTCTACGTCGAGCAGTGGAAGCGATACAACGGCGTGGACTAAACGAGCCCCGAATGATTCGATCTACGACTAAGGAACATGACGCTCTATAAAAAAAAAAATAGAAGACGATGATGACCAGAGAAGCCATTGGGGCTTCCTGGGCCGGAGGTTGGGAACCTCTGCCACGGCTGTATATACCCTTGTACAATGTACCACCATGTATGATAATGTACTCACAATCTCAAAAACAATGAATCGTGTTGGATGATAAAATTACTATTGCAACCTGCGATTGCTCCAGACCTACAAATGAAACTAATAACGACTGTTGTGCTGTGCTGTAAACCCGAGAACGCTCCGTACGATATTTATCGCAGTAACCCAATTACACAAATTATTTTGTTAGTCTTACACATTTTGCTCCACCGTCTTTGCAACTGTGACATTCTCAATCACTGTTGGTTTGTCTTCTATTTTTGTGCGCCCATTTTGCTTGTCCGACTCGTCGTCGTCGTCATCAAGGCCACTCGGGGTCACTGGCCGCGATGAATTCATATTGGACTGTAGCGTCATCATACTTGCCGTCTCGGCCTCTTTGTTGAGACTAAACGGTAGGGCGATGCCGTCAAGAAATGGGCGTTTGCCCGCCGCTCCTGTTTCTGGGGCATAGTTGGGACTCAAGAGGCCAGGGGCATGGGCTTCTTTTTCGCGCCGCATCTCGATGAGTTGGGCTACGGGAGTATTGTCATTATCAAGCTCGCCATCTGGTGGCTGGCTCCCTGTCTGCTTCTCATCGGTAACGACTTTGTGGTGTGAACGTCTCCGCGAGTTGGGATCCAAAAAACCTGGATTGTTCTGGGTTTCAATTTCCGAAAACGAACGCGCACCTTGCCCATCTGCTGGCGAGACAGCCCGCATTGCAGGTGGCTCATCAGCTTTTTCAGCCTTCTTCTCCCGTCCGACAGTCATTTCATCATGCTTGGAGCCCCAGAGAGACCACATGGCCAAGCCCAAGCTCTTGCGCCTCTTGCCATCAACCATGTCTGAATCAACTCGCCTTCGGCCAGCCAGGGCTGAGGAAGGAGGGCATTCCCCTGAACCGAATTCATGGTAGCCTGCCACCATGTCTTCCACAATCTTTTTATGAACTTTAGCTTTTGCACTGGCATAACGTTGATCCCACTGTTTTCTCTTTTCCAACCACTTTTTAACCGTAGGTGCTTTGACTACACCAACGGAATTGGCTGGTACGCAGCATGCTGGGAGTTCGGCTTCTGAGTCAAGAACTAAGGTAGCACCATGTCGAGTCACTCTTTGTCGAATCATGTGGTCTTCGAATGCGGGCAGAGGATCACCAGCTTTTCCAACTTGACCCGTTCTAATCGGCTTTTTCTCATCAGTCTCATCTTTCTTCTTCTCCTCTTCTTGTTGGTCGGTAGTATCCGAACCAGAACTGGAAATGACTGAAATCGCATCATCATCAAGGATATCGATTCCACGCTTCTGAGCTCTCGCAAGCGCCCATGCACCAAACTGAGCAATAGACCTGTACATGTACTTGGCAGGACGGGTAAAGCTAAGCGTTGGGGCAACATGGCATAGATCATCCCACACTTGGAGTTGGACATCAGTTGGCGGATACTTGTCGAGAAGCACCTTCGCCTCTTCACTCATGGCCTCGTCTGGTAGGGCGTATTTATGAGGGTTTGCGCACTTGTGCGCCAAATATATTTGTTCATCACGTAGGATTTCGCCGCCTCCAACCATGATGAGTAAAGGCGGAAGCCCCCCAAGCGTAGGTTGCATAACTGGACTGACCAGTGGGTGTGCTAACATTTCATTGGTAGTATACATCTGCCCCGATTAGTATTGCATAAAAATAAGTTAGTTAGAAGAGAGGTCTACCTGAATCTGATCTGTGAGCTTCACCGTAGTGCCGTCGATTTCACATGATAATAACTTGTCGGGATCGGCGGGGGCACCACCGTTTATCCAGTTAGATCTGGAACTGTCCGAGATATTGGTATCATTCTTTGTGATTGCGGGAGGGTTTTGTTTGTCTTTAAGCTCTGAAGTTGTGGGTTTTTTCTTGGTGCTTCCTTTCATTTTCTTCAGAGCCTCCTCTCTCAACATGGCAATATCATCATCGTTGGGGGGTGGCCAAGCCTTGGACGGTTTGTGGTGAAACCCAGCCTGGGGAATATAATCCAATGGTGCCTGGCCCGAGACACTCGGGAATGAGTGTGTCAAGTCAACCCAAGGGCTGATCAAGATGGCGCCTGCGGGTAGCGGGAGACCTTGATCTCGAAGGACGCAAAGAAGTGACACAACCATGCCTCCTCCAGCAGAGTCTCCAGCCAGCACGATTGTTTCTGGAGCCTGAACTGTCAAAAGATGGAGGTAGGCAGCAATGCAGTCTTGTAAACCGCAGGGAAAGGGAAATTGAGGCGAAAGTCGATATCGGGGAGCGAAGACGCGAGCCTTGAGCTTGCGGGCATGGCGCTGCATTTGATAGCGATGTTCGTCAACGCTACCAAAGAAGTATGCTCCTCCGTGGATATACATCATGACGCGCCTGCAACTCCCGCCATTTTTCTTACGCTCATGATAATCGGAGCGCATTTCAATCCACTCAGCCTCCAGCGGACTTTGGGGCCTGCGCCACTGCCACCACTTGGATCCTCCAACCTGTTTAAGCCCATCGTCGCCAAGCTGGGCGCGCAGCACCTCGGAGGCGCGGGTCAATTCCTCATCGGAAATTGTGACGTCTTCGAGCTTGACCCATTGAGGGTGCGGCACCCACTGTCCGGTGAAGGCCTGGAGATCCTCAACGGTGTGGTGTGAAGCGAAGTCAAGGAACGAGCGGATGAGATGGAGGCCCTCGTCATATGACAGATGAGCCGTGGGACGCTGTCTGAGGGGCTTCCTATTGAGATACTGCGGGTTCCGGGCTTGTTAGACGACAGCCAAAGAGAGCGAGGGGACGGGAAGGCTAATAATAAGAATGGCGCTGAAACATGCAGGCCGTTGGAAACATACATGGGAGAACAAGGTCGACACCACAGTGGGCGTGACAGCCAGAGAGACGGACGTTGTGTTGAAGAGATTCATGATGGAGCTCTGCCTGCGACCGCCGCACGCCGGACTGTTGAACGAGTCAAGATGCTATGTTTTCATCAAGCAGGCTAGCTTCAGGAGCTGGGGGAGGTAGAAGGATCAAGCCCGACATAAATGCCAATCTGGAACCTTAACAGCGCCCGAGTGCAAGTGCCAGTTCGGGTTGGGTGGTGTAGCTAGGGGTTGCCATGATGTCATGTGTCCTACGCAAAACAGCCTGGAAATCCAGTAAATTGCGGCTACGTACCACCAGTCAGACCCCTGAAAGTCACTGACACTGCATGCGGAATGCGGATCTTGGCTCCTTGTTCGATGTCAGTGAAAAGAGCGGGCCCGTGCGCGCTGGCTGGCTTGGCTTGAGACGTATGTAATGTGGAGAGTGGGGATTAAGCATGGGTTCTCGGGCACTGGCGAGTTGTGTGATGTGCTGGGGATAAACACCAGAAAATTTTGTGCACTGGCTGCTTGTCGCTCCAAATTGCCCCTCCAAACCCCTCCACACCCCGCCAACTTTGCTCAGCCATGGCGTCCTCAGAGTCTGTGCAGCTTCCCCCCGCGGGTACGTATTTTAGTTGAAGATCCCCTGTTGCGCTATCTCGTTCTCATTAAAGCCTGACGTTTGTTTGCTAACGTGCGCCCTCCCTCCCCCAGCTACTCGTCAATCCAATTTTGAGCAGGCCGTCGCCTACTCGCTCCACCTATGGCCTGCCCTCACCCTCTCCGTTTCCAACCAATGGGGTGGTCCCGATTCTGAGGACAAGCGCGACTGGTTTGCTGGTGCCGTCGTCGACCTGTTCCCCGAGTTTGTCGACAACCCGCCTGCCAAGGCCCCCGAGGAGCGTGATATCGTCTATGTCGAAGAATTTTTGCTGCAGGTCATGGTCGACGAGTTCGAGGTCAACGTCGACGACGATTCCGCCACCGAAGTTGCCGGAAATATCCTAAAGGCTCGTCAGGGATGCGCCATCGGCCAGTTCGCCGACGTCGATGCTTTGAGGACCCGTTGGTCCAACCTCAAGGGCGCCAAGGTTGATGGCATGTTCAAAAGAGCTGAGGATGAGGACCAGGACACCGATTGGGAGAGTGACGACTCGGGGGATGACGAGGATGTAGGTGGTGCCGATGTTGCGATGGATGATGCGCCGCCACTTGTTGCTGTGCCCAAGCAGAAGGAGGAGCCTCAAGTCGACGAGGATGGATTCACCATGGTCACTAAGAAGAAGAGGTAAAGGTTAGGGGCCCAACGTGTCAGTTGGGGATGGTGCATGGCAAGCGAATAAAATCAGATGAGCGCCTGGTATTAATACCCAAAAACAAAGATACAAGTCACACGGCCATTTCAAACTGCCAGACTGGGTTGTTACAAAACCAAACGCCAAGTTGCTGGATGATCAACACTCCCGCCATCCCGCGCATATGCTCCGGCTCATCGATTCCGCTTAGTATCTACTCCCAGTCATCGTCGCTGTCCTCGTCGCTCTTCTTCGAGTCCTTGGGGCTGTTGGGGGTTTGGGTCGTCTTGCCTGATGCTGCACCAACGACGTCGTAGCTAGCCTCGCTGTCAGCCTGTGACTTTTCGTCATTGGACTTGCGCGATTCAGTGGGCTTCAGGTGGCTCTCCTTGGGTGGATGAATTGTAGTTGACGATGCCGCAGAAGCAGTCTTGGTGGGCTTGGTATTGGCAGGGGTGGTGGATTCATCATCTGAATCAGACTCATCAGAATCATCGTCGTCATCATCGTCATCATCATCGTCTTCTTCTTCTTCTTCTTCCTCCTCTTCTTCCTCTTCCTCCTTCTCTTCCTCCTCCTCCTCTTCATCCTCCTCCTCGTCAGAATCATCACCCCAGCCGACTTCGTCTTCGGCAGAGGCAGCTGCAGATCTGTTAGAAAATACATGAAAAAGGCAGTTTGTAGTAACTCACCCTTAAGGAGATCTCTTCGCCTAGCGTCCGCAGTCTCAATACCATGTCGGAGGAAGTAGTAGCGTGTCCAAAAGTCAACATAAGGAATCTGATCAGGAACCAGTTTCTCCATCGTAGACCGCAAATCGGGATATTTCTGCAAATCATTGTTGATGTCGGGTGTCTTCTTGTCAACGTCAAAGGTCTTTGCCCAAGATTCAAATTCGGGACCAGAGGGGTCCTTTGCAAAGCTCTCAGTCGATGTATGTATCACATGCAACTGGGCATCAAATCTAGAAGCGTGAATAACCCGCTTTCCTTGGGCATCCTTACTCTCAAAGAGGACGGCATTACTTTCGTTATTCTCCTCAGGGGGGGCAATAGTGATGGCATCGCGGAGATAGTCGCGGAGGTTAGAGCCAAATCGGAGGAGGGCTTCATCAGCAGCATCTTCGGCTTTCTGGATGTCCTTGAGACGCTTTGTAGCCTCAGTACGAAGTCTGGAAAGGACTGTGCTAGACTGTTCCCCTTCGGTCTCACCACTTCGTGTTGCAGTTGGCGTAGACTGTCCGTCTTCTGCTTCTTTGGAACTTGAAGCCGCAGCGGCCGCATTCAGTGTCAGATTCCGCGTTTGGTTGATCAAGGATGTGCGAATCTCTGTGAACCCCTTGGACGCATCTTCGCCCACCTCTGCCAACTCTTTCTGAGCTTGAGTGGCAAACTCGCCTCCCTAGTCATGTTAGACGCTGCCAGAGTTTATGTCATGGATGCGCATACCTGCTTGACCACGCTACCAAAGAAGCCACCAAGCCTGGCGCCCCAAGGACTGTTGGAGAAGGCCTTGTAAGCCTCCTGGAAATCTTCGTTCAGGGTAGAAGGGCTCTTCTCAGGTTGAGAGCCATCCTTGGAATCATCCTTCTTAGCATAGGCGTCTTGGTTAATGTGGTCGTAGGCCAGATCCATGACGGCCAGTTACTGAGAGGAGGAAGCTTCAAAGTCGGTTGATTTGGTCTCTCTAGGCCCCCCGTACCAAGTAGAGGCCCTACCCGGTATATGATCTATGAGAGAATGTTGAGGTTGGCAAATATGTCGTTGTAGTCTCCCTGAACTTCCAAGAGTCGGTCGACACGGAGCACACGGGAGCCTCACCTCCTGATACGTGGATAGCGGGGTAGGTGGGTCACAGTGCACGGGCCTGTGATCACGTGTCCTACAGCTTGATAAAAGCAGCAGCAACAGCTCCGTTTGCGTCTATCATGCATTCAGAATGAACTTGTTGGCTGGATTAGGATGTGTCTGACTTGCCTTGTTGGACGTAAACTTCAATATGTAAGTCAATGGTCTTGGAACAGCGCTTTCTGAGCCGATTATCACTATCACGATGGATCTTTCTCTTTTAAACAACATGCTGTCCTCTCCTGACACGACCTATTAACGTTGTCTTGTCACACGTTGGAAATGGGCCGTCCCGCGGTTCTTTCTTTCTTTTTTCTGGTACCATTTCTACTGTTCCTGGAAACGGACTTCACCGAAACCATTGTTCAGACAAGCCAGCCCAACTTTGAAGTCACAAGTAGCACAATGATGGTGGAATTGCCATATCAATACCTTCAGCATATTAAGAGATCTTCATGAGAGATAGATCGACTATTTCTTGCAGGGTGCATAACATTGAGCTGTACGTAGGGATCAATCGTAAAGAGGGTGGGCATGATCGCCATGAGACCCTTCAGGGGCCTGAAGCAGGGATGTCCAAGACCCTGAGAGTTTGAGTATTCATTCCGCTTTGATGACAATATGGCCGTTTCCACATGCATTGGAGGACCAGGCTTTGTCCAACATTCTTTGCAATCCTCTAGGCCACGTCAACACACCAAACCCCGATGTAAGTGACCCGATTCAGACGATCGTGATTGTGCGACACGAGCCAAAAGATCACGAAATCAACCACGCAACAATGATCAATATTAGCACTCGAACAGCCATCGTTGGATTCATGCAAGCCACGGCCAGAGTCGTGTTGTCATCATGCATCGCCGGAGCTTTAATGGGCCAATCACGCGGGTAGTTGGAAACGGTGGAGCCCTTAGTTTGATGATCAGCCGCAGCCTCACCAACTCTCCTGCACGCGCCCGGACTTGGAGCGATGAAAGTATCCAATGGTGGCACCAAAGAATGTCTCGAGTCCGTACCTGGCACGACAAGTTCAGGGCGCAAGCCAATCCGCGCACGCTGGCTGACTCCCCTGGTCGCCTTCGGGGGTAGCCGCCATCGTGGGGTATCATGACGTAGCAGATCTTTATTCTCTGCGACGAAAATCTTCTCTGACGTCACCACTTTTGTTTCCAATTTTGCGATCCCAAGTCCCGATTGATAGTGGATAGCAGGCATTCCGCCCTAATTCGTTAACATATTGCACAATACGCTGTCGATGGCGATGGAATCGAGAAAGGGCAACATAGAGGGTCTCAAATAATTCATGTGAAGACTCGCAGGCTCAAATTGTCTATATAAACCCAAGGACATCCGTCGCAACAACAGTCTTTCATCATCATCAGCATCATCTCATCAGCTCAACCATCCAAACAAACCACAACAACCTCTTCTCACAACTCTTCTCAACAACAAACCACTACCTTCACAATGGAGTCCATCAAGCAGGGTGTCAACTACGTTGCCGAGACCGTCCAGGGTGCCGTCTCCGGTGTCAGCAAGGAGGCCAACAAGGAGGTTGCCAAGGACTCTAACGCCTCTGTCGGCACTCGGTAAGCTTTGCATCTTTTGTTGTTTTGCTCATCACTCACTAACATGCTCTTTAGCCTCACTGCCGCCAAGGATGCTCTTGGTGACAAGATCGACCAGGAGGGTCACGAGGGCAAGGCTGAGGTCCACAAGAACCTCGCCCAGAACTAAATGGTTCAAACTGGATACCAATAGTGTTGAATGAAAGAAATTATACAGGCATGATAACATAGAGACGGTTTCTAGCTCTTTGGACACCAATAATATCACATGTTTCTGAAACAATTGTACCTGCTTGTGTATCCAACGTTACTGAATATCGCCCAGAGACAGTTTTCTCCAGCGACTGGATTGAAGTCGAGGAAGGATATTCATAAGTGGACTGTATAATACGATTGGACAAAGTGATTGATGTATGCAGGGTACCCCACAAATTGGCGCCATTCGGCATCTAAGAATTGTCCTTCAAGAGCTTGGCGATAAAGACGACAAGTCAACTCGTGAGTGGAGGAAAAGAAAGCAATGGAATTCTACGCCCCAGTTTATGTCCAATCAAATGATAGTTAGGATGGGTTGAAAGTGGTTCTAGAAAAATAAACAAAAATAAAGATTCGATAGTTAAACTATGTCTTTGTTGCTATAAATATCACTGCCCGAGTTTTATTACCTTATTGTGGAATTATAACATGAATTCATGCTTTTTCTTGGTGAATTCGTGTGTCCGCTGAATATGTTTTGCAAGCTCATCTCATATCCAGTTACTTGAGGGAGGCGATTCACAAGATTGGCATTAATTTTTGCACAAACATAATCGAGTACTTCAAAATCGAAGGCAATGCACAACTTTGTTCACTACTATGATCAACTTCATAATGCCCTCACCGTCAAGCGGTAAACGTTCGGTCAGATTGGCGAAGTTGCCTGTTTTGGAATAATTTAGCGTGGTGGGGGCAGGAAAAATGATTAGGATTCTTTGGATCGACAAGCAGTCAGACTCAAGGCGTGGGAACATAGATCAGAAATGGACTGTGCCTCGGCGAGGTGTCGATTGGCCGTCACCGATAGTGTCATGCATGAAGTGGCAAAAAATCCGAGGTCTGAGCTAAGTCCGGCAAGGCGGGGAAGTAACGTAAGTTCGGGAGGCGGTTCGGAGATAAAGGAGCTATCGCAACGTCGGTACACGGTAGCGGTGGGACGGTAGCAGATACTTTGGCACGTTAAGGAGGTTGGGGTTAGTTGATTACGAACGCGCACGGGTCAGTTGGAGTGCGAAGGCCGGGGCAAGCCAAGTTGGCCAATCCTTCAGAGTCAACAGAGACGGGCCCGCATGGGGCGGTGATGGCGCATGGTAAGTGCTAGGCCAAGAGCGGGTTTGACGCAGAGTCCAGAATTGAAGTGCCGAGGGATGAGTATATCGGAGATTGTCGAATAGAGAAAAAAAAAGAGGCCAACGTCATAGTTAAGTCCGATAGTTCTGAAGTGAGCAATGGTTTTGGGGGGTGAGGGAATAATAGAAATAAAATATAAAATAAATAAAAATATGAAAAAAAAAAAAAAAAAAAACCAGTACCAAGTGTGGTAGTAGCAAGGTCGCTAATAAGAGTGAGACAGTCAGAGTGGAAGAGAGCAGAGACGGTCAGAAAGGCAGAGGGTGCTATCAAAGGGCGTAGACTTGTCAATTATAGCGGCTCAAGCAAAAAGGCCGGGCAAGCCGAAGATGCACTGTGTCGGTGGGCGAGCGGGCGAATGAGTGAGGGGGAGTGGCATGTGTTGCGCGGGGTTGACGAATAGCGATGCACTCACGGCGATGCACGCTGTCTCGGCTGCAGTGGTCACATCCCTGGTTGAAACAAGGCCGGAAGCGTGAAGAATACGCATCTGCAGCTGCAGTGAGCACACAGTATGTACCAAGAAAGAAAAGCGTGCCAGTCCCGTATATGACACCCGGAGCTGAGTGAGTCTGAGTGCTGAGTGCTGAGTGCTGAGTGGTGGACCAACGAGGAGCAGAGGAGAGGAGGGGGCGGGGTGTGTGTGTGGTGTGTGCGAATGATTCCAAAGATGGATCGTGCGTTCGATGACGGGTCTCCAGTGACTCCGGCTGACAAATTGACAATGTTGGGCGTCTTTTCCATCGCCTCCACCTCGCTGCAAGCACACCAAGCAACCGCTTTTTCGCCCTTCCAACCTCTCTGGTGCAGCACAGAAGCAACTAGAAGCCGTTTTTCTGACTCAGGCAGCCAGATTTTGCGGTCCCCCAGTCGCAGTCGTACCGTCTTGCTCCCCAACCGGCCGACCCCCCACACGCCTCGTTACAACCAGCCAGTCACCATCACCACCCGGCCCGGCATCCGCCCAGCTTCCCTCAGGGACCTGCCGACTGCCTCAGCCCTGGCCTGGCCTACGTTTCTACAGTGGCGGTTCCAATCCGGTACAGTGGAACGTTCACTGTAAACTCACGGGTCCCTTTCCCCTGTCACACGCCCGCCCGCTGCCCACTGACCTGCGCCTGCGACCTGAGCCGCTCCGTCATTTCATCATCCAACATCCACCTTGGCCACTCGCCATCACCAATCCCTCGCATCGTCCCGAGCCAAGGTCAATCTTCTCTGCTTGGCCAGGCCCGACGAGTTCCGATCTGTTTTTCTCTCCCATCACCCCATCTGCTTGCTTCCTGATCCGACCATCCCATCTGCCACAGTGTTGGCGCCCGCCCACCCCGACGCCGCTGCACTGGCCGCCCCTCTCCGAGCCTCCGAAGGAAGGACAGAGAGCGTGCTTTGATATTCCACCCTCGTCTTCAACCTCGAGCTTCGCCCCTCTTCGCACCCACCTGCGATCATAATTTCCTCATATACACTTGCCTTCCCTGCGCCCAAACCTTTCGCGATGGCTTCAGCTGGTACTAGCGGCGGTTTGCCACCGAACTTCCTCTTGACCCCGCAACAGCAGAGCCTGCTCTTTGCCGCGCTCAACTCCAACAAGCAGCAGCAGGCTTCCAACGCTCCCAATTCCTTGTCCCTCTCGCCGACTTCCTTCCAGAATTCTTCCATGCAGCCCAAGGCACCCCAAGGCCAGGGCGTTCAGGAAAGCCCTTATCTCGACAATTACGACTATGATTTCGGTGACTCCAGCTTCGATTTTTCCTTTAACGGCAACGGCGACGAAACCCCAAAGCTGATTGGAGACCTCCCTGATTCCACCGCAAGGTCCGACTCCGCCGAGAATGAGGGCACCGAGAAGCGCAGCCACCCGGATGATGAGGACGAAACCACCAGCCCTGGCAAGGAAGCCAAGCGCCGCGAGAGCACCGACAAAGTCCCCAAGAAGCCAGGCCGAAAGCCCCTCACATCTGAACCCAGTTCGGTATGTTCCGCTACTGCCACCGTACGATATACCATAAATTACGTTACTGACATTCTTTACAGAAGCGCAAAGCCCAGAACCGAGCCGCTCAGCGTGCATTCAGAGAGCGCAAGGAAAAGCATCTCAAAGATCTCGAGACCAAGGTCGAGGAGCTAGAAAAGGCTTCCGAGGCTGCCAACCATGAAAACACCATGTTGCGTGCCCAGGTTGAGCGCATGACAACCGAGCTCACCCAATACAAGCAGCGCATTTCTGTAATGTCGACTAGCAGCACCAAGGTTCTCCCTCGCGAGAAAGTCCCCTTTGGCAGCGCTGCCGTCAACAACCTCAGTGATGTTAACTTTCAGTTCGAGTTCCCCAAGTTTGGCATGCTGCCAGGCCCCCCAACCAACGGACTCCGAAAGCAGAGCTCGCAGCCCACAAGCCCCCAACAGCAAGTCCCGACCGCCACTCAGTCCAATGGCCTCGCCAATGGCAGCAACTCCCCACAGACACAATTTAAAGACGATCTTGCCAGATTCTCTGGTGTCTTCAGCCCCTCCATGTCCAGTTCGGCCACCAATGCCTCCCGGGCAAGCCTTGACTCTGCCAACTTCAGCGTCAACGGAGCTACGAGCTCACCCTCATCATCATCTCACTCAAACACTGGCCCCAGCTCGTCCTGTGGCACATCTCCCGAACCCTTTACTCAGTCACCCATGGGCTTCAAGCCTGTGGAGACCCTTACTACCATCGGCGAGGAACAATCATCCGCTGCTAATACGGTGTCGCATTTCTCCAATGTCGACTTGAGCAGCACCAATTTTGACTGGCTTGCCCAGCAGAATGGCGGTCAATTTGACCCACAGCTCTTTGGAGACTACCGTGAGCCCCAGGAGAACGTGTTGAGCAACCCCTCGTTTGACGACTTTTTCAACGATGCCTTTGATTCCGACTTTTTCACTCCTTACAACATGGCGCCAAGCCCCAATGCCCAGAAGATGGCGGCAGGCCACAAGAAGAATCTCATTGATGAGATTGACGCCCAGCAGAATTCGGTTGATGACGAGCCCCTCAAGAAGCAGCAAAATATGAACTGCAACGACCTCTGGTATGGCCCTGCACGGATGCACCAAAATTCGTTAATCACTAACCACCCTCGCAGGGAGAAGCTCCAGGCCTGCCCCAAGGCGCAGAATGGCGAGTTCGATCTTGACGGCCTCTGCCAGGAACTTACGAAGAAGGCCAAGTGCTCCGGCACAGGACCTGTTGTGGGAGAGACAGATTTTGACACGATCCTGTCCAAGTATATGGGTAAAGACGTGTCCAAGAGTTGTATGGCTGAGAAGCTTGGCGTCGAAATCAAGTCAGATGACAAGGCTAAGGGTCTACCATCAGCAACATCGGCGCAATGATAACGACCAATTGCACGCTGTACAGTACAAATCAAACCCCCAGGCATGGAGCAAACAGGGAACCAAGGCGTTTACATCAGAAAGGTGGACTAGGAAAACACATCTTGATATTTTCAGGTGGTTGATTTATTTCTCATGATCAAATGAATGGAGGTTGCGTTATTACAAGCGAAGGAAAGCGGTTGGACTATTTATGGCAACGAAACACCCTCATCAACAAATGGAACAACTCACTCATCAAATGCCATGAATGCATGCCTCAATTTCTTCTCTCTTTTTTTCTTATTCTTTTCACAGTCCGAGACCTACTATTCGGGCTTATGTTGGCTGATTCTTTTGATATTGTTTTTTTTTCTTCCAAGAGTCCACTGCTATTTTCTGGTTTCGTATTTTTTTTTTTTTCATCTACGAGTGGTCGAATGACGTATTTGGGTTTCATGGCAGATGATATCTTACCAGGTTTGGCTTGGTACAGAGGGGAAGAAGAATGGGGCAAGGTACAACGAGGGAGAAATACTTGATAAGGAATCCTTGGCCCCGGCAGAGCCATGGATAAGGAGAATAACCCGTCTGTACATCAATGAGTAGGCAAGAGAGAGAATAAGATTAACTATTTTCCTACAAGTTTTGTGTGTGCTTCTGCGCGGTCCAAATCAACTGCTCGGAACTCTTCTTGTGCCTACACGATTGCAACGCTACAATGGAAGTAGATACTACAATGGAAGTAGCCGCTGCTGTGCTAAAAATGGCTTGGGGTAAAGTAGTTGAGGAAGAGGGACGCACAAAGGAACCATTGTCTCATGAAGAGATTCAAACTAGATGCAGGATGCGAATAAAGAGAAAAAAAAAAGAGGAATAACAAGTCTCTATCTTTCTGTCACACATACACACACACAACACATACACACACAAAACCGGAAAAAGAAACGATAAAATCCTAAGACTTTGGAGTTTGAATGGGGTATTGTTCCTATTGTGCTCTCGAGATCAAATGGATCAAACAAAAAATTAAACAGACCGCATTTGCCACCCTCTTCTTTACATGTCCCCATCTCTTTACACCCACACCGATCCCGAAAAATAAAGGCCATTCATGCGATGATTCAACTCGAACTTGCAGACATCCAACCCGAAATCAAATAGAGCAAAATGCATCCCAGGCCAAGTGTTCCAATACAGCGTAGGATGTCCCTTCAGTTACAATACATTGTGTGTATGCATGCGTATATGTAAAAGAGCCCGGAGCGGAATAACAGCGCTTTCTATGTCGTGCGTGTGTGTGTGGTCTGGTCTCTCTGTCAAGTTCGGTTAAGAATTCGAGGGCCGCTCCAAGGAGATAGAGTTCGGTCTAGCTTGAGCGGTGTGGCGTGTAGCCGTAAAACATGATCTAGTGCCATGTTGATAAGCGCATAAGGGAAGTCGTTGCTCGTCGTTGATCTCTCGTTTCGTTTCCGCAGCTGGGCTTCTTTCATTCTTTTGTCCCTCCAAGTTGGTCAATCCCCCCATACGTCTCAGGTTAATGAACAACAACCGTTGCTCAACCTCAATCTCTCTGCAGAGGCTATCGCGGGGGCGATCTGACCTCTTCCGACATATTATTGGCGCTCTGTTGATAGAAAAAATCCACGGTCGCCGTTCTTGAGTGTAATAATGATGCAGATCAGGAAAATAAACATCGTTGCCGATGCGTAAGTAGGCTAGTCAGAGTCGTAATCCCTACTAGCCGATAACAACTCGTGCGCCCTCCTTGCCCAGCACACCCCTCTCCTTGGGTTTTGGGCTATTGTTTCGGCCCTTTTTAGACTTCAAGAAACCGAACATGCCACCCGAGCCTTCGCCCTTGCCATCGGCAGCGCTGTTGGCATCTGTGGGCAGCGTGGCATCTTGACGAGCCAGCTCAGACCAGCTGCCACTACCATCGAGCGTGACCTGGACTCCACCGGCAGGGCTCGTGACTCGTTGGCCGGCAATGATGGGATGATGACGGGGACGGAAATCATTCTGGTACGTTGGCGGTATTGGGGCGGGTCGAGATGGGCGGCCCTGTCTGCTCTCGTTGCTGGTACTCGGGTTGAGGGGCGATGAATGGTATGGCGACCCGTTGCTGGCTGGCATGTGTGCAACTTCGTCGGTTGTGATGGCCTGTGGGGTTTGATCATGCTCCATTGGAGGAGGGTTCTCCTCTTTAGCAGGGATTTCTCCACCAGCTTCCGTGATTCTGAAACAATTAGCACAATAAACTCGGGCAGGGGAGCTGAACCTGGTTTACCTCTTCAAGGCGGCTACGGTGTAGTCGAAGGGCCGGAATTCGTTCTCAATCATTCGGTACAGTTCGTCCTCGCGAATCTCCTTATCGGTGGCATCCTCCTTTAAGCGCTCTCTAGGCTTTTGGCGTCTAGCCCGGGCCTCGAGGGGTGCTTCTTCGAGGAGAAGCTCTTCCAGGTCATAGGTAGCATCAAAGTTAGTCTTTTCCGAAGAGGGGACGAAGATGGGCTCGATTCGCTTCAGCTCAAGATGCTCAAAGTCAAAGACTCGGAAAAATTCGTGGTTGATGAAGCTCTCCCAGGTTGAACCCATGCGGGTATCTCGGTTGGGATCGAGGGCAGAACCGATAGCATAGAGACATGATAGTGAAACGGGGGGCTGTGTGACGGGGTACTTGGGGTTGGCGGCTTGGATTTGCTGGCTGAGAGAGCCTTCAGATCCACCTTCAAATGGTCGCTTCGGTGTGTTAGCCCACGAGTCTCCAAGTTCACCGCCTGATTGCATAATCCCAGCCTAATCAATGGCGAACTCACCTTGTTGTAAATGCACTCGTAGAATAAAACGCCCAGTGACCACCAATCCGCACGAACATCATATCCTTTCCCAGCGTACACTTCAGGAGCAAGATAAGCCAGTGTTCCAGACTTGCTTGTCAACGTTCTTCCAACAACCACATCCGAGGCAACATTCTACCCAGCTAGTTAGATGCAGTTCATCAAAAATGAAACAAAATAGAAAACAAGGACGCTGCAAACATACAAAATCTGTCAAATGAACATGACCGTCAGAATCCAAGAGAACGTTATCGGGTTTCACATCTCGATGTATGATGTTTTGGGCGTGGATATATCGTAGGGCACAACCCAGCTCGGCAATCCAGAATCGAACAGCCTCTTCGGTGAAGGTTTTTCGGGAGATGTGGAATCGCAGATCGCCACCGCTCATCAAATCGACCACAAGGTACCTGTTGTGATGTGTAAGCCCAACCGCACACTGCTGGAGACGATAAGAGGCGCCCTGGGAGCGTACATGTATTCGATATCCTGGAAGCTGTACCTCAAGTTACAGATGAAGGGGTGGTTGACATATTCGAGCATTCGTCGTTCGCGAATGATGTTGCGGACGCTTTCTGATCGTACGACTGTGGTTGTGAATGAGAGATTAGTCTCGGGACCAAGGACCGTGTAGCCCAGTGCGAGGGGGGTCTGCACGAGGGAGGACACAAATGGCAAGACGAGATACGAGGAATAAGGTAGGACAGGAATCGAGGAAGTGTTTGTGGCATGGGGACAGCGGCTTACCTTCATCTTTGCGGATGTACTTGAGAGCGAAGGCGAGGTTGGTGTCTTTGCGCTCAACGATGCGCACCTTTCCAAAGGCGCCTCGGCCGACGACTCGCAGAAGGCGGAAGTGATTCAGATTTACTGCAGCAGGAGAGATGCATGGTCAGCGTGGTTCAATTCAGTAAAATGTCCCATCTCGTATCGACGGTGTCGCAGCGCTCGCCGTGGCAGCGTCACGGGCTCCCGTCACCCTCTCGTGGATTGGCGGGGGCGGGAAGGACGCCGCACCATGCAGGGCACACGTGGGAGGCAGGATGGTTGGCGTGGGACTGGCGAGCGAGCGAGCGACGCAGCAGCGGGAGGGGTCGATAAAGAGACGGATCAGAGCAGAGCAGCGTGCACTCACCTTCGCCATTGAGGTCGACGGGTTTTCCTTGGCCGTTGCCCATCGTGAATATCTCGATGTGGAGGACGAGGTAGAGTTATCGTGCCTGGTAGCAAAGAACCATGCTGAGATTTGAAGCCAGGGCGAGCACGAGTGGAGTCGGAGCGCCGTAGTGATTATGCGCCGAGTGCACTGTACGAACAGTGGAAGGGGTAGGAGGGAGGAGAGTGGCAAGCCGAAGAAATGAACGGGCGGCGGGGGTGGTAGGGAGAAGCACTGGGCGACTCAAGCAATGGCCCAGACGGGGATAGTAGGTAGAGGAATGGAGGGGACAGAAGCCTAAGGGACAGATGGAAGAAGGCGACAAGATGGCTGGACGGCAGTTGAGCTGTGGCACCCTTTGGCTGTCGGTCTGGGCCTGGACCCTTTGTGGGTGGGTTTTGGTAGAGGGCGGGCGGCGGAACCGCGGGCGAGATCGGCTCGATAGGGTCTGTGGAATACGGCGCAAGCGTGCTGTCCGTTGTCTGCGTCTGTGGGCGGCGGACCAGAGGAGCACGGTTTGGAGGACGGTGGCTGCAACGAAGAGATTGGGAGCTGTGCCTGTGCGAGAGAGCAAGTAGAATGGTGGTTGCGCCAAGCTGTTGCTGGCCTGGAGTTGGAGGCGAGCGAGACGGGGGTGGGCAGCGTGGGAAGGCAGCTAAGGTATGTCGTGAAGGACCCTTTCGTTCGTTTACGTCGGCAATGACGAATGCGTAGGCACGTGGAGTATGCGAGGGCAAGGCACCGCGACAATGGCCAACGGAGACTGCAGTAAACAGCAATGCAATACCAACAACTAAAAAAAAATTGTGCAGGGAGAATGAGGGAAGGGGATGGAGGAGTTTGTTGGAGGGTCTAAGAGCTGGAGGGTCTGAGGGTCTGTGAGGAGGATGTGGAGGGTCTCTGCGTAGCAGTACCCGTGGCCGCGGGGGAGGGAATGTGAAGGGGCGCTGTACCGAATACTGTCGAGGTACTGCAGCTACCTAAACATACAGTGGGAAAGGCAAAAAAGGCGAGGAAGAGGAAGTGGCTTTTTTGTTTTCTCGCAAGGGAATGAGAACAAGTGAAGCGAGGCATTCAAAACCACTGTGGAAGCCACGCCGTCAAGCAACGATGATCCCACCCCCAAGTATGCGCAAGGGGCCGGGAAGACAAGGTACTATAGCACGGTACAACGGGACCTGGACACCAGAGGGCTCGTGGATGTGGACTCGTGCTGTCTAACTGAGGTACCACCCCTAGGTTTGGCGGGGGGAGGTGGTGAGGAGGGGGGAAGCACGGACACGGGGACGGGGACGGGAGAGCAAGGGGCAAGGGTTTTTTCTAAAGCAGGACGAGGGGAGAGAGAGACGAGAGGAGGACAGGTAGATTTGAGGGTTAACCCGTGAGCCTTGTGCAAGGTGTTTTGATATCACCAAGGAGCTACTTGGGAGGTGTAGGTGTAGCCTGCCTGTAGGTAGGTAGGCAGGTAGTGTAAGTGGGCTGTCACGCATCCAAGTAGCTTCGTACCATGGATGGGCGGTAGGCCGCTAACTAATGATTGACTCCCAGGCGGCTACGAGCTTGTACCCCTTCTCCTACTTGGGAGGCGAGGAGCCTGCCTAGCTGAGGAGTTCACAGGGGGCCCCTGGCGAGCCAACCACCTCTCAGGGATGGGGAGATGCTCATGGGCTCTGGGCGAGGGGGCGAACCAAGTCGGCGAGCGCCAGGAGGCTGACACTGCCAAAGTCTAAAGGTCGACCTCGTTGGGTGCATCTGTCGATGGCGTCAAGTAATAAGACATGCGTAAAAACGACAGAATACGGCCAAGGCGCGTGTCTCGCGCCCGCTGGCCCGCGCGCCCAACGACCATGTGGTGGCGGGCAGCGGCTGGGGGATGGATGCATCGATACGCCCATCGTTGGATCGGGGATATCGAGCAATGGGCAGCGGACCATGGGATTGTACTCTAGCTTGCCAGTCTGGCTGCTAACGACGACGGGACGAGCATAGCTCCACGCTCCGCCTCAGCCTTGGCCGCTTGTGGCCGAGCGTCGGTTGGTTTGAGCTCCAGCTCTCCTCCACGAACCCCTTCCTTAGCATGCACATGTGCAGACATCCATGGATCTGGGGCGGGTTATTAATCATGATACAAAGGTGTTCCCCCATTGTCTGAATAGCGTGTAAGAGCTAATGGGTGTGTGGCAGCACTTGGTTGCGAACCACACTGCCAGGCCCAGGCTTGCCACCAACGGCTGCGAGCAGGGTGCGACAACGTGTGTGATTGGGAAATACAGGAAATAATGCCATGTCAGGTCCATATGCTGTCACCCTCTATGGCTAGGCCTTTTTTAATTATTCCCGGCCCATGCTGCGACTCTCATTTCTAGCGCTAGCTCAGACTTGAGTTGAGAACCCATCACACCTCGACTGGGGTGCAACTTGCAAGGTACCTCCAGTCCGTCCACTGCCCAAAATGTGCCCATTCTCCGACTGAGAGCAGCAGACCCTCTGCCTCTTGGAGAGGTGACGATTGCGATGCCACTAAACCACCAAGGATGAAGGCACATGGTGACCATCCGGCCGCATTGCACGGCCGCGACAGCAAAATGAGGCCGAAGCCATCCAACCATGACCATGGCCTCTGTTTTTTTTTTTAAACGACGAGCCAGGTGTCCACGCCCGACTCGATGCCATCAGAGTGGTGGCTTGCTTGAACAAGAATCTTAAAACAAAACAAATTACGCGTGCACTGTACAGAGGGCATGTACCTCCTCTTCCTCCAACTACATCACCACCACAACCCATCCATCAAATCATCACGGGCATTTAATCATGCAGATCGATCTCAGTAAAATTAGCAGTTATCTGGATCTCATCTTCTTTTCTTTTTTTTTTTGTCCTTTGCCATGTTTTGGCCGTGTCTCTCCCTCTGCACTGTCGGCCAAGTTTCCTTTCTTTTCCTGACTGATCGTCGGCAGCCACGTTTCAAGCCGGTGGCTCAATGTTCGGCATCCCCGAGGGAGGACTTGCTCCGTCAAAGGGGATGCCACCTCTTTCGGCCATTTGCGCCCGCCCAAACACATTCACCCACGCACGTCCGCTACCACTCCGTATGACGCCGGCCCCTTGCACCAACCACAAATTGCCGGTCGAGCTATCCCGTTCCCACCGCTCCGTCACTAACACCGGACAGACTCTGGAGAAGCCATGTGTGCACCCGCGCAGTGGGCACCGTCAGAGCTAGCACCATTGGTTCTCATCGGTAAACAGGGCCACCGGCCCAAACCCACCACCCCCTAAGAACTTGGGACGAAACTGGACCAAACAGCGCCGTGGACCCTGGCCGGTAGCGTCCCACGCCCTATACTCGCCCTGCCAATCATGCTATTTCGTCCCCTGGGCCATCAGTTGGACCATGATCCTCGCCCTCGGCAGATAGCCACGCTTTGGATGTAACCTCATCTGCCACTGGCCGTCCTAGCAAACGCCTAGCATTGCGACGCTGTGGTTGTGCCTTACTTCGGCCTCTCTCAATCCCGTGCCGCATTGGTCAGAGCAGTTGTGCGAGGCTGCTCAGCTAACTGTGTTGCTGGCTCCCCCCCCACCCTTGTGGTCCTATTGTGTGTGCAACACCATGTAACCACAAATCTCAGTATTCCTGGGCGGGACGGACGGCAGCAAGGCCCAGCATCCTTCACCTTCCGGTAACGGCTCAATTCAGTAACTGCCAATCTTGGCATCGCAACCGCGTCTAGTGAAATACGACGGGGTTGTTCCCTGCCAGTAATCTCCAAGTGTATGAAAAAAGCCAGAATAGCTTTTCTCCGATCCGCCAACTGAAACAAAACCTAATGCCGCTGATCTCAGCCCTGAGTGTAACAGATAACCAAGAAGCTCATCCCCTGCCGGCCTTGTGTTCTCAACCCAATCCAATATGCGCCCGTTCCCTGCCTAATACGTCACATCCGTGTTGCGCTTTGATTTGAGGAAGACATGTGAAATGTGAGCTGCCTGCAGGATCGAGCATTGTTGCATGTGTTTCGGACATCTGGAATGGCCACCAGTTTCACCGTCATCTCCCCTTGGCAATGCTGCTTCATCCGTTGACTGCGCAATCTCGTCGCCAAAGCCAGTGGCTTTTTTCGGCCACATTGATCAAGCAACCCACATGCCGGCAGATAAAAGACATGTTGGTCTCGGTTTATTGTGCAAGCTCCTGTCCTTCCCCATACCCCGCAAAGCCGGCTTCGTCCCAAACCCTAGACTCCCCAAGATGAACTATGATCGTCGCATATATATACATATATAAGTATACATGCACACACATGCGACGCGCGCGCGAACAGACACTGTGCTGTGTTTATTGTACTGGCATGGCGCTTCTCTTACCGGCCACGCGGTCCGCAATGTGACCCTGACCGTTCTGGAAGCCTTCCGTCCCCCATCCCAACCACCCCTTGCATAGGGCGATACATAGACGGAACTGACTTGCAGATAAGCGATCGGAGATGCCCGCAACATATCCTCATCTCAAAGCCGTAACCGTCATTTGGTGGCGTTTCATAATTTTTTTTGTGTCCTTGTCTGCATTCGATCTCCCCGAAGGCCGGTCGCACAGGTATAGTCGACCGACTTTTGGTCCCCTATCCGCTGTTGCTGTTTCGCGGATAGACTTTGCAGTCTACGGAACAGGCGGATGCATCCAAACGGGGCCGATACGCCGCCTCCCGTCCAAGCGCGTGCAGTCGCATCAATGTTTTGCGTCTCGCTCAGACTTGTGCTGCAGAGTCGCTGGATCTCTGGAAAGTAGATGATTTTAACTCGATGGAGAGCGAAGGGGGAGAGGGGGCGCGAAAAAGCAAATATGCAGAGCCCTAATTCCCCGGTTTTAACGGCGCGGCTCACGCCGCAGGCCTCCTCCCAGAGCCCCCCAAAACACCCCTCAAAATGACCAAGGCTACGTTTCGCAGCTGCAACCCGCCGTGTTCCAGGATGCGTTCCAGGGCTGGCCAAGGAGATGCCCCGTCCAAGTTCGTACAGACGACCCACGATGTCGATCCTCCTACCTACTTTGACGCCGCACCCGCGGCTAACTGTGACCGAAACAGGCCCTTGAGGAAGTGTGGCCGCGTTTGTCCGCTGACGTAGGAGACCAGCCCTCATTCCAGTTTGTGCTCTGCAGTCACCCGATATTAACCCAAGCAGCAAGCAGGGGGGAGCTAAATAAGCAACCGCCCAGCATGTGAAAGAGGCAATGGTTTCTGGTTGCTCTCCTAGCTCCTAGTAGGCTTCCAGGCTTCCGGGCTCCCCAGGTAGCCGAGCTGCCCACAATTGTATACAGTGGCATGTTATGCCTCTATCCATCTTTTTTTTTTTCTGCCGCGGTTGAAACAAGCCGCTGGCTAGTTGAGGATGTCTCGCCACCCCCATGTGCACCCCCAGCACCCGTTTGGCCCTAGCCAATGGGGAGTCTCTTGGCCGCTGATCTTTGACACTGACAGAGAATCGTTCTAGAACCTGCCCAGGTTCAGGTTCGCCAGGAGCCCCATCAGCATCGCGTGGATGAGGTCCCCGCCGCCGCCTCCGCCGCCGCAGTGCGCCCAGGCCAAGCCAACTCGTTGAAATTTTCAAACGCACGGCAGCCATGCATGGCGAATTTCTTTTTTTCACGTTGATCCATCTTTCCCCAACCCGCCGAGCTTCCCGGTCCAGAATGCCATGTTCCATTTGGGGCTTCCATGATACGTGGCAGTTTCGGAGCATTTTGGCTGTTTGATGATAAGCGGATCCAGCATGTGGGAAGAGCATTAGCTCAACGTCTGGTGTGTTTTAGTCTCTCTAGATCGCGGGAAACAGGTTTTCGGCAGCTTGAATGGCCTCATTGCGCCCCGAGGTCATGGATAGGACCGCCCGCCGCCGGTCGATCATCACTAACACTTTAGCATCATATGAAAAAAAAAACAATGCGACCGTGTTGGTGTTCGGATGCCCATGATCAGACGCAGTCCGCTCGGGACGAGGTCAGAAAAAACGCGTTGCGTGCCGGGAGGTCCAGTCAGCTTCCGGGCCGGTCATCCTCCCACCTTCCTCGGCAGGCAACCCGTCCGGAATCAACTGGCTCGCGGTTGTTTTAGCTACTGTGCTGTGCTGTGCTGTACTTCAACAGGGTCTCATCGCCTGCCAACCAAGAAGAAATCATGAATCAGGACAGTCGCAGTGGCACTCTCACAATCAATCATGCGTTACCGGAAGTGCAGGCAGAGATGCAGTGAGATCAAACCCCACCATGGCCTAGCCGTACATAGATAGTCGTACATAACCCAAGCCAGCAGATATGCACTGGCCAAGTAGAGAACAAGGCAGACGGCTGGTAAATTTCATAATTTCCCTTTGTCGTCGAAGCTCCGCGGCTGATGCGGTTATGCTCCCTCTCTTCTCCTCTCCTCCCGCTCTCCCTCTCTGGTCCCTGAGCACGAGCACAGGCTGGCGTTGTTTCCAGCTCCGCGGTCCCAGGGCTAAAACCCACGGACGAGGGTCATTGCTCAGTCGACACCACAACTCTGTTTTTTTTCTCCGAAGCAGGTGACGGAGAAACCCAAGCCACACAATGGTTGTTGCAGACATTGCCATCTTGGCGTGCTATGCAAACCGGTGGCCAGCAACCGTCATGTCTGCCGAGTAATAAGACAGGGAATGAGTCAAATGACCGAGAGCACGGACAAGCCCAAGTCGGTCTCTAACGCTCGGCCCTTTCGGGAGCCGGGTGATCAGCCGTGTCTCGCAAGTATAGCTTGCAACCCTAATGAGGTTGTCGTGGACCATTCAAACCAACGGCTTTGAAGCCAGTCCTAAAGTCGGTGACAAATGAAGCCCTATACTTCGGCTATACCGAACTGTCATCATTCACCCTTCGGCATTCTCCTATTCAGGAAGAACCTTTGTTCTACTACCGCAGTGTTTAAGAAAAAAAATAAAGTAATAAAAGTACATTTCAACGAAAAGGTGCCTCATGACTGGTAGTCGGACTGAAGTTGCACGCCATATGTCTAAGATGCATTTTTGTGTCTCTTGTGATAGCACGGGAAGAAAAAGGAATTCTGACCCAAGCGGCGCATAAGCATGGTCGGGGACATCTCAGTATGGCATGATATGATGCTCAGGTTTCATAAGACACTGACTCAAATCCACTGGCCAATGCCAATCATCACGCCATTCGATGGTGGCTGAAGGTTTCAGGGCAGATCCAAGCTCCCTTAGCTCCATCTTTCTTCAACAGAGCTCGTCTTCTCGTGGTCTTGTATGATGGTTATCCAATTGATATTGTTCAGTCCCCATTCTATATGCAGAATGACTACTTTCGGATGTTATTGTTTGCCAGTCTCTTCTTTATTTGTAGAGTATACCATGAAATCGGCAGAATTATAGAAGTACAGTGATGATTTCTTCCTTTGATGCTCTCTAGCTAGCTCCGATAGCTCACCGTTCAGCTTCACCACGGTGGTGATTTATATCCAAATGGAAAGCAATCGGTCAAAAGACGTAGGGGATAGCATAGCATCAACACTCAAACAGAAAATATTCAACTTTGTGTCCATTGATGGGTGGTACAATTTTGGACTAGTACATAATTATTTCTTCTCCAGGGGAGGCTAGCACTGGAATGCTTGGTTAATATACACAAGGCTGAATGGCGGATCCAGGTGGAGTGCAGGGTAGTCCGCTGCCAAGTCATGGCGTAACTTCCCAAAAGATGGTCGCTTAAAGAGTTGTATTTTCCGGTTCATTGAGGAATCGAGATTCGATTTGAATATAGTCAGACATTATGGGTCGCATTGGCTGTATTTACGTGTAATGATGATGGTAGTGGTGATGATCATGACGATGATATGTGAATGTTGCCTCTTAATGACGTCAAAGAACACACCTGTTAACATAACAATACACAACCAGACTCCCCAAGCTGTATTTTCTTGTGATATCATTTATTTCAATTATAACGGGCATATCGTATATATTCAGTACCGCCACACTTTGCACTTCTCAGACATTATCCGCAATATGTCACTACTACTCCGCACCCTTACCCGAGCCCCGAAACCTACTTGCCGATCCATTTCGTGCACGCCACTTGCCCGCTTTCCATACAAAGACCCTCAAGACCGCGAGACGCTTAAGCCGGGAACTAACGAGTATACCAAGTCCGGTCGCGATGAAGACGTAGCCAGGGACCAGGCGGATGTGGCTTTTGCGCCGGGCGAGAGTCGAGACCAGAGCAGGCACGGGCTGGGGGCTCTGCAAGGGCAGCCGGTGCCCAGGGTCCGCTCGAGGTGAGCGGCGCCAACAAGAACGTTAGCCGACCGGCAGACGGCGAGGGACGCGGGGTCGAGGTTAGGAAGGGGGGAGCTAGCAAGGCAGGGAGTAGGCAGAAGAAGGGGCGGTTGATGAAGGGTTGACCAACGGAAATAACCGAAAAGAGGGGGAAAGGGGAGGGGAGAGGCTACAATGAGAACCCGGCCAGTTCAAATGATATTGAACAGATGTGTGGTTTTTACTGGAAGATGTTGTTCTCAAAGTGTTGCGAGCAAGGTCTTTTTTCTCAGACACAATGACACATCGACGAGCGGCTAGCCGATTGAGGTTGAATATACGAGCAAAAAGCAAAATAAAATGGGAGACATGGCTGTCGTCGTTTATTTAACCAGCCAGCAGTCGGCGCAAGAGAACAGACACACTCAGACCCGAGATGAACCTCAATAAACAACCCGATACATTCATTGCAAGCCATTTCAACCAGGTTACCCTTGAATTTTATGAGAGCTCAAGGAGGGTACATGAATCATGATTTCTGAATCGAATTAGTAAGATCGGCGCCGTCGTACTATTCCCCCTTCTTCCTAGACAAGTCGCTTCGGAGAATTTGTCATGCTCTCTGAAACAGCTCTTGTTCAATTAAAAGGATGGGATGCTATATTTAACTGGACGAGGAAGCGAACTCGGAACACGGCACAAGATAGCATCCACGGGGCCAAGATGCCGAAGAATAAATGGAAGAAAGTAAATCCATTGGTGCCAATCCCACTTATACGATATAATTTCGGGGTTATTGTGTTATCGGGAAACATTATTTGCTTGAGCCCTTGTGGGCATGGAATTCGGGGTTTGTAATTCACGCCCTATTGCAAGAAAGCGGGCCGTCAACAACAAGAGGAATGTCGAGGATAGACTAGTAACAGCCATGGTCCCAACCATCTAGGGAGGAGGCATCACCATTGGCTGGCAGGGGGGAAAAGTTACAAGTAGTCTTGTTTTGTTTACTTTAGTTTTTTCCTTTTTTAGAGTTGAAAACTCTGATTGTGCGGTTTTCGCCAACATTCTCCTTTTAAAGTTCCCAACCAGTCAGTCCCAATCACCAAGGTTGGTGCTATATTGCTCTAGGATAAAACGGAACATCCCGTCCACACATTCTTGTTGGTTCCTCAATCAATTGATACTCGCATCTCTTTCGTGTTATTGAATTAAAAAAAACATATATGCTTCTTATATACCCCGATCAGGTACGGTGAAAGTCGACGGAAGAAGCTTCTTGACAGTGGTTCCATTTCCACAACTCTATGCAAATGAAATACACACACCTATTAGAACAACAGTAAATATGAGAGCCCTGTTTGGTGAATAAACAATGACCCCGCTTGCCGTGGAGAGGATCTTTCTGCTGCAAACTGGAAGGGTCCCCTGGATGGTTAGTCCGGTAGACATGATTACTCTTCCAGTAGTCTTTTAATGGAAAAAACAGGTCTGAGAGATCTGCATTAGGAGGGGGGTTTGATGTTAGTTCCCAACATAGTTATAGGAGGACGGCGTTTATAAGTGGACGGGTGGAATTGGGTGGCTTTTCATTGGTTTTGCAGGAAATACTCCACTAACACCATCGTGAGGAAGCAATCGTCTCAAACATCATGGACCAATTCATAAAAATAGCGCTCTGCATGATAGATATTTTGCCCTTAACAAAGCACCAAAACCCAAAGTCTCACAGATGACAGTCTGCTCCTGCATATAACCAGGTTGAAGGCTCAAGTCTTGGCGCCTAGAGCTCGCGCCATTCCGATATACGGTCGCTGGTGTGTCTGGTTCTGGCAGTCTTTTCCAGAGAATTCGTTCAACCGCATGTTCCGCTCCATAGCAGGAATGGTCAACACAGAAAGCGCTCCTCCTAATGCTTCGGGTATCACCCCGCAAACGCTTCATCGATGATGGCGGCTATGTCGGTTTCGTACAATGATACTTCTTAGTGTTAGGTTGAAGCTTGCGATGACAAGAAACGTGCTATTTAATGTCCCTAAATACGATAGTTGTCTTGTCTACCAATATGCCTATTAAAACCGGGATCGGGGAATAATTGAAGAATACCTAATGTGTAAGGGGAAAACTTTACTATAGGGTACTCACTGGCCGATTGGAGGACTGAGAGTTTCACGAGGCTCGGATGGAGGGTCATGGAATAAGCATCCCATTTGATCCAATATGAAATTATGACAGGAAATTACGGTGTTCATGTTTCGTGTAACTAATATAGACTCAAGCAGTCACGCATGGCATCATGGACATAGGCAGAACGTGTAATTGGATGGGAGTAATGTCAATAACATAGATATATTGGCCTTCAGGTTCCTAAATGAAATCGTCGGCCTAGGATTTCCCATTCATTGCATCATGAATAAATATAATCACATCTGTATGGAATGTGCTGAATTAAGACATTGGCGAGACCTTGAACCTCGCCGCTCCAACCATACGAGCCGTCGCCGCCACCACCACCGCTGATAAAACTCCCAGACGCCGAAGCCATGCACGTATCCTCGTTTTTTCATGTTGATACACCATCACTATTCCCCCCTGGGAATTTAAGCGTACATCATGTCGGGGTCTTCATCCTCCTCGTCATCCTCGACAACGGGCACTTCTTTCTTGCGACCCATCTCCTCACGGCACATGGGGCAATTGCCCTTGCTGCGCAACCAGGGCCCAACACACTCTAGGTCGTAGCGGTGACCGCCCTTGCAGGGCAGTTCGACGACGAGACAGTACTCATCCTCGAGGTAGGGCACCTTGCAGATGGCGCAGTCGTCGTCCTTGGAGAGCGTCTTGCGGTTCACGCGGTCGAGGGAATCGAGGAACTCCTGCGAGACGCCGCGCAGGCGGGTAGGCGGGTCGTGAATGTCTTCCTCGAGAGAGGTGATGAGGCTCTCGAGAAAATCGGCATTGTCGGTTGTGGGAGCCGTCGTGTGCAACGTCTGCAGCTGGTCTTGAAGCAAGCGGAACAGCGCAGCAGTGTCGACGGGTGTGGGGGTGGCGTGCGGATTCTGCTGGGGGGTCTGGTCACCCTCGGGCTCGCTGAGTTGGTTCAGGAGGGAGAAGAAAGAAGCCATGTCGACTCGTCGGCCGGTTCGGCGAGGCTCGGCGAATTTGACATTGTGTTCAACTATGAGTTTGCGATTAGGACCTTGTGTAGTTTGAATGCGGGGCGAACAAGCAGCTACCAACCTTCGTATTGCGTAGCCATTGTGAACTGTGGTTGATGGCGCTGAAAACAGAAGCAGCGTACGATTGCGAAACGATCCGGACTTGGAGAGGGGAAGAAGGAAAAGGCTTGGTGGTTGCGCAGGTTGCACGGGTAGTTGTCAGCTCTAGGCAGAGGAAAGATGTCGCGGCTCAACGTTGTATCCAGCGGCGGTAGATTCAGGGCAAAACGTGGTGGGGCAAACGGTGCAGGGTAGGTCACTGGCAAGCCAGTTTTGGAGCCGCACTGGATAGAGCTCAGTGAACCCCACTACACTACAGGCACTACAGGGCAGTGAGTGAGCAACGGAGTGCATCAGAACAGGACAGGGGAAGCGTCCTGTCAGCATTCAATCTCTGCAGGTTTCGATATAGCCTCATAACCTCACTTACACAATAATGAGCCCACTCACGGACGTGCCGACGCTGGAATTTATCAGCAAATCCCCATTTCTAAAGAAACCCAGGCTTGAGGGACCGGTTTTAGTGGGAATGCCGAGGCTGGAAAATTGGGGAGCATCCAGAGCTATGTCGTCACTGGTCAGGGCGCGCCTATTTTCAGCTGGTTGTAAACTCCGCTCCGCAACATCCGCGGAATGACGTGGAACCAGAGCAAAAAGTTTATATACTTGACAAGGATTCGATTTTTTTTTCGGTTTGATCGTATTGCTATCAGATCAGCATCCATTATATAATACCCTGCATATCAGTCCAGCTTCCAACTGATATATATATACCCACATCGTCTTTGCTTCTCTCAGATACCCCTTTCCCTTTGCTTTGCTTTAGCATTAAACTTTAGCGCAGCCAACCACCCACCACCTCGCATATTCCCCTCGAGTCTAATCCCATCTCAACCTCATACGTCTTACTTCGTCTTATCATACCAAACCGCCATCATGACTGCTCCCTCCACCGCCATCATCGGCTCGACTGGCCTCATCGGCTCCAACATCCTCTCCATCCTCCTCGCCCACGAAATTTTCAACCCCGTAAACACCATTACCCGACGTGCACCTAGCGCCACCTCGCCGCTTCTCAATGCCCTTATCGAGACCGACACGGACAAGTGGGCTGGTGCCCTCAAGAGTCTGACACCCATTCCATCAACCGTCATTTCCGCCCTCGGCACCACTCGCGCTGCTGCCGGTAGCATTGCGAACCAATGGAAGATCGACCACGACCTCAATATCGATCTGGCAAAAGCAGCCAAGGAGGCTGGTGCCAAGACGTACATCTTTATATCCAGTGGCAGTACTCGAGGATTTATCGGCGGCATGTCTCCCTATGGAAAGATGAAGAATGGTGTTGAGGATGCTATCAAGGCCTTGGAATTTGACCAAGCTATCATCCTGAAGCCTGGTGTGATTCTAGGCCAGCGAGAGCAGAGCCGTGCTGGTGAGAGTCAGCTCCAAAGCATCATTAGGTCGATCGGTTCCTTCAGTGGTGGCATCAAGGACCGACTCGGACAGGAGGCCGATGTTATCGCCAGGGCCACCCTGCGTGCCGCTCAACTCGCTGATCAAGGCAAGGCACCTAGCAAATACTGGGTTGTCGAGGCTGACGAGATTATCAAACTGGGTCGTCCAGAATGGACAGACAAGGAGCCTGCTACTGCTGCCCCTGAAGAAACTAAGACGGTGACACAATAAGATGATGATGGAATTCGACCAGAGGGCGCCTCTAAGCGACTCTATTTGTGACTCGCTCAACTGAACTGTTTCTGATGACCGTCATGGAGTGTATGCGACGCATACATGGGACTTTTGGCTTTTTGAATTTGAGACTGAATTTGATTGGTCTAATATGATTGTGGTATTTCCTGGTCAGTTTTGGATAACATCACGAACGAATTTGGATATTTGGTGGAAAAAGAAAGTATACCCGGTTAAATGAGATTGAAACCGCCTTTCATCGTCTTGTAGATTTGGTGGAAGTCTTGGATGTGGTGGCGCGGTGGTGCGGTGACAGTATTGGTTGAGACAGAGAGTGGGGGAATTTGTGCAATGCTTCCTCAGGTGGGACGACCAGGGGTTTGTTTGAGATAAAATGAATCACAAACCCAGGTCCGCGATCGTGAGCTAGGGATGTATGTAATGAGTGAAATGTCAAAAATACCATACGAAGAATGTTCAATACAAAAACGCGCCAAAGATCGTGCCCTCAAGTACCGTTTCATTTTGCGAGAAGACCTTTCAACTACCTGGACAACCCTGTAAAAAAAATTTAGATATACTCCCTTCATTTTGATTTTGCTATCAAGCCAGTATTTTGAGGCGGCTGAGTCCTGTGGCGTCAGAGGTAAAGGAGTCACAGGGACACAATCTTTCAGGGGGATTGGGTGTTGAGAATAAGCCTCGCATTTGCACCATGAATCCAACCAACCAGAGCGCCGGTTGCAGCCCAATTGGCTCATTTCTATTCCCCTGTGCCTCATTTGTAGTTACATAGTCCGTGCCGTGCTGCCGGCCCTCTTTATCGAGTTTGGTCAGCAAGCGCACTAAATAGCCGCCGGCCTTCGCACTTCGGCAACATTGCTGCCCCGCGCTGAGCTGTCCTAGCTTAGCTTGCCTCTGCCTATTAAAACTGCCCCTCCTTTTTCACTTCCGTCATGTCGGTACCCCGCCATTAAATTGACACCCTCAGCCTGCCCCTCTGATAACGACCCAGTGCTTGCTTTCTTTCATATCACATTGCCCAAAACAAGAAAAAAAAAAGGTGCAATTTGCGCTCAGACTTGTCTCGTGTTATTCGCCTCATCTTTCTTTCATTTTTTATATACCCTTGCTAGACCGTCACCTGCGCTCTTTCTTAGGCCTTCTTTGGCGGGATTTTTTGGTCTTCTTTGGCCTTGGCCTCGAGCTTTAGCGGTTCCAACGTTGTATCCCTCATCTCCACACACATCATCTCCGTCATGGCTGCTGCTCGCCCATCCATCGTTGGCCCGGAGGCTGGGCCCGAAACCCCTTACCCTTACAAGATGGAGGGCAAGGTCATTTCTGGGTTTGGAAGAGGTTCAAAGGAGGTGAGCAAAATTGCAGAGTCTCTTGTTATCAACCCCGCGCGAGAGTTTGCGCATCCTCTCCAATAGCTTGTCATGTCTCAAAAAAAAGCAAAAAAAAGTAGTTTCCCATGTAGCTCACCATGACCATCAAGCTCGGAATCCCTACCGCAAACCTCCCAGTTGACGACGCCGACACGCCCTGGATCGCCGCGATCCCCTCCGGCGTCTACTTCGGCTACGCATCACTCGCGCTGCCATCCGACCACCCTGACCGGCCTAGCGGCGACGCCGCTTTCCACGTCTTCCCCATGGTCATGTCTATCGGCTACAACCCCTTCTACAAGAACACCGTTCGCAGTGCCGAGGTTCACGTCCTTCACAAGTTTTCGGCCGACTTTTACGATTCTCACATGCGACTCCTCATTCTCGGCTTCATCCGCCAGGAGCTGGACTACACCACTCTCGAAGCTCTCATCGCCGATATCAACTTTGACTGCGAGGTTGCCAAGAACAGCCTCGCGCGCGAGAACTGGGCCCCTTCCGAGGGTGTCGTAGTTGGTGGTGCTGATGTCGACGGCAAGCTTGATATTGAGTGGCTTACAAAGCCTCTTTAATCTCAAGCTTTAACCTGGGAGCTTATGATTTGATTAAATGTAGTCAAAAGGTAAGCACGCAACAGACACCAACTATGATGTGACAGTCAACAAATACTGGGGAACGGGAGTTTTGGGATACTAGACGGATCTTAGAAAAAATCAACGACTCTTTTCTTTTCGTTTCGCATTTCGTTATGAACACTACGCGGGTATCGTGCGAAACCCTCCTAAATGCCGAATTTTCCATTCCATCCTTCTGCTGCCTTCTCAAACCCACACATACACACAAAACTACCGGAATCCAACCATGTACAGTAAATGAATCGTGTCGTGATGATCATGTAACCCATCAAGGGAATAAAGGGGGAGCTGGGCTCTGCTCTGCTCTCTTCTTCCTCCCCCCAGAGATTAAGAAGAGTTGCAAATGCTCATAGAATAAAAAAAAAAAAAAAAAACCTCCCATACACAAAGGGAGAAAGAACGTATCAAAAATATTCTCGCAACACTTATACTGCAAGCTGTTGAGGACCCTGGTCTGGAGAGTAGCGAGGTAAAAACTGTCATTTTTGTTAGTGAAGGCTTTACAAAATCTGATAAGTTCACAACTTACGTTGATAATAATCATCATGGGAATATCAAAAACATCTCGCTTGATGGTCCAGCAGTATGTGCACTCCACCTTGCCATCCTTCTCGATCCTCGAAATGCCATGCTCACCATCGATTCGGGTGACTCTGTTGCTGAGAATGCTTGTGTGGGTGTTATCCTTTTGCGGTGACGAGTCTTTGGAGTCGAGGCTTTGCTGCGTCTTGTATTTGACCAATCGGCAACTCCTCTGCACCTTGCCTCGACTGTCCTCGAATGCAAGCTGTGAAAAGTCTTGATAAAACTCCACAACGCTGTCATGGTCCAGTAGTTCTCCAAGGAACACTGGTTGTGGACGACCGCTACCGAGATCTAACACTGCGTTTTGTGGGCGAGGCGTTGACATCTCGCCCTGTGAACTGCCGTCTTGAGACGGAGTGCCGTTGATTTCTCGGTCATAAACGTTGTTATTCGGCTCCTTGCCTAGGAGCACGTCCTTGGTCCAGCCAGTCAACGCCGTGAACTCCTTGTTAACAGCCGCAACTTCACCCGATCGTCGGCAGACCACCGTGGGTGCACAGCAGTGCTGGAGGAAATCATCGTACTCAACCAACGTGCGCTGGAAGCACTTTTCCATGAAGATGAGATCCTGGCGAGTGAGGTCCTTGGTACACGAGATGAACGAAGGTCGAATCTCACCGAGCGCCTTCGCGATCTTGAGTAGCTTGTTACCTGGTAGACGCTTCCGCAACACGGCAACCATGTTGTGGAATCCAGTCGTGTACGGGTAAGGCTCCTTGACGCTTTCATAGATGGCTGCTGAATCTCGCTGCCTCTTACCGAGAATGGACTGAGGCCCTTTCGTAGGCCTGGGTCTTGGTCTAGGCGCTACAGGAGGCATGCCAGTAAAGTTGTTGGGAGACCCATCCATTCCACCCCCTGAGTGAGGACTCGCAGTGGTATCTGTACTGGGACTGTGAAGACTCGTTGGACCAGCCGCAATGGCAAATGCATGAGGTAGGCCATGCTGCAGGTTGCCTTGAGCATACAAGGGTTGAGCGTTTGTGTCGAGTCCAGAAAAGTCAGCCCCGAGCATGGGGTGGTCGTAACCAGGGGCGTTGCCATTTCCAAACAAGGCCGCATAGTTGGCGTCTGTTGTGGGAGTTTGCGAAATGGAGTTCTCTCTCGGAGGCGTTTCAGCGCCGAGACCCATCTTGTTGAGGATGCCAAACTCCCAACCAGCATACTGGCTGCCAAAATTGAGACCCTCAAGGTCAAAGTTGTACAAGGCTGGGTTACTGGGGTCAAAGAGTGCATTGAAATCCATTGCATTGCCAGGCATCATGTTGTTGATCGGAGGCTGGGTATTTGGCGGAGGGCCCTGAAAGGCCGTGGGAGATGCCTGGGTGTTGAAAGCCATGCCATCATGGAGAGCAACAGGAGTTTGCTGGCCTGTTGAATAGACGGGGAACGTAGTAGTACTTGCTTGAGAGAAAAATGCGCTGCCTGTCGTCGACATACTGTCTGACTGGCTTGAGTTTTGGCGATGGCCATTGGGCCGAGCAGGTGCTGGACTTGGGTTGTAATTGGGACCGAGAACTGGGCGAAGCGCCTCAGGGGGGGCATCGTGCAGGTACTTGGCCTTTTTGCGAACACCGTCCTGGCAGGCGTCGGCAAGGCCGCGCTTAATGCACCTTTGACAAGGTCGCTCATCTCCTAATAAAAATGGTTAGTCGATGTCATCGACTCTCACTCAACAAGGGATCTTGTTTGGTGTGACCAGATGAACGAGCTAGCTTCACATGAAGCAGTAAAAAACACAAGGCCATCAATAGGTGGCATGATCGCGGATGGGTTTGGTAGTGGACTAGAAACATTTCACGGGGGAGCAATGCGGCTAGCCGGGGTGATCGACAGCAGAAGATGACTGACTTACCACATGTCAAATGGGCTCTTTGACAAGCAAAGCATGCCCGCCGCGCCTTTTTCCTTCTGGGGCGCAGGGGGTCCTTTGGGTCGTACTTCTTCTTGACCTCGGCGGTGCTGTCGTTTGTGCCTTGGTCGGCCATTTTCTCGTCCTTGAGAAAAGTCTCCGTCTCGTCGTCGTTCTCAGACATAGGATCTGAGACCTCAGGACCATTCTCCTCCATTTCGTGCGGCATGGTGTCTTAGTTTTATATACAGGTCCGGGCAGTGACGCAACCACAGCAATTGTTGGGATTCTCCCTTTTCAGCTAGTATGAAAACCTGGGCTTAGTCCGAAGCACAAGCGACCCGGAATTGCAGTATCCAACACCCCAATAACTGTCTCTCGTTACGCTATTCAATACTTTTGCGAAACCACACCTATTCAAGCCTCCGTAGCACAACCAAGCAGGGTCAGGACCGCCGTCGAATTGGAGTTGCAAAGTGCGCTGCTCACAAGGACAACGAGACTCACGGTGACGTGGGGATGCGCGCAAGACCCGCTTGGAAGGGCAGACGCTGGCGCGTGTATGCAATGTGTGTTTGAGCTGGAAGCAGAAGCTGCAGCGAGCGGGTGGCTGCTGTGCGATATGGGCGTTGGGCGAGAACAAGGCTAAAACTGCGGGATACCGAGAAGATGACGGCAACCCTTGGAGCCAGGGGAGACCGAAATTGGTCGGGGAAGCTCGTATTTAGAACGGGGCGTGATCGGACGAGGTCCAATGGACCTGTGATGGAGTATGCAAAGAGGCGCTTGTGCGACTTGCGGGCAGTCAATAGCAAGCAGGTGGCGAGCGAAATGGAACTGCGGATTTTGTCACCGAGGTATATGGGATTCGGGGCCACGGGCCTATTTCGTCGGAATCGAAGCCGAGGGGTCGCGGAGCGGAACACGGAGAGGGAGAGAGAGATCTGGAGGTAGAGCTTCCTGGTGCGACACGAAGCAACTGAATGGCACAAGGCGACGGCACAAAAGCGATTGCAGAGGTGCAAAGAAGCAGAGGAGAGGGGATTGCAGCTACCCGAGGGCCATGAGGGTTGGCTGCACCCAACACTCAGTCTAGCAGCAACACACACTACAGCTGCTGCTTACACGACGTCGGCGACGGTAACAGCAGGCTGTGGCGACAGCGTAGTGTTGTGCAGAGATGAGGCATGCGAACCAGCGACTGGCGCGCAAGAGAAGGGGGTGGGGGAGGAAGAGAGCGGAGCGGGCGGGAGAGAAAGGAAGAAGAAGGACGAGGAATGGATGGGCCGAGGGAATATAAGGAGATGCGCGAGGGAGGCAATTCGCAAAATTGGCCGGCGGCGGTCAGTGGCCGAAAAGCAGACGACGACAAAGAGGTCGGATGGCGCAGGTCAGGCGACAAGGTGCGAGGTGAGGCGGTGGGATGTGTGGATGTTGTCGTGGATTGTGTGGATTGTGTGTGGAGGCGCGGATATGGATATGGATATGGTTATGGATATGGTGCTCCCAGCAGGACCTGGCAAGGGCAAGAGCGACGGAAGGGTGGCGGCGGGTATATGGTGGTTGGCGGCGCTGGGCCGATGCTGACAGCAGTAGCCGTGGCAGTGGCAGTTCAGCGCTGGAGGATGAGGTACCTTCCTGGGTTGGACCCTAGGCCTGCGCTCCGGGGATGGTGGATTCTTATTTCCCTGGGCCAGGCGGAGGCCGCGAGGAAGGAGAGGGGGGTAAGGGTAAAAGCTGAAAGGGGCCTTGGGGCTTTGGGGCTTTGGGGGTGCATAGGATTGGGAAAAAGAGGCAGCTATGGAGCACCAAGGTGGATCGGATGGGTAATAGCAGCCATTAGCAGGGCAGGGCGAGTCATCAATCAGTCATCGCGAGCATCTCGATCAGGACCATGAATCCGCAAAACCTGAGAAACACCAAATGGGACGTGATGCATGCCTGCCGCATTCTCGGATGAAACAAGACAGGCGACAGGCGACAGGCGACAGAAACAGGAAGAAGGCCACGGCGACGCAGAACCGACTAGGCGTCATTTGGGCATGGCGCGAGTGATTGCCTGCATCCACGACAGCATCGCCAAGTATTGCACACCTTGGGCGTTGGAGGTACCAATCTGGCGGCACATCGCTTTTCCACGACTTGGCACAGGGTCTGGGTACATGCCAGGCCCCACCGGCGCCGTGGATGGCATGTGGATAATCTCTCTTCACCTTGCAGCCGCACGCCCACACACACATACACGCACTCACATGCAGAGCACATGCAACCGCAGCTGCAAAAAGAAAGGACAGACAAGGACCAGGCATCCCCAATCGTCCCCGGACCAGAGGCGGCATGCAGACGCGACAGCGAGCGATGTGTTGCAGAGCGCAGCCGCCAACAAATCTCCGTCCAAAGCCAATGCCAAGTCGCCTTCTCTCCCCGGCCTGGACGAGGGATGAGACGGCCGCAACGCTCGCGCAAGCAGAGTTTTTGACTGCGGGGTGCACTGGTGGAGTGGATGACCCGCGCTGGGGAAAACTGCACCTTGTCCATTGGACCGATGCCGCTTTGTCCACTTGTGCCGACCGTCGACTCTGACGTCCTCGGCTTGGCTAGGGCCCGATCTATTAGTTAATTAATGCTGAACATAGTAAAAGCCCTCGCGACACCTAAGCTGAAAAACGCACAGTCTGGCAATCAACCGCCATGGCTAACGACGGGCCGGTTCCTTGTATACGCTACTTCTGCATCTCCAGAGACTGCTTCGGCCCTGGTCCGCTGAGCCGCCCAACCACCCTCCACTCGTCCACAGCAATTCCAGCATATGCCTGACGTGATGAGAGGAGCAGTTGTAAAAAGAAAAAAAAAAGTTGTTTACACAGAGCCCCGCTAGGTCGCGGCCTGGGTCCTAGTCTTGACACCCTGGGGCCCCATCAAATCCCTGATGCTTGTGGAGGGTCACCGCCGGTAGCCTGCCGCCTGTCGCCGTGAGCCTGCATCGCGGATCGTGCTCAGGAAAGTGGAGGAGGAGTTGTGGTGGCCATCCAGCATCTCTAATAACATGGATCTGGGGACGAAGCGAAGAAACCAAGAGATGAGCATGGACGCATTGCACGAGCGCGGTTCACTGCTACCAGCCACTAGCTGTCTGTTTAAGGTTGGCGCTGTTTAAACGCTCAAACGACGCGGCAATGAACATCGGAAAAGTGGAAGGCCCCAAATCTCGTCTCCTACAAAGCCCATCATGCCTTGTGATTGTTCAAGAGGGGGTGATTCGTGTGTCCCGTCACACCAGGGTCATGGACGACATCTTTTTAGTGTCGTGCGACTGCAGCGCCGTTGTGACAGGCCAACCGGTTAGAATCAAAGACGGGCAAATGGGCTAAACGACGATCTGTCGTGGACTTCACTAAAATGCTGAGCCGTCTCATGTGTCCATAGTCCCGTCGGTCTACTGCGGTCTACGACCGGCAGCGTCAAGGTAAGGTACCCGGGGTCCCGCAATCGCAGTCTTTGCTGTGCCCGGCTTTGATGCCCGGGCTATGTGCTCTTCAGCACCCTGGTCCAATGAGACACACATGCGCACCATCGAGACTATCTTATGCGTGCCAAACAAAGCCAGGGCTCCTCTGAGGGTCACGGGCGGGATGGCTACCTGGCGCTGACAAGGTTACCAAGGCCGATTGCTCGCCGTCCCAATGGATGTGCTGCCGGAGACACGGGAGCAGGCCTTGGCTGATAGAGGGTGAGGACGAGACGTGAGAGGATGAGACAGGTGAGACCGTCACCAAATTGCGACCGTTCAGTCTGGATCAGCCCTCGGCTTGTTTTTTGCTTGGCATCCGAACCAGCGAATAGGTGATATGTCCCATGATGATGAGGGGTCTCGGGATGGGGGCCCGGGCAGGTTGGGACGGTCCCCGGTAGTAGCCCGGAGGTGGAAGGCCGCCTCTGCTCGCTGCACGCCGCTTCCCGTCGGCTTCATGTCTACTCGCCCACATTCTCACCGTTGGCTGATACGCCACTATTCAATTGCGGGCTGTATTGGAAATACATGAGCATCCACATTCATCAGTCCTCGTTTAGCAGTCATTCCGCGATGATCAGCTGCGCCAGCTGTCATGCAACTTTTCTTTTCTTTTCTGCTTCGTTGAATGTGCTAGACTATTGGCAGTATCAGCTCGACAAGATTACCTGATTAGAATGATGTTGCCCCCCCTCCCCCCTTGCACAATGCACGTACGGCCTTGGCCTCGCAATTTGGCCTGTTTCGCCTCCCTGAACCGAAGCTGTGTACATGGTGATCGTGGGGTTGTAGGGGAGTTTTCCTTCCCCGTCCCTCTTCTGCTTCTGCTTCAGCTTTGCTGGGCCTGTCGATCACGATCCCTGACTAGCGCGAAGCCCCGCGGTTGTTTTTTCTCTCCTACGACGCTTCCACGTTTCGTCGTTACCTTTGGGTCTTTCGGTGCTATCAGGGTGGTTTGTCTTTTCTTTTTTCATGAGCTGGACATGAAAGTATACTATTTTGTCTTGCACGTTCCGGTCGCCATCGGGGGTGGCTCTGCGGCTGTAACCTGCATGAGAGCCGGCGGTAGTGAGAGCGAAAATAATCATGGATCCCATGGCCAGCGCGGTAAACTTCATCATTGGGCGGGCGATTCAGCCTTGGCTCCCACGTCGTGGTGACCGCTCTCTCCGGGACCACGACCGGCTTGCCAATTGAGCTTGCGATGCATCCAGACTCTGGCGCACGGCGCGATAAGTTGGCGGTGATCGCAAGGAGGGGGCTTCACATCGAATGAACCCCAAGTTGGATGGGGACGAGACCTGTTCAGCAGTTGCAGTTGCAGGATGCGATAGCCGAGGGCCCCATGGCGGCCATGGCGTCTTGCGTCGTGCATCTTCTCCATCCTGTCGTCGACGCTTGGCCTTGCTTGGCTCATGGGGGACCCTTGGAGGGGCGGTTGGGCTGCGCAGTTGGCGTTTCCCAAGAGGCTCATTGAACCCTTGTCAACTCGAACAGTAGTTTTCCCACCCAACATGTGGTTGGTTCGTTTTTGGACGATGGGGCCGTCCCTGAACACCTATCCACGTCCCCTAGTCGGCCGCATCAATTCAATGACAACCCCAAGACAGAATACTCCATTCAGTCAGTTCGTAATCGGCGATTGTCTTTGCTTCTTGAGACGAAACAAGATGGAGACCAGTCCAATCCGCTTTTGGTTCTAGTTGCGAATCGCTTCAGCTGCTGGGTCGTATCTCGATTTACGATCCGCTTAATCTCATTTACTCATCAAGTGCACCCTGGTCCGTGAATCCTTCATCTTGAGGTTCCCAACTCAATCTGATCGATTGATGGATTGCGGCTGCAACGCGGAGGGGCCAATAATATGCAGTTCTCTCTCTCTCTTCTTCGCAAGTCATGGAATCCTTGCCGCTGTTGAATCGTGGCGCGCCCAGCGTTGGGTTGTTGTTCGTTGGCATTTTGCATGTCTGCATATCGCCCCCCCGCGTTGTGAAACCGTGAACTGTTTTCTCACCGAAATTGGGCACATATCCCCCCAAAGGCTCTTTTGCTTCGGGCGCATACGTATCTGTCTGCTACTGGTTCGGCACATTTTTGTTTTCCTTCATTTCAAACCGGATGGGCACTATGCGTGGCGTCACCACACTTTACAAATCCTTCAATGCCTAGTCCATGTCACTCTTGGGCCCCCAACATGACATAGCTGGGTCCCATGTTTTCTTTTGCCATCAAGGAGGCTTTTTAGTTGCAGGACCACCGTCGCCATCCTCGGCTTTACTGTATTTCGCCTTCCATCCTTCAATCCACCCCTCCATCACCCCGGATTTCCGTCGTGCAGATGGCCCAAGCTAGATTTGGTGGCGGTCTGGGAAGCTGCGCTGTGTCGAGGTGGCGCACACACTCATCCACCCCGGGCCAGCCGGGCGGGTTACATACATACATGATACGCGAGATCTTGGTCTTGGGGGCAGATGAAAGAAGAAAAAACAAAAACAAAGTTGATGACTTGGCAAACTCCCTTCAGTCCGAATGATACACTGCCAACTTTGCTGGACGGCATTTACACACCCCGCCTCGGGCTTGCAGCGCTCTGGGGCCCCGGAAGCGAATCACTCGCATCCGGCCATCGATGCCGATGCTGATGGGCAATGCCCCTGGGTGAGGATCATATTAACATTACTCGTCACTTATCGAAACCCCCCCCCCCCCACATGGTGGTTGACTGGTTACTGCGGATCTCCCGCGCCCGTAGTTGCATCTGTTTACCTGAAGAGCAAAGTAAAAAAACGACATCTCAACAAAAAGTGCTTTTTTCGAGGCTGCAACTAATCTATTACCCGCATTACTCCTAGTCCAATCTTGATGAGACTCTGCAAAGTGCAGCTGACTGCCTAGTCTGGCTGACGCCTCGTATACTTTTTTTCCGCTCCATGTATGTTGCTGTATGTAAGTTGAAATGACCCGCTATGGATATAATTTTAGGAAAGAAATGGATATCAAAACCCAACAGCTAGAGAAACGCCCAATATTTGACCCCACGCCGCTGCTTGTCCTGCTTGCTAGTCGGCTTTTTCCCTGTGCTACCCACGCCCGGTGTCTTATTCGAGGACCTGTGGAGGATGCATTAATGTCGCCAACCTGCTAAGTAGCCTCTATGTATCGCTATGCAGTTGGTGTGTGTGTCGTCAGCCAGACACACGCCCACTTGTCTGCCGTTCCCCACGCAGTCCGGCCGGTGGTGCCTGATCCGGGGCTGCGGGGCGCCCGATCATTTTCAACCTCCTGTCTACCTAGCACAGATAGAACAAAGGTGTGGCGGGCGTGTCGACAACTTTGACGGGAATGATGGTCTTTTTGTCGGAGAAGAGATGTCGTTGGGCGGAAAATACACCGTCGTCGGGCCGTGCCCACTGGAGCCGAGGAAATGTCATCTGCCGAAAGTCGGATCCGGCTCACACACACACACACACCAACGCCACCTTTTTGTTTTTTCTAAGACTTCGCATATCGACTCTTGGCTCTGATTTTCTTGCCGTACCGGAAAAAGATGTACGGGAAGGGCATCATGACCAATGTCAGAAAGGCCAGCAGTGATGACGCCCAGTGGTAGTTCAGCTTGTTGTACATCTGAGTACCAAACAGGGGGAATGCAGCTGTGGAACGCGCGGTTAGCTCTGTTGTCTCTCCCTTTCGAAGTTGGTAAGATATGTGCCCTTGTATGTGTGTGTTTCTACACTGGTACAACTCGATGGATTCGATACCCCCAACACACACATACACACCCATTCAGCCCCATGGTCTCCCTAGGGCGCAAAGGCGAGCCCGCTGACCGGTTCAAAGGAGACGGAAACCTACGGCGGTGAGACCCCTGGGAACTTCGAATGTATGTGTGAAGCAAAAAAACAGTGCAGGCTAAGGTATGGGAAAGGGGAGACGGGGCAAGAAAATCTCAACTCACCTGCAAATGAACAGCGCACGAATGCATTGGCGGCCAGGGCGCTCGCGGCGTACTGCGGATACGCATCCACCTATTGACAGCCTCAGTCAGCACTGACTCTCACTTGACATGGGCGTCTGCCTGTACTCCCCTGCAAATGCGTTTTCCAGCCATCTGGGTTGCGCACACGAGGCGAGGGTGGGTGACAATGACGACATGTCTGCATACAAGTGCGACTGGGGAGAGGGGGAAACTCACAAGAAACGTAAAAATACCGGTAAAGACGAGGATGATTCTGTTGAGAAACATGGCGGTTAGCCACAGACGGACAGACACTTGCAGAGGGGGAATACGAGATCAAGGGAAGCCATCAAGATGTTGCGACCTTGGCCAAGTTGTGACTAGAGGCTAACTAGGTCTCAAAGAGGCGGTTAGAACAAAAGAGCTTTGAACCAATCGCGCATCAATGGCAACAGAGTTGGTGTTACAACGCCTTGTGCAACCGCCTCGGTCAACTCCAGGGGATCTCATAGTCTTGGATTTTGGGCCTCCTGGTCTAGAACTGAACGGCCTGATTGGAGGGAATAAGGCTCGCCGCCCTCTCGATGTGACGCTCGCGTGTAGGTGCATATCAACAAGCATTACTTACCCAGCTCCGAAGAAGGCAGATCCGATGATAGGGACGATCCAGTGTACCGAAGGGTAACATGTCCATCCAAAAATGAAGATGCCGATGGGGCTAAGGACGGCTCCTACAATGGCTGGCGGGAGGCGAAACTCAGGTTCGCTGGCCCCCTCGATACCCGTCTCGGCACTCAGTCTGGCAGTGAGACGAATGCGAATACGCTGGAAGACAGGGTCCAATACCGCTGCAACGCTCATGCCGGCGAGGATACCTAAGAAGGTAAGACCACTCTGCCACAAGTTGAACCCATATACGTTTTGGAAGACGAGAGGGAAGGCGCCGAAGAAGAGATACAAAATACCAAGAAGAATTGCTGCAAAGATGCACAGGTTAAGGCACATGGGCTCAAAGATGAGCAACTGGAAGGGTCGGAGAAGTGAATGGCCAACCGCACTGAGGACCGACTTTTGAACTTTTTCAACAGGCGCCTTCCATCGATCATCATCAGTGGTCTTGCGCAGCTCCCTCGCCTTGTCCCTAAGCAAGATAGGATCTGGAAAATACATGTTAGCAATCTGTCTCTGTTTGATGATGTGGCTTTGGAAACTAATGACTTACGATAGGTTTCGGGTACCAAGAAGACAATGCCCAGCCAAATGGCAAACGACCAAATGAGCAAGACATAATACGTCCATCGCCAATTAGTGTTGTAGTTTATGAAACCACCAATAACAGGCCCAATCGAGGGGCCAGTAAAGGGGGCCATGGAGAACATGAGCATGGGTGCCTGGAGCTCATGACGAGCGAACAGGTCTCCTACGGTACCACCCGACACAGCCAAGAATGCGCTACCGGAGAAGCCGTCGAGAAACCTGGTGATGAGCATGGTCTCGATATTCTTAGAAACGGCTTGCGGAATGATCCAAATGACATAAAAGGACCAAGACACCAGGTAAATTGGTCGGCGGCCATAAAACTCACTGAGTGGGCTCAACAACATGGGTCCTAAGCTAATACCCAAAACAAATAACGAGAGGCCCACGGTTGAGACAATTCTCGAGTTGCCAAAATCGGCCTCCATGGCCTTGTATGTTGACGCATATACGGAACTAGCGCTCGTTCTATTGGTTTCATCAACGGCTGTTAGCGGCTGTCATGTCTGAGATGAGGCTGTCTTGGACCCTGATCATCGGGACGATCTGCAGCGTAGCACACACGGCGCAAGTTTGCCAAGACACGATAAGGAAACCACACAGCAACGGACGAAAGCAACAACAACAGAAAAAAAAAACTTACACGCAGAAGCTGGCCATGGAAACAATAGTAACAATGATCCATTTCTTAAAGTTGCTGAAGCTACGCGGGCTAAGGGGGTCTTCGTCGCCATTGTCCCAGCCAACCTCGAAAGGGTCTTTTTCGGGGGCTGCGACACGAGCCGTGTCGTCTGAGCTGTTTTTAGCGTCGTCACAGCTGTAGCCATTCTGCGAGCGAGTTCGGCTCAAGCTTTCTGAGATGGAATTTCGAGTTATCGAGTTTCGCCGTGTGCCTGACTGAATGGGTGCAAAGATTGTTGTTGCGTCGTCGCCAGTGTCACCCGAATGTGACGAGGCCTTTTCGGGATCTCGATCCATGGTTTGCTGTTGTTGCGGTTGGGGTTTCCCTTTTTTCTCTCTCCGTGTTTTTTTTTCTCTCTCCCTCAGTGTCTGCTCCAATTCCGCCTCCAAGTAGGGGTGGGCTGTTGGTTAATTAAGACAGGCGGGCCCAAGGGAATTAAACGGGGACTGGGGTTTGAATAAGGGTCGACGAAGGTGATCGGATGGGGCAATTCGAATCTCAAGCAGCTGCGGGATGCAGACGTCAAATATACAATCTCGTGATGGGCCAGCCTGATGTCGACAGAGACAATTGGGGTCAAGAGGAGTCGTGGGGAGGGCCCCCGACTCCTCAAACTCCGTGGAGCATTTGGAGTCGATAATCGGGGTTACATTACTCATTGATACTCGAGCCCATCGCTATCCATCTCCATCTGGCGTTGGTGGAGCCCATGGATCCCGTCGACAGCCTATAGCATGCCCTCACGACCGTGTGGTCGGATATTGGGCGGAGAAGAAGGCGCCGTGATGCCGGTGGCTGCTCGCTACTCGCGCGCACACAAACACCGTAACGGAGCTGCCTCGGGATTAAAGCGCAATTGCCCACGCGGCTAGTCTAGCGGTGGCAGAACATGTTTGTCCACCTGCAGGCCTAACGGGATTTAGTTGCTCGGACCTGTCGCTCACAACGGCTTATTCAACGGCGACCTGTTTGTCATCCACATAAAAGGTGCCCTTGGACTGCCCTTTGACCCTTCTCCTCGTACATTCGAGCTTTACAGCCGCGACATGACCTAACTATGCAGCGCCAAGATGTCAACAGAAAATGCAAGGCGTCGGCGCTCCGAGCCACCGATTTCAAGCGAAATGGAGGGGCGCGGCAAGCAGCATCTTTTCACCGATAAAGCTTAGGACGAACCCAAGTGGCTGGATCATTATTTTGCCTTTTTCTTTACTTCCTTCGTCTCCGGTTAGGCTTGCGCCATTGATGCGACGCACTGATGTCATCCGGCCCCATGTTCCCGCGGGATCGTTAGAGCGCAGGATCACTAAGGATGTTGTCAGCGGGCACTAGCGCCCGACGTTGACTTTGGGATCTCACTTCGAAAAAATACCCGAAATCCTTTATGAGGTGAACCAAAAAAAAAAAGAAAGTAAAAAAAATAAAATAAAATAAAAACAGGATAGCATTTCCAAAACAAGCTTGCGTGCGGAGTACTGATAGTTTCGTATTTTGAGTTTCGGCAATCATGATCCCTGGGCCGGTAAAAGATAACGGCAAGGCTAGCATTATGCCACAGATAATAGACCCAATATATTCTATCTTAGATACAAGTATTGCAAGTATAGTTTTATCCCTTCTAATCTCATTCTAATTTAATACAATTGCCCAGACATTGAAAGATGGTTACATCATGGTGATAGAAGAACAGCGGTTAGTTGCTCCAAAGCTACCGAAGATGGTGAGAGCTGGATGGTGGAATAAGATATTTCCAGTGGCGCAGTTTCATATTTACTTTTTGGCATGTCGAATCGACTAAGAAAGGCTGCCGGCACCCGGCAAGTATACAGTCGAAGAAAGCCTTTCGCGTCATTGAGTCGCGTGGTTAACACACCCACCTAAATGCGTTAGGTTTTGTAAAATTGGGTGGTACTCTGTAGTGACATACCTTGAAAGACTCTTCTTTGCTAGGTGTGGTACCATTGGCGACTCCATCTACTAGCGACAGTGACCCCAAGTCCGTGGAGGCCTCATCACGCCAGGCAGTTCTGTCCAGACTATCACCCATTTGCCGTCTTTGAGCTAATGCCAAGAGAACTGCAAGGATATATGGGTCCTCGTCTCGGTTTTCTGGCTCAAGCAAACGCTGCTGGGCTCGCATGGTCCTGAGTACAGGTCCATTTTCTATCCATTTGTGTGTCTCGAGCGCGCGCTGGTACTTTTCTCTCACATAGCCACGCCGCCAGTGTTCCAAATCATCGAGATTCAGATACGCCAGGGATATATAGGGACCGAGGAACACGTTGTGGACCTTGATCCACTGTTTTGTGGTGTATTGGTAGTAGAAGGTGAGCGAATCCTGCTTGGGACAAGAAAAGAATGAGGAAATCAAGCTGTCAATGGCATATCTGGTGAGCCTTTTATTGCAAGCACCGTAGCGCAAGTCCCTCACTGCATTTTTGGCTTTTTTTGTTTTGATCTTGAGTATCTCTGGTTGTTGGCACCCATCAGTCGCCACTTCACAAACTTCTTGACCGACAAAGTGGCACTGCAGTATCTGGGGGTGCTGGGAAGTCCACAGAAGCGGATGGACAAACAACCGTTGCCGGCTGTTCTCAAGAAGAAGGTCGGCAATTGAACGAGGAGCGGAGTTGCGCTCAGTTGCGGTGAGACTTGACGGGTTCAATGGAAGCGACACCGACATTTGAGTCTGGGGGTTGTCGCTAGGACACTGCCGTACTTTCCGAAGCGTTTCTGTTGAACCTGGCGCAGCACCGCTCTCCCGAGACTCAGTCGCCATTTCGTCCTTATGGCAATAATACGTATGATTAGTTAGATGAAAGATTCTGAGGTGAGTTATGGCATTGGTCTTGACAGAGTTTCTATACATAGGCACGTGACATGGCGTGTCCTTGCTCCGGACAGCGAACTATTGGGAAATAACAACGCAGGGGGGCGGGGACAAAAAGCAGAAGACGCCGAGACTAGCACCCTTATATACCCTAATGCAAACAAATAAATAAACGAATAATTGCTAAGTTTATTTAATGTCTAAAGGGCCTAGGATAAAAATAAGCAGTGTTGTGGTGCTTACTTTGGCTAGGTTTGAACACAGTCAATATATTCATCACGACGGCGAATTAGAACCAACAGCACATCGTAGTCAAATATATTCTGATCATATATAAACATTCACACGTATACGTACGCTATCTCTCGTTTCTATCTAATAAACAAGCAACCGCAAAGCTGGCGTTATCCATCTCAGTCGTATACAATATTGACTGGCCAAATTGGTCAATCATACAAAGGTGATATCAAACAACATAGAGCCAAAAACAAACGAATAAGCAACTCATACACCTGTTCCTCTAAGATCGCTCCTGGAATCTCAACATTATAGACCGCAAAAAAACGCCGGGGGTAATGCAGTAAAAAAAAAAACCAGGATATCACAACCCTATACCAGTTGGGACTCACCACCGGTATACCACTTCATCGCATCTTCTGAGTATCCAATCGTTCTCTAGTTAGTAAGTCTCTGAAAGACCGGAAAAGTCTGGAATATCAGAGTCGTTGCAGCTAAAGTCGCGGCTATATGCCTTGTCTGGCAACACGCCGGCCTTGAGGCCGTACTGGTAGCTCCACTGATAGGCTGACTCAGTCTTCCAGGTCCAGTACCACCAGCCCCAGCCCTTCTCAAAGCTGTACATCTGGGCCTCGGCGAACATCTTGAGGAACTTTTTGTAGTCGCTGCTCCACTCGCTCGAGGCTGCGTTGGCCCCATCGCAAGAGCACGTCGAGTTCTTGGCCGGGCACCGCGGCGTCAGGATGGAAGTGCTTGAGTTGCCCGTGTCGTAGGTGCCCTCCCACCGGTTTCCCCAGCCCACGCCAGTTAAGAATTTTGCGCAGTCTGTGTCGGCCTGTGACCACTCGGCAAACATGGTTGGACCGTAGCCTGTGCTTGTGTTCATACTTCGCTCAGCCTGTTCGGTCCAGCCGTCACACGCGTACTTGATCTTCTCCTCATGTGTGTAGTCGATCTGATTCTCGTTGAAGACGACATACTGATGTACGTCGAGCACCATGTCGTCGTATCCAGTCATCTTGCCCTGCCAGTTATCGAGACCCATGAAACCGTCGCCAAAGACGACGAGCGCATTCATACCATTTTTGCGCGCCAGGGCATATACTTCCTCAGTCCAGCTGATGACGTCGGTGGTTGACAGAAACGTCATTCGTGGCTCATTGGCTACGCCGTAATGCGAAATAACATTTTTGTACCGATCCTGTGCAAAGAACTTGGTCATGCGGTTGTGGATCTCTATGGAGCGGTTGGCGTTGGTGGTGCCGTCTGTGCCGTTGAACCAGCCGATGGCTCCCCAACGGCCGCTATGGTTCCAGCCGTTTTGACTGCCCGGAATGCCGTGGAGATCCAGATTGACTCGGAGGCCATATTTACGCGCCCACTCGATGCCCCTCAGCAAGTATCGCCAGGAAGTTCGGAATAGATAAGGGTCCGAGTCGTATGTCTGTACAGCCCAGTAGGAAAAGCCGATTCTGACATGGTCCAGTCCGGCTGCGGCAATGTTCTTGAAGTCGTCCTCGGTGATGAAATTGGCGTAGTGGTCTTCCAGGACGTCAGAGGCATCGGATCCAAGGTGCTGCATCAGTGTATACTCATCGACGATGCCTAGATCTGTATCGTAGTTGAATAAGGACGGTGTGATGAACGGTTCCAGGTACAGCCATCCTCCAATACATACTCCTCGAGCCGGCGTCTTTGCGTAGGAGCCCCAGTCCTTGTTGAGTGCCGCCACATTGTCGTTGGCCTGCGTCGAGTCGTCCCAGTCCGAATAAAGACCCATGATGGGGAGATCGCCAACCATCTCGTCGGTAAATGTGACATTGAAGTCGGTTGTTGTTTTCCAAGTCCAAGGGTCGAGGTACGTGTTTTGCCACTTGGCGGGAATATCACTATGCTTCTGTCCACCCAGTTCCGATGAGGTCGAGGTTGATTCATCTGAGCTCTTGTTCTTGTTCTTGTTGCTGACAACGACAGCGACGACAATGATGATGATTAAGAGGACGGCGATGACACCGATGATGATCCCTAGCGTACCTTGTTAGCCGATTGTTGTGCTCGCCAACACTGCCTGACTTACAGAGCTTCTTCTTGCTCTTTTTCGGCTTTCGCTCGTGGTAATAATCCTTTTCGTTTAGGCTGTCGTCGCTCCATCGATTCTTCCCACCTCTGATGCCAGAGGCGTGTCCTTCTTCCATCAGAGCGCCGCTGACGACTCTCCGCTTCTTGTCGCCCTTTTTGTTTCGCAACGGTCTCGACTCCTCGTTATCTCCATAATCAGCTCGGCTGGCTTTCCGTCTTCGCTCTGCTCGTTCTACGCGCTCCGAGCGCTCATCTCGCCTCGACTTGTCTCCGACTCTCGCTGCTCTTTCCTTTCGCCGCCTGTCTCGCTCATTGGCCTTGTTCAAATCCGCCAGAGCCCCCGCTGATAGTGTTTTGGAGCTTCCCTCAGCTCTGCCCTCTTCTGAACCAGAAACCGGTCGCCGGGACCTCGACGATTGTTTTTTGTGCCCGTTCTTCCTCGATGATTGGCCATTTCGGTGTCGTTCTCGATCTCGATCTCGATCTCGGTCCCGGTGTTTGTGGCCGTGCGACGATTCCCGCGGGGCCATTGTGTTGTACTGGGTTTGCTGCGGCCGTGTGGCTAGATCAAGGTCTCAACATCGGAATGCATCGAGCCGTCAAATACAAAAAGCCAATGTGCCACGTCGATTAAGATGACGACTCCCCTACCCATTTTTTGCTTCGTATTGCCTCTTTGGGCGCCTCTTGGCGGGCCTTGGCGGAAAACGGCAGTCGGCTGGGCAACAATCTTATCGGGGCGTAGAGTGGCTGCAGCTTGCGACCGAAGCGATGATTGCCGCCACACCCCGCTGAGGCCGTGACAAACCGAGCTTGACATCACCAGCGCCGAGGACAACCAGCCAAGCTAATCTGAATCAGCCGGGCTTTAAGGTATGTGTACCGCTACCGTCATGCCGTTTCTCACCCCGTTTCCATCATCAATCTCTCCAATTCACCGCCCCTTTCTTGGCCAAGATCCGACATGAAACATTGCACAGTACACCACCTGAGGAGCGCGCTCTTGCGTCCGTCTGTTGCTCGACTCTCGGCCCCCTTGGCTCGCTGCTACTCGACACATCCTCCCAATGCTAGATTAAACGTCCCAATTGACTATGGCACGACGCCCCTGCTGGCGCACAGCTCCCAGGTCGCGCTGAGCAACAAGGAGCTCCCCGAACATGTCCGCAATGGAACTACACAAAAGATGAACCTGTTTCAGGCCGTCAACGATGCCATGAGCACCGCCCTCGCCGAGGACGAGTCGGTCGTCATATTTGGTGAAGATGTTGCCTTTGGAGGCGTCTTCCGATGCACAATGAAGCTCGCCGATACCCATGGTGCTGATAGGGTCTTTAACACACCCTTGACCGAGCAGGGCATCATGGGCTTCGGTATTGGCCTTGCCGCCGAGGGCATGCGACCCATTGCTGAAATCCAATTCGCCGACTACATATATCCTGCTTTTGATCAGCTCGTCAACGAGGCGGCCAAGTTCAGATATCGTGATGGAACCTGCGGTCGGAGCGTTGGGGGCCTTACGGTACGGATGCCCTGCGGTGGTGTTGGCCATGGTGGCCTCTACCATTCGCAATCACCCGAAAGCCTGTTTACGCATATTCCTGGATTGCGAGTGATTATGCCACGATCCCCGTCCCAGGCAAAGGGTCTCCTGCTTGCAGCCATCCGCAGCAATGACCCGTGTGTCTTCTTGGAACCCAAGATTCTCTATCGAGCCGCTGTTGAGCAAGTGCCCACCGCGTCTTACGAGCTCCCACTATCAAAAGCCGAGGTTTTGAAAGAGGGCAGCGACGTTACTATTATTTCTTATGGCCAGCCTTTGTACCTGTGCATGTCAGCTATTAAACAAGCCGAACAAGATTTGGGCATCTCGGCGGAACTGATCGATCTACGAACGGTTTACCCTTGGGATAAGAAGACAGTGTTTGAGAGCGTCAGAAAAACAGGACGCGTCATGGTGGTTCACGAGGCCATGGTCAACGCAGGCGTTGGTGCTGAGGTGGCAGCAGCTATCCAAGAGGACCCAGAGACGTTTTTGCGACTAGAGGCACCAGTGGCGCGGGTTGCAGGATGGAGCATCCACAACCCGTTGCTGTACGAGAAATTTCATCTTCCAGACGTTGCGAGTGAGTACTGAAAAGAGCAGAACGCATGCGATATGTTACTTACATTTATTTAGGAATCTACGACAACATCAAGAAAGTACTTGATTACTAGAAATAAACTTGACGGATGAGATGCTTTCCGCTTTGATAGCGGGGACTGTACGTGGCTAGCGAAACGGTACAGAAATAGAGCTCATAAAAAGTCCACCCAGCATAATTCGGATGAAACGATTAGTTTGTGCAATGAAGGCGTACAGAGGCTTGTCTGTGTATTTTATTCCTATTTATGCTTAGCTCGTCTTGTTAATATCCACCAATATTGTAAATTTTGTCACCGTCTTACGCCAAGATGATCGCTCTCCGCGGGCAGCGCTTCACCTCTGTCGCTTTGAGATGCTACGTCAATGAGGCATTGTCGGGCTTACGCCAAGCATTTTCGCTCTCCGCGGATGCTTGCAAGTGTTGGCTTTCATTCGTGGATGGGTTCAGCTCGGATCCTCTCAGTTTGTTTAGCGGAGGCCTCTAATGCGATTGATGTAATCAATGGCAATCTTTGATACCGTCCTAGTATTTTAGGGATTCATATTTGACAAGGTCCTTGCGCCCGCTTTAAGTCTATTTTAACATCCCATAGATATCTCCAGAGGTTGAAAAGCCAAGTCCGATCCACGGCCCCACCCACGGCGACACCACGTCGGCTTTGTGTTCCATATCAATGTCAAAGCCCTCTATTCTGGTGAGGGATGCCAAAGAATCGGCGTCCAAGGCAAAATCAAAGGTTGTTCAGGATGTCATTCGAGAGAGGGACAACATTTTCAGCAGGCCCGACAGAGCAGTCAGAAAAAAGGACGACCCTGTAGATGCACTGGTCAGAATGGCAGCAGCGGGCGTTGGATTCATCTCTGAAGCTTCTCATTACCGCCAAGAGAAAAAGAAAAGAAAAGAAGATGAGCTTATTAATCAAGACCAAAGGACCAACGAAGGACGCGTCCTCGAACAAACTAGTGAAGCCATCTGGGAGTTGGATGAAGCGGCGCAAGAAACCGCGGCAGAAAATCCAGTTTCACAGTCGCCAGAGGAGCCAAATGATCTCGCCAAGGCCTTCCTCAAGAGGCACTCGCACCAGATACATGTGGAATCAGAAACCCGGCTTGCCTTGCCAGTAATCCTAGTTCAAAGGCGGCCCAAGAAACGGGCTCGTGGGTTCGTGCGGGCATATGCGCCTGTCTTGGCCGACATGGGGGTCGACCAAGAAGTATTCCTTGACTTTATCGACACATTCAACAAGACTCTCGAACCCAATCCGTGGCTAAACGCCATTAACTTGGCGGGATTTGCGGGCATGGCCGCATCTGAACCGTTTTCAACGCTCATAGGGATTGGGGTCGAAGTCGCTACTGATGTTGCCTTGGAGGTGCAAAGTCGATTTCGGTCCAACAAGTTCCTGGACTGTATAAATTCAGAGTTTTTTTCTCCGCGAGGACTGATTTGTCTTGTTGCAACTTGGCGGCCTTCCGCCGGTGATGACGAGCTCACTATTTCGGCCAACTTTGAAGGGGAGGCGGTCAAGGCCAGCTCTATTACAAGCGACGATGTTAAACGGGAGAAATTTAGCGAAGAATTTCTAAAGAAAGCTCGAGCGACAATGTATGAGAGGATGAAACCTTACAGTGGTGTTGTTGGACAGGTTCGGCCAGCGCCATTGATCTTCCCGCCGCTTAACGACCCAGGTGCAGCAATTGGCCAAGACAACGAAGAAAGGAAGAAAAAGAAGAATGTGTTTGACAGAACAGGAGTATGGGTTGATGGATATTTGGACAAGCATGCTCAAGCCAAGTGGCTAGAGAAAAACAACGGACCGTCCATAGCAAACCTGCTGCCAAAGCCAAAGTTCAGGTCTCGATACGCCGACCCGAGCCACCCAGCCACTAGCGGCGACATTGTTTCGTTTCTCACAGGAGGCCGCTGGCGATATGGACACGAGAAGCCTGCGGAATCCGAAGGCGGCGGCCAAAAGGCTGACCCCAAGGAAGAAAATGACAGCGTGGAGGGGGGATCGGCAGAGCAGGGAAGCAAATCTACAGCTTCCCAAAGTTGCAGCGATGAAAAGCCGACGGACAAATCAATGAGGTTACTGGAAAGCGTGAGTATCAATATCCCGAAAATAGTGGTTTCATCTCTAACATGGTTGCAGGATATTTTGTATCTCGTCATCTTAAATCTCCCATCGAAGGGACACACAGCTGAAGCCCTTCAAGGAATGTCCCAGGATACGGAGGAGCCGGTGGGTGGTTGACGCAGCCTAAACATGACGCGCTCGTTCAGAGTCGTGCTATTCAAATGGAACGCCGTGGATGAAGTGTTGGGTAAAGCAAATACTGCGACCAAAACAAAATGGCAAAATATGTGTTGTTTTTGCATGCGCGCGAGGTTGGGTTGCCTTGATGGACTACTTGTATGTCACCAATCATACGTAGAATATTTTTACGCTACTTTCTGGCTTGAATAAGCAATTTGGGGCACGGCCGACCGATCTTAGAAGGCAGAAGGCGGGAAGCCGCAAGTTTAACCCCAGGCCAGGAGGCTGAAAATACTGATTGGGCGTTACCCGCGCGCGCCTAACACATCATGAGAGACACGCTAAGCTGTGAAGGGCAGAAAACATGAGACACTAAATATCCACACGGTTACCTGCACAGCTACTTTATTACCAAATCAGAGCAACCTAGATATTGCCTTCAGTTGGCTATATCTAGTCCGCGATCACCGGTATGTGTATAGTAAATAAAAACAAGTTGCATTCAACACGTATTGCTCAAGACAACCACGCTGGGGACCATTCACAAGACTCTTCTCCCTCTTCCCAATGCCCTATACTTTTTTGGCTTGATTTGCATTCTCTGAAAGGCCGATCTAACATGTCTAATCTCGATTGGCTTCCTCAACTCTGCTATTTGCGAGAATACTCCACTGACCGCCGCATTTCCCGGCGGATTCACCGCGCGGGAGCTTTGATGGGGAACTTCTCGTCTCTGGACCTCAAGTGCAGCCATTGTCAAAGACTTGACCATCTCCACTGTCAGGAAGCCCAGGATATCGAACACGTCGTCGTTTGGCTTGTTCTGCGCAATGTCTCCAAGGCCCGACCATGCGCAAAACCGCTTCTTCTTTCGCCACGTGAAGGACGCATGACGGTACTCGGTCCACATGGCATACTCGGCCGGGGTCATGTTTCGAGTGCGCTCGTCGTTTTGGCGGAGCTCTTCAAATGCAACCTCACTCCGGACAGGACCGTCTACGTCATCTTGTCCGTGGGCAAGTTCAAAGCTTGAAAATGCCGATTCCATGCACAACGATGTAGGTAAGGTAGGGGTTGCTGCATTTCTTACTGGCGCCTCACTAGACAAGCTGCTTGACTCGGCTTCCAAGGAAACTTCGTCGCCGAACGCCTCTTTGTCGTCGGCGTCCTTCACCGTCCTTCGGATGTTTTTCCACGCAAGAACGGTGCGAAGACGCTCAAGCTGGATGGTGTTGTGGCGTATCTGGAAAATGAGATCGTCATTGGAGAAAAGTCGGGAACCTCGACGATTGGCAAATTCATTGGCCTTTGTTAACTTCGATGTATTAGAATCATAGTAGTGCTTGGACGAGCCGCGTCTTACTAGCTCAACCACCTGGCCGTGGACGATATTTTCGATGAAAGCAATGGTTTGGGTCGAGACGTCCAGCGGTTCACCAGCAATAAACATCATCTTTAACAAGGTCAAATTATTAATCATCATTCATAATTTGACGGAATGAATATGAACCGTAGAAGAAGAAGAAAAAGACACGACCACAGGGAACAATGGAAGAGGAGAGATGTCTTCATCCATGGACGGACGGAGTCATTCGAGATGAGTGTCATATGCCTGGCAATGTATCTGAAGCCTTTTTCTTTTCTTTTCTTTTCTTTTCTTTTAGAAAGTCTTAGCTTATAATAAAAAAAAATTAAATCAACATACTTGCTGTATCTCTTGCTTGAACATTGGCTCCATGACGACAAACGGGAGAAGTCAAATGCGGCAATAGGTGTTGGGGAGTACGCATGCCTGCCTCGTGTAAGAGAATGAGAGAAACAAATTAAGCAAATACGAAGAACCAGCACGCTTATAGCAGAGGGGATATTGATAAAAAATAAAATACATAGACTGGACAATTTCATCTTGCAGATTAAATAGTAACGGAGTTGTATTATCCATGTGCGAATTGATACGCTGTACTGTACCGCTTTACAATGGAAAAGCGAGAGTTGGACGGGAAACCCAAGAGGCAATTGAGACGGGGGCTACGGCATAGTTCGATCAGCACCGTTGACATTTCATGAGCAAGTCCCGATTGGGTTAGAGGCAGTTTACTCGCATGAGCACGGTCCGGTCGAGGAAATCTCGATTTGGTTAGAAACGATCCGCACCCCGCTTGGTCCACTTGGGCCGACTCTATCCCCGTCATCTTCACAGCCAGAGCCGTCCGTCCTCATGCCCATCCCCCTTTTGCACTGTCACACCTTGCCCTCGCTCCACACAATGAACCACCATTAAAGATGTAAAGGTTCATCTGTATTTCTGGAACAAAGAAACAGTGCAGTCGTCATCCCTCGACATCTCGTAATTCGAGGGCCCGTACTCACCAACACCAAATCAGCATATCAGCTCAGCCAAGGGAGGTGGTGGCATCGTAAGCCGTCAAAGAAGAAAGCACAGGCATGGATGAACCTCACAGCTTTCCATGTTACTTTCTTTGATAGTGGTTGGGAAAAGCCACAACGATGGAACAGATCAAAAATGCTGCACCACGAGTGCTTCAGTTGCAAGCCGAATGCTACGACCCCAGTACTAATCGCGGTGAACAAGTCTCTGGGTGGTAATTCCTATTGTTCATTCCACTGATCTCAGATGCTAAAATAACTTATCAATCCCTTGATCTCCTAGTTCAATGGCTAAACACAGCTGAATACCGGCAAAGTCCGGGTGAAGGAGGCCAGGCGTTCTTTCATTTCCTGCCAATGTTTCAACAATGTTGGAAGCCACTCCTACCACGCTTTGACATGGCAAATCTAGTTAGATGTTCCCTCAATTGACGAGCTAGTTCTGTGAAGGCCAGCCACGTGAACACTCAGATGTTGCTGTGTGATTCGAGGATTATCGGACTGCAATTTTTCCAATTATGAGCCAAAATTAACTTTATCGAGAGATAGCCTACTAAAGTGCACAGAATATTAACCGATGAATATGGAAACAGTGACATTATCGCTGTTTATGCAGCTCAGGAATAACAGACCAAGCGTGTCCTCACTCGATACTCGTAATAGCTTTGTTGGCTCCCTTAAAATCAGAAATCTCAAAGAAACGCAGGCTTTAGCTAAATTTACCTCAAGATTACGGTGTGCCCAGCCAGGTACTTAAATAGCGACACATTCCTCCAGCTACCACCCCAATTTCATCCTTACAAATACCTTTCTTTTCATACTACTTCACCGTTTCAAAATGGCCACCATCACCGAGGACACGGACCTGGACATGGAAATTCTAGATCCTTATCATGCCCTAGAGATGATGTCCCCTCGGTTCGATTTCAAAATTCGCCTAATCGAGAATTTTTCACATCTCCCACAATGGCAGCAGGTCTTGACTCGATCCGTTGATTGGCTGCCGAAGAAAAAACTTCCGTGGTTGCAATATTTGACTTCACGCTTCTTTCCATTTTTTGATCCCTTTTTTGCATGGCCTAATTTCACCGTTGGGCCACGCCCACTTGCATCGGAACCCCCAAGCTGCGAGGGCCAGGACCATCTCATCCCTCTACTATTTTCTACACGTTTTACGCGTCTAGTACATTGGCTACTGATGAGGTTTTCATTTTACTATTCCTCATGGTACGGTTACTCTGAGTGTGTTGAAGGGTACCCCCTCCCATTCGGTCTTGTTATCAAGTTGACTCAGAGTTTCCATATTGGACAGTTCCATACGATCCGCAGTATGCGTGCAGCTGGAATTCCTGTCTCCAAAATCATTAGTTATGCCGACCATCCTAGACTCTGTAAAGACCGCAACTTTATATCTGTCTTAATGACTCGTATACCTGGTCGTCGATTCGGTTGTGAATATGAGAAACTTAATCAAAAAGAGCGTGAAACGATTGATCAAGAGCTTCATACAATTATGACAACGATGCGATCATGGGAAAACCCTTTCGGCCAAAAGGTATGCAACATACGGGGGGAGGCCGTTGTGAATAGCTGGATTCCGCTCCCCCGTCCAGTTGAGGTTCCCAACCCAGAGGATCCGCAGACGATAAAATTGGATCGGGTTTATAAATTTTTCGAGTCAGAAGGCGAGTTCGTCGATTTTCTGCTTAAATATCCTGTAACAGCATTGAAACAGATTGCTAAGCGACGCGAGGACTTGATAAAAACTGCCAACAAGTTACGTAATACGCCACACAAAATGGTTTTCACCTTTGGAGATTACCTTCCAGACAATATTTAGATTCACAATAAGCATATATCAGGTATATCAGGCTGGGATTGTTCTGGGTGGTATCCAGAGTATTTTGAATTTAGAACATACCCAGAAAAGCATCATTGTCCTTACGACATGAAGGTGTTTTTCGATAGGCTAGGACAGGGCAACTACGAAGAAGAATTGGGGGCCATGGAGGCATTTAGTTCGTTGACAGCGATCCGTTGGGTTGTATAGAAGTAGGAGGAAAGGCTATTGGACGATCTTCTTTTTCGTCCAAAACTTCCTTCTCGACATACAATAAAAAAATCTTGACTTTCTTCTATTTTAATCCGTAACCTTTAAAAAAAAAAACCGTGATCCTTAGCACAGACAGTGAGAATACATTTGTTCCTAATAAACATTGATAATTACGTACACTCAAATCATGGCAAAGCAAGTTTGTTGTTGAACAAAGTTGTATCTACCACTTTTGTAGCCCTAAGGCTCCTAGGAGAAATCTTGGTTGAGCCCGCTATTTTTTTGTTTTTCAACTAGCTTTAAATTACGAGTACTGTATAGCTATTTAACGGTCATTCCAAAATGCAGTAAATTAAGAGCAGTGGTGAGTGGCAATATTAAGAGATATCATAACGGCTGCTAGTAATAATGATGCCACGAACTTGATTGAGCTGAGGAAAATAGGGGGCCGGGGGCGACAATGATATTTAATTAAAATATTCTCTTCAATTTTTTCTACTCTCGCTGAATATGATTTACTTACTTGCTAGAGATGAGTGAATTACTGTGCTATTGATGAAGCTCACTACTGTGCGAAGGCAGCTGTCCAAATTTTCAGGCGAGATATAGGAAATGGGGAAAAGTGCCCAGGTATGACTTGATATATGCCGCCTTGATGCGCGAGTTAAGTGCGCATGTGGCGTAGTTCAACATAATCAGAAGGGAGTAAAAGAAGCTGTCTGTTTCGACCGCTAGCGGAATCAGGGGCGCTCGCAACGCTAAGCAGCTGGGGGTAATAATTGCAATGGCAATGGTTCTGGAATCGGCCCAATAAGCAGCGGTGGTCGTTACCTACGTTTTGCATTAGTTAACAGCCAAGAAGGAAACGCTGCACGCGCTGAAGGAACTTGGTAGAGATGTTACGCCATGTGGCTCACGTTCAACGAATGCCAAGACATTCCCTTTTTTTTTTTTCCCACCGGCAAGCACCATGGCTAGTAGAACGCCAGCATAGAGGTAAAGGGGTCAGTACTATGACTCCCCCCCGCCCTGCCAATTTCTCCACAGGGAGTGGGTACAAGCAGGTGCTGTGTGGTTTAGGCCGCAGCTTTTAAGACACAGGTCACGTTGGTTAGCTTCTTAGCGTTAGCCAGAGTCTTACTGGCAAACATCGTCGGCACTACTTGGTTTATAGATTTCAATTCACGCCCCTATGCTTGATCGAATGTAACCAGTATTATTCTTCAAAATAGTGTCCCTCTAATGTCGTTATCCAATCTAATCAGATACACACCACGCATTTATCATTACATCTCTAATAATAATATGGTTGGTCCCCCATCTCAAAATACAAAACATTCTCCCCAACAGCATAGTTGTTCTGTCGAAATTTGTTGGAGAACAGGTGAATGTCGTCAAAACATGAAAAATGGGTCCGGTTGAGGATCCCATCTTTATCCAGGGCCTCGAGCACTCCTGCTAGAGCCTTCATCCGGTTCATTGGTTGCAAACCTGCAAGAGAATCCTTGCAAGCTTCAACGTTCCATCCAGTGGACAACTTTGAGGTCGTGGGCAGTCGAATGTATGCAATCATGTTGTCAAAAATGTCGTTTGTATGGCCGTTGGGGAGTTCTGCTATTGTCCATTCGTTTTCATTCTCAACGTCGATCCGGAAAACCCTTTCGAGAGTGCGAGCGTAAAGAAGCCAGTCCAGCTGGCTAGCTTGTGTTGCGGGTCTTGTGGGGTCATTCCGTAAGAGCAAGTATAGAGAGTCTGCTCTAAAGTTCAACTGATGTGCTGGTATAGCTTGCATGATGAAGCTAAACCACTCTAAGTCAGCATTGAATACTTGCGAAATAATGGCAGAGAGGACCGGAAAAGAAAATGGCATGTACGAAGGGGGGCAAGTATTGGAGGGGAGATGTCAGTGGAGGGAATCAGGTCGAGACCTACTTTGGCTAGTTTAGCTTCACGGATAGAGTAGAGAGGTATAGGTTGTTTGTAAGTTAATAGGTGAGTAAAATTAAAGAGAAGAAGGTTGACGATGAGAAGATGAATGAGGCGAAGGAAATGGGAATTTACACCTCACCACTTCTCCAAAGCTGCCCTAAATATAAAAACACCCCTTAGTTGTTTAAGCTTTAAGGGTGTGGTTTGGAAGTTGGAAGAAGTTAATGATGAGAAGATGAATGAGGCGAAGGAAATGGGAATTTACACCTCACCACTTCTCCAAAGCTGCCCTGAACATAGGAACACCCCTTAGGCCTATTGCCCTGAGGTCTTATAAGAGTTTTCAGACATGACAACTATTCTCGGTTATATCTTATATAAGCGAATGTACTTTGTTGGATGCCTAAATTCTATCCGAATGTTGTCGTAAGAAAGAATCGGAGAGAGAGGGCTGAAGAGACTGCGCTGGGAGGCAAGGTGGAGTTGTGAATATGGGGGAGGGGATGGTTGAGAAGTATGCAAAGTTGGCCAGTTGGGTGCTCTTAGGTTTCTTGTTGTTTGTCGAAGGAAAATGAAATAACAGCTGAACAAAGTTGTTGAATGCTGATTGTATCTACCAGCTCTGTGGCCCCAGAGTTTCTGGGCGAAACCCGGCTCGGGCCCGATGCTTGCTTTTTAACCAAACATGATGGTAGAGTTGATGTTGGGAAGCCAGACGAAGCAGAAGTATAGGAGATACTTATAGCTGTCTGATTCTCCATACTATTCCTGAACAAAGGAACACTTCCAACTCTGGTACCGCGCCATCAAAGACCGTTATTGGTGGCGTGACATAGCTTCGTTAGGCATGATGAAATTCGTTTGTCTTCTTCTAAGGTGGTGGCTTTTTTTGTCAGAAAGTCTCTAGGCTCATCAAGGGCTAGATTGAAAACAGACCGAAGAACGGTATATCATCCTTGTCTAAGCTTGTTCATTGAAAAGGTGAATCAAAGAAGGGCTGACAAAATTTATGCTGGTGTTACTACCTGTACTCCACACTGATTGGGCTTGTATACACTGTGTCTTTGTCCAAATTGAAGCCCTTAAAAGGAAATATAGCAACATTGATTATTCCAATCAAGAAAAAGCTGCAAGGAACAGTTGACATTGCGGGGTAAGAATGGAATGCAGTCAAAGAAGGCCACTGAGGTGCAGCTGACCAGGGGGCGTGCTTAAACCCATCCAGGTTAGCACCAGGCATTTACAGGCTTGTACTGGTACTGATATCTCTGAATGATGATGTCGTATAATAGGCCATAAAAATAGAACCCTACCCAGATACTCTACTTTTCGAAGTGGGACCAAGAGAAAGAAAAGACGTCATTATTCACTGCAAGTCTTTCTTTTAAATAAGAAGCAAAGAGTTGGTGCGTGTCTATTCTTAGCCGCCATTGTGAAATTCCAGATACTTAAGTGGCCGTCTAGAACCATGTAGGGGGTGACCGACAAGGGCGGAATAAAGACATGGTAAAAAAGCAGGGTCTTTTTGGTGTGATGTCAAACATGTGCCGATCCACCTATCAGGAGATATTGGTTGCAATGTGGCTCCCGACAATAATTCCGCGTCTCTACTAGTCTTGGTGTTTTTCTATGCCCCGCCTGAACATGACTGACCATCCTGGTTAAGTGGTAGTGGTGATGGTGCCCATCTGACCACGACAGACAATGGCCTTTCAAGTGTTGGGAAAGTTAAAGTTCCGGTAGTGACCAGATACCGAAACAGATAGTGAATTAGACGTCAGTTGTTGAGCCAAATCTCTTTGAACTGGGCCGGTGTCTGTGTTTTGTAATCGTCCATTTTCCTTCGCGACCCACAAAGATGAAGTTGAATGTGTGGATTAGGGCTGGTCGCGTGTTTATGCGTGCTTCTCCTTGGTCAAGGGTCCTGGAGCGAGTGTGGGCCATGACAAGTGCAAGAGGTGTTCGATTCATGTCAGATGCGACCTGTTGGAGAGGTTGGGTGCGCTAGCCTATAGCTGGTCTTCTCAGCCGCACTGCCGTAGGCCGGCTGTCCGCTCTGTAACCGCCATTTATGCTCAAACCATGTTCAGTCCAAGTTTCACAGCTATCCTCTGTGGGAAGTTAGTTTATATAATCCCCAGGAACATTTAATTACTGACTCATACGTCCTCAGGATGTAAACGCTGGCTATCCTCCGGCCTAAGAGGCCAAAGGACGTGAGCTCACGAGGTTGATCAACACGATCGATGCCAGTGCCCTGGAGGCCCGGGCCAGCAATCTGCATCACGGTATCTCCTGTTATATTCCTCCGCTTCGTTATGACAGAGCAACAAGCAATTCTGTTATAGGTGGTATGAACTATCATATCGAGGTGCGTTTCGAAGATGGAGCCACATTGATCGCCCGCATCCGCAGGTTCAATGTCACCTCTCCCCCAGCAGAACTACGAGATTATATCATACAGAGTGAGGTCACAACCCTCATGTTTTTAGAACAGACTGGTGTTCTTGCTCCCAAATTTTATGATTTTGTGCTCGACCACCCGCGCAACCCCGTGGGAGTTGGTTCCATCTTGACCAAGAAGTTGCCAGGCAAAGCCTCTAAGATGGGAGAATGCAACTTCTTAACAAAAGAGGGAGGTCATGGGCCAACTTGCAGATGTTTTCGCGGAGCTTTACAAATATCCCTTTGAACTTCTTGGCTCTCTTAATGGCCCTGGCAACTCTCAGACTGGTGCAGAAAGACTGACCAATTTTGAGCAATCCCAAATGCGCATTACCGGACCCTTTCTTTTCTTTTTTTTTTTTTTTTTAGGGAAAGTTACCATAGGTCTTCTATCTAGTGAATCTTGGACTTGATTCCCCGAGAGGGGATGTGCTCGCAGCATGCAGTAGATGCATGCCTGGTTCATCGATTTCTCATCGACTTTGTTCCTCACCTGTTGCCTCTGGTGTACGACGATGGAAAGTTTTATCTCAAGCAGGCTGACGACAAAGGAGACCATATTCTAGTGGACAATGGCTTCAACATCACTGGCATTATAGACTGGGAGTGGGCTCACACTGCATAGCCTACACATGCCTTTAACTCTCCCGTTTGCTTTTTATCTACTGAAGACATTTACTCTGGTAAAAACAGCCTCAGTGATGACGAAGTTCTTTTTGCACGTCTACTCGAGGAAAGGGGCTACCGAGATTTGGCGCATTTTGTTTGGAACAGCCGGTTACAGCACATGTTTTCCTTTGCTGTGGATATGATCTCGCCGACTAGGTCGGATTTCAAGGTCTATTCAGAGAGCTTCGAGGCGCTGTAGGGGTGGACGGAGGCCCGGAATGGGGTGGATGGAAGAATGTTGGATTGGAGCGTTACGAGAGTGATATTAGGCCGTAGACGCTGTTGACTAGGCATGGGGTTTGTTGAATGATGGTGTAAAATGCCTTTCGCTTATCTAGGGGCGCTTCTGGGTTCTGATAGAGTAAAAACATGAAAACTAAACAAATTTGTTGTACTGATCGCATCTGTAGTGTTCGTGGTTCTAATGCTTTTAGAAGAAGTCCTGAGAACCCGCAGCTTGTTCTTTAAATAGGCCTAAATGATCCAGAAAAGTCTTCGCAAATGATTGGCTGGATTTATTTTCCTGGTGCTCGCCACTTGATCCATCTATCTAATCGTGTCTACTGTGATTTTAATATTGATGGTTGAAGAGGTCAATTGCATCAAACTAAATCGATATTTGGTAAACCTGTTCTATTCACAATAATGTCATCCCATTAACGTTCACTCAAATTAAATTATGGAAATTGAAAAATAGAAAGAAAGAATAAACATGTTATTCGAATATCCAGGGTGTTATCGATTAGATGAATGTACCGGGGCGATGGATCAGGTCAGGATTCCCTATATTGAGATGATTGATGCACAGATAAAAATGGAGATTTTTGCTGGATATTCAACTTGGTATCATGTTACTTTGCTATGTTTATATTTTCTCTCTTTATTTCTGGCTTTTATTTTCTTTTCCGCTTCATTTCTCTTCATATTTCGGGGGTGCTGTCTACATATATATATGTATGGATGGATGCACTTTGGGGTCTGGGCTCGTCACCGCATTGATTGATGGATCATGACGACTGACCCACTTCCACCACCAGCTCCGAACAAGCTCCTGGCTGCTGCCCCGCCACACGCCCGCCTCCCCCCGTTCGTTCCCCCCTTTGGCCTCGGACTTTTGCATGCATTGAGCCTCATACGCCATCGCCCGACCGCCCAGCTCTCGCAAGAAGAGTCTTTGTTTGCCTGTGTAGCTGGACTACCCGCCGTATACCATGTCTGACCTTGAGACCGTCTCGGCCTTTGTCGAGGGCGCTCCCCCAGGAGAGGTACTTTCGTCATCGTCCCCCGCCTCCGCCTCCGCCTCCGCCGGGAGAGTGGCCGTCGCCGTTGCTGTCAGCTAACATTTGCCCCAAGCTCGCAGATGTTGTCGCAGGTACTGCGTGTTCCTCGCCCCCCGATGCGCCCCTCGTGTGAAATTGACTCTCATTCCGCTAGACATTAAGGCCCTGACCATCTCGTCGCCCGGCCTCATCGACGAACTCGCCCCAGCCTTCGAGAAGTACAATGAGGAGCAGTTCATTACTGCGAAGCTGCCTGGCAGCAGCGAACTAGTGCGTGGTCAATAAGAAACACAGAATGTATAGATAATTGTGGTGCTGAGCTATTCGGAACAGGTCATCATCAGCTCCCACAACTCCCTCGGTGACGGTCGATACTATGATGTCGAGAGCTCCTCAAGCTTCGCCTTCGACCACACAACCCAGGTTGGTTCAACATGTACCGCAAAGACAGGCTACAGGGTCCAAATATATTGACTGCGTGTCAGAAAGCTAGTGCTGTGCAAAGCTACGTATTGGAGGGTGCACAGGCGGACCTAGTGTGAGTCCTCTCCAGCTTGAAGTATCCGCCGATATCGTTATTGACCAAACTCGGTAGAAAATCCACCCTCAAAAGCCTTGGAACCTACGTGGAAGAGCACTTCCCTAGCGCTTCCTACGGTGTCTACCCCATCGAGAAGGATTCCAAGATCGCCATTATTATTGTTGCAAACAAGTACAGCCCTAACAACTTCTGGTACGTTTGCTTCAATGACTGATTGACATTGGCCGCTCGAATTTGCTAACGCACCATGCAGGAACGGCCGCTGGAGATCCTTGTACACCTTTGATCCCTCAACGGGAACCCTGGACGGCTCCGTCAAGGTCGATGTCCACTACTACGAAGACGGAAACGTGCGGCTGCTGACCAACAAGCCCTCTACTGCCTCCATCTCGTCGGGCACCGGTGCCGGCATTATCAAGGAGATTTCCGCTTCGGAGCGAAAGTACCAGGACGACCTGAACCGGGGCTTCATCGAGCTCAGCGAGGGTGCGTTCAAGGCCCTGCGACGACAACTGCCCGTCACCAGGCAGAAGATCGAGTGGGATCGTGTGACAAGCTACCGACTCGGCCAGGACATTGGAGGCGGAGGCGCGAGGCGATAGTTTGGTCGCGCTGGTTAGAAACAACAGTACAGCAGTTGCATCAGGAACTCAGCAAAAGATGGTGGTTGACGCATGTTCATCCCATGCAGTCTCAATAAAGCTGGGAGCGGATCGATTTGTGGGCTTGTTAGATCGGGGAATCCCCACCACCCAGCTTGGCAGCCGAACGGCATGACGATAGCACTTGAAATGAATGATTAGAATAGAAACCGTGCCAATGTAGAAAGTGAAGACTGTGGGGCTTGGTAGCTTGTGAAATGGTGGAGTTGCTGTTCTGGGCAATTCATGGCTATCAGTGGGCGCCATTTAGTGGTATATGCAGATGCAACCGAGTTACCCCATTCTGGTAGGGGCCTAGCTAGCATCATCACGCCTACGGAGCAGCATATTACTCTAGAAGCGTTTTGCTTTTTTTTTTTTTCCGCAGCCGCCACTACTGCTAACGCTCAGTTGACTTTCCTGAACAGGGTCTGCCTGTGTCTGGCAACTTTGGTGGGGGGGGTTGCAATCACACACACTCGCTCGGGCGAATCCATTTCCCCATCTGCGCAACTGAGAGGATCTGCGGTGCTGCCACCTTGCAACGCACACATACGATATTCACATGATGGCTGACTCAAGCTGGCCAACTAGGCAGTTCACCTCGGAACAATTCGTCAAAAGCTGCGGCGCTGTTCTGTTTGATCTCGCAGGTGACAGAGGCCAGGTTTGCGTGCTTCGCCATGACCCGGATGGCGTAAAAGGGTCCTGGCTTCTTGCCAAGGGCCGACGGAACTGGGGCGAAACGCGGGGTGAAGCGGCACTTCGGGAAGTTAAAGAAGAGACGGGCTTCTCCTGTAGCCTATTTCCCATCAGGATTACGACTCGGGCACCGGGGCCGACGGAGGCGAGCCATGTCTGCGACGAAGCACGGCCGTACGGCGGGCTCACAGAGCCCTTCATGGTGACTATCCGCGAGCTCGGGGAGCAAGATGTCAAGTTTATCTGGTGGTTCATTGCCGTAGTTGACCGCACAGAGGGGCAAGCTGTCCAAGGCGAGGACCAGTTTACAGCGCACTTTCTCGACTACGACGAGGCACTACAACGGTTGACGTACCAGACTGACCGGGACGTTTTGCAAAAAGCCATCAGCCTCGTGCGCCCCCTAGATAGATAGAGAAGCGAGGAGGGTAGGACACATTGTCATACAGCCGCATAGAGTTCGATTGTATCGTCGCAATGCTCAAACGATCCGAACTCCACAGCCGGTGCTGCATGAATGCGGAGAAAGTAAAAAAGCACACGAGAAGCAGGGACATGGTGGGCAGGCGGAAGCTAGATCTCTCGAGTTTCGTCAATGCCGCCAAACAAACGCTCCGTATATCATGTCTCGAAGGAGAAACACGCTCACTCACACGCTCATGGGCCGCTCACTCATCACTCACTTATTCATGCCCGCACTCACATGCGCCCGCCACAAAACCCCGCCTTCCTCCACCCGGGGCACGCCCTCGGGAATCCGGGAATCGGCATGTCCGCTATCACGATCGGACAGGTGTACGGGTTTTGGCCAAGGTTGGCAATTGCGCTAGTGAGGCTCCCGGCTCCGGGGAGAAGAACAGCAAGCAGGCAAAAGGGCTACGCTGGCTACAATGGTTGGAGGATATCGGTTCGCCAACAGCCCCAACCCCAACCCCATTCCCCAGTTTTACACACTCTCGGTGCGCACAGCGCCTTTCTGTATCGCAACCAGGTGACTTTGCGCGGAATCCACGGGCGGGGTAGTGTGTTGCAAGAGTGGGCGGGAGTGGGCGGCAGTCATCTCCTCGGAGGACAAGTGTGAGAAATGCCTACGAGTGAGTGAGTGACCGAGGGCGCCATCGCATGTCGGCATGGTGTCCGGCATACCGAGCCATTCGGCGCGCGCAGCTTACTTTTTTCTCTGTTCTCTCTGTCCGGACCCCGAGGTATTTCTCAATGGGGAAATTTCCCTCCTAAGGCCAAGTTCGGAGGGGAGAAAAAGTCCACATAGGCCATATAGGAAAGTATTGCAAGTTGGGTGGTGGTCTGGGCCGCATCACCACTTGACTAGGATATCGATGCCCGGACCTTTTTTTTTTTTTTTTTTCTCTCCAAGTCCTGACCACGATAGAGGGGACCATGATAGAGAGGAGGGGTGGGCACGATAAGATAGCAAACCATATCCTAAAAGAAAAAAAAACGAACGAGTCGGACGGAAATAAATGGCTAGAATAAGCAGCGGAACTGGGAACAATTTAGAACAATACCCTCGGCTGTAATTCCGGATTCCGGATTCCGGGGTTCAACCCAGACGATGCGACAGCATCCTTCCATTGCCTTTCGGTTTCGCTCTCGCCGCGGGAGCAAGAAAAAAAAAAGGGAGGGAAGGGGTGAAATGACGGTGACGACCAAGAATCGCTGCCGTACCACTCGTCGCAGGCGTGGGTGAGGCCGGGGCGGAGCCCATCCATCCACGCACCACGCAGAAGCGTATTCGTACCTGGGGACCCGATAAGCGTACCAGCTCTTAACCTCAGGGCCTTGGCCTTGGCCGGCAGAAGATTGTCGAAAGCGAAATCTCCCAAGACCCAGGAGCTTAGCCCCTGGAACCTTGACGCAGCATCACCCGCAACGGCCCAATCAGCGAGTCAGCGCGGTAATATCGGTGCATGTCATTGGTCTGACCTGGCGGCGGACAGATGGGCCGTATGGGTCGGAACTGGCGCTCACCGAATCGTACCAGCACACCAGTACATGCCTCTGTACCCAGACGAGAAGCGCACGCGGTCCCATGGCGTCCAGTTCTTTTTTTTTCCCTTCCCAATTTCTCGTCGTAGTGCCAGTGGGTGCGCCGGGTTGTAAACCTGGGCTGTCATTCCTGCGGCTAGGAGTGTACCGGGCCGTACAGTGTATCTGGCGGACAGTGGGAGCCGGTGTTGCATTTCTACAGAGTATATTCTAGGGGAGCCAGGGCCGGGGCGGACTGATGAATGTCGGACTCTGCGCTCGACAAAGATGAGGCTGGGTACAAGTGAGGCTACCTCTGAGGTACCTCTCGGAGGACGTGGACCCTTTGCATTCGAGCCAACTTTGCACCGTTAACCGCTGTCAGAGCCACATTGCCCGCTTAAGAGAGCCGTTGGGTTGGCAAAGGTAGTCATTCCGCCCGCCTGGACCAGCTTGGGCGGTACCTCACTGGTACCACGGCGGTACCCGAGCTGGTGCCATCCTCCGTCCCCGATTGCCAACTCCCCCAGTCCCGACTGCGCTCACTGTGTCGGTAGGTACCTGTCCCTGTCTGCCGTGACAGGGGCCCAGCACTCTCTGGCTCCCGTCCGTTATCCATTAAGCCCGTCTCCTCCACTGTCTTCTTCCTTCTTCCATCTTCTGCAGTCGAACTCTCCCTCTTCAACTCTCCCATTGCTTCCCTCGCCCGGATCCGACCAGCCTCACCTTCGCACCGCGCCCGTCGCTTGCTCCTCGAGACCGCTACACCCTTTCAAACCCACCCCGCCGAACACATCAATACCGCAGCCATGTCTGAGGAAAAGGTCTTCTCCTACGTCGATGTTGCCGAGCACAACACCAAGAACGACATGTATGTCGTGATCCACGACAAGGTCTACGACTGCACCAAGTTCCTTGACGAGCACCCGTACGTTCTATCCTTCTCATGACATGCCCCGCCTATCCTGGCGCAGCGCTCGTTCTCGCTAACACAAATGTTTCACAGCGGTGGTGAGGAGGTCATGCTGGACGTTGCTGGTCAGGATTCCACTGAGGCCTTCGAGGATGTCGGCCACAGTGACGAGGCCCGTGAGGTTCTCGAGAAGCTCTATGTCGGTGAGCTCAAGCGATCGGTAAGAAGACACAATTGCCTTTACAACCAAGCCCAATGCTAACGTTTTGCTTCTTTCAGGCTGGCGACCCCGGTCCCAAGAGCGCTCCTCCTCCCATCAACGCTCCCGGCAAGAACGAGGGCGGTGGCCTCAGCCTAGGCACCTACTCCCTCGTCGTTGCTGGTGGATTCGCCGCCTACCTGGCCTACCAGTACCTTCAGCAGCAGGCTGCCGCCGAGAGCCAGAGCGCATAAGCGCATCATCACAAAAAAAAAAAAGCCAACCAACCTAGCCAGGTATCACATATTGCAATGACATTTATGGGACTCTGGTGAAACTCGGCCAAGATCAAATCAAGGCCAACACATGCCAATGCAATTGAGCATTCGGCCACGGGACAGGGACATTAGACGGCGCGCATCACTATCTTGACTTGGACATGACGGTTTTAGCGGGCGGTTCTTAGCTCCCCTGCATCCCGAATATTTTTTTTGTTGGGGGGGCCAGAGTGGTCAAATCTCATCCTTGTCGAGGGGCACAATTTCTGCTGCGCGCAAGGCACGGCATTGGAGCATGGTGTTGCTATGGAACATTTCTGAACCAAGGGGAGGAATATTTGGGCTGTAGATGTATATCCTCTTTTTTTTTAATCGAAGTAAAACGATTGATCCCGATACAATGCGACTCTGGCATGATTCTTCTAACCCTTGCTCTCAATTCGGACAACGTTGCCATTACGTCTGTACAAGGCTGGAAAACACACCGAGTCGCCCCGCTCATGGATTTCGGGGAATTTAGCCACAATTTCACGGGCAGTCATGCCAAGGGTAATAAAACACGGCCCATGGGCCCCAATATCCGTATATTTTTGGGGGAGTCGTCAGAAAACCAATCCCCCCCTGGGCCAACGACGCAAAGTAATAAAATGATGAGGGGCAAAACAAGTAAACATTAAATTGGGGTAATGGGCTCCTTAATTGGTTTAGTTTCCGAACTTTTTGCTCTTTGAGTGCTTCACAACCCCCCTGTCTGAAGTTACGAATTGGGAATGTGATGAACTGTCATGTCGACCAACACCTTTGCCAAACGAAATGGCAAGTACGGCATGGCTGCAAGGTGTGTCGCGGTTTAAAAATAAACATTTGGATCACTCGTAGAATACGTGGTTCGTCTACGTATCCGTATTGTCAGGAATCCTTACTCCCAATGGTGCAGTGACTCTTTTAGGCCACATTGGATCAGCCTTGAGTCCTGAAGCCAGGCAACAAGTGCGCCACACCCTGTCCAATGGCAGCGCCACACTTTTTTGGACCGGCTCAGCCTCGAATGGCTCACGGATCAACGTCAATCTTGACTTGAGCCTCAACTCGCCTTGACCTCAACGTCCTCAATCTCACCTCTCTCCCTTGTCCCTCCCTCAAGCATCAGTTCCTCCGCCAGTCCGCTCCCGCACACGAAAACCTCCTCCCCCTCTCTTTTGCAGCAAGGCGTCTGTCTCCTCTCCCCTCCCCGTCGGCCAGCGCCGCATCGCTGCAAAACCCGCCCGCGCCATGTCCTACCTCGACAAGCAGGCAAACGCCTTTAAAAACACCCTGGCCTCGGCGGCCACCAAGATCTCAAACCCATCGTCAAAGGGCCCCCTCGCGTTACCTACTCTCGCGCCACCCTCACCTTCGCCCTCGGCCACCTCGGATCCCAACACTCCGAGCGCCAAGCGCAAGCGCGAGGCCGTCCCCGACGTTCCCTACTCCCAGCCGCAGCTGACGGGATATGGCGCCGAGGTCAAGACGCAGATGACCTTTGCGGTCGATCTGCTCAAGAAGAAGGGCGAGGCCAAGACGATCCAGGAAATCATCGACCACCTCAGTCTACAGAACTACACCGAGGAGCACAAGCAGCAACTCTCCGAGGGCCTACGCGGCCATCCCCGCATCGACTGGAAGCCCGACGGCAGCCTCAGCGAGCAGACGTGGGAGACGGGCAAGTACTCTCACCGGCCCATCATCCCCGGCGTCAAGGATGCGACATCGCTGCTAGCCCACCTGCAGCGCAAGACAGACGCCTCGGGCGTGTCTGTCAAGGACCTCAAGGACGGCTGGCCCGACTGCGAAGACACGCTGGCCAAGCTCGAGACGCAGCACAAGATCCTAGTCGTTCGTACTAAGAAGGACAATCTGCCACGCTACGTCTGGCCAGACGACGCTTCGCTGCACTTCAAGGTCCAGGATGAGTTCCGCGCCATGTGGCACCGCGTGCCGCTACCCAGCATCGATGACATGCATCGCAAGCTCGTCAGCGTTGGGCAGAAGCCCACGAGCGAGGACCCTAACAAGATCAACCAGGGCGCGGGCTCAAAGTCAAAGGCTCCTCGTAAGCGTGCTGGTAAGCGCATTGGCAAAGCGACCAACGTGCACATGCAGCACCTGATGCAAGACTACAGTGGCATGCGGCGATGATTTAGGCTTACGCGTTTCGATGTCGACGACGGACAACGTGTTTTGGACGGACAGGGAGATTGGAGGTGGAATTCTCGCTTGATTATATATATAGTACACTGGGGGGGGCGTTCGTCTCTTTCTGCTTTTTGTCCTGTTTGACCATTTTGCCTTGTCTCCCTTTAATGAACATGGAGACGAGGCACACATATTTTTCGGTTTCTTGTTTTTTTATTGCTTCTCCCTCTTTTCCCTTTTATTTTATGTGGCGTTTGAGGGGAAGGGTAGGTTTCGGTTTATTATTTTGAACCCCAAAAAAGGACACAAGGTATAGTCATCAGCATGAGGAGGCAACAGTAGACCAAGAAACGCGCGCAGACTAAGCGTTAGTATATTCTTTTTTTTCTTCTTCTTTTTTTCGAATCAGCAGCAGGTTCAACTAGAGAGATATTATTCGCCCGTCTTTCTCTTCTTGCTCGTGTGCCCGTCCTGTCCCTGTTCTTCGTCAGAGATGGGCCAGCTTGATTCCTCCTGCCTTGCTGGGACGAGTGTGATGAATGTTTGTGTTGCTCTTGATACGACTGGTGGTGTTGCTAGTAGTGATGATATTGGTACCGCTGTGGATGATGGTGTTGATGATGTTGACGCTCTGGATGATGCTGTTGCTGGCTCTGCAAATGGTGATGGCCTAGGCGATGATGGTGGTATTGTTGTCGCTGCTGATGGTGCTGCTAATGAGGTTACATATGGTGATGCTGGTGAAGGTGCATATGGTGACGCTGGCGGAGGTGCATATGGTGATGTTGGTGCTGCTGTATATGGTGATGCTGGTGCTGCATACGGGGATGCTGATGGTGATACTAATGGTGCTGTTGGCGGTCTTGGTGCTATTGCAGGCGTTGGCATCGCTACTGGCCGTGCTGTTGGCACTACCGCCGGTGGTCCCATTAACACAGGTGCCCCAGGGATTTCTGCCGGCGAGGGTGTCGCCACCACGATGGGTCCCATATCCTCTCTCTGCAGAGCGTCCCTCATATACTTATCAAAGGCCCCCTCGAACAAGGCTGGCTGCTGGTATCCAGCAACACCATACCTTCCTCCGATGACAACGTTTGGGACGGACTTGATGCCTCCCGCTATGGCCGCCTGAAACTCTTCGTCGAGGATGGAGGCCATCTCGTCACTCCTGAGGGCCCGGAGCACGTCAATCTCGTCGAGCCCAACGCTCCGGCCCACGGACATGAGCCAGTCCTCATTGGTGAGGTCCTCGCCGTTCTCAAAATGGCCCCGGAAGAGCGACTCGACAACGGATGTCTGGGCCGCGGGTCCCAGAGCTCGCAGCGTCAGGGCCACCAGCCGGTGGCTGCGCTGCGAGGGCCCCGTCTGGCCCTTGACGTCAAAATCGATGCCGTGGCGGGTTCCAGCAGCCTGGATGCCTCGTGTAAAGGTCAGGAGCTTCTCAGTGGTCACGGCGGCGCTTGTGTATATGGCCCGCTTCTCGCCTGTGTAACCAAGCCAGGGGGTCGGCAAGTCAGCATAAGTTGACTGAGTTTTTTTATTTCCGTCGTGTCCCCATAACGTCGGCCCTATGAAAAGGGGAAAAACGGGGGAGTATAGTTAGTTGAAAAGGGCGGGTGGACGACTGGGGGGGAGAGGGGAGGGTCCTATTTTTTTTTTATTTACCTTTTGGGACGGTCGGATACAGCAAGTATGGTTTCCATATAAGACGGAACTCGATGTCTGGATGGCGGATCTTGTAGCGGTATAGAGCCGTCTCGAGGCTGCGTTTCATGAGAAAACACCAGGCACAGAGGAAGTCTGCGTAGATGACGAGGTCGATGACTCTCATGGTGGGTGGCATATACGCAATATACACAGAGAGGGAGGGAGGGAGAGAAAGCGAGCGACTGAGGGCGACAGAGAGGGTTTGAGGCCTGCTCGCTTGTTTGTTTGCTTGCTTCCAAGGGAGAGGCGGAGGACAAGACACAAGTGGTAGAGGCAGAGACAAGAGTCGGGGAGATGGAGATGGAGATGGGTTCACAGTAACAATTATGCCCAGCACAAATAAACACAACCACAAAAACAGGTTGTCAAGAAAGGTCGCGATGGATGGAGAAGGGACACACGGGGAGATTAGAATAAAGAGAGAGAAAAGCAAAAGATGTAGGACTTGGGCTGCCCTCACCCTCACCCTCACCCTCCTACTCCCCGTCTCCGTCTCCCCTCCGCTCCGCTCCCCGATCGATTCCTCTTCTAAGCCCCATGCATCATTGTGTGGTGGCCCCCCCTCACGTCCGACGCACTTCCCATTGCGCATTCATCTCATTTGTGCCCTTTAATTTTTTTTTTTTATTTTTTTCAGCCATGTCTTCGCGCGCGCGCCATGCACAAACAAGCCCAGCCGATAATGACAGCATGGGGTGCCCCACCGCGCTCGTCGAATGCTGTCCTGTCGTTTGCGCGTTGGTGGGAGATGGGTGATTTTTTAATATGTCGTCGATTACAAATCAGAAAAATCAGAAAGAGGACAAGACCACGCTGAGCCAAGCAACCCGCCTTCGGGAAGGTTATGTCACAAAGCCACCAAACCCATCCCGTGTTCCACTCACCACTGCCACTACCACCCAATGAGAAAAATAAGAAATAAACAAAAAATGATGTGTTATGGGGACACACAAGGGGGGAGGGAAAGTAAAAAGTAAAAAAAAAAAAAGAAAGACGGTAAACGGGTAAAAAAAGAAAAAAAAAATAGAGAGGTCAGCCAAGGCACTTTCCGTCCGACAACAACACGTCGGTCGATTTCTTGTTTTCCTCCGATGAGGCGCGGCTGAAAGCAAGGGCTGACCTTATCCGAGCCTCTCAGCCAGCCCAACTCGTCTCCCGCGTGATGTCACTCCGCTGCAGCATGCCCATCATTTCCCTCTTGGTTGAGGCTTCTGCAATGCCCATGAATGATGGAACCAACAAGCAGCAGTCCAGTTCCAGTTCCAGTTCCAGTTCAACCCGGCGCCTCCTTTGGTTTCGCCGCCCCCCGCCTCGTCCCCATCCCCGTCCCCGTCACCAACGGTAGAGCAAGGTGCTAACTAGGCAGACTGCCGTTGCAGTTGGTCGCAACCCCCAGCTAAACCGCCCACCAACGGGTCGCAACCACAACCAGATCCCATCTAGTCGCCGTTGGCTAGTCGCGAATCTGGGGAACGGGAAGAGGCCACCGTGCAGTTGGCACAGATCACTTCCCGATCCCACACAGCCTTCAACGGTCCACTGTCAACCTAGTCACTGCATTAGCGGCTGTCCATGCACCAGGCCGCTATGATGTCCTCGAGTCATCTCATCAGCATTACGTCACGTCACAGCCATGCATCGTATTCATCTCAAAGTGTCATCGCACAAAATTCACAAGTCTATAATGCTTTCCCAGGCCCGAGTCCAAGTCTCTATAAAGTACTAAATACATGTCAACAGGCCCAAACCTCTTATGTGTTCCCATAATGCCTGTTGTTTGCTTTCTGCCTTTGAAAGCCATAGCAGTAGCGTTCCAGTTAACTCCCTTCCCTTTGAATATCGTGCAGACAATGTCCATCATCGTAAGGTAACCCGGCCGCCATTCTATTTCGAGCTTGAACATAAAAAGAAAAAAAGAAACCGACGTGCGTGGGAATCCCAAGGAAATGTAGAAAATGACCAACGCGAGATGAGAGCGTTCCAAACATGCTCCATCAAGGAGTGAGCCCACCAGTCAGTGGACGAGATATTATTAGGTGTGTTCGCGAGCGTGTAAATCCGTATCCGCGCAATTTTGGGCGGTGAAAAGAGGAATCCAGTCCGAAAAAAAGAAGAAACGCCATGGGGGAATTTTCCCAGCCCACAATCAGGGCATATCTTTATCAAAATACAGGGTATCAAGTAATTTGAATTGCCAACCCGTGACCATCAGTGACCTGTTCCACGAGGTCCGCACAAGGCCGATCAGGTCATCTAGGCCATGTTGACCAGGCCGGGCTCAGTGCTCTGAGGGCGGCGCATGTGGGGGGCACCGTAGTACATCTGGCTCATCGCAGGGTTGGAGGGATAGGCCTCGGGATCGGGATACACGTAGCTTCCGGGCTGCTGAGTTGGCGAAGCAACGTTGGAAGGCGATTGCCAGCCAACGTTGGCCATGTGGGGGCTGCCGCCGGCGCTTCCAGGGCCGCTGGACTGGTGCTGCTCCAAGCTGGGCTCCAGAATACTAGGGGGTCCGTACCCAGTGGGGTGCGAGGTAGGTCGCATGGTGTTGGCGTAGCCGCCGGAAGAGGTGGAAGTAGGGCTGCCGACGCGGAGGTGCACGGGGAGAGAGCCGCTCTGCTGGAGGTACTGGAAGTCTTGGTGGCGGTGCATGCCGCCGGCGCCGGAGAGGTCGACACTGGGTGACATGGACATGTGACGCTGGCCAGGCGAGGGAGTGGTGAGAGGAGAGCCGTGGTTGGACATATGATCGCTCTCGGATCGAGCCTGCGTCAAACCCTTAGACTTGGACGCGGCAAGCGCAGCGGCGGTGGCAGCGGCAGCTTCCTCAATGGTTCCACTGTGGTGGTTTTGGTGGCGGGTAAGGGTGGTTCGGCGGGTGAAGGTCTTTTGGCAATCGGCGTATGGGCACTTGTAGGGTCGCTTGCCAGAGTGAGTTCGTCGATGACGGGCGAGAGAGCTGCTGTCGCTGAAAGGCTATATGGGGAATTAGCAATGTGCATTTTATTAGGGTTCCGAGTGCAGAACATACCTTGGCGCAAGTCTCGCAGTGGTGAGGCTTCTCACCAGTGTGCACACGCTGGTGGACGGTCAGAGCAGATCGCTGGATGAACTGCTTGCCACAGTTGGGCCAGTCGCAAACGTGAGGTCGGACACCGCTGTGGATACGCTCTGCTGCTTGTTAGCAATGGTCAGTTGAGCGTTGGGTCGGTTATGCTGCTTACCGTGACGAGCAAGATCGCTTCGTCGGGCAAAGCCCTTTCCACATGTGCTGCAGGGATAGGCCTTGACGGGTTGCTGAGGAGGAGGAGCCTGCTGAGGCTGGGGAGCCATCTGCTGCATGTGCTGCATGGGCATGCCCATGTTGGGCATCTCGGGATAGCCGGGCATCTGCATGGCGCCGGGCATGGGGTTGGGAATGTGCATCGGTGCCTGCATGGCTGATGGTGAAGGGTACACGCGGGCGATGCTGTGAGGAGTGGAGTATTGGGAGTGTTCGGAACCGTGAGGAGAAACTGATCGCTCCATTCCGGTATCGCTTTTAACGAGGTGGTGGTGATCGAGGAGGGAGTTCTGAAGTTGTTGCATTTGTCCAGCTTTTTTGTTCAGCATGTTCGTAATGTCCATAACCTCCGTAGGAGCTGGTGATCGCATGCCGTTCATTACTGACATTTGGATAGTTTAGCACGTTCGATCGAAATGAAAGACGAGGCGGTCAAGTGGTTGGTGGCTAAGACTTCAAGGTCAGTTTCCAATTCTAATGTTTCATAACAAAGAGCTGGTATTGGGAAGGAGCAAAAGTGCCAAGGACCAAAAAGGTAGGTTTGGCCCCCCCTTGCATTGGGCAAGGTGATGAAGGGGAGGGAAGTCATCCAAGGGAGGAAAGACTGGCTCCCGAAGAGAAGCACCCGATGTAACGAAGCAAAACAAGGCATGCGACGTACCTTTTGTTATTCCACACGTTGCAGTTGCCAGCGATGTCGTTTGGCAGGGAGCGCGGGAGGCAAGGGAGACAAAAGAGGTCGACCCGCGACAAGTGAGAGGTGGTGTTTCGGGCGACGCGAAATTCGCAAAGCAAAAAAAGCTTATTGCGGGCAGCGGCGGAAGACGGAGGAAGGTTGGAAGAAATTTGCAGGCCGACTAGCGGGTGAGGCGATGTGTGGGTGAGAGGGTGACCTGAGTGGCGCACGAGGGTTTAGTCAACAGTGATTCACGCAGTGACGTTTATGTAGGTCGTCGCGAGGTGGGATATCCAGTGAACGTTTAGGCGAACAAGGGATCTCAGGGTGGTCTGTTCGCAGTCCAAATGCAGGAACCGTGAACGTCCAACACGTGCAGAGAAAGGGCAGTGGGAGACAATGAGTGAACAAGCGGACGATCTCAAGCGGCAGCAAAGAACAAGACGCAAGACGATCGGACCGAGATGCAGTCCAAGGAATGTGATCGAGGGGAACGGGGAGAGGGGAGGTCAAGGAGTTGATGCTCGATCGAGTCCAGGTAGGGGCCAAGCCTTTATGTCAGGTTTGGGTCTCTAGGCGGGACGTGACAAGGTAAGGCAAAGCCGTGTGTGGGTGGAGGCACCGAGAAAAAAAAAAAAAAAAAAAAAACTCCCAGGTCAGTGCAGGGATGACGGGGGTGGAGGGCGTGAATAGCGGGACTCCCAACACGCGCCGTGCAAACCAACGGCGGCGCGATGGAGCAGGGATCAAACAACGGCAATGAAAGAGAGTCTCAAAAGAACAAGGAATCCAGGAATAGAGTAACGCAAGGGCGAGTGCACCAGTGCTTGAAAGGGAAATTGGACCTACCGGCTGTCGGTTTTGAGAGCGGGCGACGAAAGCGGCGTTGGTGTTGTTGTATTGAGTGATTGTATTGGATGGTATTGTTGTTGTTGATGAAGGAGGATGGAGGGGATCTTCTTTTTTCGTTTGATGCGGGAGATCTCTGCGGAAGGGCGGTGACTTGGGCCAGGCACGGGACCGGGGTGGCAGTGATGAAGAAATAAAGATTTTGGGGATGGATTGTTGGCTGAACCTGCAAGTCGAAGCGAAAAAGGAATGAAGATGGAGGATGAGGATGCTGTTGATCACGAGCAGGAGCTTGGGACAAAACGCGGCATGGGGGGGGCTCCCGGGCACTATTATAACTCCAGAGAGGATACAAGAGGAAGAGGCGACAGCCAACTCAGCGAGCGCAACACTGCGCGGTACTATGCTGCGAATCTAGAGGAGTGTAATGGAGGCGTGCGAGGGAGGGCGTGGGTAGGGAGGGCGTGGGTCTGGATGGTGAAGCGCAAAAGGTGGGCATGAGATGGGGGTGTGAATTGGTGAAAGTGAAAGAAAAAAAATTAGGTAGACAGATTGAGGGGAGCGGGCAGGGTGTGGGGTTGGGCGCAGGAGGGCGTGCGCGCAGAGACAAAGACGGTGGGCTCAATAAGATAGACTAAGCAGCATCAAAAAATAGCACCTCCCAAGATGAGGGACCCTCCACCCCTTCGGTGGATGTCTATGTGGGTTTTTGCCTCGAGCCCAAGCAGAAGGGGAAATGACGCTACGAATTGAAACGAACGGGTGGCTACCGACCGAGCGAATCGACGGTGCTCTGGCCGACGGGGAAGATGGAGAATGGAGACGTTTTGGACGAGGCTAGAAGATGCACTCCAAGCGTCCCGCGAGCAAGGTATCCCTGCACAGTGCCAGCAGACAGTACAGTCCAGAGCATAGCATTGCGCCCAGAGCCCAGCGTCATCCTCGCCCTCCTGGCTCGCCCCCTCATCCCGGTCGCCGCGGCGCCGCCCCATCGAGCAATGGGCGGAGGCAGACGGTACCTCAAGGGGAAGCCCTCTGCTCCGTTAGGGGTCCCGCGGGGCCTGGTCTACGCTCAAAAGGGCACCGTCGGGGAGCGCAGGGCGGGACCAGTGAGTGGTCCTGCTCCTGCTCATCTACTCAGGCAAAGCATTGGGACAAACCATCCATGCCATGAAGCCCTGACCCGACTTGGTAAGTTGATGGCATCAGGAGCCACCCCGGTCAGAGCCTGCGAGGCAAACACGAAACAGGCCGGTCCCTGTCAGCCTGGTACGTCGGCCGTCGTACCTTTGAGCAGGCTGGGTCGGCGATATTATGCTGGTGATGCGAGTGGACGCCTCTCGTCCCCCAAACACTCTGCTCTTGGGTAGGGGGATGACTCTTGGGCCTGCCATAGCGGATGGTTGGTTCCAGGTTGATTTAATGCAGCGTCGGAATAATACGATATGATGCGCTATGCTTGGGGTCGTTCGCATCTGGAACCATGATTGTCTAGGAGAATTTATTAATCAATGAGCGGTACGCGAGCCATCACAAACCGAAGCGAGAGATCGAAGGTGGTAAGGCAGAACGAGACAGGGTCTCATCCTGCTAACCCCCTTCTCGTGCTTGCTGCTCCTCATCCTCCTACCGCTCCTTGCTACTCTTACATACATACTTACATACATGTGCTCTTACATAGGAGGTGGTCATACCGTACCATGCCATGTTCTGGCCCTACCTTACCTTACCTTACCTAGGCGAAGTGGGTTGTTGTCGATTGCGATACGATTGTGTGAGATGGCAGACCGATGCATGCAAGCATCCAAAGGGGTCCCCCTTCTGGCTTTTGGCTCCTCTGATACGCCCTCCCTCTCCCTCGGGATGGTGAACAGGCCTCTCGGTGACCCTCTCCCCAGAGGAGAGACCTTCTTCCTCGCTGTCAACGAACACCCCCAAACCACACAGCGAACCCCAGGCCGGGCCCCTGCTCGCCCGTCGCCGACGTCATGGCACCCTCGGACCCCCTGTAGGGCCGAGGGGATGGCGTGTGCGCCCCAAGCCCAAAATGCCCTGGGCAATCAATGGGGGCCGACATTCTGAGCGCACGGCGGAGCTGGGCTGTCAGGCCAGGGCCACGGGCCTGCGTACACTCCATTGCGGGTGGCAGATCTGAGGTGGCTTCCAGAAGCCGTTTCTCCTCGATCCCTGGCCGTCCACCTTCTATAGCGTTGGCGGTGTCGCGTCGGCTGCTGTGGCTTGCCTCACCTGAGTGCCCACCTCCTTGGCAGCACGGCCCAAATCTTCAGCTCTGTCTCCAGGTTTTTGGAGCTTGACAAGCCCGCAACGGCCTGCTGCGTGATGCTATCGATCGCTGCTAATTTCCATCTCCCATCGCGACCACCTGCGGCCGGTGTACTTGAAATCTCGGCGAGTGCGAACGAGGACCACTACTGCCCAACCACCCCCCCTAGTCCCCCAATTCCCCAATAATACCCCATCGAGGGTAATTAGCACAGCTTCCAGAAGAGGCTATGATGCAATCAAACGACCTGACGGCAGTCGCTCTGACAAGGTCATCTGATTGCCCATCCATTACCCGCGTCGTACGGGACATCACATCGTCCCAAGCACTCGGGCAATGCATCGCTCGCTCGCCTAGGCTGGCAACACGGCCCCCTGGCTTGAGGCCTGGCTTTGGGGTGGGATGCTCATTCCACTGGGCAGATGCGACTGGGTAAATCCAAATCCAGAACCCTTGGCCATGGATCAGGGTGCCGGAAGCCATGGGACGCGTGAGCGTTTGGGAGACGGGGTCATGAATTTAATGCACTCAACACGCACACGTCTTCCGGTTGTGGGATGTTTGTCAACAATGGCTCACCTCACACATGGATCAGGCCGTCTGCCCCAGAAGGTTTGCACACACGCCCAATCGGATCTGGAGCGGATGGTCTGCGCACTGCCGCGGCCACCCTTTGAGCGTATCGAGTCGCTGTCGAGTCGCTGTCGAGTCTGCTCAGGGAGGCCAGTGGGACCTGGAGCCGCGCGCACTGTGCGAAATACCTGTACATCGGTCGGTACTTGAACGTCGGCTCCCCCCTGCTGCTACTCCCCCTCACCTCCCCCGACGATTCGAGGAACAAACATGCTGTCATGGAGCGTGTGTGGCGCATCATGACCCCAAAGAGGACTCACAGCCAATCTAGCCTTGCATATCGCGGCTGGCCCACAGCCACTTCGCAACCCAGTCCTGGATTGCACCCGCGCCATCGAGCAAGCGCACATGACGGGTTCGCAATCAAAATAGCAATAATTAATGACACCAAACATACGTGGTACAGCGTTAGCAGTCACAACAATAGCAATGATCCCCAATAACAGTCCTTAAGCCCGCTAGCGCGGTGCAGTAGAGTGCGCCAGCCAAACAGCAGCCCAAAAGGAGACCCAAAGAGTAGCGCTACAGGGGTGGCAAGCCCCCGGGCTGACGTGTGGTTGGCTGCGTGGGGAGACCGGTGGCCAATGCATTACAGGTGGGAAATTAGACTAGCTGGCCGTGGAAGGCTTCTCGAAGTCTTCTAGAAATTAGGAACGTCCTTGGAGGCTTGCTTGGGGATAGCGTCGTCCGTCGACCCTCCGTGCTTGCCGCAGGCACGTCGCAGGTTGCACGTCGCAGATTACCTAGCAGCTCGCCAGCAACGCTCACACAGTCCCAACCCAACCCATGCGCGGGACTCTCTCTGTAACCCGACGCACCGTCCTGCGCAGCCTCGAGGTCGCCGCCCCGTGTTTCCAATCTCCCCTGCCCATGCAAATGTGTCTTCCTGCTTCCCCATCCCCCATGAACCCTGTCCTCTCCTGCTCGGGGACCTCGTCCGTTTTGCCCCTAAATGCACCCCCTCGGGCAGCCAGCTTCACACACCTCTCTGCGTCGCTGTCGCTGTCGCTCTCTCTGCCACCACTGTAGCTCACTCGCTGTCGCTCAGCGCCATGGCCTAGCGCTCATGGCTCGTGGCTCATGGCTCATGGCTCAGTGTGTCCACCAGCATCTGCCCCCCCGTCTGCCCGTCTGCCACCACCCCAGTCCTGCACGGGCTTTGGGCGCGCCCACTGGCATCGTTCTGACGGCCTTCGAGAAGCCGTGGCAGCCACCGCAATGTCTCAACATGTCTCGAGCAAGCCGTCGCCGTTGATGGGCTCCCATACTAGATTACCGGCGGCGCTATGGGATGGGAAATGGGACGACGGTCGTGTAGCCGATCTGCAGTGGGATGAGGTGCCGAATCTGACCTGACCATCTCCTTGCGTCGGTCATCCGAAAAACCCAACCTCGCCATGATGGATGGAGCAAGAATCGTGATCCCTTCCAGCCAGTCACCCATGCATGCTTGTCCCGTCGCGCGGGTGCGGCTCCGGCACGGCTCCCACTGCAATCCCTTGACAGGTGTTGCTTGCTTCTTCATCGATGCGATGCGATGCGGTGCGGTGCGATGCGCCAGTGCTTCTCCCGGCCTGCCTCCGCAAAAGAGAGACATCTCGTTCCGCCACAGCAGCTGGTCCTTACCAGCTGGGGAAGTGCTGGCCGTGCCGGCGCGGGAGACCAGGGCCACCGCTCCCGAAGGTGCAGGCATTATGCCTCTCGATACCGCCATCTTACGACTCATAGTCGCAAACTAGAGGTGACAGGAAAGGGGCGGCTATGGTCTAGAAACCACTCAAACAGGCCACCGCCTTTCATACGGGATGCTTGTCACGTACCATTCAATCACATTGCATGGCATCGCGTCCCGTCACGTCTCGCCGCTGCAATCCGCAAGTTTGCCATGCAGCTCGCTTCGCCCAGTCATGGCTCTTTGCGCCCCTCCACCTCTGCTAGAGAGGCTGTTGGTCATGATCTACGCCTCTGCATAGTCTGCATATACCTCAATACACCTAAGCCGAGTGGCTATCTATTGTCATGGATCTTGCGAACGCCCTTGAGACATGTGGCTGGAGGCCGTCGAACGACGTCGGCGCCCCGTACACCACCAGCGCGACTTGCGACTTGGCACCATCCCTTCACTCAAGCCACCTTTCTAGAAATCAATCTGGCGCACGTACCTCCCGTCTCCCGTCATCTAGGCGTGAGTAGATGATGCACGTCCTCCTCCTCCACCTGTACTTGTCAATAGAGAGAGACATGGATGCAGCCAAAGTGCTTCACCCCCCCTCCCCCTCCCCCTCCCCCCCGGCTGTCGCCTTTGTGCTTTTTTTTTTGTGTCTTTCCAAAGCTTGGCGAGGGGTTAATGTTGATTGGGGACCGACATTTCCAGTTAATTGACACCCGTCGCCCGCACCCCAACTTCGGTCAGGGCGATGCGCCAACGCGCCTAGCAAGACTTGGGGCCCCAGAGAATCAAATGAGACGACCAGCAACAATGCAAATCCGCCATAGCGGCTATTTTTGTTCCAATGGGGGGCAACCGCTCGGGGGCATGGATGAAACGATTAACATTAAGCCTCCGCCCTAGCTTGTCCTCAGTCCCCAATTGTCTCCAACTCGTACTAGACCCAAGATACAGTCAGACGCATCCCAGCGCCCAGCCGCCAATTTTGGCTGATTCTCTCTGCCAACACGCGGCACGCTATGACCAGAAACGGTTGCAACAAACGAACACTGGCGCAAGGCCAATCCTCCGGCGCGCCGTCTGTAACACCAGGCTTGCCCCATTGAGACGGACCTTTTTCGGAAGCAAAAGAAATGGTGCGAATCGGGGTGGCAGCCTTAGGGGCCAGCCTAGGGCGGCAGCAGCAATAATAGGTAATAATAGATGGGCCAAAGGAGCTTGGGACAAGCAGAGAGTAGGATCCAGCGAGCGGGTGGTCCAGGAACAGATAGCCACCGGGCAGCCAAGTTGGCCATGGCTTTCCGGCTGTTGCAACGCTGTTGCAACGTCGCGCGTCGATCCTATCCGAGCTTCCCTCTACCTTGCGAGCCCGATGGCTGGGAAATTTTACTGTTCTGTTGCCCAAAGCTTTGTCGAAACAAACAGGGCATCCCGAGATCGCGGAGTGGGCAAACTGCATCGCACATGATCGACGCGACATGGTTTTCCCCCCCAGCTGGGCGAAGGATTGCGCAAAACAATGGATAGATCAATCCATTCATCTTCAGCCCCCGCCTATTGACAATCTGTATGGCCAACTAGGGGGGGCAATGGTCTGACAGCACCAAGCCAACATGCAAGACTCAGCCGGGCGCTGATCCAACACCGTTTTCTTTCCCTCCCTTCCGTATTTCCTACCGCCTTTGTTTGTTCATGCGAGCGTCCACCACCCACCCAACTTTTTTCCTTGCAAGGCACACTCCTTCACGCCCCCTTGGCCTGTTTTGCCCGCCGGGAAACTCAACTCGAGACGCTTCGACCAACCGGGAGCAGGACCGCCGTCATGCATGCCCAACCCCTCAAAAAATCCCAGGGCTTCCCCCAGGGCTTCTCGTACAGGGCTCCTACAGGGCCCCCGGGAAGCGAGCAGCCAGGTGCGCCGAATCACTGACACGGGCATTTCCGCGAAGCGTGAAACAATATTTGGAAGGCTTCCAGAAGCAGTGGGGGGGGGCTGGCAGGGAGGCCAGAGGGGCCCGCCTCAGAAGGCCCTCTCAGGGCTGCGCTGTACCTGGGTGTGCCGGCAGGGATGTCCTGGGCCAGTGGCTGCCACGAGGACCGTTCGATGCCGGCATGCACCTTTGCTTCTGCTGCGATAACCTCGTCGCTTGGGTTCCCCGGATGCGACGCTAAAAGCAAACCAGATTCAAAACGGGAGCAGATCCCCTCTCCCTTTGAAGAACTTGTCGGGTGACGGCCCTATGACGGACCATATCATTCATGCTTTTTGCAGGGTAGGGAAGACGACTATAGCAAAAAGCCAAATACACAAAGGGGCCTCCCTGCCGGCGACGTGCTGCGCTGGCATCCATGACACCAGACAGCACACCCTCTTTTCGGGCCTCACGGCGCTACCCTCAGGTGAGGTGGGGGCCGATCCAGGGCGGACGACAGAGGGCAATTTCCAGAATGCGATTGAAAAGAGGATAGTCTACTGAGATTATCGAGCGTTGCTGCTGCTACTGCTACTACTACTGCTGCTGCTTGCCTGTGGTGGTGTGCTGCACTCAACCATCTGGGCTCAGATTGCCGTCGATGCAGTTTGAGGGGACAAGGCTAGTGCAGACAGCATGTCTCAGCCTCTGACCGTTGTGTTGCGCCCGGGGCCCTGACAGCTGAAGGCCAAGCGGAGCGGAGCACGGGCACGGCGGTATACGAAACGCTGCAGAACCTGGTCCTGGCTGTGCTGTGTTCTCTTGGTTGATTAGGTGCGGAATCTCTTGGTCATGCCGGCCAGCGGGATCTGCGTCGGTACCGCCCCATGGCCATTCGCACCTTGCTGTCACTGTCAAGTCTGCACATATGTCTGCTGTGAGGTGTGGATGGCACCCGAGCGAGGTGCATATGCTGGTCAGAGAGCGCTGGCCGCCGCCCAATCTCAGCGCGGGAGATGGGCGAGTTGTCGCTACTGCGGCCATAGCATTCGTCTGCTGGGCTCGCTATACACGCATGGCGATCCTTTTGGGACAGCAGACGGGACGAGCACGTTCGGCAGAAAACTTGGTGTCGGTGAACACATGGCCAGCACCAACCTATCATGATGAGACCCGCCCTTTTTTCTCCATTGATCTTCAGGGCTCCCGATCTGCTTGCGTTTGCACGCCCGCACATCGGGGACAAGAGACTTTTTTTTTTTTTGTGCCCTGTTTCTGCTTGCATTTCGTTACTCCGCAGTCACGCTTCGCCGCGCATCGCATAGTATAGTACAGCATAGTAGCAGGCGGCGGCGTCGGCGGCGTCGGCGTTGGAAGGCGGTGATCATATGGCCCAGCAGCATAACCAAGTCTCCAACAGTTAATTAAACGCATTACGTTGGCCATTCATACACTTCAGCAGCCTAGCCCAGCCCAAAATGGGCGTGGATGGAGATGAAGCCAGGGGCCAGGCTCCGACTAGTCGTTTTGAGTTTTGTCGTGACAAATTGGACATTGATGAAGAAAAAAAAGATCACGCCTAGGATGTTCTCGATAATTCAATTTCCTTTCTTTTTCACCCGTTCGGCTTCCCTTTTTCTGTCCCGTGCCGCTGTCGAACATATGCTGGGGAAACGCCGATGAGATGAGCTGCTAGGCGCGCCGCTTGCTTTTTTGCTCGCGTGCTGCGCGCACAAGCCGCCCGTTGACACCCTAGCCCCTCACCCTTTCCCCAGTGCCCGCTTCTTCAGGAACCCGCTTCCCGCACCCAAAAGCAGGCAATGGGGGAAGAGGAAGAGAAAAAAAAACCGGGGGTGTGTCAAATCGATGTGACGGGATGCGGTGCAGCAGCCTCACCTTGCGTGCATGCAGTCGTGGAGATTAGGCGAACGCTGGCCCGCCATGCGTGAGCGTCCAAGACAATCAATTGAGTTGTTGATTATTTTTAATCAACCTTTTTTTTTTTCTTCCGACACCCCGTAAGTCACTAGGACGATTTTGGGGGTCTCTTCGTCCGTTCCTCCTAGCTACATAAAATTATCTGGAGCCGGGTGTGTGAGAATAAAAAAAAATACCAAGTCACTAAAAAAAAAATACAGGCGGTGGAGGGGGGGGGAGGAAAGCGGTCTGAGACCTTTTTCTCGAAAGAGTTGTCAAGTAAAGTAATATTTCCGACGGAAAGCGCGCGTTTTGACACCGCCCATTTCAAACTCGCAAGGCTACCATGCGTCAATTGGGCCAGCTTAATTGATCTTGTACATGTAGCTAATGCACGTAGGCATGACAGTGATGCGAGAAAAGAGTATAGCCGTCCGTTCCCCTCCCGGATGCCTGGTTGCTCTGCCGATTGGACTCCCCGTGTTTTTTTAATTGACCTTGGCCAAGAGATTTGGCCGAGAGTGTAAATAGAGAAGTAAGAAAAGGGTTAGGAAGAAAAAAAAATAAAAATAAAAAAAGAGGTTGAAAAGACGGTGGACGGTGAGGGAGAGGTGTGTGCGAGCGCATTCGCGCGGCGTGGGAGGTTGGCTCGGAACAGTCGTGATTGCATCCGGTAGACGGTGGACTTTATGCGCATATCGTTAGTTTCGCAAGACGTCGCCGCGTCCTGCTTCGTTCGTGTTGCGGTCTGGAGGGTGTCGGGATGGAGCCTGCGTCGTGTAAAGTGGGTGGCGGGTGTGTTGATGATGGGCTCAGACCGCTACCCTATATGATGAATGCAGTCTTTTTCCCCCGTCCCTTGGGGCCCATTGGGACCCGTTTGGGGGCCGTTGGGAGTCAAGGAGTGCAGAAGAACACCATGGTAAAAAAAAAAAAAAAGTTGCGGTCTGAATTTTTATTTTATTTATTTTTATTTATTAATTTTTTTTAGGCACTCTGCGTTGTTTGGGCAGAAGGGGTTAGTTAACCAGTTGAATGGAAATTGGGGGTCAAAGGGATGCCCCGTCAAAAATCCAAAAAAGAAGCAAGGAAACCTAAGTCGACGTAGTGATACATGTCAGAAATTCGCATTGTATTGCTAGTTTAGAGTAACGCTGCCGTATCAAACACCAACCGTGCCTTGTGCTCAGTCACCATACAACCCAACCCTTCAAACAAAAATAGGCTGATGGTCCCATCGCCGCAAAACTCTACCACAGATCGGCCCCACACAGTCTTGCTGCTGTTTCAATCAATCGTGTGCTCGTCTCCAAACGGATCGTCGTCGTCGTCGTCGTCGTCGTCAACTTCCTCCTTGACTGGGGGAGGTGCTGGTCGAGGAGGAGATGCGTGACTTGGCTTGGACATGGGCGGAGGTCGCGGTGGAGCAGCAGGTTTAGGAGAAGTTGTAATGCTCAACTCAGAAAGGTCAGGAGGTTGCGATGATGTAGGCGACTGGGCATTAGCCATGGCCTCTTTGCCCTTCGCGGCAACCACTATATTCGATCAGTATTATACCCTCCCCCGTCGAGCCCGGACCATCAGGACTTACTTCGGTACAGGTGGGCTTGTTCAGCGAGCTCGTCATCAGAATCACTGTCAGCGTCAATCGATCGATCGAGTTGCTCAAAAAACATGAGCGCATGCACGAGCTCATCGTTCGCATGGAGCAAGCCGCCCAGCCACTGCTCGTGCTCAACATGATGAATCTGATACATGTTAGTTGCATGGGTCCTTCAAGGATGGTGGTGGTGGTGCGGAGACATACATATCGCAAAACCTTTCGGCGGAGGAGTTTACAGGCCTCAAACTGTTCCGAAGCTGCCTGGTTCTCAGAGATTCGCTCCCGCTCACGGTTGATGCTCTGGACTGCATTCAACAAGTTGGTTGCGGAAATGGAGGAGTCGGCGATGACCGACTTCATCTGCTCCTTCTCGGCCTCGAGATTAAACTGCTTTCGCTGGCCCTTGTGCTTGCTATCCTTGTCCTTCTTCTTTTCCTTAGATCCGCCAAAAAATGAACTGGACACGGACGATGTTTTATTATGGCCAGAAGGTTGCGACCCTCCCGAGGGCCCTGCAGCATTTTGAGCAGCCGCCTTCTTTGCTGCCTCATCCTCGTCGTCTACAAATGGGTTCTCCTCAGTCTCCCTAATGACCTTGGATCGTTCCTGAGTGACAGCGACTTTCCTCCGAGGGAGTTCCTGAGAAATTAGCAATCGTTCGTCGGTTAGCATGACAACCAACTCACTTTGTGTAGTTTCGCGAGCTGGCTAAGACCTGGAGTTCCGGCATACTGGGTCCAGCTTCGAAACAAGACCCTGCACTTGTTCTTGACGGCAGGGTCCGAAAGTGCGTCGGTGCCACAAACACGCAACCGTTCCAGGAGGGGTTCATCAACGAACGTGCGTTGGAAACGCTCTCCAGCATTCTGGATCAAACCATCCAAGAGGACGAGAGCTCGGAGCTGGCGGTGCACATTGCCATACTTGAGCTTCTTTCGAATGGCCCGGGCAGCTTCGGCGGGACCAGAACCCTGAAGCTTGATGACCTCGACAAGGTCTGGGATACCACTGAGATCCTCTTCCTCGTACGACTCCGAGGTGAGATTCTCGATAGTGACGGTGACCGCCGAGTACGGCTTCTTCTATTGAGGGTGTCAGAGAGGCATGTTTCTTTGCGAAATGACGTAGAGGTACGAGCTTCGGCCAGAGTAAATAACTCAAGCAAGACTCATCCTAGTGGCCTATCGCATGTAGTTGACATGTAGTTGGAGTGGAGCGACTCACCTGCTGGAACATGTTGGCAGTATTTTACCAGCCCTCGCGATTCATACGAGATTCGTGGAAGACGAGACGCAGCAGCAGGTGTCGATTTCCGGGATGATGCTATCTTGCCCGCGAATGGGTGAGTGGGGGGGCTTGCAGGCGCGCCCAAGCGACGGATGACGGCAGAGCTGGAAGGGCGCCTACAAAGTCGCAGCGACAATGCTTGGTCCGAATAAAAATCCTGCAGAGCATGCGACACTGCTGGACAGGTATTGGGACGATGCGACAGCGAGATAAGGTGCTTTCTCTGCGAAGAGATAGATAGCCTGCGTCGAGACAGATGTCCCGTAGTGGGGTTGGAGGCAGCTGTGACGCGGGGCTGCTTGGTCCTGCGTGGTCCTGCGACAAAGGCGCAGTGTAGGCGGCGCAGTGTGGAGCTAAACTGCCCGTCAGAGGTCAGCCGAGTACGACATATTGGGCTAAGATAACTGGATAGTAGAGCCAAGGCAGCCAGCCACCAACAGGTGACTTGGGCTCTTACGTAGAAACGAGACAAAAGCAAGGGATGCGAGGATTTGTCGGGCTCTGGAGCGGGGAACGCCGCCGGTATTGATGTCGATCGCAATTCATCACCTCTCCCGGTGCTTATGCTTATGCTTCCCTATGCAAGTCACGTCATCTCAAAATCAGGATGTGCATGGAAACAAGAGATGTGCAACTCATTATCAATTACATGGTCACTCTAATGTATGTAAAATACGAGATTCCAGTTAATTTCTGGACCAATGGGTCATTTCGATGTTAATTATAGGCTATTTAAACGCCGTATATCCTGGTGCATCCATTTAATAAGAGCAAGACGCGAGATGCACGCGGCCTCATGTGGGAGATCACGTGATTCCACTCGAGTCATCGTGTTATCTGTCATTGCTGCGCCATTACGCCCTTGACATGCCATCTTGACATGCATTAGTATAGTTTAGGGTTTTTAGGTATGCACTCTAATGGGAAACACCGTGTTGGTGTCGACAACATGATAGTGTAGTTGTACACGGTTGGACATCGTTCGCAAAGCGTCAACAGCACTCTGGTAGAGTTTTGTTTTTTGCTTCGCCACCAAACAATTCATGTGATTGGATCCTAAGAGTCATAGGGCTAAATTCCCTTGCAATGAAACTATATAACCCCCCAAACTAGACCAACACATCAATGCATATATCATGTTCCTGCAACAAGACTGAGCAATCGCCGCTATGTAATGACATTCCATGAATCAAGCCCACTTACCCTAGACCAAAACGCGAACCTGCCGAAACAGCCCCTCCCCCTCCCCCGCCCCCGCCTTCCTTGCACCAAATTTGTGTCTGAAAGGCGACATCGTCTGTGACTCACCATACTACGGAAGTATATCAAACCTTCTAAATTTCGTCCCCGCCGCCATATACTCTCCCCTAAACACTCGCAAACACATACTGCCTACCATGGGTTCTTCAGGACCCATCCTCCCCGAGGAGGGGAAGCGCAACATCCTTGTCACCAGCGCTCTGCCCTACGTGAACAACGTCCCCCACCTGGGTAACATCATCGGCAGTGTGCTCTCGGCCGATGTTTTCTCCCGCTTCTGCAAGGCAAGCGGCCACCCGACTCTCTACGTTTGCGGTTCCGATCAGTACGGCACTGCTACAGAAACCAAGGCTCTCGAGGAGGGACTTGAGCCTGCCGAACTCTGCGCCAAGTATCATGCCGTCCACAAGGAGATTTATGACTGGTTCCGGATTGACTTTGATGTTTTCGGCCAAACCCCTACTGCTCAGCAGACCCAGATTGTCCAGCAGATCTTTACCGACCTCTGGAAGAACGAGTACATCGAGGAGCGTGAGACGACCCAGCCTTTTTGCCCGACTGCCGGCCACTCGAAGTTCCTTGCCGATCGATTCGTCGAAGGAGAATGCAGCATCTGCCACGACAACGGTGCCCGTGGAGACCAGTGCGATGCCTGTGGAAGTCTTTTGGACGCCTTTGAGCCCGAGAAGGATCCCAATGACTCTGGTGATGATGTTGAGGCCAAGGCCACTGGCTGGCTCATCAACCCCCGTTGCAAGCTCGACGGCGCCACCCCCGAGAAGCGAAAGACAAAACACCTTTTCCTAAAGCTCGATGCTCTTAAGGAAGAGCTCGTCGCTTGGTTCAAGAAGAGCAGCCAAGAGGGAGAATGGAGCCCCAACTGCACTGCCGTTACCCAGGCTTGGATTGACAAGGGTCTGCTCCCTCGCGGTATCTCCCGAGATCTGAAGTGGGGTGTCCCTATCCCCAAGGGTCTTGAGGGCCTCAGTGACGAGGAATACGCAAACAAGGTCTTTTATGTCTGGTTCGATGCCTGCATTGGCTACGTTTCCATTACCAAGAATTACACTGATGGTGCTGATTTGTCTGGTAACAACTGGGAGAAGTGGTGGAGAAATCCCGAGAACGTCAAGCTCTACCAATTCATGGGCAAGGACAACATTCCGTAAGTAAAATGATCTTGGGGCTGTAAGTAACGCACAGAGTCAAATTTGCTAACATACATATCCTAGATTCCACACCATCATCTTCCCTGCATCCCAGCTGGGAACTAAGGGCAAATGGACCAAGGTTCACAAGCTGTCAACTACTGAATACTTGAACTACGAGGGTGGAAAGTTCAGCAAGTCTAAGGGTGTCGGCGTCTTTGGTAACACTGCTCGGGACACTGGTGTTGATGCCGATGTTTGGCGATACTACCTCCTTTCCCGACGTCCCGAGTCAGCCGATTCCGAGTTCAAGTGGCAGGAATTCATTGATGCCAACAACAACGATCTCCTTAAGAACCTGGGTAACCTGAACCAGCGAATCCTCAAGTTCTGCGCTGCCAAGATGGATGGAAAGGTTCCCGACTACACCAAGTACACGGATGAGCGCCTCGAGGAGCACAAGAAGGAGACCAACGAGGCCCTCAAGACTTACATCTCCAACCTCGAGAACATTAAGCTACGTGCTGGTCTTGCTACTGTTATGCACATCTCTGGCCTCGGAAACAAACTTCTACAGGACAGCTCGCTTAACAACCAGCTCTTGGCTGAAGAGCCTGACCGATGTGCTGCCGTCATTGGTCTCGGTATCAACCACCTCCAGCTTCTCGCGAGCATCCTCTACCCTTACATGCCCTCGACTTCTGAGGCCATCCTTACACAGATCGGTAGCCCTGGCCTCCGATCAGTTCCCGAGACCTGGACTGGCGATCTCATCAAGCCTGGTCAAGCTATTGGCGAGCCGAAGCTCCTGTTTACTCAAATCCCCGCCTCTCAGATTGACCAGTGGCGTGAGGCTTTTGGCGGAGAGGAGATTCGCAAGCAAAAGGCTCTCGAAGCCGAAAAGGCTGCTGCTAAGAAGGCCGCCAAGGAGAAGAAGAAGAAGCAAAAGAAGCTTGCTCTCCGCCAGGCCGAGAAGGAAGGAGAGAAGACCGCCGAGGCACCTGCTGCTGCTGAGGCATCCGCCCTCGCGGAGGAGAAGAAGTAGACACAACAATTAACCAGATAGATACCAGATTTAATCCTAAGTGCCTTTGGCGCCTTAGGGTATCTTGAACTGGGTATTATTGTAAAAAGGTGATATTAAAAAGAAAAAAAATCAGTATAGATAGATACTCTGGAGTTTGTTATGTTTTGGAAGGAGTTGAAGTGTAAAAGCGGCTTGATTCTCGGATCAACTGATGAGGACTAGATGCGCTAGAAGAGACTTTCTAGATTTATGTACAATGAATGCGATGCGGTGATGACATGGTATTTGATTGATTGTACTGTGTGTGTGATGTTGCTATCAAAGGGTTTAAAGTTTAGGTCTTCTAGACTTGGTTGCTGGCATATGTATTCATCAACACTTTGTGAAACACCCCACCCTCTCGCAATACGACTACCCCCCATACAAACTTACCCAGTACGGTCAAGATTCAGTAGGCTGTCTCATACTGCCATGTTCTAATTGATGATGGACATGACTGTTTCATGGCTATATTCTCAAGCACGTTGCGTGACTATTCCCCTTTTTATTTAATTTTTTACCATTTATTTGTATTTTCTTATTGCTTTCGAAATCGCCGAATTAAAAGTGAAAGAAAAGAAACTGTGGGAGCAAGGGGGTCTGTCTATTTGTTCGGTGGCGGGGTGTCTGCTGCTGTAACGGTAAGTGGTGAGAAGTGCATGTGGTAGGATCGCGCTCATGATGTGATTTTATTGTAAGAATAGAGAACCATGTAAGTGTAAGAATCTGGATGCCTGACGCTGAAAAAAACAAAAATCCGTGTCTCCCTGTATAGTAGACGCCGATGGTTTGGTTCACCGTGTCCCCGAATAATACCGGACCTGTTGAAAGGTGCCGCCCCCGCCTGAACTCCTAGTTGATGCATGTGGGTTCATTGGACTCTCATATAGCCCGGTTCTTGCCAATTCACTCATGAGGGCATCGGATATGCGCAACTGGTCTCGCCGTGCACATATTTATTTGTGCCTTGGGGGCAGAGGCGAAGTAATCTAGTTGGACTTCTTGCCCGCAGCCCTCTCTTGCTCGCGCTTGGCGTAGATGCCGGAAGTGAAGGGATCCTCGTAGCGGAGGGCCAGTACGTAGACAATGTAAACCCACAAGGTCAATAGGACACCGGCAGGCTTTCCGTAGAAGAGGGAGGTGCCGAGGAAGCTCATGGTAGAGCCCCAGTACATGGGGGCGCCAGTTACATTGAAGGGGAAGCCAGTCACCATTTCATCCATGAGAATGCCAAAGTAGTCACCGAGGAAAGTTCCGGTAATACCGAGAGCCCAGGTGGACGTGACAACTAAAATGTTGCCGGCGGCGAAGAGGACAACGGAAGCGCCCTGGACGGCGGGGGCCAACAGGAGCGGGTGGGTGGGCTGTTCATTAATGGCAGCCTTGAAGATGAGATCGCGCACGATGCCCAGAGAGAAGATGGTGCCAGCTAGAGCATAGCAGCCAACACGTGGATTTCCACCAAAGAGCTTTGTAATGACCTTGTTGTGATACTCTTTTTTACGGGAATTAGAATCCTGGGGGCCATTGAGAGAGGGTGCAAGGTGCATTGGGGGTGTTTAGTTACCTTGACGAGCGGCGATGCTTCAATGGAGGTTAGTATGCCAATTGGAGAGCAGTGCGGGGGAGACAGGCAGGCGAGACTCACTTCCAGAAGAGAGGATTGAAGGCAATGGAGCATGCAGACACTGGAGAAGAGAAAAACAGGGTACGTATTAGAACAAGGTTACATTGTCACAGAAGAGGGCAAATTTTGGAAATTTTTGGGCGAGCTTTGGAATAAGGCTAAGCTCTAGCTGGCCACTTACCTAGCAAGCCCGTCTTGCTGAAGTCGACGTAACTGAGGAGGTCGTTTACAAAGGAAGCCATGGTGGAGGGTGATTGGGTGGTTTGGGTTGGTCGAGGTGGTAGAGAAGGGAGAGAGAACGGACAAGAAAAAAAGGTTTGAGCCACTCAAAAGTCACAGGGCGAATTCACACGGCCACGGTATTTGTGGAAGAGGGAAGAAGGGGAAGCGTTTGTTGGGGAAGAAGGGGATTGGAGAGGGCGAGCTTGGTCGTGAGCCCGCCCACTGTCACATGTCACAGCAGCAGGCAGAGCAGGAATGGAAGAGGGCAGAAGGCAGAGCCCACTCGTGCGTCATGGGGCGTGGGCGACGCTAGGTGCGCAGCTGCATGGGTCCAAGCTGTGGTACCTCCAGCAGCAGGTAGCTGAGCTGCTGCTGGGTGAGCATCAGCTAATTAGTTAGCTTTAGCTACTGATCAGGGAGCTGAGCTAGTTTCCCGACAGGTGTATTGTGGTGTGCTGTGGTGCTGTGGTGCTGTGCTCCGTAATAAGCTGCGACTAATAACTGGTTGAGGACCAGGGGGGGTGGTGGATGTGGAGGAGGAGGAGGAGGAGGAGGAGGAGGAGACAGCATCTAGGCCGTTCTGGGGCCAGCAAAGCCTCTCTCTCTCTCTTCCTTTGTTCCATCCAGGTGCCCCCGCAAAATGGCCCAGAGCTACGGAAAGACGCGGGTCACGGCAGCGGTAGTTAGCCGGGTGTGTCTAGGACTCGACTCCGCCCAGTGCTCCGTTTGTCGTAAGGCAAGACGAGGCAGCCACGGGTCCCGGGCTCCATCCATCCATCCACCCAGCCTGGCTGCTTGCGAGCGGGGCTTTCCCCCCATCTGCCAATCGCCTCGTAATTCCCACAACTAATTCACTATCACTACATAATTATTTCATTATTTCAGCCTCAGATCAAACACTCAGTCTTTTTTCTTTTATCGTCTATCGACTTCTCATCATGGGGCGCAACTGGTCCCCGTCAGCGTACAAGTGTCGCTCTCGGACGGATTCTCAACCTGATCCTAGTCCAAACGCCGTGCGCCAAACAAGCTATGTATGTACAGTACCCGTGTCATGTATGTTTCCCCCATGCTCTCTCACCACCATGCTAGTGCAGTGATACATTCCCACATCTCTATATACAAATTCGCACAAAACAACAAAAAAGACGGCCTTAGGTCCGACGGTTTCTCGTCTTCTTCCCCGTGGTCTGGGTATCTTCCTCTTCCTCGTCCTGTCCCTTCTTCAGATCCTCTGTCAGGCCCCATTCCTCCTTGTCGTACCAGTCTTCTCCGTCTGACATGTCTCGGTTGGGGCCCGAGTGCGCCTCAGCCTTGGACCAGTGCCACACGTCTTTTCGCAGCTTCTCTGCCCGAAGGAGACCCAGGAAGAGCTTCTTGGCCCCGCGGCATACCTCTTCTTGCTTTTGCACATACAAAGCAAGCAGTCGTCGAATATCCTCTGCTTCTTGTTCCGGTAGCCCCACATTTCGGTCTGCTGTTGTGTTCGGGGGTGCGCGGAAGATGGGGTGAACAAAGTCGAACCCGAAGTCGTCTTGCACTCCATTGGTAATTTCGTTGGCTGCTTCCCCTTCGCCGTTGACTTCGGGGGCTCTGTCTCCACCCTTGTTCTGATCCATTGTGTTGTTGGCATCATCATTGGGCTTGTGTTGCTCATCACCTGAAAGCTCGGTCCTCATTTCGACGTCTTCTAGCTTCAGTGTAGGAGTCGACCCAGACCCGTTAAGGTCTCCGTTTTGTTTCGGACTCTGCTTCTCATCGGCTGATCGAGCACCGTTTTGAACGACTGCATCCGCGTCCGCCATGGAGATGTCCGCATCTTCTGCTACGCTCTTCTCAGATCCAAGGGAGCTGGTCACTGCATCGGAAATGGCCATGGGTTCGAGGCCATTCGTATCGTGAGTGATACCGTTGGGAGAGGCTGATGGCAGCGCTCGTTGTATTGCCTCAATGTGACTCTGGGACAGACTCAACAGATGTCGAGCGACGTGATCATCCGTGTACAACTCCACATCTGACGACCCGACCATTATTTCGCATGGGACCCAAGTATGGTCGCCACAGAGCGAAGTCAGGAGATGTCTGACCTGCCACAGCGATCTGTTTTCCTTGCGCATAATGTCGCAGCTCTGGTCGACTAGTCGGGTCAGGGTTTGGGATGTGAACGGCTTCGAAAGGGTTGGATGAGATGGTAGGCTGGTTGCTGAGGTTAAAGGAGCGAGGATGTCTACTCTGGTCAGATGGGGATTTCATCGAGTGGCTGCGTGGGTCACGTACGTTCCAGTTGGACGTTGGTGTAGGGGTTCAGCTCTGACGCGAGAGCTTCGGCCTCCTCAATACGCTCTTCGTCGTCGCTGCTCTCGACTTCGTAGCCCTCATCGTCGACCAGGGGCGGATTGCGATAGATGATGGGGCGTCGGATCCCGCCGTACTCGACATACTGCACCACTTGTCAGCGACATGGCCTCTTGAGGGCAACAGGTGAGGTGCAAAAGTTACATCTCTGTAGCAGCTTGGGCCGTCAGTCGGCACCAATTGCCCCTTGTGTGCGAATCGGGCACGCTTCTTGAGCTTGTTTCCTCGATTGCTGTAGCTTTCGATTTCGGAATCGGAGTCGGACTCTGGAGCGCGATCGGCGTCAGTGGCGACTCTTGCGACGAGGTCGCATCGTAGGGCGACGTACCGTAGGCTTTCCTCTTGAATGCCTTTTTCATGCCAGCTATGGTCTCGGCGAAGAGGATCTGCTGCGTCGCCATGATGAGCACGAGGGTGGGATCGTAGTCCGACCGGAGGGTGACAGTTGTGGGTGGAGAGACGAGGACCGCGGCAGGCCGGTGCGGGCTGGCCCGGGGGACGTCGGGGGATCGCTTGTGAGGCAAAATGATGGGCTTGGGTTTGGATGTGTCGGATGGATCGCGGCGAGTCGTGGATAGCGTCGGGAAGCGAGTCGGCCTGAGAAGAGGTGCGGAAAGCAATTTTGCGCGAGTGCTGTAACGACGGGAGAGACTGCTGAGCAAGGCTGCCCGCCTTCCCATGGCCCATGACCACATTTCTGGCGCCTGTCCAATCAGGAGGCCACATGCCGGCCATATATTTTGCCGACCCGTCAACAATGACCCTTTGGGTACGTACCCTGACCCTGGTGGAGCGTTTCATTTTTTGACGCCGAATCTTGGCTCGTCCGTGCAGCGGCCACAGCGCACGCGCATAATTCATCGCAACACCCAGAATGATTGATGCGCAGCAATTAAAAATAGAATCAACATGATGGACAGCCAAAAAAAGAAAGAACTCTGCGTGATCTGGGAATCGAACCCAGGGCTCCCCGACGTTACTCGAATGGCAACGGAGAATTTTACCACTAAACCAATCACGCTGGTTGAATGAATGGCCTCTCCCATATCCCAATTAATAAGCCTGCGCTGGACCTTTTCATGTTAATGCGTGCGATGTGGTGGGGCGATTGATATTCCACCTCTCTGTGAACTGAGTTTCTATGGGATTTCCTTTCGTGGATGTGAGAATCAGGTTTAAGGGTCAAGTATTTGACATCACCATAGTATAACCTTGGAAAACTGTGCGTGAACGACAGTGAGGTCAGGACGCCTTGGACATATCGAGAAAGCCGTTCGACGAGGAACATTTATACCTCCTCGCCGACAAACTTGCTGCCTCTGTATTTCTTACTTAGGATAGTATAGAGCTTACTAGCTTTGTTCACCGTGATATCGCAGAGCAGGGCTTTGAGTAGTAGTGTGTATAATAATTGAGACTAAGGACCTTTTCTTATTCATGATGGATAATATTTGCGGCCAAGCCCCGCTGAGAACACCGGTAGCTGTCTTTGACATCACCCAGCAACGGGGTGCTTCAGGGCTCTACATTTCTGCTCGAGCGACCAAGCGAATCTTTCCAGAAGGAAGGATAAAGCCTTCAAATGTTTGCTAAAATATATTGATGTAAGCTTATCTAGTGTCGGATTAGTAGGGCGTTCCTTTGTGTTCTGATTGCCATCTTCAATGATTCGAACTCACGTTTGCATTTTATAACAGAATAAAATAATGCTCATCACTTTGATAATGCTGCAGTTATGTTCTGGAATAAGGGAAGATGACATTAATCTTCTCTGTAATTAATTCAATGTTTTTTAGCCATTATAAGCCTGCTGGATCGAGTTCCTAAATCACTCATAACACCTCGTTCCCCAGATCCATCTTCTCATAAAGCTAGAGACATATGGAATTTGCAATAATTACTAGCCAAATGTGACCATTCTCACCTTATAACCATCGAGAACCCCGCGGTGTCGACTTCATCGTCATCATCATTCCATGAGTGATCACCTAACCAAGACTCAATCACCATCCTCTTGCTTCGTCATGGCATCTATGAATTTCCCCATGGAGAGCAAAACATCCTTGATAGCCTCGAGAGCTGAGACCAGTTCGTTGTAATGTTGTTTCTGAATAGCTTCTAGCTGAGCCAAGCGCTCTTCCATCGCCGTGGGTTTTCTCTCACGTAGCCCTTGGAGAGTTTGCAAAATCGCACAGAAATCCCGTTGCAACTCCTCGAAGCCCCCTTTTGCCTCAGCCATGGCCGTCAAATGGGTTGTATGTTGACGACTGACTAACAACAGGTAATCTTCCTTATGTTTTTGCAATGCCTCCTCCTGGACTTGCTCATATTGTTGTGACCTCTCCTCTTGAGCTTCCCCGTGCTTTTCCATCATCATTTCGAAGGCCAATTTCTGTTCATTGAGAATAGACTGATGGTTTTCTTCTTGTTGCTTAAGTGACTCCTCGAATATGTCGGCTAGAGTATCTCGAAATGATACGAACTTTTTGTCCTGGGAAATATGATTTGCATGGAGACTTTTGAAGGTGTTGAAAGCGTCATCAAGCTCGTGTTTGGTTCTGATAACCCGGCTCAGGGACCTCTCCAGAGCATCTTCGCCGTTTGTCGAAGTTTGATCCGGGATGTTCGGGGGATGGGAAGTCATGGCCTGAAGACGAAAAGTTAGCGTTTTGAACGAGGGGAAGCGCCATAACACTTACGCCCATGTGAGGAGATGGTAGCGGTAGAATCACGATGGGGCTGGCTGCAATGCAACCGGGCTGTGATGTGACCGGATCTTGATGTGACCGGGCTGTACTGTAAGCAAAGAGCTGGAGCAGGCGCTGATAGGAGTGAGGGATTCAAGCTGCAATCGAATACCGGCGTGGTAGGGAGGATGAAATGAAGAAATGAGTGTAAACGCAAGGGAAGGAGTAAAGTTCTAACGAAATAGTGCCCGTAAGAAGTGGGCATTTGAAAGAATTAACGGCCAAGGCAAACAAATTATTTTAGAATGTTTGCTTTGGGGGACTTTTTGGCTACTCTGCTTTTATATAAGAGCTTCAGTGAGCAATTGGAGTTACAAAGAACTTTGCCTGTGTTTTTTCTTCTTCCTTAGCTAACTATACTGCCCACTCCATAATTTTAGTTCTCGACGGAGTGCACACTGTCCATCAATAACTCGCTTCAAAAATCGCCATATCCGCCTTGACTTTTTTCTGTGCCCCAAACGAAGCGATAAAACTGTCGCTTCGTGTCGATTAAACTAAAAAAGATCTTTAAAAGCCAGTCATAGCCGCTGACACTCACTTCTCGGTTTACTTTCATGTTTTCCTCTTCATATCCCCAAGGAACCCGATCTTGATGCTACTGGACGGACTCCCTTGCTCCTTACTTGGGCTAGGTCGTTGACTGAAAAAGTTCAAATGATGCAGTGTTGGTTTTATCATCGCTTCTTGCTTTTGGGTGAAGTTAATATTATCTTGGTTGAGGTCTCTTTCTGGAGCTGAGCTAGGTGCTATTTTGGATATCTCGATGAATATATCAAGCTGCAGATTTAGTTTCTGGAGGTGCATCCGAGTATATGGTTTAGATATTCCCCTTACACTGATTAATTTGAGCTGCATCTCCGTCCGCTGTTGCTCAAAAGTTGAGAATAGTGCAAAGATAATGCAATTTTTTGTGGGGTCATGGGTGCAGCTCCGCCCTCAGCACAAGGATAAAGCATATCCTCTTCCGGTATTCTCCTATCCATGGCCTTAAAAAGAAGTTTATAATTTCCTGTGATTAGCTGCTGGCTGCAATCAGGCTGTTGAGAGATGTACTGTTGTTTTGCTTGGTGTGTTGGAAGTCTGAAGTGCTTGGCCGTGATTATCGTTTAAAGCAGACTTGGCGTTGGATTGAGATTTGCGACTGCTTGTCCGCACTTCTAGGCTTGATGCTACTGTGGACAAAAGAAGTTTCTTCCTGGTTTGCGGGCAGTTCAGGATTTTCTCGTTTTTTTTTTTTTTTTATGGTTCGCCGTGTGTTGGGACGCTTGCATAGCAACACTTGCATAACTTGGTGCCTCGAAATTTAGATCGCTACTTTAGGTATAGCGTCCAGTTTTCGCAGAACTACGTCTTCACTCACATGTTACTGAGGAGAAATCCTACGCCTTGAAAATACCAGACCTTAAGATGGCATCCTGCAAAAAGGAAGAAAAAGAGCAAAAAAATAACGAGAATCGCCAATGTGTCGACAGAAGCAGGGTTCGAACCTACGCGGCCGAAGCCATGAGATACCTGATATGTATTCAAGTCTCACTCCTTAACCACTCGGACATCCTGTCATGTGTTGGAATCGGTGTTCCGAAGCTGGATTAGATCTCTGACGCAAGGAGCTTAGGGCAAAAAAAAATAAACGACAAAAAAAGATCGACAGAAGCAGGGTTCGAACCTACGCGGCCGAAGCCATGAGATACCTGATATGTATTCAAGTCTCACTCCTTAACCACTCGGACATCCTGTCATATGTTAGTTTCTGATTAAAATTTAGTACATGTAGTCAACGAAAATTACAAGTCGCGTGGCGTTTGGCATATTCAGCCTCTTTGCCAGTAAGTACCAAGTCGCACAAAATTTCGAGACTCAACGGTACATTCGACATGAACCATCCTTTGTTTTTTTTCTTAGGGAATGGAGACCTTATTTCGATTAGGCGCAAGTGGATTTCTGGGTCTCAAAGACAGAAAAACTACAAGGCCGGCTTCTTCTTCCCCCTTGTCTTCGGCACAAAGCGGCCAGGGTGGTCGCCGAGATCTCCGCCATCAACTTATCTAGACCACGATGCAAACACATTCGCAGTAAAAACGGCCGTTTTTGGGTTGCGCTCCAAGTACTTTCAATCAGTAATATATGTTTTATCTCTCTGAACCCAGGAGAAGTAAATAACATAGACAACACAGTATTGAACCGAACTTGTGTGTAAAATTGATCATGTTAACCCCATATTTTACAGTACCATTTGCCCTTACGTATTTTAGATTATAATATAATACTTCAATATTAGGAAATAAGGTGCATTCCTTGATTTGTAGTGTGTTTCCATATGTGCTGCTCCACAATGTACATAGCTCGGGTCAACAGTCTGGGTCGTAATAGCCTGACCTATCATCTTCGCAACTTTTTCAGCCTCACTTTCAGTAAGCTGACGCAGACCTACCCCTCACTGAGGTATTTAATAGAAAGGTCCTACCTAATATGTGCACAAGTCTCCTGCTATAAAATCATCGCTAGCTCTGGTCCTGTCCGCAAAACAAACATCTCGCTGCCCTCAATTGCTCCGCTAACACCTATCGAATGCTTTGTCATATATTTATATGAAACTTCCATCACCCAATCCATCATGGCCCTCACAATTCCAAAAGATCGTTCGGAGTTTCGGATTGCGATCGTATGTGTACTGGACGAAGAGTTCAATGCTATAGCTGGTACACTTGATACCGATTTCCAGAGAGATCCTTATCGGAAAGATTATGGAAGGGCAGAGGTAGATAAGAATACATATAAGAATGGCCGAATTGGTAAGCATAATGTTGTAATAGTTAAATTACCAGGTACTGGCAAGGAGCCAGCAGCATCAGCATCATCCTCAATCTTTATATCTTACTCAAAAATTGCCCTAGCATTGATTGTTGGGGTATGCGCTGGCTCCCCAACAGATGAGAAAGGCAATGAGATAATACTAGGTGATATTCTTATAAGTACTCATGTATTTCAGCATGACCATGCACGAATATTAGAGGGAGGGATGGAACCTTACGAAACCCCTGAACATACACTTGGGCGTGCCCCAAAGGAGATACGAAGTTTTGTGGGAATATACTCGACCGACTACGAAAGAGATAACATGGAAGATCAAGTTGCTACATCTATTAAAGATTTACTCGATAAACGCTTTCTCCAGACATATGGATACCCAGGCAGAGACAAAGATCGATTATTCCGTCCCGAATACCATCATCTCCACCCGCAAAGAGCAGGGTGCCTGGAGTGTGAAAAGAATCCAGCAAGTTGTCAGCAAGCACAAGCAGCACAAAAAGTAGAATGTACAAGATTGGGTTGCGACATAACCAAATTAATCGGCCGTGAACGACTTCAGCCTTCCGGCAATACCCAAAATCGCCCTCTTCCACTTTCAACGCCGCTTTCATCTGTCTCGTCTCCCTCACCTCCTCCCTCGCCTCCCCCACTTCCACCACCGATTCCGCTTATTCACTTTGGTAAATTTGCTTCTGGGGACCAAGTCATCAGATCAAGCTCGTATCGAGAGAGCTTAATGGATCGTTACAATGTGATCGGTTTCGAGATGGAGGCAGCTGGTGTATGGGATAATATACCAACAGTTGTGATCAAAGGCGTTTGTGATTATGCGGATAGTCACAAAAACAAAAGCTTCCAGCGTTATGCTGCTGTAACAGCTGCAGCATGCATGAAGGTACTTCTTGAACGATGGCACTGTGTGGATACATCGCTACCATCTTTTGGTGAGTAGCGGAGCGTTTGAGATTGAGGCTCCGGGTCGCATTTTTGTATTTTATTTTTGAATTTCAAGTGGAGTTTGTGAAATCAACAGCTCCTAAAAATAAACACTTGCTAAGTTGAAAGAAACCTAGAACTAACTCTCAACTAGATGCTGTGACAATGTCGGAATCAACACGCACTGAAGGTCCTTGCAATTTCAATAAACGCCCCACTCCGTAGGCTAATGTATTACAGAGCTTCCCGCCATTTTGAGGTGGATTTCAAAAATGTCATTTACTACCACATACCAAGATCACATAGATAAGATGCAGCCGGGGTCTGGAAAATGGATTCTAGGAGACCAGGAGTTCTGCGCCTGGCTGAAAGGAGAGCGGAGGACTATCTGGCTTCGTGGAATGCGTTGGTTCCCCCAAAACTAGTTCCTACTCAGTATGGTGCACTAATACTTGTCTAACAGCTGGTGCTGGCAAAACTATTTTGATGTAGGGATGTTCTCCTTGCTTCATGCGCTTGTTGTTAATCCAATTCTCCAGTTCTTCGATTATCCAACATCTCACAACACTCAAGCTCGATAATGTTGCAATTGTGTTTTTATACTTCCAAAGGAAAAACAAAGAGCACAAATCCAAAGCCCTGATTGCCTCAATGCTCCGGCAGATGGTTCAACAACATTTTGTCATTTCTGATGAAATTTGGTCATCTTACAAAAGACACGATCTGGAAGACAGTGAGCTGTCTGATAATGATTGCAAAATGTTGCTTCAGTCAGAGGCTTCCAGGTTCGATCAGGTTTACATCGTCATAGATGCTTTAGACGAAGGCGATGAGCAGAATGTACTTGAGCTCCTGGGGATGTTGGGCATACTACAAAATAGCAACGCCAATGTCAACGTTCTTGTTAGTTCACGTCATGTCAATTTCTTTCAAGATCACCTTTCAGATCCGGTGGAAATTGAAGTTCTAGCAAAGGACAATGACATCAAACTATTTCTCGAAGCCAGACTCAAAGTCAAGCCAAGTCTACAAAAGCTCATATCCCGATATCCTGACCTGAAGTCAGCAATTGTAGAAGCAATTATCGAGAAGGTAAAGGGAATGTACGTGCTCATCCCATTTCTAGGGTTCTTTTTAGGCTAATGAAGATAGGTTTCTTCTTGCAGAGTTGCTTGTAGAGCTTTTAGAGTCAAGAAAGAAGCGAACGAAAAAGGATTTGCTTTCGCTCCTCAAGAATATGCCCAGCGTACTCGACAAAACCTACAAAGAGCTGTGGCAGCTGGTTCTTGAACAGGACCAATCAGATGTAGAATTGGCGAAAATGGTATTTTCCATCGTCACTAATGCCAGGGAGCAACTTACTATCCAGGCTTTACGTCATATTATGTGGACCTGGTCAACCAAAGACCACGAATCAATCGATGAAGATGATCTAATGGAAGAAAATCAGTTTTTACCTGTGTGTTTGGGGCTCATTCAGTCCAATAAGGACATTGTCAGTTTCATCCACTATACTGCCGAGACATTCTTTCCAGGCCATCTTTTATCTTACCTTCCAGATGCCGAAATCAACATGGCAGTGGCTTGCATCAATTATTTATCCTTGCCTCATTTTGGGGTTCGTGAATGCACCGTTGAAGCGGCCGAGGAGGACGGGGCTAAGTTTGCTTTTTTAAGTTACGCTGCTCGCAATTGGGGATATCATGCGAAGAAATCTCCTCAAGATCGCATTGGAGATACGGTACGGAAATTCCTGGATTTGGATAGAAATTTGAACTACTCAGCCAGTTTTCTAGTTTGGTGCAATCGAGACCGAGCTGCTCGAACCATGCTGGGCAACCATAATCTCCCATACAGGGTTATACATCTTCATCTTATGGCCTATTTTGGACTAGACTGGGCTATTTTGGAACTGCTGGGTTCAAAAGTCAACATTAACTCAAAGGATAGCCTCGGTTGGGATGCATTGCGCTGGGCGGCTCATGGCCGCCAATGCCAGACAGTTGCTCTGCTTGCTGAGAATCAATCCACCATTGATCAAAAAGACCATAACAGCATGACAACTCTCCACTGGGCATTGGGAGAAAGTCAGACATTCGTCAAAATTTCTGGTCTCAAAATCTATGACTGCAGTTTCCAAATCTATGAAACATACTTGACAAATGACTTGCAAAATCCTCGAGGAAACGCAAGTGAATTCTTGATGTTGAACACATCAAATGAGATTGTTACTATCCTGATAGAGAATACTGATGACATCGATGCGAAGAACTCTTCCGGAAGAAGCGCCTTATCCCTTGCCGCACAAAATCAGCAATGGGGTTTCGTCAAGCACCTGCTTCGACGGAGAGCTGATGTTGATTCAATCGACAATCAAGGGATGACGCCTCTGCTTTGGGCTCTGCAATTCTCGCGCACGTACAGAGAGTACAGCGACATCGAGATACACGGAGATTCTCAGGTTCAGCTGGGAGACTTTATAGTCATGGATCCTACGATACAGATGAATAACACACAGACCAATATCCCAACTGGCCAAAGAGAAAATGATATTATATCTCTTATTGGAAGTAAGGTGAATTTAAAAGACTTCAATGGCCGATCCGCACTTTCGCTAGCTGCGGAGAAAGGGCTTGGGGCGGTGGTTCGGAGTCTCCTAGACAAAGGCGCTGATGTAGACTCAGTTGATGTGGAGGGAAAAACTCCATTAATGTGGGCTTTGATACGCTCAACAACCACCTCCTACCGAGTCAACCGTGTGAAGGTGTTTGACACAGCAATAGTATTCATTGGGACCATCTTAGAATCTTACAGCCGTTCAGTGGAGGACTTCGGCAGCAAAATACACCTCTTCTTTGATGATAACCGTATGGAAATCATCAATTGCTTTGTTAAAATGTCAATGAATCTTGGTCAGCGCGACTTATATGAATCAACTGCCTATGATTTGGCAGTTCGTCAGGGACTCTCCGACGTTGCGAATGCGATACAAGAACGGCTGGGGATGAAGATGGCGCGAGACAAAATGCTTGAGTCTAGGCCGGTCCATAGTTCTAAAGCACTACTATGGTCCCATACTTCCAAGGACAATTCAGCCTACGACTAGTCTTTAATGATAATCAACGATATAGTGGGTCCCGGGGCAGAAAAGATCGCTGCCTTTAATGGAGATAATCGCTACAATCTAGGCATAGAGTCACATGATCAAGCAGTGATCATATCTGGGAATGCCACCATTATCCGAGAGAGATCAACCTCAAACCTAGCAGTGCAAAAATCTAGTTTCATAGAAAAATTGTTTAATATGGAGTTATCAGAGGCTTTTAAAGGCTGTCGGGTCGGTCTTGAATAGTTTTACACCTCCGAAGCCGAAAAAGGATATTCTGCTCAATTTCAATTTGCTTCTGTTCATTGAAGGAAGGAATTTTTACAATTCTCATATTATATTAGCAACTATTTATTGGTCATAATTCTACATAGGTTGTCACAAGGCCCATCCTAAGTCCTTCATTCTAATCTCTTTGAGGTATTGGCTGGGGCAAAGTGGTTCTTCCGGCTGACTGCAATAGATTCCAGGTTGAAGATAGGATGGTAAGGCTAGCTCACTGTCACCAGCCATCGCTAACCACCAGAACAGCGGCATGTAAGAAACAACAGTTGTTGCAGCGCCCCAACCAATAATTGCCAAACCTGAGAGAAATTCATCCTGAAGACAATGTTGACCACCTTTCCCAAGATCTCGATCAGTAGCATAACTGTCATTTTCGTCCCTCGTGTCCCGCAATCAGGTATAGCCCCAACAATACATTCCGGTGAGAAATAGTTCATAGACGGGAAATTGATAGGTCTCTCTATACCATAGGGCCAAGCCCTTTGGAGGAGAGACGTACGTATATACCTGGGTTAGGTTCCAGAACATAACCAAACCAGCGAAAATAATCATGTAAATGGCTTGGACGCAACAGTACATGCTTGCAGTGTTCTTTCGAGGAAATGGAGTCCTCAATCGATCCACGATATGGCTCGGTTTGACAGCCCTTAATGCAATACCGGTGAGACACGAACGTGCCCCCAAGTGGGGATTCTATTAAGTCTATAAGGCTAGGACTTTATTATCTTAGACCTCAAGGGATGTGAGCTTCCCTTGGTGTGAGAGAGCTCGTGTTACACACGGCACATTGATATCATTAAATTCTTTATTGGCAATTTGTGACTGTATTGTTGTCATGCTAAAAGGTAACTAATTTATCCTAAAAAATTGTCAGGTAGCACCAGCTTTATCTTGTTTTTTTAAACGACCAATTCATTTTGCTCCGTACAAACCATGACTGTATGCCGGTACGCCTTTTCAACCTGTGAGTCTGTATACTTTGAGTCATTTAATGTATTTGGAAAATACAAGCCTCTATGATCGATACTACCAATCTGGCGCACTTCCGCATCCGCCATTGCCAGTCATCAGCTCTATAGACTTGGCCATCTTGTTGCCGGCGATGGGTCGTACTCCCGGTTTCTTGCCGCGGATTCCAACAAATTTTATGCGCTGGTCGAGTTCGTTCATGGGAGCGGCCGCGTTGCTCTCACCCTTCTTGACCATCCACTTCTTGGTGCCGAGGGCAGCATCTAATTCCTCAACAGGAGGCAACTTGAGGTAGAGCATGCCGTCGGCTCGGGCTTCCGTTGGGAAAGTGGCAATCGAAAGCGCGGAATCGGTCTTGCATGAACCATTTCCAAGATCGAAATTGCGCTTGTGGTGCGGGCATGAGACCCAGGGCGAAATCTTTTGGCTGGGAGTCTCGCTGCCGCCGTTGGCTGACTTGTCGCAGGGCTCCTGGCCTACAAGACCATCTGAGAGAATGAATGCACGTTTGTGTGGGCACATTTGTTGAGTGGCATAATAAGTCCCTTGGACACGCCAGACAGCGAGTTGCGTATCACCGCGCTTGATGGTGGCCGATATGCCGTTGGGAAGCTCGTCCGCCCCGTCAAAGTAAGAAGCCTCGATGACTGGCTCCCAAGTCATGCTGGACCACCGGTCGCGGAGGGTTTTAAAGTCCTCAGTCACTGACTCGCCTGCCCAGAATACAGGCCGTTTCTGACCGCGATCCTCCTCGAGTTCCATGTTGGGTGTCGTGTCGCTAGTGTTTTGGAACTGGCGGAACTTGGCGGCAATGGCTGGTGTACGAATTGCTTCTGCCCACTCATCGAAGAAGCTGTTAACGAGCTCCTGCATCTGGGCCTCAAGCGACGCACAAATACCAAGCTTATCATCGAGGATAACTTCCTGTAGGTACTTGATGCCTCCAGGGAGGTTTTCAACCCAGCGTGCAGTACGCTGGAGCTTGTCTGCTGTTCGGATGTAAAACATTAGGTAGCGATCTATGATGGTCACGACCTCGGCTGGTGGTACATCTTTGGCTAAGAGTTCGGCATGGCGAGGATTAGCACCGCCATTGCCGCCGACAAAAATGTTAAAACCCTTTTCAGTCGCAATTAAACCAAAGCTAGAAAACCATCAGTAAATATTTCGAAAGAGAGTTTGCAATGGGGGCATACTCTTTGCTCTGAGCTTCAGCACACTCTCGTACGCAACCGCTAACGCCACCCTTGATCTTGTGGGGTGCTCGGATGCTCTTGTATCGCTCCTCTAGACGAACGGCCAGACCAACACTGTCACCAATTCCGAAGCGGCACCACGTGGATCCAACGCAACTCTTGACAGTTCTCAGGCTCTTGGCGTATGCATGTCCAGATTCCATGCCAGCAGCAACTAACTGACCCCAGATGTCTAGAAGATCCTGCTTCTTGGCACCAAAAAGATCAATACGCTGACCACCTGTAATTTTTGTATAGAGATTGTATTTCTTGGCCACTTCGCCGATGACGACTAGCTTTTCAGGTGTAATCTCGCCTCCAGAGACACGAGGAACCACCGAGTATGTTCCATCTCGCTGGATATTTCCCAAGAAGCGATCGTTGGTATCTTGGAGACCGTGACTTGTCTTGTCCATGACATGCTTGTTCCAGAGGGATGCCATGATACTTGCGACGGCGGGCTTGCAAAGTTCGCAGCCCAAGCTCTCTTTGTCGTTTCCAGCTTCCCGCATGACTTCTTTCAAAGACTTGAGTCGTTTTACCATGATAATGTTGTAGAGATCCACACGCGAGTAGCTAAAATGAGGGCATACAAAGTTGGTGACCTCGTTGCCCATGGACTTCATCGTCTTGTTGAATATGGTTGTGACAAGAGGCATGCAGCCGCCACACCCAGTTCCGGCTTTGGTGCATGATTTGAGACTCCCAATGTCCTTACACGTGCCGTCCTTGACAGCTGTGACTATTGCACCCTTGGTAACGTTGTGGCAGGAACAGATCTGAGCATCATCAGGTAGGTCATCGCCATCATCCGCACCATCCTTTTTGGTACCCAAGATGAGCTCGCTTGGCGGCATTTCGAGTTCCTTCATAGATTTAACCATCGGAACCAACTTGACATAGTCCTTAGTGTCGCCGATCATCATGCCACCAAGGAGATATTTACCATCCTTTGTGAAGATGTACTTTTTGTAGACGTTGAGAAACGGATCTTTGTAAGTCAGCGCCTGAACTGACTCGGTAATAGCAGCCGCAGCGGCGCCATTCTTAGTTTTTAGCGACTTTGCAAACCGAGGCGGTAGAGATTGAGGGCCATTGACATCGGCAAAGCAGTCTCCGAAACTCGCAACGTCAACACCAAGGAGCTTGAGCTTCGTGCTGAGATCTGGTCGCTTAAAGGTTGCGGGAGAGTGAAGTTTGGCTTGTGATAAGTTAAAGGCGAGAACCTCTGCCATTTCAACACCTGGTCCAATGAGGCCATAGCACTGTCCTTTCCAGCTTGCACACTCGCCGATAGCATAAATGTCGGGAATATTTGTGTTCAAAGAGTCATCAACCACAATACCACCGCGTGAACCACGCTCGAGACCACAGGTTTGAGCCAAGTCATCTCGGGGCTTGACGCCAATGGCAAAGCATAGAGTCGAACAGTCGATTTCCTGACCATCCTCGAAAACCACGCCGCTCACATTATTGCTTTCATCAGTCTTGATGCTTGCAACCCCCTTGCCAAGGAAAATATCCACTCCAAGCGCTTGAACTTGGTCGACTACCATCTTGCCAGCATCTGCATCGAGTTGTCGGCTAAGAACCCATTTGGAACGCTCAAGGAGACTGATTTTGTTGAAGCATTCTAAGTCCAACATAGCCTTGCCTGCTTCAAGGCCAAGCAAACCCCCTCCAATCACAACGCCATTGGTACCCTTGTTGTTGTTGGCGAAACTAATGAGGTTTTCTAAATCTTTGATGGTGCGATAGACGAAGACGCCTTGTGCGTCATAGCCAGGCATGCGAGGGAGTATAGCGTCGGATCCGGTCGCCAAGACTAAAATGTCGTATGGGTACACTTGGCCATTGGCGCAAGCGACGGTTTTCGCTTCAGAGTCGATACTCGTAGCTCTGGTATTAATATGACAGTCTAATGATCCCTTAGGGGCTTCTTGATACTTTAGTCAGGTCAGCATTGGGGATTTCTCAGGCTTTGCTTAAATAAATAGACTCACCCATTCTGCAGGATTGATGTAAAGGCTTTCGATTTTGCGGTGTTCGAAAAAGCTCGTTAGTCCAACTCGGTTATAGGCCAGGTAAGGTTCTTCGCCGAGGACAGTAATATTGTACTCTCGTGATTTCGCGTCGTATTTTAACAACTTCTCGCTGAGGGCCTGTCAGGACACATTCCTGGAAATTAGGCAAGGAAGCTTCACTTACATAAAAGCGATGCCGACCATGCCCAGTCCCACGACGACCAAGCGTTTCTGTGGTTGACTCATGGTGGACAGACTTTTATCAAAACCCATACACCACCAAGACCATGTCACTGAGAGGGGAGCATCGTAAATCCCAGGGTTCTCAGGACAAGCCTGCTTTTAAGGTGAGATAGGAAAAGCCGAGGTCATCGGGTCTGACCGTGACTCCATGTCTCGTATCGATTGCGAATTGCATCTCCGGCCATCTCTACACACAAGATAGTACTGTAAAACGCATTTCCGGAAGCACAATGATGTGAGCCGCTGGTGCAGGTCGCTTGGCGGGTGATCTTGATAAGGAGCAGACCTGTAGTAGGAGAGCCAATCATTGCTGAGAGCTTTAGAGCGTTAGACGTGTGGCGTGGCTCTGGGGTTGCTGCTCCGCGGAGAAAGGCTCACAGGCATGGTGCTGGGTCCGGGTCCGTGAAAATCAGGTGTCCGTCATGCGGCAAAACATGCAAAGATCCATGAAGACAGTGTGATTATGACAGTTTCTTTTATTTGCCTTGTTAATCTAAATGTATTGATTGATGAGTCGAGTCAATGGGTAGGGAATAGGCTTTCATAGTGACGACACAATAGTTGTAAGGTGATCACCACTTGTCACCATTGTTGAACACCGAATCACCGAGACGCCGAAAAAGAGCCTAGAACGAGGCGAATGCAGTTTGCCCGAGATGATTTCTGGCAAGACCATTTTTTGAGACAGTTTTCAAATTGTCTGCGACGAGCGTTTCTCCTCGGATGCAAGTGCAACATGCTTATCAAAGCGGGCCTGATAAGAGGTTCAGCGGGCGACTAGTTAGTGTCAAATGGCAGCGGACCAATGGAGGCTGTTTGATTAGGAAAAAAACAAGCTCTTTGGCGTGCATGCGATGAGCATTGTTTATTGCTCAATGTTTAACAAGTTATCCAAGACGGCAGCTGAACGATGGGTCAAGATGGAGACGCACCAGCCCAGGCAGGGTTCGTGAGGACCTGATGTGGTGTAGTGGTCTCAGGCACCCAGATGCACGTGTGGACTGCCCCTCGTCCCCCACGCACGTCATGACAGCAACCCCGCCAAAATCAACTCCAACCACCAAGGCTGTAGACGCACAATTAGGTTCCCCTTGGTAACTCCCCCTTCCCCCCTCCCGACCACAACCCTCCCGGCCAATCCCTTTTTCCCTCCTGCGTCGTCTCCGTCTCGTTCAATGGCGACCGCCTCGACAGCCCCCACATCGACCGGCACCCCCACCCCCTCCGAGGCCGCCTCGTCCTTCGCCTTCCCCCGCGAATACCACTTCCCGGCCTTTTACACGCGCCAGACCAACCTCACGACGCTGCACGCCCAGCGCACAAAGTGGTCCGCTCTGATACTCGCCTACGCCCGCCACCACCGCATATTCCGCCTCGCCCTGTCCTCCGCCGCCGACTCGGACCTCTTCTTCAACCGCCGCCTCGACCGCCGCCTGCACCCGGACGACATCCGCGATGTCGTCGATTTTATGCTCAAGGACGGCCGCGCCGAGTACGTAGGTGGCGGGTCGACGGGAGACGTTGTTTACCTCTACTGGCGCAAGCCTGAAGAGTGGGCAGGGCTTGTCGAGACATACGTCGAGGACACGGGCCAGAAAGGCAGCGTCCTCACAGTCTACGAATTGGTGGAAGGAGATGGAACAAGAGGAACTGGTATGTCTTCCTCTAACAGGTTGCTCCTGTTGCATACACTGTTGCTAATGAGAAACAGATATTCACGGAATGGATACCGAGATCCTCCTCAAAGCCCTCAACATTCTCGTCAAGCGAAGCAAGGCTCAAGTTTTTGGCCAGGACGATTCTTTGGGTGTCAAGTTCTTCTAATCAGATTTCTTTTTCTACGCTGCATAACTACATACATCTTGGCAGCTCCCAACAAGACCGGGACTCGACAAATTGGCTCAACTGACCATCGGGTCAAAGACAAGCACTCCATTCCCAACCTACGCCAAAACTCCGTCATTAAGTTATACCACGTACACCCGACTTTTATACCTGAGGCTTGTAAAAGTTCTCGACAAGGAACTTATTGTCGAAGCGCACCTGTTGGGCCATTGCCACGTCTAGGAGCCAATCGGGCGCAACCACCCGTGGTTCCATGTTACCCTTTCGGGCCATCTCTTGGAAACGCTCCCACATTGCCTTTTCTTCCAGACTATTACTGCTCAGAAGATAGACTGGGTCTGGTGGCGCATCTCCATCCTCCTCGGCGGTTGTAGGACGGATCGTCGTCCCGCTGCGCACCCGGTAAATCTTAAAGATTGCGCTGTTCGCCTCTGCAATCGACTTGTAGCTCTCGGGTCCGTTGCGGATCTTCTCGGTGCAGTAGATGGGAATACCCAACAACAGCTTGCCTCGGTTAGATTTTGCGCGAGCAACAGACTTTTCCAAGCTAAAGTTGTAGCGCGATTCCGTCTCCTTGTCCTCGAGAATGAATTCTTCAATATCTGGTAGCTTACCAGTTTCCAAGATTCTATCGATATAGGTAGATGAAATCACAGTGGGCCCTCGAGCAAGGGCGCAAAGAAACTTGACTGTCCGAACAACATGCGGAGCTGCCAAGTAATCACATGGTTGTCCTTCTTGAACAATCTGAATGCCGAGATCACGTAGTTTTTTCTGTGGAGTTGTTAGCATTGTAATTGAATCAAGTCCTCAGATAGCAACATACCCGATCATGATCCTCTTTATTCTTGTCCCCAACCCATCGACTGAAGCCGGTAAGAGTGATTCGCATTTCGACATCTGGAAGAGATGGCCGGGCCTTCTTGGCAGGTCGCTTCTCATCTTCGCCCTCCTCTTCTGGTGTCGGGCTTGTAGGTCTCTTAGATTTGCTCTTGTCGACCTCATCTGCCGCCCGCTTTCCACCCCAAGGAACATTGGCCCCCTTGCTATGCCGTTTCTTCTCCTTTTCGTAAAGTGCGATATCCGGAGCGATGGTTTGAAGTAGATCGAGCGCTTTTGTCTTGGCGCTGCGCCCTCCTGTTGATACAACAGAAGGAGTTTCGTTTTCTTTACCGGTTCGGGCTGGGCGAGTTCGAATTGGTGTTGCTACCGTGGCAAAGGTTTTGGTTTTTGTCACCTTTTTGGCGGTCGTCTCCTTAATTTCCTCTTCGCTGGGTTGAAGATCATCCACATCTCTGTTTTCGTCATCCCGACCAATGACCACGCCTTCTGCTGGCCCGTGACCGTATGCGTTATCCTCAGCTGCGTCAAGAATTCTGCGCTTTCTCTTGGCTCGAGGGGACATGTTCTCTTCTCCGCCAGGATAAAATAGATCGCGCAGTTTCGCTTCATCGAAGAAAGTCTGACCGATAATCTCGCCAAGGTTAGTGCGAGGAGGGAAATGATTATACTTATTAATGTTAATCGGCTTCATCTCGCATTTAGCATAACTCTCTTCAATCCACAAATGGTTGACGACAGCAATACCCCATTCAGGGGCAGCTTTGCATTTCTCACTTGAGTTGCGGGCCGTGATTAAATGGGTATTGTCCGACTTCATCGTCTTGGTGAACTCGGCGCCACAGGCCTTGATGAGGTTTTCGAGATATACTCGAGCTTCTCCGCCGTAGTTGGAAACCGTAATGCGCAGGCCTTTGAAACCTTCAATGCCATCTTTTGGGACAGGATAGTGTAGGAGTCGACGGAGTGGCGAAGTCCAATCATTGTGAACAATGAGATAATACAGCCAGGCCAGATTACCCACTTCTTTGCATGATTGAGCAGCCTGGACGTACTGGGGACCGTCTCGGTATTGACAGATGAACATGGTACAGTCGTCCACATGATTTGCCAGCTTGCCTCCACCGTTGATGATAATGTCTCGAATCACCTTACTGAGTCGAGGTGTGATATTTAGGTCCCAGGATAGCATAACCTTGTGGTCTTGAAAAACGGTTACTGGTGGGCGGACAACATCTCCGTCTGGGGGGAGGGGTAGATAGGTGGGCGAAGCTGACGTTGCGCCTTCTAGGTTCGAGTTGACGGGGATTTTGAGATCGTCTTCAGGAGACTTGTCCAGAATCTCAGGATTAGGCAGGCAATAAGGCGTCTCGTCGATCCGTTTTCCGAGCTTGAAGCAGTCGTCAAACCTACAGCCAGTCAGAAGCAAGCTTATTTTCATCCCATTTCTTTACTTACCAATGTGGCAAGACAATTTTCCCCTTCCATCCCTTTTGCATTGCGGTTTGGACCTTGGGATGATCCATGGACAAGGCGCAAATATGTGTCGTCAATCGTGTCACATCCTTAGACTCCTGACCGCCCAGCGCCATGGTAGCTCCTGCGATGCTCTCCTTGTCGGTCTCAGGTAGGTCCGCGCAGGTCACAACCACCTGGGAAAATATCATCCTGGGGTCGGGGGAGAAAGGCCGGACTTGGGCTTGCTTGCGCCGCGAGATCGAATTCGTAATCCACTGGGTCGTTACCACCGGGATCATAACCGCTTGCGATTCGGTGTACTGCGGGAAGTCGATGGTGTTGGAAACAATGTGTGTCGCTTTTTCGATGGGAATCGTGCCGTCACGGCGGGGATCGCAGGTGACGGCGCCATTGTCCTCCAGAATAATCGATAGCTACCACGTTAAGTCAGCCTCCGGGTCCCTTGTGCCACGTAAATCCTGTTTACCTCGCCGATTAACTTTGGAGTAAGGGCGCTGCTAGGCACAAAGGCAACAGCGCACTCGGCAAAGATGCCGGAGCCCTCTGCGGCCTCTCCCATTTTGTGGCTCGTTTAAAAGTGAATATCGTCTAGGTTTAAAGGTGAAGTTTTAGCAGAGCGAGGCTCGCCTCAGTTGAGACATTTAGTTGGAGTTGCCGTGGCTGCCAAAAAGTCTAGATGATAAGCTGGCGGTTTAACTAGACGTTGTGTAATTTGTTTGCCGTGACGCGACAATCCACTAAACGCGAGGATGCCATGCAATCACATGACCACAAAACAGGTACTGGTACCTGGATGTGGCGGGGCGCCCTGTGCGAAAGCGGGTACTACTACCTTAAAAACAAAATGGGTAGGCAGCAGAAACATCTCGACGCGACTCGCGAGCACCACTTTACGCCACCTGCAGGGCGCGCAAATCATAATCAGATTGGAAAAATCCATTGGCAGAAAATATTTACATTAGCTGGTTATGCCTCGCCTTGTTTCTATGTACTTCTAAATTATGGCTGAGAGCGCTCGTATGCTCCTCTCTATCTCCCAAGACCTATGTGATTTGGGATTGGATCCCAAACATGAATTCCTAAACCCAAATGAAACCAAAATGCTCGCCAACGCCATTCCGACCTCATATGCATCGTTACGGTCCGATGGACCTGCATCTAGCAGAAGCAACGCCGTGTAACTCCATGGATGATGACTCATGCACTGCCCTCAAGAGAGGCAAGGGCCACCGCAGCCCCCATAAGCGAACTCTCCTTTGCTGACACTAGCTGGACTGACCGGGCGTTTTCGCCACTCTCATGGCCCGCAATAAGATCGTTCACGTATTCCTGGCAACTGGCCACATATCCTGGGTAGTTCTCAATCACACTTCCGTTGAAGGCAACGGTAGTCTGCTCAAGGTCCCTGTCGGCCTCGGCGTGTGGTCGCAGTGGCGAAGACTCAGATAAGCCGTTGACGAAGTCGGTTTGAGAGTCGATGCGGAACTTCCAGAAAGTAAAGACACATGTTGCCACCAGGGCACTCGAGCGTCTCGAAACATATGACGCCAACTGTCTCAGGAAAGACATATCAGACTTTGTTGGGGTGTGAGGTGATGGATGTCGAAGTGCAAATTCCTTGCAAGCATCCTCAAGCTCGGAATTTGTGTCACTGCAAAGTAAAAAATTAGCCTTCGAAACAAATGACATAGTGTTGGAACATACCCTTCAATCTTGGAAAGTGTTTCAGTCGCCAACGAATATGGCTTCAACAGGGAAGTAGGCACCTGGCCGCCAAAAACACCTGTCGACTCAATGGCTTCAACGAGCATGTACCTACAAATCTCGCCAAGGTACATGCCGCTAACGAGATGTTCTAGGGGTTGGAAATCAGGCTTGGAGTGGCTCTGATTGAGGAGGTCGTCCCATCGGGTCATTGGTAGGATACCAAGCCCGCATAGGCTGATTTCGGAATTTACGATTAGGTGAGTCCACTCGGCAGGCCGTTGACCGAGCTTGTCTTGTCCCATCGACAAAACGGGCAGGTATGCGGACATGTTGACGCCGGTACCTAGAATGAGCCCAAATCGGGTCGATGTGTGAGCGTACGACTCGGACAGTAGACAAGCACTCGAGTCATTGACGATGGCCCGGAGTTCTACGTTGAGACCCTGTTTACCACATGCAGTTTCGATAATCTGTCCCAAATCTTGGCCCATCAATCCTTTGTTGGCCATGAAACCTTTGCCCATCATCGACAGCTTGCCGCCACTTAGAGATGTTTGCCTTGGGGGAGCGTTAGCCTTGGGATTAGTGTATAAAAACGGGGTCCACGTACTCGATAGGAAAACTCCACGCCATAGACATGAGCAATGGCTCCTCCAGAGCTTGACTCTCAATCTGCTCGGCGAGTGTATCCTTGATCCTTGCCGCCATCCAATCAAAAAATGCCATGCCCTCCAGATTCTTAATCTCGTTGGTGATGGCAAAGTTGCGCATGCTGACAATCCTGCTCTCTTCGCCAACGCCCGACATGCGCCCTCGTAGCTCGACCAGGGCGACCCTGAGGGTTGAGCCTCCAACATCCAAGGCTAGATAATGCCCCTGCTCGGTTCCATTTGGTAGTGTGTGGTTGTACGAAGGAAGCATGGATATGTTGCTCGTTTGGAGTCGCTCGATAAATTGCTTCGTTAAGCCCTTGGACAGCTGTACACGTCCATTATAAGAGACGGGGTCGAGGAGAAGAGCCTCAGCTTCCTTGAGAAAGTCCTCCTTGGAACGACGTGAGGATGCGGTGACATGGCCCTTGCCGTCGGCGATAACGCCGCCCAGAGATCTAATCCAGTAAGCCAGGATGGCTTGTAGCAGCGATTTGCCGCGCAAGAGGCTCTTGACGATGGCAGTGGTGAACTGCCGCGGGAAGGTTGCCATTGTAGAAACGAGTGAATGATGTACCAGGGCGACGGAGCATCAATGAATGGTAAACGCAGAGAGCCAGGGGGGAAGCGGATCGTTTTCAAGTCATGGACACGAGGGAAGTAAATACTAAAATCCAACGACTCGGTCTAGAGCGGTCACTCGCATAGGATGAAAACGGGGCGGATTTGTCTGACGCCCCCGAGACCAGAACCCTAGCAGAAGCGGAGAGCGAGTGGTTGGGCGGCAAGGAAACGATGAAAGGATGAGACGAGATCAAACGTGATGGAACGGAACAACAAGACCCAAGACAAGAGGGACGGATGGACGGCGGGTGGGAAAGCAAATCAAAGGGGTCACTGAGCTGACAACAGAAGCAAAAACAAGCACCAGAGCCGCAGACGAGAGAGAGATCGACCAGAGACAGGACGTTGCAGGGCAGAAACCGAAAGACGACTAGGACCAGGCTTGGTGGGAGATCGGTTGTTGTTAGTTACGTCGCACGCAAGAGTCGTCTCAACCAAGCCCCCTCCCTCCCTCCTCCGCAGGGGAGATTGGCGGGTGAGCGACGTGCCGGCGCTTGGTGGCGCCCTGTGGTGCTTGCGGCATTGCAGAGTGCGCGAGCGTGATGCTTTGGGCCATGGGCAGTGTGCGCGCGTGCTGCTTGGTCAAAGGGTGAGACGGTCTGAAGCCTGGCTGAATGGGGTTGTTGTAACGTTGCGTGGAGGGGGCCAGTGAGTCGGCGGGTGGATCTGCGCCCAGGTACCTCCCTGATCACGGCGACGAGTGACAGTCCGGGACGTACCGGCCAAGGCTAAAGGGCATAAATTGTTAGTGCTGCTTGGGAAGCGAGGGCGACTCGTTTCTTGTCCGAATCGAGAACGACTGCATCGTCTCGTTGGTTGGCTGTCCGAGCTGGAGGGGGAGAGACCCGGGCTGGGAACATCGATGATGCCAAAGTCCCATTGAGTTTCAACCACTCAAAGTTACATTTCTGCTTGCGACAGGAGAGACTGTGAAAAAAAAAAAAAGGGCGCCTTGACACATCTGAGCATCTCCATCTCCAACCCCACAATTTGCTTCTCCTCGCTTCACCACCCACCACCTTGCTACCTTGTTAATCACAATATTCTCCGCTATGTATGCCATGTATCATATTTTTCTTTTCTTTACGTTGCTTCACGCTCCCGCGGAGCCTGATCATGTATCAAACCCCACAAAACGGCTAGATCGAGTCTGGCGGCTTGCGCGCGGGGACCCGACGCGAAAGGGCCGATTGCCAATGCGGCCTACGCGCAGACAGGTTGGACGAAGACACATGTTGACCGATGTTGGGGGATTGCTTGCTTGCGCTGACCAAGACTTTGTGTGAGTGGCTGGCCCGGTGCAGACACGATTGTCCACTTTGTGCAATCGTTGTGCGTAGCAAATGGGAAAAAAGTCGCAATGTCGGCCAACTCTGATGCCTCCCGCAAGCTGGTAGGATCCAAGTACACCGGGGCGTGCTGGTGGTGTCACCCCCGGTCTGTCAAATCCCAACCACGGCTTCTAGACCGTGATCTTAGTCCAAGCCAGGCGCCCGACACGCCCGGAAAGCTTGTCCATGCCACTTGACTCCCGCGTTTGCTCCCGCCGTGACTTGGAAACTGGCTGCGCCAACCCAGCTAATCTCTCTCTTTCTCTCTCACCAAGCCCAAACACACCACCGCCGGTGGCAAGTCATATGACCTCAAGCAACGTTGAGTTGCCCAGCGCTCATGGACCCGGGATGGTCGGCCGCCATGGGACGCTGTGGTCCTCGGGACCTCTACCGGGTACGGTACGTTGATCTCGGGCGTCACTCTGACTTTGAAATCGAGGACGGTGACGTTCCATCCCCTCATGATACACCTCGGTTCGCCCAGCTTTGTTCTCCAAAATTCCCTCCATTCAGAGCCCACTGATAGCGAGAAACTACGTAGACGTCGCCATGTATCATCGTCACTATCTTGACCACATGCTCGACTGGTTGGTCGCGGTTCACGAACCAATTTTCCCCTCCAAGCTCTTAAGCAACTGCTCCAACCCCTCCGCCCTCCCAAATCTTGGGATTTGATCTTTTCTACTAAGCACTATCATCACTTCCAAGCCGAAGAGGTCTCATTTTCTATTCCTGCCCTTGCATCTTTACTGCATCTCACCACCTCAACCCGAGCTATACTAGGCCGTTTTCGTATCAATTGTCCGAGTACACTGCCACCATGCGTCTGATCATTCGAGACGATGACCGTGCGGCCAGCATGTACGTGGCTAATTATGTCGTGGACCGCATCAAGGCTTTCAAGCCCACCCCGGAACACCCCTTCGTCCTCGGACTGCCAACGGGCTCCAGTCCCCTGCTCATCTATGAAACTCTTGTTGCCAAATACAAGGCTGGCGAAGTGAGCACTGCCTCATTACGGGATGCATCGGCCGCGCTAACGGGCATCGTAGATCTCGTTCGAGAACGTTGTAACCTTCAACATGGATGAGTACGTTGGCCTGCCCAGGGATGACCCCAACTCGTACCATTCCTTTATATTTAAACACTTCCTATCCCACGTCAACATTCACCCCTCCAACGTTCACATCCTCGATGGCAATGCTCCCAATCTCGAGGCTGAGTGCAATGCCTATGAAGATGCCATCAAGGCAGTCGGGGGCATTGACCTGTTCCTAGCCGGCATCGGTGAGGATGGCCACATTGCTTTTAACGAGCCCGGCTCGAGCCTTGCTAGCCGCACCAGAGTCAAGACGCTTGCCTATGATACCATCTTGGCCAACTCGCGCTTCTTCGGCGGTGACCTGCACAAGGTGCCACGGATGGCTCTGACCGTAGGAGTCCAGACTGTTCTTGATGCCCGTGAAGTCGTCGTCATAATCCTGGGCGCTCGCAAGTCGCTTGCGCTTCAGAAGTGCATTGAGCAGGGAGTCAACCACATGTGGACTCTCTCGTGCCTCCAGCTTCATCCTCACCCAATGATTGTTGTCGATGAAGACGCCACTTTGGAGCTTCAGGTCAAGACGGTCAAGGTAAGCCTCGCCCTACCCTAAATATGTATATGCGAATAGCGGCTAATACCCTAGCTAGTACTTCAAGAGCATTGAAAAGGTCGCCCTTAAGGAAGGCTTTCAGCAGATACTCCCTTCCAAGGTCCGCACGGGTAACGTCCTCGTTCCCGAAACCAAGGTCCAGAAGGTCGAGTCGCCTGTTCTCCTTGCTCCTGAGCCGATTGCCTCACACCTCTTGCTTGCGGCTCCTGCGAGCGGACACTCCTCTCGCTCCGTCTCCCCTGACCTCGTGCCGGACCGCATGGCATCGCGCATTCCCGAGCCGAGCCTTAATCGTAGATTGACCCCGAATCCTGAGCAACAAATGATGAGGTTGAATGCCGTCGGAGCTTGAGTGGCATATGCTAACGGGGGGGAACGATTTTTTTTTTTAGAGACAAAGCTGGTCTTGTCCAATCGCTTATAAAGGCTGAAAGGGGGTTAGATCATTAAAGATTGTAGGCTAGAAGATTGAAGAAAACAGGTACAGTCGTTACAGGTTTAATGAGGGAATTTCACGATGTTATGATAAAAAGGATCTATTCAAAAAGAGGGTAATAAAAGGATATCGGTTAAGCGTGTGGGAGGGTATTTAGCGTTGGCGTTTGTGTGGTGTGGGTTTTAGACAGGTCCTGTTATGTATGTATAGATAAACCCAACAAATTCGCATTCGAAATCTAGGGTATCGTTCGCCTATACCTCTTTGCTAAATGCCTAACAATATTCCAGTCCTTTGACATCCTCAACACGGTTTAGCATGTCCAGGCCCAGCGGCCGATAACATTACACAAACTGGAATGCGAAATATATACATGTGCAAGAAAATGACACTCCAGGTTGATCACCAGTTCATAAGTCATTAAAGTATGCCTATACGTCATCACTCTGCAGCAAAGTACCGCTTCGACTTGCTCCTTATTTGCTGAGCTTTCATCTCGGGCGGAACAATGGTATGATGAACGACATGGGGTCTGTAAACTGCATCGACAGGGGGCATCCTATGCATGGTTAGCATGTGGGGGTCCGTTTGGTTGAAGTGTGGGACTGTACCAATCGTCGACGGTTAAGGGGAAATACTCGTAGAGGGGATCTCCCTCCTCCCGAGGACTATTCTCTATATTCTGACCCATGATGGCAATGGCCTTGCTGGGTTGAGGGCTTTGCAAGTCAGAGCCTGAGCGGTTCGGACTCCTCTCATCTTCGGAAAGCGAAAGGTTGATGGGGAGAGAGGTGCCCTGGCGGGGCGCTGGGTTTTTAGGTTGTGGGTGTGCATGCTTAGAGTTGGTGGACTCATTTGACCAAGCCGGCACAGGCGGTTTGGGTGGATTTGGGGATAATGCCATTCTCTTAGAGGCATGGCTCTGTCCTGGTTGCGGACTGGGGATTGGCTGAGGTATTGACTGGGGGGTTGCCCAATCATTCGATTGCTAAAGGGTTAAAAGGGTCAGCTTGGCGCAGGCTACGTATGGAAACAGAGAGAAGACCTACCTGCATGTTTCCCATTGGTGAGTATTTGGGTATATAGCCCTGTGAGCTTTCCCTTTCTATACGCAGTAGGGTTGGGTTTTCGGATATTGTGGAAACGGAGGCACTCCTCCTCTCTACTTTCTTTTCACTTGTGAGGGGGACATCCTTCTTGTTGTCAAAGTTTCTTGGACTTCGGCCCCGGACAATGACTGGACCTGAGCGGATTTCGGTAATGGGGACAAGTTCGCCATTTTTAGTCTTGCCATGGAGGCCAATCTTGACGATATAATGCTGCTGCAGGCCTTTTCTTCGACCATTGTTCGCGGTTGCGTGCTTGAATTGTAACCTCTTCCACGAAACGGGGAGGCTGACCCGATGTGCGTTAATCTCCTGCCCCGAGGAAAGATCCAATGTGATATTAGGTGGCGCGCCGACGGCCTTGGATTCCTCGCCGGGTTGAGCGTTGGCATTCTTCCATGGAATTGATATAATCTCGGTGGGCTTTCCATCGATTGATTCAATGGCAGCAATGGTCGCGACCAGCTCGAATATCTGCAGGTGAACCCCTTGATCATTCACAATGTTGGTGACCATACGAGGCAGCGTAATTTGGCCGGAACATTGCCAAAGGTTTCGGCGATAACATGTTAGCTCGAGCGGCCGTCCAGTTGTCTCACCACCAAACACATCCTCGGCAACGAAGAACATGCCATACAGCTCGGCACTCATGTTGGTTTCCGCAAACTGGCCTGTCTCGTCAATGACGGTCGCGCTGTGGATGGGGGCGGAAAAGCCCAGGAGTTTGTTGTCGAGCTCTTGGGGGGAGGATTCTTCTTGGAGCGCATCCTGGTGGTTCTGTGGAGCTTCAAATTGTCGGGTGGAATACGAAAAAGGGTCTTCAAAAGTGGTCGAGAAGCCGTCCAGATCATATGCAGGCGTAAATGGAAGGTTTTGCAGAGTGGTCCCATCACTGCGTCTGTCAGCGTTAAGATTAGAGCTTACGTATGGGGTCACGCACAGTAGCGAGTCGTCAAAGGCGAGCTCCTGGTCGAAAACGTCCATATTCAAGCCTTGAGGCTGGGCTGCCCCGAGATTTATCGCCATGGGGTCGTTGGGAGAGGCGCCCGTGGAGAGCCCCGGCATCGAGTTGAAGGTTGCCATTGCATTGTCTGTTATCGCTGCATTGAGTCGGATGCGCGGGTGAGATCAGCGACGCACGAGCGCAACTGACAAGCGGCCGAGAAGCTAGGGCCTACGAGAGAGAGTGCGCGGTTGGTGAGAGCTGCAGTGTCGTCGGAGGAGATGTATCGCGAGGCGCGGGGCGAGGCGCGACTTGGTGGGAGATGCGCGCGAGATCGGACGACGTGGTTTAGGATGATGTTTATGGCCTTGGTCGGAAAGCAAGCGCGGTTGCAAGAAAAAGCGGAGGTGGGCGGAGGAGTGGAGGAGGTGCCGCGGAGGCGACCCACGACGGCTGGGTCGGCCTATCCTATCAACCGCCCGACAACGTCAATTGGCTGGACGATCTCGCAGAGCACTGCGCGACAAGGCTAGAGGCGTCGGAGTCCCCCCGCTGCGCATGTAAATTTAGCATCAGCGACAGCGTGCCACGGCGTGCTACGGCGTCTTCGGGAATCGTTTTGGAAGCTACAGGTCGCGATCGGCGCTGCAGAGTGGCCATGCTCGGTCCCGAGCCACGCGGCGCAGAAGCAACTACAGGCACACTTGGAAGGGAGCCTGAACACCAAACGCCTTGATCCATTCGCATGCATGGCATCCCATGTCTACCCGCATACCGTCTAGTCTCATCGCCCTCCCTCGTGCCTGTGTTTGAACTCTACGCATATTCTCTGATTGTTCTAGATCCAAGGCCCGTTTCCTTCACTTCATTTCCCTCTGCACATGATGCTGGTCGGCCCGACAGACCAGCTGCCCAAACTTCCACACTTGGTCCAATACCAGCCGGCGCACGCCTCCCACGTTCTCCTCTGAGAGCACCACCAGGTCAGCATCGGCCCCCGCCTCCAGCGTGCCTTTGATCCCTTTGAGCCCCAACATCGCCGCGGGGGTCGATGTCACGGCCTTGAGCGCCTGGGGAATTGTGGCACCTGTCCACTGTATAAAGTTGTTGACACATTCAAGCAATGTAATGGAGCTGGGCGGGCGTTAGTTGGATCATCCACGAGCTCCATCTCCCACAGCTACATACCTTCCAGCAATCGTCTCAGAGCCCGCCAGCGTCAACGTGTTTCCGTCTTTGACAATGCTGCACGTCTGGTCGCCGTTGGTCCAAGGATATGCCCCGTCGGGGAGCCCAACTAGGTGCATTGCGTCCGTGACCAATATGAAGCCGTCGGGATGCGAATTATAGGCAATCTTAATCGTCGTGGGATGAAGATGGATTCCGTCGCAAATGATGCCAAAGTAGGGCCGGCGCAGGCTCTCGGCCTTACCGAGAACGCCAAAGATGCCGGGGTTTCTATGGTGAAGAGGGCGCATCGCGTTGAAGAGGTGAGTGATCATGGTCGCTCCCTTGCCAACGGCCTGAGAGGCCTCTTCGTACGTTGCGTCCGAGTGGCCAGTAGAGTAGATTATTCCTCTCGATGTGATTTCGGGGATCAGGTCCATCATGCGACCGCGCTCCGGTGCCGCTGTGATCATCTTGATCGGTACCGGTTTATTGCCGGACGGTTTCATGTTTTCGGCTCCGTAGCATCGTTCGAGGTCTGCAATTGATTGGGCTTGGGTGAAAACATCGACGTTGTGCACCCCGTTCCTTGTGGGGCTTAGGAACGGGCCTTCACAATGCGCGCCGAGAGACTCGGCCCCGTCACCGGCCCTCCGCAGCTCCCCAGACGGCCCCAGGAACGGGAGCGTCTGGGATGGCGTTAGCTTCATGTACAACATTGACACTGCCCCACTGGCCTGGCCAAGAGGACTGGGGTTTATCTCACTTTTTGATACATTTCCGATCGCTGGCTTGTGATTGTCGGAATGTACGATGTGACTCCGGTCCCGATCAGGAGGCGGTTGACTTGCTGGAACTCCTTGCCGTACTCGGCCATGTCATCCAGCAAGGTGGAAAAATTGAATCCGAAAGCTCCATTGAGCTGGCAGTCGATCAAGCCGGGGGCAATGATGCGACCCCCAAGATCGACTGTCTTGTCTGGCAGAGCTAACTCATCGTAGAATGAGGCTTGGCTGTCGATGATCTTACCAGTGATGGAGCTAACCCAGATGTCTGCATCGACAAGGGCGTCGTTTTTGAGGAGGCGACAGTTGGTAAACTTGGTCAGCCCACTCTTGGGAGGGATGGCGCTAGGCATGCTTATTTTTATTTTTATTTTCTCTTTTGGGATTATTTCTTAGCGAGGAGAGTGTTTTGGTGAGGGAGAGGTTAGTTTAGGTTGGGTATTGTCGCCGGTCTTCCCTCTCTGACCAGAAACTAGAATTCACTCATGGAAGCGACATGGCAACTACTTAGTAGTAGTCGGGACATGTATCACAGCGGCCCGATCAAGTGATTTCATCGTGACGCTAAGCTGGCGGTATCTCGGGATTGACAAGCTATTGCCACGCCTATCTCATGCCACCAGATAGCCAAACTAACTATTGGAGTTTGCCTCGGACGGCGAGGTTACCATGTGGCGGACGGTGGGCGTTGGACGTTGGACGGGGCAACTTTTGCCATTCATGGAGCCACCTGCGAATACAAGAGGCTGGTATTCGTCCGCCTGTGTCTCGACCCAACGTTGTTCATTCTTCCTCCACTCATCAGGTTTTGGCATTTCAAAGTTTCAGGCGGATGCCACAAGTGCCCTTGCCTGTCGGTCCATGTAACGTTAACCCAGCCGCCATCCATCAACGCGCGCAGGTCCACAGCAAGTTGGCCGTCGCGCACAGCCAATCACCGGGCGCCCGCACCGCTTAGCCGAAGTTTAGACGCCAGCATCGCGCAGCATGGCCCCTCCCAGGTCAGATTCATCGTCGTCGTCGTCGTTGTCGCCGCCCCCCGACAAGCCATCTCATCGTTACCTCAAGTCCAAGTCCAGAACTGACCGGCACCTGCACGGCAAACGCTCCCACTCCGTTACTGGGCACGGGTACCATGTCACTCGGCGTCGCCAACGCCACCACCGTCCAACCATGGCCCTAGACGACAGTGACCTAGATCCACTATGGCAGAACCTCGATTGGTACGTACCCGCGTCCTGCTCCGCGCCCTCCGTCGCGATTCAGAGCCCACTCCGTCCCCTCTGCCCGCTCCGCCCCGGCCCTCCGGGCTCCGCGCACTGCGTGTTTCTCCGTTTGTCTGTATAGTGGTGGGTGTATGCAGTATGGCCCCAGTCCGCTAACATGTCGCTTTACCCTGCCCCAGGGCCATAGGCCAAATCCTGATTATGGGATGGGATGGCACTGAGGTCACCCCACAAATCAGAAGCCTCATTGAGGACCACCACCTTGGCTCCATTATCCTCACTGCCAAGAATCTGAAATGTACGTTGGATCCGGCTAGACCATCTAGAGCCCTTGCAATCGTTCGACGGCAAAAGCCAATTTGCACATGCGCCCTTAAACCCATATGCGGTGGACGTGGTTGACGCTAACGAGAAATAGCTGCCCAACAAACTGCCAAGCTTGTCCAAGAACTCCAGACCATTGCCAAAAAGGCAGGCCATCCTCAGCCTCTATTAATTGCTCTTGATCAGGAAAATGGTGGAGTCAACAGTCTATTTGACGAAGACTATGTCTGCCAATTCCCCAGTGCCATGGGCGTTGCGGCTACAGGCCGAGCCGATCTTGCCTATGAAGTCACCAAAGCTACAGCATCCGAGATCTCCGCATGCGGAGTTAATCTCATGCTCGGCCCAGTCCTTGATGTACTGAATAATGCTCGTTATCAGCCATTGGGAGTTCGTGCTATGGGGGACGACCCACAGGAAGTATCTCAGTATAGTCTTGCTGCCTTAAGAGGAATTCGTGATGCAGGAATGGCATCTTGCGGAAAGCATTTCCCCTCGTACGGAAATCTGGACTTTCTTGGATCCAACCTTGATGTACCCATCATTACCCAGACCCTTGAGGAGCTTAGTCTAAGTGCCCTGGTTCCGTTTCGAAATGCCATCGCTTCCGGTAAGTTGGACGCAATGTTCATTGGAGGTTGCGGTATTTCCAACCCATCCATGAATGTGAGCCACGCTTGTCTGTCCGACCAGGTTGTGGATGATTTATTGCGTAACGATCTGGGTTTCAATGGGGTCGCCATTTCGGAATGTTTGGAAATGGAGGCCCTGAGCCACGAGCTGGGTGTTCAGAATGGAGTTGTCATGGCGGTAGAAGCGGGTTGCGATCTGGTTCTGCTTTGCCGAGCATATGACGTCCAGCTTGAGGCCATCAAAGGAATGAAATTGGGTTACGAAAGCGGCATTATTTCCAAGGAGAGGATATTCACGTCGGTGAGACGTGTTCTACGACTTAAGGCGACGTGCACGTCATGGAACAAAGCTCTTAACCCACCGGGCACTTCACTACTATCTCAACTTCATCCAAGCCATATGGCACTTTCGCGGCGGGCATATGACGATTCGATAACTGTTATCCGAGACAGAGAGAAGCTTCTGCCCCTGTCGGCTTCGATGCACCCCGGAGAAGAGCTGCTACTCCTTACACCCCTCGTCAAGCCGCTCCCGGCCTCTTCGCTTACCAAGAAGCTGCTCGAATCTAAAGATAGCCAACGCTTGGCCTATACAGTGCATGATCAGTGGAATCATGCTGACCGCGAGCGTGGCGCCATCATGAGTGGCGAAGGAGTCTTTAGAGAGTTTGGCAAGTCACTCGCTCGCTCCCGTAATGAGAAACTGTTGCATACTAGCTATACTGCCAACGGAGTCCGACCAGGTAAAACCCGCAGTGTTTCTTGAAACAAAGCAAAACTAACTTCGAGATAGTGCACGAAAACTTGATCAACAGGGCGTCTTGTATCATCATTGTCACAGCTGATGCCAACCGAAACTTGTATCAAGCTGGCTTCACAAAGCACGTCGACATGATGTGTTCCATGCTTCGAAGTCGCGGCCAGAAAAAACAACTAATTGTGGTTGCAGTCAGCTCACCGTATGATTTTGCGATGGATAAGTCCATTGGAACGTATCTCTGTACATTCGATTTTACAGAGAATGCTTTGCATGCCCTCACAAGGGCTCTTGTTGGCGAAACCATACCAAAGGGATCGCTGCCTGGAACTCTTAGAAAGAGTAAAAAGGTTCTAAAATCGAGGCAGCACTGGCTCGTGGAGGAGTATCAACCGGACCGTGACGGTTCTGGACTGGACGAGCTATTGAGATCCATCTACCGAGCAAGCGCACCGGACCTTCAATTCCTCCAAACTACGACCGCAGCAACCTTTAGTCTCAAGAACCCCCACATTCAAGAGAACCATTTCGTTGTGAGAAATTCCAGTACACAGGCACTTTATGGATTTGCAGCTACGTACTTCATTAATGGCGTCGGTATTTTGGGCTCCATTTTTGTTGAGCCCACGAAACGAGATGTGTCGATTGGCAGGTCTCTCCACCGACGTGCGATGAGGAATCTCACTCAACAACATGGTATCAAGAAGGTGCAAATCGGATCCGGGTTTCCCGGTGTATTCCCCGGCATTCCCTTTAACGAGGAAGTAAATACGGTCGGGGAGTGGTTCGGAAACAGTGGATGGGATATACAGTTCCCCCGCAGGGTTACAAACATGGTCATTGAGGATCTTGCCAACTGGTCCGTGCCCGAAGGCCTGCTCGGTAGTATCCAGAGAGCCAGCATCAGTTTTGATCTAATCCATGGATTGGACAATGCCGAATCAGTGCTTAGCCATGTGGGGGCCAACGCAAATCCTGAGATTCTCGAGTTGTATCGCTTTGCTCTCTCTGAGGCGAAAACATGCGGCATCGTGCGAGCCAAAGACGCTTCCGGAAATTTGTTGGGGACAATCATCATCTCTCGTCAAAATAGCCCCTTGGCCACCCATGTTCCAGCGCTATTTTCCCGCACGGAAGAGATTGGCGGCATACTGGCACCCATTGTTCAAACTGTGCAATATTCGTCACTCGTCCTGCAGGGGCTAGCCTTGATGGGCGTTCGCCAGAACAAGAGTGCCAAGGCGTCAAAATGTGTTTTGAGCTGGGTAAGTTTCAGCCCCGACAGTATCGATAATACGTACGCTAATAGAAAGTCAGGTTGTTGATGATGGCACTGAGCCCTTGGCAGCAATGGGCTTTGAGACGCTACAAGCGTTTGATGAGATAACTAATTCCCCAGATAATGTAAGCCAAGTTTGAGACATTCAAAGACGGCTGCTGACGTTTGAAGCTTTCGGACCTATAATATTAGTTTTAGCGCCAAGAGTTGGACGAAGATCAAAGGAGTGTATGATAGCTGTCCTTTAGCCAAGTCGTTTAGCCAAGTTGTTTTCTGGAGACGTCATGATTATTTGAGTTGAATTTTATAGCTACCAAGCGTCGCTTGACTTTATTACGAATGTACAATGTGTACAAAAAATCGCCGTGCCGGTCGACAAATAGTTCAGAAATTAAAATATGAGTCTTCCTGCACCTGTCAAGCTATTCAGCTGTGACAATTCTGGGAAAGCTCTAAGAACATAAAGCAACAACTTCATTCCATGATACATAAGCTTATAGCCATTTAAGTAAAATATTTATTTTGTTTTTTGTACGAAAATGTCTTGGATCCAAGAATAAATGTGCAACTAGCAAAATGTATGGATGCGCGAAGGAAATTTTTAAAATATTTACACTATGTAAACTATGTAACAGTGAAGCGCCAAGCACTTGAGCTCATGAAACGGTGACGGTCACATTACCCGCAAATTCCTCGCTTGAATAGCCCACCATCACGGCGAAATCACCAGGCTCAACTACATACTGCATCTTGCGATTCCACAGCCCCCATTCCGAGACGGCAAGATCAATTTTTACCGTTTGCGTCTTGCCAGCCTTGACCGCGACCTTCTTGAAGCCCTTGAGTTGATATCGTGGGACTTCAACGGAGGCGAGCATGTCCTTGACGTAAAGCTGCACCACATCAGAGCCATCGCGCTTAGACTTGTTCGTCACGTCCACAGAAACAGTGACGGTGTCGGATGCAGAAACGTTCTGCTTTGAAACGGAAATGTTGTCAAACTCGAATTTGCTGTACGAGAGACCATATCCGAAGCCGTAGAGAGCTGTTGGGGTTTCCAGCACATAGTTGCTCCCAAAGACCAGAGTGCCATTCTCATACTCACGACCAGGGTTGGGCCACATGCGTGCAGAGTTGAGGTGGTCATAGTAAATTGGGAGAGTTCCGACATCATACGGGAAGCTGATGGAGAGCTTTCCAGATGGGTTCTCGTTACCATAGAGGATATCGGCCAGGGCGGTTCCACCCTCCTCCGATTGGTAGAATTGCTGCACGAGTGCAGCAGCTTCATCGGAGATCCAGGGCTCTGTGACGGGCTTTCCAGAGCTGTAAACCACAACAGTGGGTTTTCCGGTGTCGATGATGGCCTTGACAAGCTTGGGCATAGCGCCAACAAGATTTAGGTTGCTTACGTCGATGTGCTCACCGGTAGTAGCATTGAGGCCACCCCAGAGCTCGTTCTGGTCTCGAGACCAAGTTCCTACGACAACAACGGCGACATCTGCAGCCTCCGCAGCAGCGACGGCTTCATCGAATCCGGATTCATCGTTGGACCAACGCTCGCAACCTTTGGCATAGGTGACTTTTCCCTTGCTGGCAGCCTTGATACCGTCAAGAGGTGTCACACCGCGGCTGGACGAGGTGTAAATGACATAGTCTCCGTACTTGGGGTAGATATTAGCAAAATTTCTCTGGAATGTTGATAGAAAAACTTACATTTACGTATCCATGCGCCATGGGGCCAATGACGGCAACATTGGCATTCTTCTTCAAGGGGAGGGTGTTGTCATGATTCTCCAGGAGAACAATACTTTCGGTATCGAGCTGACGAGCGACTTGCTTATGCTTCTTGGTGTTGAGGTAGTCATAAATCTTCTTTTCCGGAACACCGCTGTAGGGTCTTTCAAATAGGCCGACCTTAAACTTTGCTCGAAGCACACGGGACACAGCAGTATCCAACACTTTTTCGTCAAGCTTGCCCGACTTAACCAAGTCAGGAATAGACTGGAAGCTGTAATATCCACCGCCCATTTCGACATCATTGCCGTTTGGAAGAGTCTAATATTTCGTTAGATTTTGAGCCTTTTAAGATTTGGTCAATCATACCTCTAGGGTAATGCACTCGTTGTCCTCGATACCACAGACATAAAAGCTATTGGCGAGTCGAGCAGTGCCACCAGCGTCAGAGATGACGTAGTATTCGTAGCCCCATTCATCTCGAAGGATATCCTGTAGTAGGTGAGAATCGGAGACGACCGGAACACCATCATAGGAGTTATATGATGACATGATAGAAGTGGCTCCACTGTCCAAAATGGCTCGCTTAAATGGTGGCAGGTAAAGCGACCTCAACTCACGTTCACCGCCATGGACGGGAGCTGTGTTAATGCCTTGCTCTGGTGAAGCAAATGCAGCCTAGATGGATTAGCTACAAAAAACCAATTTCACGAAATTTAACTTACATAATGCTTTATCATGGCAGACACGCCCTTGTCCTCCATACCTTTGGCAAAAGAATATGCCATCTCGCCGACCCTTTTTCTGTTAGAATATTGCTCGAGTTGCCGAAGCAATCAACTCACAAATATGGATCCTCGCCAAAGCATTCCTCAACTCGCCCAAACCGCTGCTCTCTAGCGAGATCGGCTTGGGGGGCAAATAGCTGATTCACGCCGAGAGCCAAGGCTTCTGTGGCGATGATGTTCCCCATCTCCTCGACAAGCTCTGGGTTAAAGGAGCAGCCTATTCCGATGGGAGAGTTGAAGATTGTGGCGTTCAAGGCAAGGAAGCCATGGAGACCTTCACTTTGAATGAAGGCGGGAATACCTGTGACATGTTAGCTGGGCCGATTGGAAGGCATGACAATCATCAGCTCTCACCGAGGTCGGTTTTATTCACTAGGTAATCCTGGGCTAGCTTAGCTGCCTTTTGGATTGTTTCTTTCTTGGTGTATAAGCCAGTCCACACAGAATTTGCCCGGTATTCCATATTCCACTCCAAACCCGTCTTATTAAAGGTGCCATCGGTGATGTTGAGATAATTTTGCATATCACCTTGGATCAACTGGGCCATCTTCTCCTTGACCGACATGCGCTTGAGGAGATCGGCAACACGATCATCAATTGAAGCATCCTTGTTCTTGTACACTTCTCCGGCGGCCTGACCTAGGCCTGCCAAAGTGGCACTGCATAGGAGCGACGACAGCTTCATGGCGAAAACTTGCAGACCCAGAAGTTGTCAAGGAACTGGATTCTGTGCTAAGTTACGACAAGTGTCTCCAGTGGCGACAATTATACTAATGGCCAAGGCATAATAAGATTAGCCGTAGCCCCTCACCGAATTGTGCAACCACGATCCGAGCCACACGCAGCAGAGAAAGGCATTGGGGCCCATAGCTCGTGGTCTGCCTTTGGCTTTGGGAGATGATGCCGAGACCATCATGACGGTTCGTCGCATCACGGACTGCCAGGGTGTATCTGTTCCCCGGGAAAGTGCGGGGAGGCCACCAATTGGGGGAGGCCTGAGAAATTAGACCAGCCCAGAGGGGAAACTGGAAGGACTGGGAGGGAGCGTGATGGTGTGGGTTCCTGGGCGTCGGAAATGAGCATCAGGAAAAGACTCGCCTAGGCCTGGAGTGTCGCGCCGAAGTTCCTAGTACGAGGAGCAGTCTTGACAAGCTGCAGATGCACGACGAGCGGACGCTGTTGGTGTAAGTCGATGAAGCGGGTCGTGATATGCGGGAGTTCGTGGGGCCGTGGAGCTTGGGTGGACATGCCGCTCGCCGTGGTGGGCCCTGGTCCACTAATAGACTTCGCCATGTGCATTTAACCGGAGGGCATGCTATTAACGCGCCAATCGAGGCTCTGATCGGCCTGCATGGCCTTTGACCACTACGGCTGTGCGACCCAGGCTACCGCTGGACGAATGGCACTGCAGGTCATGGCGGAATGCAGGCGGGAGTGTCATGAGGTGAGCCAGACGAAGGTGGGGTGAGGAGGGGAAGCTGTCCGGGTGAATGCCTCTGCTTGTCATGACCTGACGTGAAGTGGCCTTCGTGGTAGGCCATGACGCAGTGGAGCTGGCTATCATGGCTCCATTGTCGTGTTGGCATTGAAAGGCTGCTGGCTTCCATCAGCTTGTTTCTCCTTGCACTCCTCACAGCTAGGCCAATTGAGCCACCAGCGACATTTCATCCATCGTTCATAATCTCCAACAGTCAGAATGGTGCGTTTTCGCGACGGCATGTGGCTGCCCGCCGAGGGCATCCGCACCGAGTACGCTGAAGACATCTACGAGATTACCCCCTCCGAGGACCAGCAGGCCCTGAGCTTATTATGCCCGGTCAAGCACATTCGCTCTCGCGGCGACACGCTCAACCAGCCGACGCTGACCCTTGATATCAGAGCCGAGACGGACGGCATCATTTCCATCGAGTCAACCCACTGGGCTGGCACCCAGAACAAGGGACCTCACTTTGACCTCTTCCCGGATGGCAAGCCCACCGTCCAGGGTCAGATTATCAAGAGCGACAAGGGTACAACACTGCAGTCTGGCTCTTTGTCGGCTACAATCCATCCCGACTCCCACAACTTTGAAATCAAATTCCACAGCACCGATGGCTCCAAGCACCTCACAACCCTCGGAAACCGCAGCACTGGCTTTGCTTACTCGCCGTCGCCGAGCACGCCCATGCAGCTTGGCGACATTCGCGACTTCAAACATTACATGTTCTTTCAGACAACGCTCTCCGTCGGCGAGTCAGTCCATGGCCTTGGCGAACGCTTCGGCGCTTGGAACAAAGTTGGCCAGCAGGTTACGCTTTGGAATTCCGACGGCGGCACATCCAGTGACCAAGCTTACAAGAACATCTCTTTTTGGATGAGCAACCGTGGGTATGGTGTCTTTATTGACAACCCTGGTCGGATCGAGATGGAAATTGGTAGCGAGCGGACTACTCGTGTCCAATCGGCTGTCGAGGGCCAGCGTCTGAAGATGTACATCATCTACGGCACAGGACCCAAGGAAGTCCTTCACAGATATACTGTTCTGACTGGTAAAGCCAACAAGGTCCCTAGCTGGAGTTTTGGACTCTGGCTGACGACTAGTTTTACCACCAATTATGATGAAGCGACTGTTAATTCGTTCCTTGAGGGCATGAAGGCCCGCGGCTCCCCCGTCGACGTCTTCCACTACGATTGCTTCTGGATGAAAGCTTTTACCTGGACCGACTTTGTCTTCGATTCCGAACGATTCCCCGATCCCAAGGCACAAATTGCTCGTCTCAAGGAGAGCGGCCTTTGCAAAAAGGTTTGCGTCTGGATCAACCCATACATTGGTCAGCATGGTGCTGCATTCAAGCATGCGGCTGAGCGTGGCTATCTGTTGAAACGCAAGAACGGCGATGTCTGGCAATGGGATTTGTGGCAAGCCGGTATGGGCCTCGTGGATATTACCAACCCCGAGGCTGTGGCTTGGTATGTTGAATGCCTCAATGGTCTGTTCGACAAAGGTGTCGACGCTCTCAAGACAGATTTTGGCGAGCGCATTCCGACCCTCGACGTTCAATGGCATGACCCCACCGTGGACCCTCACAAGATGCACAATTACTATGCGTTTTGGTATAACAAGATTGTTTATGAAGCCGTTCAGAAGCGATATGGCAAAGATGAAGCTGTGCTGTACGCTCGTGCTGCTTGTGCTGGTACGCAGCGATTCCCCCTGGTGTGGGGTGGCGACTGTGAGTCGACTCCTGAAGCCCTGGCCGAGTCTGTCCGTGGTGGTCTCTCCATGGGCCTTAGTGGTTACTCGTTCTGGAGTTGCGATATCGGTGGCTTTGAAGGACGTCCTCCGCCGTGGATCTATAAGCGATGGGTAGCGATGGGCCTCTTATGCAGCCATAGCCGTTTGCACGGTAGCAACTCGTATCGCGTTCCCTGGACCGTGGACGATGATGATGAGACTGAGGAGGGATGCTCAAAGACTCTAGCGAAATGGACTGCGCTGAAGACTCGATTGATGCCATACATTTACGCCCAAGCTCTAGAATCGATTGCGGGAGGCATCCCCATGTCACTGCGCTCCGTCGCACTCGAATTCCCTGAAGACCCGACCGCATGGTACCTTGACCGCCAATTTATGGTAGGATCACAGTTAATTGCGGCTCCCGTTTTTGAAGAGTCGAATGAGGTTGAGTTTTACTTGCCAAAGGGTAAGTGGACCTCGTACTTTACTAATGAGGTCAAGACTGGCCCTGGTTGGTTCAAGGAAAAGCATGCCTTTGGTACACTACCGCTCTATGTGCGCGAAAATACCATCCTTGTCCTTGGCAACCGCAAGGAGGTTGGGGCTGCGTACGATTACGGAAAAGATGTTGAAGTTGCGCTATATCAGACTGTCCCTGGTGCAAAGACAACTGTAGTCAATGGCGAAGGCAAGACTATTGCTGAGCTTATTGTCGGCGAGGATGGCAAACTTCGAGGAGCAGATGGTTTGGCGGGTGACTTCAAAGTCACTGAAAGTGGCCGAGAGCTGGAGGGCGATGCTCCTGTCTCCATTGAGTCCTTGTAAATCGCACTAAGTTTGTAAAGGGCTCGCCCTGAATGATTAAATGAAGTATGAGAGAATAAATGTTTTAATTGATAACTACCATTCTGATTTGCCCACCATTGAGCAGTCAGTAACAGATGTCACTACATGCAAAATCTCAAGCTCAATAAGATATGATGATTTGCCAACAAGCAATAACATGTCACATGGATTTTTGGTTTGCAGTATAGGTGGCCCTACTGTGCCCTCGAATTTTCAGAGTGCAAATAGCATTTGCTTGATCACAGTGAGGATCGACATCAATTCCGCTATGGCTTGCAGCATTCTCATGACTCCATCTCATGACACCCCCTAGTAAGAATGCCAAATCGCGAATAATCGGACCGGTTTGCGGCTCGCATGTGCGCCCCTGCACGGAATTGGGCACGCACCTATGAAATGCAAGTGAAGCCATGGTTTGCTTTTTGATCTTGGGCAGGCCATAGCCCGATGTGGACTTGAGTGGCAGGGGTGCTCTGGGTTACTGCGAGTATTTTTGGTCTAACTGTTAAGCTGACCCCTCGAGTAGATGATCGTGACCGGCCGATGTCTCATACGAGAAAAAGAATTGACAACGGTGGTCGCCTCGCATAAGTCCCTTGCTACCTCTTGACCCAGCAGAGACCCATCATTCCAAGATCATCAGAGGCGAAATTGGGTATTGGGCAAGCAATCGCTTCATATCGTGCCAATCGATCAAGATGGACCGGGGAGGGTTGCATTTAACCGGTGGTAGCTGTCACTTCCAGTACCGTCTCGCCGCAGTACCCACCGTACCGGACCTGGTTGTAAGCGGTCCTGTCAGCTCACGATCGTGGACCGGCTCTTGCAGCCACCCCTGCAACCGACCCAGCACTGGATTCGAAGCCACCAAGCCGCAGTGGCGTTGAATTCGCCGCTTCGGTCGAAACTTGGTGCTCTCATAGGCCGAGTGAATACCTCTGCCTCTTTAACCGGCGATGGTGACCTGTCGGGCGTTACCGGAGACCACGTGGAGGAGGGCATCGTCCCAGATGTCTGGTTCCATCGTCAATCACCCTACGGGAGTCCCAGGAACACACCAGGAGGCGTTCGTCTATGCTGATGGTGGCTTGGGACGGTGAAGATCGCCCGTAGTCTGACAGACGGCCCGTCCTCCGTCTGTCGTGTGCCTTGCCTATCAGAGACTCGCTTGTGGATTAGAAGATCAAGAGACAAGTCTTGCGTGATGTTTTCCAGTACGTATAGGAGTAACGCGACTCTGCGGAGATGCCCATGGGGACCCCCCGGGGAGTTGGCCTGGTGGGTCTATCAAAGAGTCAGAACTTGCGTTGCGAATGGCCCTGGAAATATAATGAAGTGGCTCAATTAAATACAAATACCTCCAGCCCTCATACTACAGGGATTCCACACTCGTCTGAAAGTTGTTCAATTGGAACTCTCACATCTGTTTATACCCATTGTTTGGTATTCCGATACCCAACCCAACGATTCTCTCACTAGGGTGCTGGCTTTCAATATGGGGAAAGCCTACAGCATCGGCCTGGCTTGCTTTGCAGCCATCGGGTGCGTACTTTTACTTGGTTTCCCACTTGTCAACCCTGATGCTGACTATATCCCACAGCTCATTTTTATTTGGATATGACTCTGGTGTCATGACAGACGTCATTGCTTCACAAAACTTCCTAAATGAATTCAAAACCACCGAAACATCCCCCATCATCGGCGCCATTAATTCTACATTCAATGGAGGCGCAGTTTTTGGTGCTCTCTTCGGAGGTGTCATTATGGACAAATATGGTTGACGCAAGACAATCGGTATCGGTGCCCTCATTTGCACTGTCGGCGCAGTGTTGCAGGCAGCGGCTTATCAGTAAGTGAAGGCGTTTGGGGAGTTGTGTCATAAAACTAACAGGGTTGAAGTTTGTCCATGATGCTCATCGGTCGCATCATTGCTGGATTCGCTGTCGGGCTGCTTTCCATGAGTGGTACGTGTTTCTACTTAAGTAACTAGGTTGAAACTGACATGTCCAAGTTCCCGTGTACCAATCTGAATGTGCCAATCCCAAAATTAGAGGCCTCATCGTCGGTCTCGCTCAACAGATGATTGGCGTCGGGTTCATTGTGTCCACATGGGTTGGCTACGGTAGCCATCATATGCCAGACTCTTCTTCTTTCCAATGGAGATTTCCTCTCGCTTTCCAGGCCCTCCCATCCGTGTTGCTTTGTTTCGGAATGCTGTGGCTCCCTGAGTCTCCACGACACCTCATCGCGACTGACCGACTGGAAGAAGGCATGGAAATTCTTCGAAAACTTCATTATGATGGAACCAATGAGGACTGGATCCAGGCTGAATTTCAGGAGATCAAAATTACAATCGATGCCGAAAAGGCGTCAACAGCACCAGGCTGGCTTATCATGTTCAAAGTACCCCAATGGCGAAACCGACTTACTCTTGGAGTACTGATACAGGTCTTTACGCAATTTACGGGCATCAATGTCATCAATTATTACCAAACTGTCATGTACGAGGCATTGGGATTTACTGGAAAGACCAAACTGCTGGTGGCTGGCATTTATAACTGCTGCGGGCCCATCGCCAGTAAGCTTTCAACTCGACATTTAATAATTAGGATGGAGGTGCTGACTTTTGACAGACCTGATTTTTATCACATTCCTGTCCGATAGAATTGGACGCAAAAAGCCACTCATCTATGGAATCATTGCCATTACTATTGCCTTGATCTGCGAAAGTGCTATCAACAGCCAGAATACCAGCGGTGAAAACCATGGTCTCAGCATTGCCGGTGTGGCATTTTTGTTTGCCGTCACAATAATATTTTCGTTCTCATATGGCCCAGTGAGCTGGACATACATGTCAGAGGTCATGCCTTATCAGATCCGAGCAAAAGGTTGTGCTTTTGCAACTGGCATTGGCAACTGGCTTGTCGCTACTTTTTGGGCTCAGGTTAGCCCTTATGGACTAAAGGAATTGGGTTGGAAATTTTACTTCTTATTCGTTGGTGAGTATCTCAACCCCGTCTAATGAATTGTATCTAACCAGTGATAGCCTGGAATCTCGTAGTGACTCTGCCTATTCTAATCTTCTTTTTCAAGGAGACAAAGGGCTTGTCTCTTGAGGAAATTGATCTTATGTTTGGTGACCGTGCTCTTGGTAATCTTCCATCAGATTTAGAGAAACAAAAGCAGGTGGTTATAGAGACTCAAGCTACCACGCATGAAGAATAGCTCAGGACGAGCAAATGGATTTTCCTAGAGCAAGATGAAGTTAGTGCTAGTACTTGACCATGATGTCTATCCACAAGACAACCAAGTTTAATGAAGCGATTTGGTTAAAATCACTTGTAACGTATTTGATATCTCGGATTAGCTACCCCAGAAATGAGACTGGCTTCAATGCTGTAATGCGAATATTTGAAGTTAACTAAATGACCAAGCCGCGAAATTTATCGGGCAACATGACTGTTTTCGATTTGGATAGCTACCCTCAGTGGTGGTAACTAAAACTTTTGCCCAGCCGGGTTAGGCTAGCCGGCGACTGTATGGTTGAATTTGAGTTAGATATGGACTTTTATTTACTTTCCTGAGGGGTGGAAATTATTGCAATACAACCAATCTGATACTGTTAGAAAGTTGTTAGGGTCGCACAAAGAATGTAAACCCATTTAAGACTAGCCACTTCATGAAGCATTCGCTAGTGAGATTTTGATACGAAAACGAAGGGTTTCATGAAAATTTATTCATTGCGTATGTGGAGAACGTCAGAATCTGCCGCAGTGTGGCGTCTGACATGGCTCGCAATTGGAGTTGGGGTGCATGAGGCAAGAGCGGGGTAATGGTCTCAATGTGCGTATTGCTAAGGCAATCTCCTTAGGCAGACCTTTTGACGAGTTCGCTTGGCTCGGGCGTATAAATACTTTGTATGGGTGGCCTTTGCCAAATTTGATCTGAACCAGTCGTTGCCGTATCGTCTAAATATCATTATCCATCATGACCCGCCCTCGTTCGAGAGCTCCCTTTGGCTCGGGCGGCCGGGGCGACATAAATTCAAATACCCTAAGAAAGTGGGAGAGTAAGTGGGAGAGAGGGTTAGTGAGAATACCCCCGACTCCGATAAACTCTACCAGCTCTACAGCAACTTCTAATGATACAAACCCAAAAAATGCCGAATCATTGGAACTTTATTCTGACCCGAGCCTCTATCCGGTTCTGTGGCAGTTCAGGCTAAAGGACGAAAGACTATATTTGAACAAGCTGGAACTGAGATTTCTGATTACCAGCTCTACAGCAACTTCTAATGATTCAAAAACAAAAAAATGCCAACTGGTTGGAAGCTGAGACTTTGATGTACGGCGATCTGACGTGGACGCCAATGGATCTGCTTAAGTTACGTCTAACGTCTGACATTATACAATATTTGATCGAGATGTTTTGACAAAGTCCTCATCGGTGCGATGGGTGTGATTGGTGCGAGCTAGTACCACGCCGTGGTCCGTTTGCCAATCTCTCTCGTGATACTAACAAGTATCCGAGTGAATACCACATGCAGATTGATAAGAGATTAGCACGTTTTCAAACAATACGACGAACCAATACCCGATTACAAGGGCATAACAAAACCAATCGAGTGCCCTATGTTGAAGACATTCCCGATCAAGATGGCGGATGGCCCCAGTCTAGAAGAGATAGTACAGATCGCAAAGCAGGATTCGAGCATTATGTTGACGAAGTTATTCGGCTTCCAATTACAAAGCCTAGAGCCGATTTATGGAAACACAATGCGGGGCGCTCGAAGTCGTGGAAATCACCATGCAGTGAGAAAACATGGACGCGGCGACAGAGAGAGCGCCGTAATGCAAACAAGCTTGGTGCTAAATATCACCAGAAGAAGGGTCTTTCTTTGGGGCCTGTTTTAATGTTGAGAACAGACGGACAGTTCAATTTATCAACGCCAGGCGCGGCCTCTCGAACTAACAAAATCTTACCAAAGAAGGCACGGGCGCGTCCAAGTAGTAGCACTCACAAAAAACTCGATGGTGACGAATTAGAGTATTTCTATTGCCACGTGCCACTCTCTCAAAACGATAAAAATTCACAGCAAGACGGCAGCCACTCAACTGCTGCGCTGACAGGGGAGAGCAGATCAATTAATATCCCAAAGAATTCAAATTCGAAGCATTTTGGGATAAAGCCCAATAACTGGCTCTATAAGAATGAACTTGACTATACATATTGGGCATCTATTGACCGAATAACATGTTCGAAAGCAGCTAGCCCTAAAGCCAGCCGTCGAGGGATTCGAAAATTACCCATCCCACACTTTCGTACCTTTTCAGAATTTCAGAACTTTTTAAGAACATCGTATGCAAAGCTTCTTGAGAAATCTTCTGTGCTGGTATCGACTCAGTTCGAACGAGATCCAAATTTTCCTGAGCAATCATTGAAGTTGCGCAAGATGATAACGAAATGGAAAACACAATTAGACGAACTGAGTCCGTTTTATATCGAGGGCATGAGAATGATACTGAAATTCCATGAAATATTTGAAAAGGCGATAAGAGAGTTAAATGATCTGTCCGACTACGTTGACATTGTTTTGACAACTGAGGATGATGACGCAGACTGCCTTTGGATGTTACGGAAGAACCCAGACATCGGTTCTCGTCAAGGGTATATGGGTCTGATACCCTCATGCCATGTTTTACAAAAATTAAATCTCTATCATATTCAAGAACCTGGCTTCCAACCTGCATCGGATCATTTGCTCAAGATATTGGAGAACGCTGAAACGGGTCTCATCCGTTGGGAAAGGTTACAAGAAGCCTTGTTAGCAAAAATTGTGGCTAAAGTCAATGGTGTGACCCAGAGCTCAGATCAAAAACAGCCTTGCTCCGCACAATTGAATGAAGGCGAGTCATTGTGGACTTGTGTCCATGGCAAGATTCCAGTCAGGTGTCCACTAGGAAACCTGTACCAGAAGCGAAAAAAGAAACATAACGGTCATCTTAGACTTAGTTGGTTGTGTCCTTTATAGCTTAGTTGGGTCTTATACGATAAAAATACAGATCTTTTAGTGAATTAATTGACCTCTAGGCAGCATTGCTACGGCTGAGGTGTGATTTCATTTGAGGACTTCAATATTGCACGAAGCCATTTCGATCGCTAACTGACCAACTCTATTTAATCTAGTAATTAGAAAACACGTAGCAAGCAATTTGGTCTCCTTGTTGCAGCCGGAATACTATTGTGAATGTCTCAAATCACAGCAACATAAGTTTTTGCGAAACCTTTTTGTGCCAAATTAAAAAGGGTTTGAAGTAAAGTTCCCATAAATGTCATATAGTGTCTTGTGGACGTTTGTTTCCGGTTGCATTTTTTATTTTTATTATTTTTTGGTGGTGTTTTCAGTTTTATAAAATACATTATAAAGCAGACCCAAGCCCTGGCTTTGCAGCCTTCATATCTTAATGCTTTGCAGCGGTTTCCTCTTTCTGAACGCCCAAACGCGCCTTAATCCCTTCATCTCCTCCCTCTCCCCTAGATCACCATAACTCAAGAAAAGATAGCCCCTGCCCTCTGAGACCTACCACTCATGCTGCCTAGCACTTTTGAGTGCGAAGGGATAAAAACACCGCTCAACGTACCTTTGAGTATTGGCCGGAGCCGTACTTTGACACCTCACATCAGCAACCCTCGTGGTGGACGACCACGCTTTTTTCCACAACCATTCTTCAAGTCCCCAAAGTGTTTCAAATGATCATATTTGGACGCGTTGTAGTGTCCATCGGCACATTTGAACAACATCACAGTGTTGTCGCATCCTTTCACATGTCGCTTATGATTGTCAACTCGAGGATCCATGAGACCGCACCCGCATTGGTTTGTACCCTGTGGTGCTTCTTTGGCCATTCCATATAGCTCTGGCCTATGCCTTTTGAATATATAGTGCTTCTGGCGGTCCTTATCACTCATGAATACCTTTTTGCACTTGTCGTCGTAGAGGCAAGGGAATCGACCCCTGCGGTGCATTTCTTGATCGGTATCACGGACAGCATCCCGCGGTAAGTTAAACGGTGGTGATGTTGATCCACGCTGTTCTTCACTAGTTGCGGGGCTGCTCAAAAATGACGAATCACTTGTGATCAGATCAGCCTGCTCTGGCGATCGAAATCCCTTACTTGGAGTGGACATTGTATCAGAGGACGTGTTGAAGTCTATAGTTGGCATGCTGTCCCCGGAATCTATAGGCACCGTGCAAGACCGCCGTTCCTCTTCTGATGACATATCTAAGCAAGTGTCATTGGGAGCCCTCCCCCAGATGAGGGATGGATCAATGGATTCGACGTTGTCGTAATGATGTTGCGATATATCGGGAAAAATTGAATCTTGGGTATCAAAACCACATTTGTGTTCGTGTTTTCGGTCGAAAAAAGCCAAACAGTAGTCACAGAAGATGTCGACACATTGTGAAGACCAGACGCTGTCTCCACTGTTCGCTAATTGATGATCATGACGTTGTCGTTGAATTGAGAGCGCGAGGGCCGGGCCCCCGCGATCTCAAAAACAAAATAGATGAGTTCAAAATATCAAAACTTCCAATAGCAATATATTGGTGTCTTATCAGTATCTTCGGTGAAATGCGATTGTAAAGGAGCAAGCTTCTTGTTTTGTTGACGTCCATTATCGCGATTTTATATCATCATCAGCTTTGGCTTACTCATCCTTGGGTTTGAGACCATTTCCAATGTGGGGCTGACAGTAAAAATGCTGGGCCAATTGAAACTCCATGTTTGGCCTCACTTGCCTGCCAGTGCACCTCGATTGAGACCATTTCCCATTTCCCTAAGCTTAGGCTACAGTTACGTACCCTGTCCCACAATGCGACTAACCAAACGCAGTTGTTGGTGCATCAATTAGTACGTGCGTGACATAAAAACGAAAGAAATTATTGGCTAGTACAGCCATTATCGAACCCAAATTAGCTAACGATCACCAAATCTAGGACAATGGTATGTAAAGGCTGAACATAGACATGCAGTGGACGGAGCGCATGTGTACAAAAGGCATCCTGTTTGTTTTATGGCACATGCGGGGGGCTCATATCATCTTGTTTTTCTAGAGCGTAGCAGATGAGGCGAGGCTTGGTGTAGAGCCCCGCACTTACTATTTCTGCAGGTCACTTCGAGAAGAGTTACGTAGACATAGATGCGACCTCGTGGGCACATTACATGGCCACCACGTCCTGGTCGTAGAACCAGCGTCTAGGAATGATGGTGCCATCTTCAGCCAATGGATTAATGTCTACTAACTGCCTACCTAATGATAATAAGTAGCCTGATATTTGCGTGATGTGATAATGTCATGCTTCAAATGATCACATTCGTCAGCGGTTGCAGAACCATCTGGTTCTTGGCTGACGCCTTGTTTCGTAGGAAAATACTTGGTTAAGATAAAAAGCGAATGTTAAATTGGAGAAACCCCAAACTTGTGGTTACCAAGTTCATATCTAGCACTGGAGATCAGTCGAAGTTATATGTATCTCGTTGCATATGATTACAGACGTTTTGTGATTGAACTAGCGAGAGCTAGCTAATCAAGATTCAGAGCGTGGGAGCTCAGATGGGTATCCCATGAACAGATGAAATTGATCATGTTGATGCCCCCTGCAAAATTCACCATAATTCGTGGTCATGTTCAATTGCTAGTGTTGACGAAAACTTTTTGCCAGTTCACGCATTGGCCCAAACTAGTAGATCAAAATATTTCGACAAAGTCAGACTAAAAAAAGAGGAGTGTAAAATCCGAATTCTTATTATACCCTGTAGTGCTGTTAAATATCGGAAGGCAGGAGCCAACTCTCATCCTGGCCACTAGAATTAGGTCCAGTCCAAGTAACAAAACCTCCCAGTTCATCATTATCTATGTCCGCAATAGTGAATTCGATGTACTCATCTAAGTCTTCTGTCTCCGGCTGATCCATGTCCATGAGGATCGCGCCCCTGCGCACTGTTTTGCCTGCGAGAGCGGATTGATCGACGAGGGCTGGGTGCCTCTGGTATATCTTTCGCACTTGAATGGCAAGCACCAAGTCTGCTGGTTCTTCAAATGATGCCGCCATCTCCGGTTCGCCGGAAACTCCGGTCCGACCCCCCTTCACATCTACATCAGCAATTCCACCTGACACTTTAACACTTGTGCCTGCTTTGCCATCAAAATCTCGACCGCGCTCCAGAGATATTATTGCCCCCCACGCAATCTTCAAGCCTGTGATCATATATACGGGGTACTCATACCTCCCCATTCTGATGTATTCTTTAGCATCAGGAAGCTGTAGACACTTCTCGATGTATCTTTTCTGAGGAAAAAATTGTATTGTCTCCGGCTTTTGGATTGAGTACACATCTCCATATCTTTTTTGACCCTTACGACCAGCATCACCGCCAATCCTGTGATCCAGAACCTTGCCGAGGATACTCCCCTGGCTAACACTAACGTCTTCTTTCACATCAGAGAATCGTTGGTCTTCTAGAATGGGAACGGGATAACACTGCGTAAGGTCCTCCACAAGCGTGCCAAGTTCGAAGGGTCCATTCGGATAAGGACGAGTTGTGAACATGGGTGCGCCATGGAAAACAGTGCCGTCAGGATCGGTGCAGTAGACTTTATCAGAAGTGAAAGCACGCCACACCGTATTTCGGCAGTTCTGCTCTTTCACCTTTTGGGAATTGCCCAAAACTGTATCCATCTCATGTGTGCTTTGAGAGGACCCATGATTTTCACTCTCGCATGTACTCCCAAGCTCAATCCAATTTTCGTCCGATGATTTTGGGGGTTCCTTTGATTGCACATAGTCGAAATGTTTCTTGTCCCAGGACTGGGTCTCATCCAACATTATCCAAGAACGATCATCGTCCGAATCGTGTTTGCTCCGAGCGGTTGGACGGGCACAGTTTTCCTCCATGTCTATTCCATTGGGTAGTTGGAGACCGGAATTCTCGCTCACAATTCGATTAGTGGACTTCTCCATTATTTCCGAAGGTCCGGCCACAACAGGAGCGTCTTGATTTGGGTCTGGAAGAGACGGCACTGCTAACAAGGCCAACGATTTCAGATGGTTTGCGACATGATCAACCACAAAATCATACATGTCTTTCGGTTCTCCATTTCCATTCTCTACAAGTGGCCTAATTTTCTCGGGGATCTTTTCGCAAAACGGACAGACGAATTGATCCCGCGTAACATTCTTTTGTACTCGGAGACACAAAGCTTTAAGTTGATCTTGAGTTGAGATGGCCTGTTTGCTTGGGTGAAGTTTGAGGGTATTCATATGTTCTTTCCACTGTAACTCAGTCTCAAATGTTTCCGGGATATCATGGTCAATGGTACAGCACCAAACACGAGTGTGGACCTTGCGCAGCCAGTCTTTGGAATGTACAGATTCCATATGGGCTTTCCATTCGTGTCGACGCGCAAAGAAGACCATCCCATTGGAGCATTTAGGAAATATGCAGGTATAAGGCTCGATATGTTCATCAATATGACGCTTCCAGAGGTCATTGGTTTCCTTTTCTGACCCTTTGCACTCCAGGCGCATAAAGCAGAAAGAACACCGAATTCGTGTCTCCCCCGGAGTGGGTGCCGGCACTGGCGGGTATGCAAAATAGTCTTCTTGTGTTGTAGAAATGGTGCTTATCGCCGTTGTTGGGGTTTTTGGTTTGGGAAGGTGAAGATTCCGAAGCACCAGCGCTTGAGGGTCTAGGCGAGAGGTATTCGTTATCTCGTTCACTGATACACTGGGCCGGTGTTCTAACTTGTTCTTGGTTTGACGAATTATCGCTGTGTTGGGTTCTCGGGGTGTATTTCGATGTTTTTCAGCAGAAGGCTCACTCTTAGGGATGCGTCTGAATGTCCTTCCCCCAAGGCATTCGGTTTGCATAAGCATTTGACGTCGCATGGTTATAGACTCTCCCAATTGCTCACATAGTGCTTTGCGGGCGGCTGGAAATCTGTATCGGACCAGTAATTTAATTTCCCTGCAAAATGCAATATCTTCATCCGAAGAGGACGTCGTGAATACGTGATTGAGCCTTCTTGGAGTCATTCTCCAAACTGTCATGGCCACATACTCGAGGTGATTCAAACAACTTTCAATGCCTTCACAGACCTCCCCCCATTTCTTGAGAAAGGCAGGTTGGTCTTCGATGTTTGATGGTGTTCTATCGGCAAGGGTCGAAGTGTCTCCGGGTGGATTAACAACTATCATCACAGGTATCCGTTAGTACTCCATCAATATTATAAGCAATCACTGTCCTTTCAGACTAAATAAAACATACTGTAGGATAATTCTTGTAAAATATTTCCCAAGAAGTAGACAAGAAAGTTGGGTACCTCCGCTATATCCTTCACTTTTGCATCTAGAGATGATCCCGATGGTGAAAGCGCTCCACTCTCATCTATCCAAAACAAGAATCTATTCTGAAGACACAAGAAGTTGTAAGGAGAGCGATTTCTAATAGAGTATTTTGGAACAATCCGGTGCTCGAGGATTGATTCGTCGTAGTTGGCTAGAACCAGATCAAATGATTCAAGGCATTTTTTAGTGATATCAAATATGGGCGTCTCCGTGTCCTTGTTCATTTGATCCATAGTAGCACAGCCGTTTGGAGTTCGACTAGGCAAGTATGTCAAGGCAACTGTCAAGGTCCTACTCTGGTTGTATGATAGAGCTTGCGAACTTTGCAAAGCAGAATATTGACCAGACTTTATGTATGGTGCCCGGGATCAGGAATACGTTTTGCCATACATCGCGTAACAAAGGACTTCTTTGAGTGCTTTGTGGCTTGTAGAATACACAAGTCTGAGACTTTAGTTCCTTGCCACAGCCCGACTCCCAGGAACTGTGAACTATTTGATGATCTGGTTCAGCGGCTGGGGTAGTGAATAATACCTTGATCTCGTTGATGAAAAAGAACATAACTACCAGCATCAAAGTGACTTTGTTCTCAGCTAAATTAGGAAGCTATAGATACACTCTAGTTTTGATCCCTTCTATTCATTCGGCGCTGCAGTTCAAGCAGATAGTAAATTGTTTCCCTTCCGCGGTGATGCGCCCATATGCGTCATCCCCCGTTACAGCGCGAAGATTATTATAATTATTTTCATGGTTTCATAAAAATATCTGAAGTTTCCGTTTAGTCTATGAACACAGCACGACAAAATGCGACTGTTGCTATACACAAGCTTTGTTCCTCTTTCAGATTTCTTTGTGCCTATTTGAAATGTAGGCGTTAGCTCGATCTAGCAGGCATTAAGGCACTGTTAGTCATAGTATCCTGTAGCTTGCAATTCACTTTACGCGTAAACGCATACGTTAAAACTCTGAGTTTCGAAAACGCTGAGTTTCTGTTAGTCCTACTTGAGGATAAGCAGCTTTAATCTAGCGATATACTTAAGCAAAACAATTCCCACCGATAAAAAGCTCAAAAAAAAAGCCAAACGAGAAGCGCTATATACTATTCATCAAAGTAAAAGTCAATCCGTCCGGAGGGAGGACATTACACGATTTTCCGAGGGAAGTCACATCTCTGTTTTATCCTTGCCTGTTTCATAGCCTGAACCATCTTATAATCACTCGTCATAGTACTTCGATAGAAAGTACTCTTGTATCTACCATCTATATGCTTGGTGTTAGGATCCGCACTTCCCGTTACGTCCGTTAGCCGGTTAGGCAAAAAGATAAGTCTATAATCGCAATGCTTGCAATTACAGGTGCGGATAACAGATGCTATGAGGATCACCGTACATTACGGGGTACCAAGCCGTAACACTTGGTATTGTACATCATTTGTGAAGAATAATTTTTCCATTACCAGAGATAGCTCATTGTACCGGTTAGTATTGCTTGGCGGGCAATTGCGTGATGAGATATTATAGCAGACTCAAGGTTGAATGGGCACCCTGAGATGTACGACAGAAAATATCTTTTTTTTTTTAATAAAAACGACTCGCCCTTCAAATGACACCTCACTATGGTTCTGTGTTCGGGTAATAGAATATCAAAAATATGTGGTAATTAAGTCAAGTTATATATAGCATCGCCCTGAACAATAACTTCTTCTGGAAACTCTGTAACTGCATGTCGGACTAAGGGCGAAGTCCATTAAACGTGCGGCTACAATCGATTTGTGTCCGCTTCAATCACCCAACAAAAAGAAATACGGAAAAAATACAGAAAAATAGAAGAGCTCTAGAGAATCAAACAAGAGGTCACAAGTTCGTATGCAGGTCTCTGCTAAGAAGGCGATACATGGCTTATGTTGGAACTGTTCCTTTGATGATGATGATGACGGACAAAACGGCCTAACTTCCGGCGGCCCTTGGAGGGGCCTTGCTACACTCTCTTAAATCCCTAGCGCTTTATTTTCCCTCATCCCGCTCTCTTCTTCTTCTCTTTCTTTTTTTTTTTTTTTTTTTTTTGAATAAAGTGTCAATTTTTATCGGAAATTTAGAAATTTCTCGACGCTATGGGCACCTCAACAGCGGGGTTTCTACCTCCATCAGCCACTACCAACCACGACCACATTCAAGCCCACTAGCAGCAGGCCTTTTTGCGAACCCTTGATCTTTTACCCCGAAAGCAAATGCAGTGGCATGCTGGACTAATAATTACTCATGGCTTTTTTCTACTGCAGTTCTTCATCTCTTGATAAGTACTTCGTCAATTCTACGGTTGGCTTAATCCTGGCTGCCTCACATTTTAGGTACCCTTTATCACCTGACTTTCAGCCAGCCTCTAGCTAAATCAATTGCTGAGCCTCGCACAGACCAAGTACTTCCACCTACACCAACACCACATCGTGTTTTTACACAACACCAACAAAACTGGTTACCAGCCTTATCCTTACCAAGGGTGATCAAGATGGAGGAACTATCTTACCTTACTTATCCAAATTTTGGTCTAAACGACCACACTTTAGATCATAACCTGCCCGTCTCTCAATCCAAGCCCTCTCCGCATGGTACCTTTGGACCAGCAAAAACAAGCCTTGGTGTCCTCGATCGCTTCCCTCCAGAATTACTTGACCAGACTCTTCTTTATCTTGATTTGCGCGCTCTCGCCGCCTTTCAGTGCGTCAATAGGCGCTCTGCGGAGTTAGTCAACCACTTCCCACCATTCAAAGCTATTACCACTCATGCAAGGAACTCGTTACGTGGTATCCTAAGTATCCAAACCGACAAGTGGATCACCAGCATAACACTGCTCGAAAAATTATACACTTCAGATTGTGAGGAGTGTGGTGACTTTGGTGGTTATCTCTATATCCTAACCTGCAGACGCGTCTGTTTTCTCTGCCTGTCACGGGATATAAAATATTTACCACTGACAATAGGTCACGCGTGTCGGAAGTTTGGACTAAAGAAGGCTGAAATTGAAAACCTGCCTTGTATGATGGTCTTGCCCGGCATATACTCGCCGAACGAGAAGAAAGCTTCCCGAGCTGTCTTAGTCGACTATGAATCCGCACTTAATTACGCCATTGCCCGCCACGGGTCGGTCGATGCCATGCAAAAATTTGTTACCGACCAAGATATCAAGAGATTGGAAGATTATGAGAGAAGGGTGAGACTGGCACAGCAAGCGGGAAGCGCACGTCAAATCCGAAAACCTCCAACAGGAGACCCTCACGATGGACAGTCAGGAAATCCATTTAGATTTGTGGCTATTGTTCTTGCTCCGTGGTTGAACAGATCATCTCTAAATAAAACAGAATGGGGGTTTTATTGCTTAGGTTGTGAGAGATCCAGTCGTTTTCCGCTTCACATGAGGAGGAAATTCATAGCATCATCCTTTCATCGACATATTCAACAATGTGGCGATATCAAAAATGGGGTGCATCAGACACCCCGAATCCGGGAAGAGGTAGAAGTCACAGAGGCTGGGTAAAAGTGTGATATATTAGTCCAAAAAACTACTTTCAACCCTACGCTGTCTCTCAAGAACGCTCAACTACGTCGACCCATAACTTAGTCTCCTCGTTGAGTTTCTTATCAACCACTAGCGGTGCATCTCATCCTTTCCAGGCTTGACCATGTGCTTTGTGCACATGTGTGCCGAGTCTTTAAGTCGAACTTGATTGACCGGCGAGCACTTGACATTCGTACCCTGTCTCGGAATGCATTGGCGAAATTCTTCGTATTTCTTACACCCACAGGTGTACATGCGGTACTCTTGATCGCACATATTGTCTCGGTGGGAGGTTAGTTTATTTCGGCACCAGAAGCACAGAATACTTACAACCGATCGAGGGGAAAGTGAGGGCTGAATAGATAGAATAACAGATTCAGATTGGCGAAATGAAATCTTCGGATAATCCTTCTTTGCGATGGTAAGCTAAGAAGATGCTGAGGACGGCTGGGTTATTCTGAATGAAGAAGGAATGCGAGGTTGTGTTGCAAGGCCTTGGTTATTTATCTTTCCTCTACGGCCGATATCTTGCAATCCGGTGACCCGACCTCAAGTCCCTTCTTTGCACCAGGGGTTTCCTGCCGGATATCCATACTGTTTCGTTTAGCGCTGAGTGTTGGTGCATGATTTTCTATTCTGAACAGTTAGGTCCCAAAAGGCTCAGCTGCAGAAGTTTGGCTTGGTTAGTGACGCCAAGGACCAAATGTGATAGTCCTTGATTAACCGCTAACACACTTAGTTCTATCTCAAAGACAGGGGTTTCATTACTGGAACCAACACATAGGGCAAACCGGACCAGTCTCAACGGCTCTTTAAAAATATAGCCGCTGGGATAACGGCGCTTCGGCGATGCCATACAAGGCTGCTTCCTGGTCCCAGTTTGTGCCTAAGTTGGAATGTGGTTGGTGATGGAAAAAATATACTGTTGGTGATACAAATGTATTATTTTGCATTGAGTAGTCAATCAGACAGGGGTTTGGCGCTCACAAAATAACTCTTGGTCATGTGGAACGCCTCGGTGCCATGCTGACTCATGAGTTCGTCTATAAATAGTCTCAGCCACAGCGCTTATGTAGGGCCACTTAGAATACCAACCTGGGTTCTCTCAGAAACAGGAACCGTGGCAAAACAGTTCTCAAGGCCGCAAGTTGTGCCTAGATTCTTTGCCTTTTTCCTGCTATATTCCCGCCCTCGTTCATAAATTACGCACGTAGGGGAAAACCTGCCAATATTGAATCACCAATCCATCATGGAAGATCACTCACCTGACCTCCAACTGCTCCAAGCGAGCATTGACCCAGATGCCGAGAGCGAGTTCCGCCTTCTCGTTGACAAAAAATATATCAAGTATATTACCATCGATGCAGGTCTCTTTGACCATGCTGATATGGCCTTTGGTCCCACTCTATTTTCTCTGCTTCCACCTTTCCCATCCACGGACTGGAACAAAGGTCACATTTCGCGCGACCCTGTGACTGGAACCGCATGCTTTTCCGGCACATCAAAAGTACTTCTCCCAGGAATCAACAACGTATGGCACCCTGTTCAAATCAATTACTTGGATCTTCAAATGGGGCGAAAACTTCGTACCAACCTATACGAGGTTACATGTTCTCACTTCTACTCGCCGGTTATTGCAAAATTCGCTCGGTTTGCATGGGAGATGCCTCAATTAGAAGCAGAGACGACAGCTTATCAATGGATAGAAGGCCACCAGATCGGGCCGGCTTTTCTTGGTCACCTAACAGAGGAGGGGAGGGTCATCGGGTTCGTCATGGCCCGCATCGCGGATTGTCGCCATGCCACGCCAGATGATCTCGCCTTGTGCAGCCAAGCTCTAACAAAACTACATCGTTTGGGGATCAAACATGGTGACATCAATAAGCACAATTTTCTCATTCATGCCGACAGGGCAACACTTATCGATTTTGATTGCGCGACGCGAGCGGCTAATTCCAAGGAGCTGGAATCGGAGATTAACAGTCTCCAGGAGCAGTTGTCAGACATGTCTGGCAGAGGAGGTCGGATTGTTGAGATCAGCCCTAATAATCAGCCATCGATGGACGCGGTAACCAAATAGCGTGTGTACACACAAAAAGTACCTGGAAATTACTGAAAACACACTGTGAACATGGACTTGTGGGACGGGTAAAACATGATGCTCAATAGTAAAATCGTGAGACAAGGCACTGAATAGAATACAGTCGTGTACAAAGATGGTACGATAGCGCTGATCTAGATTGTCTAACACGAGATTCACCCATCTCCTTGGAACTCGGTGCTCACGTGGCAATCACCCAGGTAATCCAGTAGTAAGATATACTTTTAACAAATTGAAACTTGATCATGGGCTATTTTGTATGGAATGTCCCTTTTCGTTTGTTCCCAATTATTTAAATATACTCCAACAAGCTTAGAAAATCCAAATGGCCATGACAGAGTTATAGCCAGTATTGATTAGATAGGCCGCCAGCATCTCTAAAGAGTGTCCCATGAAGCATGAGACTCTATCCAGATTCAGCAGGTCAACAAATCGGCCGCCTCCCCTTCATGGCTTGTGACCCTTGGCCCAGCCTTACTTCAGAGAGAAGTTGACAAAAGAGAAGAGAAGAAAAGTATAGAACAGAAGAGTAAAATAAAAGAAAATCTCGACAGATTCCAGTCGCTATCCAATCCCTAGAATATCCTCTCCTTACGTCCTGTATCATCCATTTTGTCCGTACCCGACAATTAACTCCGAAAACCGAGAAATCCCATATATCTAGAAAACAGATACCCATGATCGTACAGAAGTCATCTCAGAAGAACCAACTGGAAAGGAAAATATGCTTAGTGATCAAGTGGAGTTTTGATGTGAGGTTTCGTTCAGAGACGGGGCCTGCATCTCATTTCCAGTCCTCTAGCACCCGTCCTCTTCACATTCGCTGAGGCTTCCATATCCGGTATCTGATTCCATGCCGACCATGCTCTTAGTGATGACTAGGCATCGATCAACCACCTTCTCTCGAACATCAGAAGCCACTCCACACTTCTCGCCGGGAGCGCCGCCCATCCAGAGTCGAAGACCACCGGCAAGCCGCTCCAGGGCTGACTGGAAGGCATCGCCGTTGTTCTTTTGGCTGTAAAGCTCCTCCATCAGCTGGAGGGCAGCGGCGCAGCCAAGAAGGGACATCTGGGATGCAGCTCCGCGGATCATGATGGACTCAATCACGCGCAGACCTTGGTGGGGGGTTCCGGGGACGTTGGCAAATCGCTTAAGGTGAGCAATAGCCATGGCACATCGCAGTGAGAGGCGGAGATCCGGGGTTGATGCCTGAAGGCTTGTATCGATAATGGTCGTCGAGGTAGCGAGCACACTGTCCGTCTTGTCAGTTCCCATGGCCTGGAGAGCAGCAGCAATGTTTGCTCCACGGGTCTTGTCGATCAACACGGCACGAGCCACAATGGCACGGGCCTGGGCAATGGATCCGATCGGTGCGGTCTTGAGCGTCATATCAACTTCCTCATCCAGGGTTTCCAGGGCCTCTTCGTCCTTCTCCATGGTCGCAATCAGTATACGGTACAGTCTCTGAGTCGACCACCAAGCTGCGACAGCGTCCATGGGTGATCCGATAGCGCTATCATCGACCACTGAATCCATTCCATCCATTGGGTTCGCGATATTGTAGTCAGTCTCGGTGTAAAAGGCGAGGTTGTGAGCGCGCTGGATGATATCGTCATTGAGAACATCGTCGGATTCCTGTTCCACAAGCACGGCAAGGTGTTCTGGCAATTCGTCTTCGTGAGGTACATCTGCGTCTTCGCGGCCCTGCATAAGCAATCGGTTCAGTTGGCGGGCCTCATTCCACTTGGTGCGAGCAAATTTGGAAGCAATCAGACTGCTCACACCAAGGTGGAGCCTATTTTGACTCAAACCCCAGAAGAGAACACGGATGTGCAATGCCTTGAGCATGAGTCGAATCGGGGAGTCGGGGAGAGTGCCGGAAGCGAGCAGAGTCAAGACAAGTCGGCTCTTGTTAATTTCCACGTCACCGCCTGCGAGCTGAGAGTCAAGGGCGATCGACCAAGCCTTGACACGAGCAGTCTCTTGCTCCTCGGTAAGACCCGTGAGCATCTGATATCCGTGAACACCAATCGTGTTGCGCACGCTAAGTTTCAATGTCTTAAGTACGAGCGCGGCCGCCTCCAAAAAGAAATTGTGCCGGGGAACCCAGACCGTCTGAACAGCGGTAAGCCATGCCTGCTGGCGCACATGAATGGGCGAGGCCAGGGATGGGGCTGCCTGCAAGACTCCGACCTGCGGCTTCTTCGACTTGTTCTGTGATTGCATGAAGAGTGAGGGCACAAAGACCCACAAGAAGGTACCCAGGAGCAAGAGCATTCGGAGGGAAGTATGGACATGATAGCCCATGAAGTGAATGTCCAGGCTTGTGGCAGCACTCTTCAAGAAACTCAGGGGCACAGCGGCGAGACCACGTCCCTCAGGCTCCTCGTTGCTGATCTCGTTTTCTCGAACAGCCTCCAAGAGCATGAGACCAGCAAGAGAGCCGACCATGAGCTTGCCAAAGTATGGCCCTGCATTGTTCCAGCGGTTTTGCTGGACTTGGTGCTGTTGCTGAATCTGCTGTTGTCGGATGAGAGCCGGGTTGCCACCACGGAAAGGTTGTTGAGGCACGGGATAGGGTTGACCAGCTGCCATCTGGGCCGAGATGATTCGCTTCATGTCGTCAGGGACCTGGATCATTCCGGCGGGCTGAGCGCTTCCATCGGGGGAAGCAGAAATAGGGGATCCGACAAATTGCTGAGCATCCTGAGCGTACTGAATTGGGGTGGGAGGTTGCTGGAGAGGGGTGATGGCGCCATTCATGGCGCCAGCCATAAACAGCTTCTCAAAGGCCGCAATTCTCGCCTGCATAGCGCTGTTTTCGTCCAGGAGTCGATTGTTGCGCTTCTCGAGATGTCGAATGTACTCAGTTGCTTTGCTAAGGACCTTAACAACAAGTTAGTTTCGTCGCGAGACACTTGGGGTCGCGATGATATTGGACTTACAGTGGCCTTATTCAGCTTGTGGGCTGGGGTGAGGCCGTGGAGCTCTTCTCGATCCTCAGTGGTGTCCTCGCCTCTAGCGCTCTTGGACATGATGCGCAGGGAGGGGACGCTGTCTCGCAGAGCAGCAATCTTGTCGTTGAGGTTGGTTCGATATCGCTTCTCAATCATGTTGTGGGCTGTCTTCTTGATGGGCTGATTGGGGTCATCTTCATCTTCCTCGTCCTCGGGATCAGCAGAAGACTTTCGCTTTCGAGATGCTTTAGAGGACATTTCAGCAGGGTCTGGTGAAGAGAGAATCCCCGTTTTGGCCTCACCTGTCGCCGAGTCGGGACTCGAGGCGCTCTTCGGGGATTGATACTGGAGATGAGGCGGCATGGCGATGTTACGGAGCTTCTCCTGCAGAGCAGGAGTCAGGGAACTAATGGCTCGCGGCGGGAAGCTGCCTTCTGGTAGAGAGCCCTGTGGCACGGGTGGGTTCGAAGGAAGAGATCCAGCGTAAAGGGACTCGGGACTGAGAATATTAGGTGCAAGACCTTCCAGGCCGGCAGTGACAGGTAGCTGCTGGAGTTGAGGTTGCTGATCTTGGCCAAAAGAGAGTTGCCAGGGGGAAGTCTGATAACTGGTTTGGGTTGGAGGACCAGTGCTGGATGGATCGTACGAGTCGTAAGGGGGTGTGCCCGTGAACTGCCACACTGAAGCGTCGTAGTAAGGCTGGGGTGGTGGAGGGCGGGAGTTGGACGCCGACGACGAGTCGTTTGGAGGGAGCGAGGAGGGGTCTGACTTCATGGTCGATCCATCATCGATGAAGCCGATATTTGGGTCTTGGAGCCCAAACAGGCGATTCGGATTGTCATGGTCGGCCATGTCAACAGAAGCGCGAGGCCAGGTGTGGCAGGCCCGGGTACCATGCAGCGATGGGCTGATGGGCTAGATGGGCACCTCGGAGGGACCCAGTTGTTGGGGTGACCCCAAGGCCTTCGCGGTGAAGGCGACGAGAGGGGATTCGAGGGCGTAGCGTGCGAGCCCTGGTGAGCCTCCTGGGCGAGGTGAGCCTATCGCAACTCTAGTTCTCTAGCTCACTCTCTCGGGCACCCGCACAGCGCACAGCACAGCACACAACAGCACCGGCTCAATCAGACAGGCTCTCTAACACAGCTTCGTTTCTCTACTGCCGCACTTGGTGTGTCGCTGCGCGGCGCAGTTGCTGATCGGATCTCAAGCTCGGGCTCTGGGTTACAACGTTTGACGAGGGTGAGGGTGAGGGTGAACGATGTTCAGGTGGGATCGACCGATGCGGATGCGGCCGAACGTTCGATGGAAGACCAGGGGCTGGGGGCGAGAGGGCAATGGCCTGACTGCGAATATAGAGGGCTTTGGTTGCGTCGTGATGGGATTGAGGGAGCGAAAAGCATGCAGGGGAATTCGATTTGGGGAGAGGTGGGCGAGCACAAGGAAGGTGGGCTGATTTTCGGGCTCAGTCGTACCATCAAGTTCTGCGTCTGAGCCGGATCAAGCCAGTGTGGGAGGGTCCACAGTTTTCACTGGGGGCGCGCGAGTGGTGAGAAAACAAGTTGCACAGGGATGCGCGGAGGACAGCGGGCTGTGTGTGCAGGTGCGGGTGCGGATGTGGATGGATGTGGATGTGGACGTGGATGTGGATGGGAAAGCGGGTGCTGGACAGAAGACGACGGGCATGTTGCCGGCTCAGGTCGCGGATATAGTGTCGAGCCATTGTGTCGCTTCCCACCCGAATTGACTCCGTACAGTGCTGATGGCGCGTCCCAGGACGGCGCAAGCCTGTCCGCTAGGCCTGGCTGCCCGGAGTAGCCACACCACAATCGTGCGCCCCCTACAGTAGATCGCCCGCCAGCAACCACTCACCAAACCAATCGCTCGCTACGGGCACCACGGGCACCCACCAGCACCGTCTACCGCGATGCACAGTGCATTCGCATCCGCTCCCGAGCCAGCGCCAGCGCCAACGCCTTCAGCAAGCCACCAACTCGGGGTCCCCCAGCTAGCCCAGCTCCTTCAGCTTACCTGTCGATCCCCCAAGCAAGCACTTAAGCATCGTCAACCGCGCGTTTTCATGCAAATCATGCCCCGCGAGCACGATTCCGGGCCCTCAATCTGATGGCGCGAAGGGTTTCATCTTTCCCTCTCCATGTCTCCTTCTCTACCGGGGAACGCAGTCGCAGGTAGGTCGCCGGAAGATCGCCGGGGCCGATGAACGTCTGCCTTCTGCGCCATCTGCCCGGTCAGGCCTGTCCGTCGTGGCACCGTGTCCGTGCCCTGAGACATGCAACTGTCTACTGTACGGAGAGCGCGGTTTTTTCGCCCATGGCGCCCAAAGTTGCCTCTCTGTGGCTCTCCGTTAGCCCCGCCTCTCCGTGCGGTAGAGACACGGCGGAACTGTGCCAGTCCACGCTGCCCGCCGGCCCTCGTGGCCCGTCCCCATCCCAGGGGTCCGATAACGACGCCTCTACCGATTTCAGCCAAGCCTCGATGATTAGAGAGCCCTCTCTGCTGCAGCTACGAACGCCCACGTTGAGTGACAATGTCATCCGTGGCCTGTCATTCAAGAGCCGTGTTATGGTCGCCTTTCCCCTCAGGCAGGTCTTGCGGGTTTTCAGGTTCCCGAGCCCCTGGTGCCGCCTTAGCTTTCCACAATCTCCGGGTCCAGACATCCATCGAACACCACGCTGACATTCCAGCCACAAACGCTTTGACGGCTGGAATAACGCGGCCACCGAAAGCAAGCTCAGCAGCTGTGGTGTCTATGCCTACCGGTCAGGGCACAGTACCTTCAGGCCCGTCCCGTGCTTGTTCTTTGGTGGCTTGAAAAGCACGGCAGGCCACGTTGATGCCGTTTGCCACGAGGGTATTCCGCTCCCGAAGGATTGGGACCGGGACAGAGTCTAACAACCCCCAGATGCAGGTTATGACACTATTTTCCGGGAAGGATGTGGTCCCCAGGACCTGGGCTACCCACTCTCCGAGCCGTCCGGGTCTCCCTCGCTCCCCATCTTTGTCACAAACCGACCGATCTCACCAGTCCTATCCAGGAAACCATGCGACCTTTTCAATGCAACCCTTTCCCCGAATCAGTCCTCGCTGTCCTCCAGAAATCCCTTTTGGCCATGCTAGACACGCCGCGACCACTCAGAAAGCTCTGTCTGCTGCGCTGTCTCCATCAGACTGTGATCCCCAAGGTCAGATACAGTTACATCGCGCCCTACAAGGCAATTTAAGAAATCCTGGAACGCAAGTGCGGCAGGTCACGCATGCTGATGCACCCCATGTTGCATATCGTTCATTGATTGTAGATTAAGAAATGTGATGTCTCCCATCAACCCAAAACTGCGTCTGCAGCGGTTTGGCGGGGGTGTTAGGATGTGATATACAAATACGCTACTAAATCCTCTGATCCGAGCCGAGCCTGTTCCTCCATCATAATCATCATCTTCCTCTTCCATGACCAGTGGTATACGCGACAATTTCCATCAAGGAATTTGGACAAACAAAAAAGAGACCCTTCATCATGTCGACATGAAGGTGGCCGTTCTGGTAGAGTGACCATTGGGGTGTCTAAGAAAAATTTGGTAACAGGAGAAAAAAAAAAAGAAAAAAGAAAAAAGGGAAGCGAAGGAATGATCAATCTTCTCTGCCATTTGCATCAAATGGCTTACCACACCTCATCCTCACTCTTGACCATGGCCAGTGTAGGGGTCTTGGGCACCATCTTCCTCATTCGCTTGCGATCCTCCTTGGTCACGAGTGAGGGTGTCATGGGCACACAAGGAGTGAATGGCTGATAGGGCGAGTATGGCACAGCTGTTGCAGTGAAAGGAGTCATGCCACCGCCGGGTGAAAGAGGACCCTTTCTCTCAAACACTGTCTGCTTAGTGGTATGAGCAACGACACTGGGTGAGTTCATCGCAGGCTCATAGGCACGCAGAGGCAAGGAGCCACCTGTACGAACAGCAGAGGGAGCATTGGGACGGCTGAACGACTGTCCTGGCTTGGGGGAAGCCGGAAGAGTGGGGAACCGTGCACCCGGCTTCGGCGATGAAGGAAGACCGACCAGGGCCGATTGAGAGCGCTCCGAAGTTGCCGACTCAGGATCATACTCGGTAGGTGCTTGCGATGTAGTACGGGCGTGTGTCCAAGAGACGGGAGGAAGTTGAGAGCCAATGCGCTCGTCGATGCTTTGAGCACTCTCGGGAGATGCGTCGGGTGCCGGAGCCTCGGGCTTGGTATAGACGGCGCCGAAGGGGGTCTGGTCCGTGGGGACCGGAGGAGGAGGTGCAGGTGCATACTGGCGGGGAGGAATAGCATTCATCTCCTGGGACTCATGATGGCGGGGGAAGGTGGCCGACTGGGGTGTCATCATGGGGGACGAGATGCTCACACCCTTCATGGACTTCTTCCGGGGAGATCGAAGGGCTGACAGGAGCGAGGAAGCCCTCGACTGCGGCCTATCTTCAGAGAGGTTGAGGCCTGCCGGCTTGGATCGTTCCTTCTTGGACAGGGTAGAAGTCGGGGACTTAAGAGAGGTCACAGAGGCCGAGGCTCGAGGTTGGTGGGCGGCTTCGGGGATGGGGACATCATAAACAAGTCCACGCTTCTTGGCATCCTCGTGCTCCAGCACGTGCCGGTACATGTCTTCAAGCTGGGATTGAGCCATGACTCTATCAGAGGCGACGATTCTTTGATCAACTAAAGGACTGACACCGGGAGCGCCAACTGTCGACGTGGGCGATGGGAGTATATAAGCAGAGTTGGGAGAGGCGGCTTCGTAAGCCGGGAGACTGGTGTCGATTGTTGGACCAGAAGTGACGACGTTAAGAGCCCCGTCGAGAGACTGGACTTGAGGTTGAATGGGAGTTTGGTTCTTGAGGTCTGGGCTAACAATGTCTTTGCGCACTGGTTGAAAGTCGATTTCGTCGTTACCGGCCGACAGGTGATCGCGTCGTCTTTTGGAGAGTCCGAGCAGAGTGATGGCGACCAGCACCAAGGAAACAGCGTAAGCTCCAACGATACCACCGATCTGGGCGGGTAAGTAAGCTGTGTCTAGCAGAGGACCACCTTGCAATGAAGCGTCGTTGGCTCGGGCATCAAGCACCGATGATGGGTCGATCTGGGCGAGAGCACAAGGCGAAAGGAACGACAGAGACAGAAGCAAAGTGGGCAATGGTAAGAGGCGAGGAGCTTCAGAAGGCATGGTGGAAACAGATGAGGGCAAAGGCGATGAAGCAGTCTTATGGAGGAGGCAATAGTGTGGCTGCGACCTCCTGAGTGACAAGACGAAACATATCTAGGGGAAAGATTTACATGCGCCAGACGGAACATGCGGCAAGCGTGTTGGGTGTATATAGCGGATGGTGATTCCCATGGTCTAGCCGCTGGGCTTGAAGGCTGGACGCTGACTTGCTGGTCTAGAGAACCCCGGGACTAAGCACAACGCCGGCCTCTGCAGGTCGTCGAATGAACGTTGCCATATGCATGAGGGCATTAACTTGGCCACCCGAGAATAGATCCCTGAAGTCCTTGCCCATGGCGGGTGTGATTGCGATGCGGCGTGATGAAAAGTCGGCTTCTGAGAGTCTGATTGGCTCCTGTGCCTCGAGTTAAGCGCCGACCTCAAAGGATGTCACCTAGGAGGCTGCTGTGATTGGCGCTATGCGGGGCTCGCCAACGCCAACTTTCCAACCACCACCTTTCTTCCCCGCCCTCGCTCACGGTGATATCCACTCTGGCAGCCAGCACTGTCGCATCAATCGCCCACAAAGCCCGCCATTTCGCTCCCTCTCTGGCTGAGTATCTGGGGGGGGAACGTGCTGGCACTGGGTGAACTGGACGTCTCACCTCTGTGGGCTGCCTACGTGTGTGTGCGCCGGAAAAGCAATGCGCAATTCCTTCCAAGACACGATTACTATTTTTTTTTAAACAATGTGTGACGGTTACGAGCGACAACACATGTCTCTGGGAACATTGCTTTCTTATTCATTCTAGACTTGTGCGCGCACACGGCGGCCCCGGCGACAAGGACGGGCGGGGCGGGCCATTGCAAATCCCAGAGCGGCGGGTTCTCAGACTCACGTTTCTCCTGCACTGGTTGGTTGCAGTGCGTCAGTGGTGAAATAGTCGTTCCTGGATCCACCACACCACATGGTGCCTCAAGTCCCGACCGCTCTACTCGCTTCCCCTTGCGGTGATATGACCACTGCAGTGCTTAATTGACCCGGTCTCTTCGATCCGACTCGCCATCCAAAATAGAGTGTCCCAGTTTTGCATGCCCAATCTCGTGCGTTGCTTGGGTTGCCCGATACGTCCACGGCATCGACCCGCGCATTAAAAGGTGGAGTCCATCACACTTTTATCATGTGAGGCTGTTGACTCTTCGAATAAGAACGCCCCCATTTGTGACATCACATTGCCCTATTTCTTGTGCCCTGTAGGAGAGGCCCTTCACCGTTTGGTATGCCCATTACAGGCGTCTATCGGCCCTAGTGGAACGACCAAGGCCCGATGTCACCCACCTCCTAACACGGCATTGGATCATCCCGTCCGGCCCTGGCTCGGCTTGGTATCACATCGCAACCCCGGGCTCCTTCGCCGTCTCGTCGCTGTCAATCCGTGCAGATGGTCGTTCCCACCAGGCGGAGCGATGTGATTGGAATGAAAAATCCGGCAGTCGTGCATCACCATCTCATTTTCCCAGGTGAAGTGGGTTGACTTTGCCAGGCTCATCTCATGACATTCCTCGGTCTGGACCCATGCGTGGCACAAGCCATCATGCCCTGGACTAGCTGTATCAAGATCTACCCAACTTCTGATGGGGCATGAGACGGGTGATTTTTTAGGGGCGGCTAATTCTGACGGTGGCTGTAATCATATGCAAGTGACAATGCAAGTTGGAAACTTGATGTGAAGCCATGTCACAATATGTGATAGTGATGATATTGCCAAAACATTTAACAAGTATGCGTAAACCTTAGTATGGTCGCAATACGGTGACAGCTATGGCCAAGTTCTTTGTTGGGCCTAATGTGGCAAGACGGCGCCTAACGTAAGATTGTGTTGATGTGACTTCATCCTTGTCACCGTAGAACTCGTCTGCCACAAAGCATTGACCTGCGAACAAAATAGAAAGAAGGGGGAAAAAGCAAGTGAGTTTTTATGTCCAAATTATCTTGTTTATCCGTTTGTGGAATTAGTCTGTTTATTGATAAACCAGCCGGAAGGTTCGGTATGAAAGGTAGATGTGATAATTGGCAGGTTTCGAGGACTTGATTGTACTGTAGTTTTTGAACATCGATCAAAGCACCCAGATTGTACGTAGAGAAGAGTAACAACTGTCAACGCGACGTCGGTACCGACTCTATACGCGAACATTGAGAAAAAAAATTACAAAATAGAACCCCCCCCAGTGTATCTAAACTTAAATGAATGCTATAGAAATAAAAACTGTCGCGAAATGAAACCGGTTTTCTGCAAGAACTCACCCTAGAGCTACCAGCCAGGAGGGTCATGTCGCAGTCAAAAATCCGATGCCCCACTGATCACTAATTTGAATCACGTGACACCGCGACCGCCATGTGGATGGTCATGGTTCACGAAGCCATTTCTGAAAGTTGCGGGAAGAGGCCAGTGTCGGGTTGGCCTTGAATGCCCAATCAAAAATGGTTATTTTCCTTTGAAATACACTTGATTAATCTTTGAAAGTCTCCAAGAGAAACCAATGATACCATTTCTGGCAGCCAAGCGGAACCGACGCGTCGACCCATCCGCGTTCCCACCATGGCTGCATACAATCCCCAAGATGTCCTTTTGCGCTCCCTAAACAAAGCGCAATGCCGGGCAGTCACGTCCAACTCCAACACCGTCGCCATATTAGCCGGCCCTGGTAGCGGAAAGACACATACCCTGACCTCACGCGTGGTATGGCTAGTCCAACGAGTCGGGTACCGTCCTAGCGACGTCATTGTCGCGACCTTCACCGTCAAAGCTGCGCGCGAAATGAAAGAACGAATCGGGAAGGCACTAGGAGAAGAATTCGAAAAGAAAATTATTCTTGGAACGTTCCATTCCATCGCTCGCCGATACCTTGCTACATATGGGAAGAAGATTGGCTTGGATTCCAAGTTTAGCATTGCCGACGATGGCGACTCCAAAGCCATCATCCAAAGAATTTGCAAGAGATTGGATCTAAATATAGAACCCTCGCATGCCAAGTCATGGATTAGCAAGAGGAAGGCAAAAGGCACAACGAGCGCTGCGCCGCAGAAGAACAAGAAGAATCAGGAGAACCCAGCCCTCGAGACTTGCTACCAAGAGTACCAAGCACAGCTAGAGCGCTCGAATTTGCTGGATTATGATGACCTCCTTGTAAAATGTGTCGAGCTGCTCCGGGTACACCCCAGCTGCGTCTCCAATATCCAGACTGTACTCATTGATGAGTACCAAGACACCAATGGCATCCAATATGAGTTGATGCGACTCTTTGCCCAAACAAACCATCGAATCACAATTGTGGGAGATCCGGATCAGAGCATTTACGGTTGGCGTTCTGCAGAAATAAGAAACCTGTATCGCCTGCTTCGTGATTACCCAGACACCGACGAAGTTTCGCTTGAAGAAAACTACAGATCTTCCCAGTCAATCCTTGATGTTTCCCTCAGCGTTATCCAGCAAGACAAGAACCGATACCAGAAAGTTCTCCTTCCGGTCCACACTAAGGGTGCGCGACCTGTTCTACGGACGCTGAAGAGCTCTGCAGCAGAAGGCGAGTGGATCGTCCAAGAGCTCAAGCGAGCTGTGATGATGTTTGGGGAAATGCTGAAATTTGAGGACGTGGCAATCCTTCTCCGATCAGCATCGCTTTCTCGTCAAATCGAATCAGCCCTGGGGAAGGCCGGCGTTGCCTATAGAATGATTGGAGGCCACAAGTTCTATGACAGAAAAGAAATCAAGATTCTGCTAGACTACTTGCGTGTCATCTACCATCCCGACAACAATGACGCTTTGGCCCGAATAATTAATGTACCCCGCCGGGGAATTGGAGAAGCAACTGTCAAATCTTTGCTAGAAGAAGCGGAAAAGAACAACATGAGCCTATGGTCATTGCTGTGGAAACATTGTCGGGGTGGCCGGAAAGCAAACACCAACATACGAGCCAAGATGGAACAGAAACTCAACACCGAACTCTTGCGAATTATCTCAACACTGCGCAACAAGGCCGGCGAGATCACCCAAAGTAGTCCCCTTACCCTTGTTAACCTCATTGAGCAATTGGCCAGTCAGCTCAACTTCAAAAGATATCTAGAAGAGGAGTTCGCAGAAGAGTACGATCAAAGATGGGCAAATGTGCAGGAACTCTTTAGTTTGGCTGGCGATTTTATGCGCGATTTCGGATCAGCCGAAGAAGATGCTCTCCCGGAGATCGAAAACCTCGAGCAAGTCAAAGAGGAAGGCATACTAGGACGGTTTCTCGCCAATGTGTCACTCGCATCCGATGCTCAGAAAGACGATGCCACTGCAGACAAGAAATCATTGGTCACAATATCAACAATTCATGCTGCAAAAGGTCTAGAATGGCCCGTTGTCTTTGTGCCTGCAGTTTATACTGGCTCAATCCCCCACGCCAGATCTGAAGACACTGATGAGGAAAGGCGACTTTTATATGTGGCTATGACGCGAGCCAAAGCACTTTTATATCTGAGCTGTCCGATTTACGGATCGCAAGGAATGAGTTCAAAGGTTGAATTGTCTCCCTTTGTTTCGCCGTTTGCCGCAACCGCCTTTGCAAAGAAGGGGCCTTCGTTTGATAGAAGAGTTGTTGAGAGTGCGGCAAAAATTCTGGGAAGAGACGCGCCAACCGAGGCTGCTGTTTTCGCCAAACTACCACCCATGTTTTCTACCGAGGATGACAGATTCCCAGAAGAGCCTTTTGACCCAAGAAACGCCGATGGATTTGATGGCGATTCCGAGCGACAATACTCTCGCGCGCCCAAGCGACAGCGTAAATCCTACTCCAATGAGGAAGAAAAGCCTGAAGAAAGGCCATGGCAGCGAGAATATGAAACAACAATGGAGCAATCCTCTGGATTTACCGTCGCATCGCTGCCTGGGTTTACCACTGCTGGAGCTCATAAGGTAGCACTTGATTCAGCAGCAGCTGAGGCGGCTGCAAGAGCGCCCCTGCCACCCTCAAAGCTCATGCTAAAGAGAGGGACGTCAAAGCGAGGGGCTGATCAAAAGAGCATGCTTGGCTTCATTACACAAGCTCAACGATCCAAATCGAACGATGCTCAACCTGAAGCGAAGCCGATGCAAGCTAGACAGCATTCTGCGCCATCACGCCCTCACTTTCCGCCCGCCGCGGCTCATGCTCAGCCATTAAAGCCAAAAATTGAACCCGAACTAGCTCACCATAAACTTGGCGCAAATAAACCCTTTGCTAGACCGGGGATGCCAAAAACAGAGGTTGATGAGCTTAAGAAGCCCTATGCTTGCTTTTCAAGTTCACCGCCCCGTCCACCTTCTAAAGACGGGGAGAAAGAGAAAGAGGCTGAAAATACCCCAGCACCGCTTCCTGAACGTCCAATAAGTAGCTTCCATACAACAACTTTTACGTCAGTAAGGCCTAGGAGGCCTGTCGGGCTGGGTCCTCCGCCATCGATGGATAGACTAAACAAGCCCTTTAAACCACTTACGATTAATCGACCTAAAGGGCCACCTAAGCAAGGAAAATGACGGGTCGGAAAATTTCGGAATTCATTATGTTATGCTGTTAGGAAAAATGTCTCGAGCGCGCGTAAGCGTGATGGTACGCTATAGCTTGTAGCGTTATGTTTAAACATAATGCGCCGGGGCGGCTTTTTTTGTTAGGGGCGCCGAATGTTAAAACACATGTATATAAATGAATGAAGGACCCTCCATGGCTATGATCAAACAAAAAGCAAGCTTTTAAACATTTTTTGATACAATTTACCATTTACAAGATCAACATCTTTTAAAAATGTTCACTACCACTCTGTCGTCCACCATTGCCCGCCGCACCGCCGGCCCCACTATGCAGGCCATTCGCCAGGCCGCCTTCTCTACCAAACCACTCACTGCCGATGCAGTCTCGGCCACGTCTGCTTCCAAGAGCTGGAAGTGGAGCAATCTCTCTCCTCGAACTCGCCAATACGTCGTTGTCGGTCTTGCTGTCGGTACCTGCGTGGACTCTTATGTCCTCTACCACTACTGGCCTCGAATCTTTGGATCCAAGCAATCGGATAAGTAAGCCGACTGACTTGTCAAATGGTCTCTGATCGCATGATGTGTGGAAATTTGTATAAGAAGAGGTGAAGGATTGGGGGGTTTGTTGGAAATGGCAATTTATATAGAAAAAATACAACTCTTTATTTGAACCCTATCCTTGTGTGTACTTTGCTCTAAAATATCTGACCTGAACCTGCATTCCTTCTTCTTCTAGTATTAAATAATTCTATGGTACAAAGAAAAAAAAATATTACGAAGGAATCTTGAATCCAGAGTGTCGAAGGGTCTGGAAAACCCCATTTGGATCGTACTTTTTACTGGCGGCCTGAAGCCTCGCGATGGCATCATCACCGACTGTGGCTAGGGCATCCTGAGTTAGATGGGCGTAGTTGAGAAACTTCCATTCGCGAAGCACTCCAAGTTCCTTGGCCTTGGCCTCGACATCTTCCATAAATTCCTTTAGAACGGGATAGGCGATGTCCTCATTCTCCTTGCCGTTGGCAGCCCAAGTTAACAGGAACAGGATCCCGCTGTTCTCGTACCTGTCCAGGCCCATGACGTTCCCACCGTTGGCGATGCCTTTGTCGACAGCGGGGCGACTCACGGGTTGGAACATGGATAAAGTGTTCAGACCCGACTTGTTACTCGGCATGAGCTCCTCTAGCTTCTCGTTAAGGGCGGTGTACTTTTTGACGGTGTATTTCATGATGTCAGCATTGTTGTCCCAAGTGCTGGTGAACCAAATATTTCGGAAACCAGCGGGTTGACCGGCACCAAGGGCCTTGGTGACGGCAGACATGTCGTTGACCTCGGTCGTGTCGTTGGATGCCTTGATGGCGTAGTAACCATCGAAGGCCTTGGGCTTCACCTCGGCCTTTGTGTTCTCGACGGCAGTGTTGATGATAGTTCCGCCTGCAGCGGGAACATAGGCCCAGTAAACAATGGAGCTGCTGTTCTCATCTTTGGGGATGTTTTCGGTAAAGTCAACAAGGGCTTCGATGACAGCATCACCCTCGGACTCGGTGTAGAGCAGATTTCCACCCCAAATTACGGGCTCCGACTTGTTCTCGAATGAAATGGGGTACATGTCAATGCGAGTAATTACGCCGAAATTACCGCTGCCACCCTTCATTGCGCGGAATAGGTCTGCGTTGTGTGTGTGGTTGGCATTGGTGATGGTACCATCTGCCAGGACGAGTTGGTAGTTTGCAACGTTGTCGCAAGAGAACCCGTGAGAAGCAGCGTGAAAGGAGATACCGCCACCGGTATTGAAGCCACCAACGCCGACTGTGCCTGCACGCCCTCCGGCAACAGTAACACCGTGGGGAGAGAGTGTGTCGTAGACATCTTGCCAATGGCCACCAGGTTGGATTAGAGCAAGGTCTCTTTCTTCATCGTACGTTGTTTGGTTCATGTAACCTGCGCAAATTAGAATGATTTGGAAAAAATAGATAGGAGAGCCATGTAGCCTCACGTACCCATATCAATCGTAACACCATCTTCAACGGCGTTGGATAACGTGAATGAACCATGTCCACCACCTCGAATACCAAACTTGCAATTAATTTTGGAGATGACCTTCACAATCGTAGACACATCTTCGATAGATTGGGGGAGGGCATAGCAGGTGCTGTTCAGGGCTGCTGAAACGGACCAGTACGAGTCTCGGCGTTCTCCATACAGTTCTTGGTTCGGGTAGAGGACCTTGTCACCTAGCCCGGCCTTGGCAAGTTCGGTACACTAGGGAATATGTCAGCCATTGCTGTAAAGGATGGCCGAAGGATGAAGCTATCCCGACGGTAAGATCTCCTGTGGCGGGTAATCGAACAAGAGCTCAAGGGGGGAGAGGTTAGTGTGAGCCAATGGGGCTGGTGGCTGACACGGCCGCGAAAGACAAGATAAGACAAGGGGCGAAGGGTGTCAATATTTCACGTACGCATTTAGAACATTTTGTATTAGTGGCTGAAGCAAACTGGGAAAATGCGACAGCCGCCGAGGCGGCGAGATAGAGATTGAGTTTCATCTTCAATGGATGATTGGGAAACCGAGGGAAGTTGGTAAGACCGAGAGCCGTCCAAGCACAGAACCAAATAGTGTAACGAAAGAAGAACAGCAAATTGGTCCACGACGGCAATAGGGCGAACAGCAAAGGAACTACGTTTCAAAAAGGAGACTACTGTCGTGCTACTTGTACTTATTACACAGGCACAAGACGGCTATGCCGTGTCTACGGAACTTCCTTTGGTCGTCAGCCGGAAATAGTGGCCACTTCCCGGCGGCTGTTGGCTTTGAGTGGAGAGCTCGTGATCCTTTTGCCATGCTCTTGGCAGAGCCTGGGCGGCGCATGTGTACATACAGAGATTGACAATGTCTTGGGGGACCGCAATCTTATCTGCGTTGGCCCACTGGGCTTGTGTCAGGAGAGACAGGGCCGTCGGGCTGGGATGGTGGGGGCGGGCGGACGGGACATGGTGTGTGCCTCTGCGGAACAGAGGGACTTCGATCGAAGTCTGGGGTAGGGATATATGTATACATGTAGATGGATCTGGAATCGTTCTTCGTCGCAAGTATATTAGATGACGATGGAATGTTCGTGAATCTGGATTCTTGAGACGGCGCCGTATCAGAAGATATGCACCCCTTCGGAGTCTAGGACGGGACGAGGTGTAGCCGTCCTCAGCGGGTGAGTGCAGTGACGGGGTGGCAACAGGAGGGAATCCTGCATGCCACCTCAAGCCCGTTGCATCCCTGGCGGTGCAGTAGCTGGGCCGGTCCAGGGAGTCCCGACTTGGGTGTCGGGGAAGTTAACAGGACGGCTCCGGACGCCATGTATGTTGGACTGACTGCTTGTTGGTGCGGGGTGTGGTGAGGGAGGATGAATGGGGGAGAGTGGCGGTGGTTGTGGTTGTGGGATCAATCGGCTTTTAAGTAAATAAATGTATTAAAAAAAACAAAACCAAAATCGATTTGAGATATCACATTATTCTTTTTTCCTCAATTTTCATTTTCATTTTTTTTTTTGCTTCTTCTCTGGCAATCTCGATCCCCTGGGGTACAGAGAACACGATAAGATGCCATCTGGCAGCCGACGTCGCATTGCACCCAGGATCTCCGCAGCTGGACCACGTTACCGATCAGCGCTGATCCCTGCCGGCGGGCTCCATGGGGAAGAGAATCGTCCACACACAGCGTCCGTACAGCGCGTCCATACAGGGCGCAGCCCGTGAAATTCAGGTGACGAAGAATTAAAGACGCAAAGACCCGCTCCGCTGCTTAGCTGTCCCCATTGATCCTCGGCCTGGATCCCTGGTCTCGTCTCGAAGCGACATCCAGCTTCAGAGCTGCCTTGCGATGTGATGCCATGCGAGGCAAGGAGGTTGCATCCGCACCCGCGCAGGGAGAGACACAGAAGCGACGGACGGGTGCCATGATCGCCCGGGCGACTTGACCCTTTTCGGCCCTACCGGTGAGCCGCTGCAGGGAGCCCCATCCCGGCTGCGCTTTTCGTCGAAACGGCCATTCGCTCACCACGAGAATTGTGCAAATGCCGTGTGCGTGAGGTTGCGTCGCGCAGCTCGGGTGCGCGCAGGTTATTGGCCGGCGGAACCGCCACAAGAGGCACGCGCGCCCTCATGGTCCTTTTGAACCCTATGCGGCCGGGGCACGCACCGAGATTAGCGTGATGGCGTCGTTTGAAGACTTCTAGAACAAGGCCGTTGAGAGCGAGAGAGAGAGAGCTAAGGTTTGCTCCGTTTCTCAACCAACTAGCGCCTTCGTTTTGACGGCCATCAATGCGGAGGAAATGCCTGCCGCTTGTTCGCCAGCTATTCTTGTAGTTGACCACCCGTCGTCCTCTGGTGCCAAGGGAGACGGGCGAATCGTGGTCAAGGGTTTCCCAAGTGTGTACGAGTACGAAATGTCCTGTGTCAATCTCCCGCGAGCCCGACCCCTTTGGCGCCCCCGACTTTTGGCGCCCGCCCAGGGTTGCCGCCTTGTGGTTGGTGTTGTGCTGGGTGATGGCTGGATGCCAGCCTGCATGAGGCATTGTGTTCCGAAGGCCATGCAAGTCCAGGTGTTCTGCAGCGACGTCATGACGAAATGTAACTCAACCCGTTGCTCTGTGCCTGGAAGTGCTCACTTTTGGTTTTTTTTTTTTCGTTTTATTTTTTAATGTCCTTTGTCCCATCTCCGTTTTCGTCTCCGTCTTTGTAGTTGTCTCGTTGCTGTTTGTTCTTTCGCGACACACACTCTCACCTCTGCCTTCATGGTGACGATTCGGCCTAGGTCGACCACCGTTTCGAATGTTTACGACTTGATCTCCCTACCGTCAACATGCCCGTAATCAATGGCGTGACAACCGTCCTGGCCGCCCCAGCGGGCTATGTGGTTGACTTTGATCACCCGCAGAGGGTTGCCGTGCCAGAGATTTACTATGTTACGGCTTTCCTCTCGGCGATTTCCTTGATCTTCTTTGCCCAAAGATTATATGTAAAGTTTTTCCTCGTGGGGGGATTGGGAATTGACGACTGTAAGTTGGTTCAAAATTTTTCTTGGTGTTGTACACGTTGGTTCCGTTGTGGTCTGATGCCCCTCTTACTCCCTGCATGTGTACGCCTCCCCCAATGGAAATTAGTTGAAAGACAGAAGAAGTAAAAAGAGAGAAAAAAAATAAATTAATTGCAGATCACTAACTGTTTAATTAGTGCTCCTCATATTTTCCTATGTGAGTTGATTCCATCATGACATCAAGCTTGGATCCCTTTTGCACCAACGAGATGAAGCGCGATGCGTGTTATCAACCAACTAGACAATGCCTCTTGAGAGACAAAGCTAACCTGTTACCGGTAGTTAACAGCAGTTACAACTATTGGGCTTTGCGTCCGTAAGTTTCCCCCCTCTATTTCTCTTGGGGACCTGGACTGACCTTTCGCCAGACATGTTTGCAGCAGGAGCTGGAGGAGTGCACGCCTGGGAAATCCCAATTGAGAAGTTCAATATATACTTACTGGTAATAATGACCCTTTGTTACATGAATATTTCGCAATGTACTATAGTGCTTTTGCCTTTGCATGTAATTAACAAACTCTGCCATAGGACGTATACCTAGCAGCCTTCATCTATGTGGCTTGCGGCTCGTCAGCGAAAATCGCCCTCCTCATCTTCTACCTGCGACTCTCCCCTCAGCGATGGTTCAAAATAGCGACATGGGCTACAATCGCTTTGATTACTGGCTATTCACTTGGTCTCTTTTTCCCGCTCCTCTTCGCTTGTCGACCAATGTCTATGAATTGGGATGTAACGGACACCAAAGGCGAATGTCTGAATCGACCTGGCCTGTATATTGCAACTGCTGTGGCCAATATAGTATCGGATGTGATATTGTTTATCCTTCCAATTAGAATGGTTTTGCAGTTGCAGATTCCTCGAAGACAGAAGATTGGTCTGTTGATTATCTTTTGCGTCGGATCCATGACAGTTGTTACATCCATCATTCGCGTTACTCTTCTACCATCGCTCTTGACAGAGCCCGATTCAACTTGGGTAGTTTCTTGGGCCACTGTTTGGATGTAAGTTATACTTCCCTCCCCCTTTTACCCATATCAAAGCTGACTCGACCCAGTGTCGTCGAGGCAAATTTAATCATCATCTGCGCTTCAACACCGACTCTCAGAAAATTCTTCAAGCATGTTGCGCCTAAGATTATTGGAGAGTCACGATATGGAAGCAAGTCTAGGTCTGGGGACAATTCCAAACTCCCCACTCAAACGGTGGTGCCATCGTCACATTCTCGTCGTGACCGCCGTCAACGCGATCCATTTGACGAAGAAGAGGGCTGTGGCAGTGATTCCATTAACCTTGGATCTCTCCATGTCCAAAACGACTTGAGAATTATGGGAGGCCAGAACGGCGACATCTCAAGTTGGTCCGATAGCGATTCGGAAAAAGCAATTGTGGGGGGTACGAACAGGAAGGCCATCCTCCAAACAACCACAGTCACAGTAGAATACAGCCGCGGCCAAGGTCGATAAATATAGAACCCATGATACCTGGAAATATGGATATGCATTATGGGATGGCGCATGAATGGAGGTTGACGGCGTTTTGAATTATGGTTAATCGCTCGGGAAGAGCTGGATGCTGGAACCCATGATACCTCAATATTTTCTGCAGGCTTTTACAATACAAATTCTTAGTAATGAATTGGTTGAAACAGTGAATGACTTCTTCCTTTCAATTTCTAGATTCCAGCGCCCAACTCACTTATGTGGAATGAGGAAAAGAGAGAAAGTCTCAGATGGAAGGCCTCACAGTCCCAATTTGGAATGGGTTCTATCAACCTCGTGAGGCTGACGGCCGCCAAGGACATAACGGCCTTCTAAATTGGGATGACTATCATGATATCATGCAAGTGGAATGATGCTCGGAAAGAAAAGAGCAATTGTAATAACGTGAAGCCGTTGAATAAACGCCGACGCCTTAATAAATAACGAACAGATCACAGCGAAACTAATGAAAGAAATAAATAGAATAATATTTAGGGGCTTTATTAAAGGATCTGTTTGACATGCTATTCGTGGGCCCTCATTTGACGAGCGCCAATTATCGTCGCATGACACTGACACCACGATTATGGGTCATGAATCGATTAATCGAGTCAACTAACCGAAGGCCGGATACGCTGGAAGAAAATTTAGTTATGGCCTCACGGGAACAAGTTTCAATATTTACATCTGATCATTCTTGCCTCGGTCTTCTCATGTCGCTTGCAGAGCCCATCCCCCTCATTCCATAAATGTTACGAGGTCCGCCAGACTTCCGAAAGTGACCTATCAACGGACCTAAGCGAAGCAAAACTAGTGCACGATAAAGTCGTCACTTCCAAGATATTCATGGCTCTATTTCACCGAGCTTATCTAGCGTCCACGGAGAATGTTCCTTTTTCGCGGGTAATCCCTGATTATTGGTGGCCGTAAACTTGATTGGACTAGTTGCGCGGGACAAAAGGCTCGGCTAGCTTCCCTCCGCATGCCCTGTTGATATCCAAAAAATGGCCTGCACATGACCTCACGACACCATCAGGATATGGCCTGCATAGCCGTCTGGCTGTTACTCGCTGACGCTTGTGACGTGAGGTTGCATCAGCACCACGCCTATTCTTGAATAAGCTGTAGCTATCACAGGCACCATCCCAGTGCGGAATTGATCACCGCCCCACATAGTAATCTCAAGAATCAACAAAGACACGGCTCGATGGTCTTGGTCTATAACTCCCGTAATTATACTGCATTAACTGGATGATCCAGCTCGCGTATTATCGTTAGTCAATAGAAACATGGGACAGAAGTCCAGATTTAAATTGGCATGTTTTCCGCCCTTTGTCCCAAGATTGTGGTCGCTCAATGCATGTTGTTTGGAACAATGCCCTTGTAGAGAATTGAAGAAGGATACCCTGATCAAGCTCACATTAAGGTGCTGGACCAATCAAGATGGCGTATAATATTCCGAGTCGGTTTAGCCGTACTGCGCTCTGGCAAGCCTTCGTCGTTGTTATTCCAATTATCCTCTTTTTCTTTATCGCGGTCGTAGATGCTACACCAGCGCCCTCGGGAAAAATTAAGCAAAGAGCCGAGGGTGACAAATATCTGATTGGTGTGGGAAAGGCAGACATAACCGGACCAGTGGTTAGTATATCATTAATGATTCAAGACTATTAATTCTGACATCTTTCGAGGTTGAACTTCAAGTACGCCCGTTCATTGTTTCGTCGTTGATCGAACCTTTACTAACGCAGTCAGTTTGCTGGATACGCTGATTTGGACCAAGTAGGTTCGGGTCTCCGACAGCGCATCTACAGCCGAGCATTTATTGTAGCAGATGTAGACAACCCAGATGATCGTTTTGTGTACTTGATTTTGGATACCCAATCGGGCGACACGGCTGTGCGACGAGGGATCCTTGAAGGACTTGCCGCTCTCGGTAGCGAGTATTCGGTTTATACCCAACACAACGTTGCAGTGACGGGAACACATTCTCATGCCGGCCCAGGAGGTTGGTTCAACTATCTCCTGCCTCAAATCTCCACTTTGGGTTTCAGCAAGGAGAGTCTTAAGGCGATTGTCGATGGCACCGTGCTGTCCATTCAACGCGCCCACGAGAGTTTGGAGGAAGTACGTGCTTCCTGCTTAGTTGCTTTGGGATAATTCTGACGCCTTCTCAGGGATACCTAGATGTTGACACCGCAGAAGTAAGCGATGCTGCGATCAACAGGTCACTTTGGGCTTATATCCATAACCCTGAAGCAGAGCGCGCAAAGTATGGAACTGAAGTAGATACCACACTCACGCTGGTGCGGTTCAAGAGAGCATCCGATAGCAAGAATATCGGAATCCTCACATGGTTGCCAGTCCACGGAACCTCGCTTCTTGGAAACAACACCCATGTAGCCGGCGACAACAAAGGAGTTGCCGCATGGATGTTTGAGAGCGCAATGGAAAATGACGACTCAGCCGCTGACGGTTTTGTGGCCGGGTTCAGCCAGGCAAATGTTGGCGACACAACACCAAACACTCTAGGTGCCTACTGTGATGATGGTTCAGGAGACGAGTGCAGCTTTGAGAACAGCACGTGCGCGGATGGAAAGTCGCAATCTTGCCACGGTCGGGGACCCGAGTTCCAGAAGCTCGATCTCGGCGTTTCGAGCTGCTATGAGATTGGACGTCGTCAATATGTCGGGGCTCGCAAAGCATACGTAAGTCTTCTGCCGATCTGTCAGCGAATTGTTAGTGACAAGTAATTAGGATAACATGGGATCGTCGTCGACACCCGTCGTGGGCTCGAGTGTCAAGAGCTTCCACTTTTTCCACAACATGTCGTTTTGGGAGTTCAAATTGACAAATGGGAGCACGGCCAAGACATGTCCTGCAGCCCTTGGTTATTCCTTTGCAGCGGGAACAACCGATTGGCCTGGCTTCTTTGACTTTACTCAGAGTGACTCTGGAGACCCAGACGCAAACCCGCTCTGGGCGGCCGTCTCAGGCCTCCTCAAGTCGCCGACGGCAGAGCAAAAGGCGTGCCAGCAGCCCAAGCCCATCCTCCTGGATGTCGGTGAACTTACCCAGCCTTACGCATGGACTCCTAATATTGTGGATATCCAAGTCCTTCGCGCCGGTCAACTGGTCATCATCATAAGCCCTAGTGAGGCCACAACAATGAGTGGGCGGCGATGGAGAAGTGCAGTTGCTGAGGAGGCGTCGAGCTTTCTCAGCGACGATCCGATTGTAGTCCTGGGGGGACCAGCAAACACGTACGCGCACTACGTGGCCACCCCCGAGGAATATGATGTGCAGCGCTACGAGGGTGCATCAACGCTCTACGGCCGGCATGAACTGGATGCTTACATTAACCTGACAGTGTCCAACCTGGGATACCTTTCACCGGATGCTAGCAAGCACCCCGACCAGGGAACCTTGCCCCCAGACAACCGCGCCAGCTCCCTCTCATTTATCACAGGCGTAGTGTACGATTCCTCACCGATCGGTTCCTCATTCGGCCACGTAGTATCCGATGCTAAGTCCGGCTACAGCGTTGGGGCCGTTGTTAACGTAACATTCCAGGGCGCCAATCCCCGCAACAACCTTCGCTTGGAGAAGACTTTTGCAGCAATCGAGAAAAAGAGCGACGGGAAGTGGACACAGGTCAAGGATGACGCCGACTGGTTCCTCGTTTATTCCTGGCGACGGACCAACTGGCTCTTGGGCTACAGCGAGGTGGACATCACCTGGGAGACCGGGGGCAACGCGGAGGCGGGCACCTACCGAGTCAAGTACTATGGAGACTCGAAGAGCATTCTGGGGTCGATTTCGGCATTTGAAGGGACTAGCGGCGAGTTTGTGTTGAGTTGAGTCGATTTAGTTGGGCTTCTTTTTTTCCTTTCGCTAGGCGCGTTCCGGGTGGAATACCTCTGCCGTCCCCGCGTGATCCATGGCTCATTGCTGCCCTCGCGATCGGGGGATCTTCACACTAGCGGAGTGTTTTCCCCTTGAACGACGCCCCTGGCTGAGGCCTGGGGTAGGGCTTAAACCTCGTCCTAGCTCTGGTGAGGACTTTTTTTCTGTAGGGGGCTATGGGGCAGCTGGGCTTGGGGAGGGAGGTGGAGAAGCTATCCAGATGGAGAGGTGGAACCGACGCCCAGGGCCCTTGGAAGGGTCCATTGAAGCTGGATGCGCTTTTATCCTATTGGTTATAATTTCTTGATAGCCCAGGGGGATGATGTGCTGGCCAGCCCCGCAGATCGTTAGTCTTCTTTTGACTACTCATCCTCATTGTTTCACTGGCGTCGATCTAACTAAACTGATTTCCCGATTGTCTTCCTTGCATGTTGTCGTTGACAAAGGGCTAGTTTGGACCCTTGCTTTTATTATTATGGTGGACGCTTATGTACGCACAGACTGGCCTCTCGCTGCCGGGTTCCATCACGTGGCTCGTCCCTCTCATAGTCTAGCGACCCCTTCCACCACTTGGGCGACGTCGCTGGCCCATGTCGCCTTGAGCATATCAGCAGCCTTCTCACCGATGCCATAGGCAGGCATCTGTGTGTGGCCGTTGTTCAGGAGGGGCATCACGCTACAGTCCGCCACCCGCAGACCCTTGACACCCTTAACGCGTAGCTGCTCATCGACGACGGAGTCGGGATCTGATGCCTTGCCCATGGCGCAGGTACCAGCTGCATGATAGCCTATGAAATGGGTTAGTAAGATATTTGCATTTGCCTCGGTCGGACATTCTTACATGTGGTTGCTTGTTCCTTCACATAGGGGATCCAATCCTCTCGGGTCTTGAACTGGTGATGCTTGTGATCGCTGGGCCAAGCACCCTTGACGATATCCTTGGTGCCAGCGCCTTCCATGATGATCTCGTTGCCAAATCTGCATGCCTCGGCCAGAACCTCGACGTCCAAAGGATTGGCAAGGTAGTTGCAGTCTACAATTGGAGTTGCGGTCGCGTCAGCATTGCGAAGCGTGACTGTTCCTCGCGACTTGGGCGCGAAGAGCTCAGCAATCATGCTGAATGCGTGCTGGCCATCACTAGGGAACTTGTCAAATTGCTTGGGGCCTCCATAGCATTCAGTTGTAAAGAACTCAATGTTGGGCTGGTTGGGTGTCAATCCCATTGGATCACGACCCTCTTCTCGGGGAGCCGACTTCCATAGCTCAGAGTCGGCGAGACGTTCATCCAAACGGGCATAGGCGAAGATGCCAAAGGGGAATGTGGATAGGAATCCTTCCTTCTTCTCCTTCCAGAGCGCGTATGCCTTTGCAAACGCGTCTCCGTGATATACAAGGTGATCGGTAGTCAGACCTGGCTTTTCCGTTTCGTAAAACATAAATACAATCTGCCAAGCGTGGGATCAGCAAGTGGAGCAAAAAAAAGTACACCGAAGAGTAACTTACAAGATGATCCTGCAGATTCTTACCAACGGCAGGCAGATCGACTAGCGTGTCAATGCCATGCTTCTCGAGCTCATCCTTGGCGCCAATGCCAGAGCGGTTCAAGATGTTGGGGCTGCAGTAGGCACCTCCTGAAACGATAACTTCCTTACGAGCTGTAAGAAGGACTACAATTCCGTCGGCCTGCACGGCACGAACGCCAGTGGCTTTCAGCTCACCATTGGCGTCCTTCTCAATGACGACTTTATCAACGTGGGTCTCAACCATCAGATGCAGGTTGTCCCTTGGTGGAGCCTTAGTGATGAAATCTGCGCCTGTAGTGCGGAGACCGTTGTGAACGGTTCGTACAGCATGGCCACATCCATGTGGGTTGCTTCCATGGGAGAAGATGTCATCATCTAGTGGCAGACCCTTGGATACCATTGAATCCTTAATCAGATCCGAGATTGGCGCCAGGTCGTGCGGTGCGGTTTCAACTAGGCCTGAGTAGCCATGTGCTTCTTTGTTTTCCTTGAACCATGGCTTGCCATGAAATGTCTCGGCCTAGGTGTCGAAATTAGCGCTGGTAAAGACAAGACCAAAAAAAAAGCAAAATGCCAAGGTCCAGTGAGGACAGGGGGGGCCTCCCGTGTCAACAGCTCAAGGACGGCTGAAGAGCGGCTAGGATTGCTTACCTTACTCATGTAGGAGAAAACCTCTTCACCGCCCCAGCCAGGAAGACCCCAATCATCGTAGTCTTGCTTGAGGCCACGAATACATAGCGTGCCGTTGCATCCAGAGCAACCACCAAGGAACTTTCCTCGGCTCAGCTTCACCTGGCGGTCATTGACGGAACTACCCTTCTCTGAGATGATGTTCCAATCTGTCTCACTGTCGAAGTTTTGCGACCAGCTAGGCAAAGATTTAGTACAAGCCCAGTCTCGTGGCAACTGACTATAGACTTACCCGCCGGTCATGTGGGTATTCTCTAAGTGCTCATTGTGCTGGCCAGCCTCAATGACAAGGACTTTGTTGGCAGGGTTCTCGGCAAGCCGCGATGCCACAACGCAACCGGCAGTGCCACCACTGTTGAAAAAAAAAAAAAAGCTGTTAGAACAAGGGACATTGACTTGGAAAATCGCCGATCACATCCGAGCACATGGGCCCGGCTCAATGACTTACCCACAGACAATAAAATCGTAGGATTCTGAGGCAGCCATAATAAGATTATAGGTGACGGAAAAGGTAAAAATATGCGGGATTGCGATTATGGATGAGGGATGATCGTGTTCTTTGCTCGACGTGAGTGCCAGCAGCGCTTTATAGCATTAGACTAGGAATAAGTGGAATATCGACGGCACCGCCCCGTCCTCGTCTCGGTAGTCATCTTTAGCATCGCCTAGCTCTAGACAAAAGAAGAAACCTAGTCGCACAAGATGGTAGCTTGGACGGATCCGACTTCTGCAACTGTAACGATGCTGATACAGGTATAATACGCCGCCAACTGGTCCCGCTGGAGAAAAAAAGGATTGGACATGCATGTTGCAAATGTCACAACACTCGACAGGCAAGATTTGCAGAGAGCCCTTGCCTGAACACGCAACATGTTGGCTTGGCCAACAGAGGGTACCCAATCGGATGCCGATCCACCAACGTACTTTTACCGACAGCGTTGCAAGAGGACGAGTCGTGCAAGCCACCAGATCCACTACCAACAGCCAAACAAGGGCTGGGGACTGATGCCCTTGCTAGCGTGGCCTGAATGAGGTTGTTGGTATTCTTTGTTGCATGGACTCTCAAATGATCCGACCTGCCCTGCTTAGTCCCAAATAGGCGCCTAAACAGGCGCCAAAACGCGGGCGCCATCATCCGACTAGCGCCGCCTCTTACTTGTTTCGTAAGTCGACGACTTTCTGAGCCAAGAGACATCGTCGATCTAAAAATTCAACGCATGGCGGACCGACCTGTGTCAGTGCAACGGGACTGCTCTATTCCCGCACTGATATGAAGCTATATCATACGTAGTATTTTATAACGCGCCGAAGCGGATCCGCTTCCTCCACTATTTCCGGAGACCCTAGTGTGTTCCAAAGCCAACTGGGGCCCCCCGGATTCTTCCATTCATGTGCCGAGATCCCCATATCCCGCAGTCTCCAACAGCATAAGGCAGCAGCTTGGTCCCCCCGATACCCCTGGCTACCCCAGCCGGAACCACCCGGGATGGGACTCTACAGACCGCGGCGGCTTGACTCAATACCCTTGTATATTAATTTGTCAATGTATCAATCTCGATGGCTAAGGTCACCATCACAACACCCTGGCTAGCATGAACTAGTATCAGAGGTGTATGATGGTCAGGGGAACACGCCAAGCGGCCTTAAGAGACGGATATGTGAGAGAAGAATGGAAATATCAAGTTGTCTCGGCGTGGTCTGTGCGAGCCGTCTGCATCCATATGCGTCTGCAATCACCTCGCAGACTTATTCTCGTATCGACCCACCTTACTGATGAGTTTTAAGTGGTTATGAACCGGGAACATTTCCGATCGTCTTGGAAAAGTCCCAGTTAACCGTTTCATGTCTCTTTTTGGAGCTTGGATCGTCTCTGCTTGGTGTCTCTTATACCATATGTCTCCCTCTTTGTTGTTGTTTCCCACTACCGCGATGGAAACCCCCAGAATCACAACTCTCATCAAGAGGGTGGTCAGCAAACCGAATCCACCATGCCCGCCGCGACGCCCTTCCAGAAGGAGGCTTGGACTGAATATGGAATTGGGACGGTGGTTCTGCTGCTTCGGTATTTTGCGCGATGGAAAACGGTTGGATTTAAGGGTTGGCAAGGCGATGACCTCTTCGCGGTGCTTTCCCTAGTATTCTGGACTGTAAGCTACCTTCTTCACCGAGCCAACTGTTGGCCATTGCTGACACTTGCACTTCATGCAGTCTGAATTGGTCATGCTGGAACTCATCGGTAAGTCAAGTCCATGCTTTGAGCGCGCCAACACCCAACACCATATGCACATCGCAAGCCACTCTAATGCACAAACCACCACACCACATGCTACATCTCGCACCCTGTCCAAACCTTCTCCTGAAATAGCATCGCTAACTTTACTAGGTCAAAATGGCACCAACATTGGTATCACGAACGAGGTCAGCGCGACCATGACAAAAGAAGAAATCGAAAAGGCAATCTTTGGTTCGAAATGCCTTCTAGCTGGCTGGAACTTTTACGTGACCTTGATTTGGTGTTTGAAGGGTACAATGCTCTGCTTCTATAGCCGCATGACGTAAGACGTTAGTATCCATGGCATAAAACTTTGCTGACCATCTTTCAGCCTTGGGCTTAAACAGCAGAAGGTCGTCAAATGGACCCAATATGTAACCATAGTGGCATACCTAGGCGTCATTGCGGTCATCTGGGGCCATTGTACTCCCGTTCACAAAAATTGGCAAGTTCGGCCGTACCCTGGTGGTAAGTAGAAGAAATGAGTAGTTCCAAATGGATAGTATTAACTTGCAATAGACCAATGCACTTTGGCAGTTGCAAATTATTTGACCCTTGTTGTTCTCAACATCTGGTGAGTCCTTTGGCGGTAACAATAAAATGGAAATTTCGAGACTAACCCTAGTTCCAGTACGGACTTCGTGATCGTTTGCATCCCAGTGCCTCTTCTCTGGAAAGTAAAACTTAGCATCAAGAGGAAATTGATCATCGGAGTACTATTGTGTTCTGGAGTTTTTATTATGGTGGCGACACTTTTGCGTTGTGTTCTGTCGCTAAAAGATATCTCGGGTATCAACACTAGTACCATCTGGGCCATCAGAGAAACAGTAAGTCATCATGCCTTTTTGCAGTCAAGATTCAGAAATCTGTCGCCCTATACTCTCATTCTACTTGTAACGTTGCTCCTCTAACACGTGCACTAGTTTGTGGGCATCATTGCCGTCAACGCCGCTGCCATTAAGCCTCTCTTCTCTGCCTCCCGCTGGATCGGCTCTAGCAAGGGGAGTAGTGGCAACTACAATTACAAATCGAGCGGATATGCTGGAGGACATGCATTGGCCACCATTGGAGGAACGTCAGCAGCCGGGCCGAGTCATGCATCCAGCCGTCACCGAACGATGGTCACCGACTTGTGCGAAAACTCCAGCGAGGAGCATATAGTTCAAAAAGCAGAATACAACGGCAAGGCAGACTATAACGGTTTCCGAAACAATATCCGAGCCGGCAGTACGGCCAGCGATGGAAGCAATCAAGAAGGTATTATGGTTACGAGGACTTATGAAGTGAGCCCTGGAAAGTCAACGTTGGATGTATAGGAATGGGAGATGACACTTGTGGAATGAATCATGATATAAGGTAGGTAGTCTCGAGTTTAATTCTAGATAATGTCTCTCAAGGGATACCCATAAAAGTATAATTACCCATGATGTAATGGGGTAGCGATGAATCAGTGCGAAAATAATATGTGCACAAATGGGATTTCACAATGTCAGTTGTAGGCTATGCTGGCTTCTATTGCAGCCATAGTGGGATCCAGTGCTGACTATGTTATAGTTGGTGGCAGAAGATCATCCCAAAAGAATCGACTTTAGAGAAAGAGGAATTTTTAAATTAATGGAATATAACATACGTCTCATTCCGTTTCTCTGAGAGTGAGGCTTCAGTCCAAGGTTAGGATAACCCCGTCACGGACAGAGCTGGCGATTTATTGCTACAGTGAATCTGAAAAGATTTCACCCAGTCGCTTATCTAGAATCTGAGGGTCATCCCATGGGTTATGTTTCGAGTCGCAAGGAACTGCTGTGACTAGAAGATACTCGACGTAGGCGTGCATCGAGGTCGTCAAGATTGAGTGAGCTGGAACAAGTTATGGGGGGGGGGGGTTCATGAACTGCTACGTTGGGCGTCGCTCATAGGGGAGATTTTGTCCACAGACCATGCCACTGTTTCCACCTAAGTGGAGGCCATGCTGCGATTGATCGAGGCAACTTGTAAGGTTATTGCTGATGAAAGGCTCAAAGGGTTCGATTGGCTATTGTTGCGATATTGAGCAACGAAAGCCAGCTGCTTAATGCAAGACTGAAGTGGAATAAAGATGACAATGAAATAAAATGGAACGAGTGGCAATATTGCTTCAAGTCATTGGACTGCTTGGTTGAAACTTTTTCTTGTGTTTATGGCATAATTAATTTTGGATATTTTGCCTCGCATTGGTTCCCTCTTGTGAGGCCACCTATCTACTTTACACTTGCACCTTTTTGGGTCCGGAATTTGTCGACCTGAGCAAGTCACCTCTACGACTAGCGGCTGGCATCAAGCTAGATCCTATACATGGCCCATTCCACCATCCCCCAAAGCATTATTACAGGCGTCGCCGTTTCCGAGCAACACAATTACCAGTGACCTCATCTGCTTGGGTTTCAAGTACTTTCCATTCCATAATTGGTAGCTGTCGTTTTGGGACCAGCCCAGAGTCTTCTTGTTGCCAGCCATCCGTTGATGGAAGCGTGCCCTCTGACAATGATGGCATGTGCTTTCTTTTACCTTGTTCTAAGGGTTCCATGGAAGATTGAGATTTCGAAGAGGGCTTTGACATAGGCGCCGAAGAATTCCCTATTGTTTTTGGTTTGGCCGTGTTGGATCGTGAGATGATTATGGGACTATTCGAGCCATCAGATTCATCGCTGTCAGACATGTATCTAGCCAGAGTTTCGGTGAATATTTGTTCTTTAAGATCCTCTGGCGTGTGACCTGGACGTATGTCATTGGCTATATCAGCGCCATACATTGAACATCGCATTTGCTGCCTCCAGCATGCCCGCTCAAGTGCCGAACACAACTCCTTGGCGAAATCGTCCACTTCGACACATTGTATTGGGGTTGATGGCGCAGCAACGAGGTGTGAGCCTCTCGTTTCCGCTGGGTTTGGGAGGATCTGATCTGTCAATTTTGTATCACGATGGTCAGATTGCAGCACTTACCCCATGCTGCTGCTCATACAAGTAAGCTACCACTTGTCTCCATGGCGCGGGATGTCGGGGTTGTATAGGTTCTACCAAATCGGGTTGGTCAGAAAATAGCATATCGTGGCGAGTTAAACGCGATAGGCCAGGGGCACATGGCTGTATTTTAACCCAGTAGCGCCTTGATGATGTTGTAAGAATGTTGAAGCTCAAGGGACCGGATCAATGCGATGAGGCGGCTCGGATAGGGTAAACATTTACCCGAACCCCCCCACCCACCCATGCACCGTGAATTTGAGTTGATGCCTAATTTATCTGATCCAACTCATGTCCTAGTTATTTCTGTTCACGCTATCCATTTATTTATTTACATTATATTATTTATTTATTTCTGTTGGTTTTTTAGGGTGAATTGCCGCTAAAAATCCAGCAAATGGAGCCAACGGACGATGCCGATAGTCAAGGCACGAACTGGTCCACAACTGGTGCATGTTCTTCTGCCTATGAAGCAACAATAACACTGTTGCCCAAAAACGCCGAGGCAAAACTAGCTTTTTCTCAAGTTATCGATTGGATCATCGAGAGGTCTCAGACCAAAAGGGATCATGAGAAACAGTTTGATGACCAAGTACGGGATCATACTAAAAAGTATTTATCGTGGTCTCCAACCCAAGTAGAGGACAGCGAAGTGGGAAGACTTGTTCGTGAACTTGGTGAAGGAAAGCTGTTGTCATCGTCTCCTATGTCATCATTTGATACAACTAAACAGTCAGACGCGGCAGCCATGATGCCAAAAACTGATACTCCCCGAAAGTATATTTGGACGGGTTCATACCATGTTGATTTGAAGCAAACAGCCTTGAACCCAACTGTGGGCTGGGCTGCTGGCCGCCGGACTACGGTTGGAGACAATAACTTTAACGATTTTGTCTTATCCATCGAAAATTCTACGGCGTTTGCTATCAGACAGCACCATGCTGTATTTCAGTTTGACAAAAGCGGAAGACCATACGTTCAGAAAATATCAAGCAAAGGGCATGTCGAAGTAAATGGCGACGTCTTGCCTCCAAAGGGCTTATATCTTCTCAATCAACATTCGAATTCCGTTCGTCTGGGTCACTTGCAATATACAGTGGAATACACTCGTTTTGCTCAATCTACCGAGCATAAAACAAAGCTTGAGGACTATATCAGGACTTTGCATCGCTAACCAGCCACAGTAGACCTGAGCCTTTTTCCCACGCCAGCTTCCAATGTTAATCTCCGGGTTGGTCAGTGGACCATCACTAATGCGGGGACCATCGGAGTCGGTGGGTCGGGACGTGTAAGTGCGGCGATGAACAGTAATGGAAGAACAGTCGCATTGAAACAGTTTTCAATCCGACCAACATCCGAGATCCTAGCGAAGCGACGAGAAACCCTCGAAAGGTTGACCGAGCTCGCAGAAACCGCTCAAGAACATCGAATCGTGCGACTTTGCGACGTAATCACCGATGACCCTAAAGGAAACAATTGGTCAGCTGACATATGGTTTGCTCTTGAGCCCTTGGTATCCAAGACCTTGAATAAATGGGAAGGACCTTTAGAATCAACTATGGTAGAATGCATGGTGAGATCCTTACTCGAGCCACTCGATTTCTTGCATTCCCATAAATGGATACACGGTGATATAAAGCCTCAAAATATTGGCGTCCAGTCTTGGGATTCTACGAAGGCATCCGTTGTTCTTCTTGATACGGAAGACGCAATCCCCGCTCCTGATGGCTATGCGATGCCGAGCCCTGGTGAAAACGGCACTGTCGGATGGATTTCACCAGAGAGAGAAATAGAGAAATTTGACTTTACGACTGATGTTTGGTCTGTCGGCGTTCTAGCTTTATGGATGCTTCTTGGTCGCCATCCATGGCAAATTGGCGTAAACCCCTGGCGCCCGGGTCGAGACAACAGGCAAAACCAAGAGCGTTTTGAAAGAAACTACGCACGAATTATTGAATATGTGACGAAAACCCATCCTGGGAGTAAGTTCAACACGTGTCATAATTTATTTGATCTCCTTTGTAACATGAAGGCCACAGCGCTCGGAACAGCCATTCTCACCATGATTCGATATCCGTATGCCCGGCAAACAGAGCAGAAAAAGCCGAGACTAAGTTGCCGAGATATTTTAGCAATTTTAAATTCGCAGAACCAGAACATGTCTGAACCAGCTGCAAAGAGAATCCGACTAGGCCCTGAGTCGTAATGATAGCTCGCGTCTCTTACCACAGAACTAAATTGCCAGTGAATATCAATCTGATAATAGAAAAGAGATATAAAAATAAAATTATTTATTTATATAATGCTTATTTAGCTCCAAAGCCACAACGGTGGCGGATACAATTAAGTTTGGCCGTGATTCGCCGACCAAGACACAATCAACTCCTCCCGGGCCATCTTCCTTGATGTGCATTGCAGATAGCTCTGGGGCCTGTCGCCAAGGCTTCGGTGGTTTTCGCCGAAGGTGCTTATCTAAAAGGCGAACCCCACCGAGTGAGCGAAGATATGTTTCGAAATGGAAACGCGGATAGCATCGTGGTGGGGCAAGTAACAATTACATAATACATCTCTCTTTTCTATCACCAGAAGGTTTAATTCAGTTATTCGTATTACTGAGCAGGGGCTATCCACATCAGACAATCACATCTGGCCACTTTTCACATCACACCTTGATAGTCAATTATAAATAGAAATAAAAATTATGGATAAAATGTTATCAATTAGAATCAGGATCATGCCAAGGATTGTCATCCGTACATTGAAGCAACAGCAGTCGGGCAACTAGATTGTCCAAATGTAGATAACCCCTGTTTAGCGAATACGCGTAACTGGATTCAAAGCTTCTCGCCATCCACTGGCCGGCTTCAGAGGCATTCTCGTTTTTCTCGCTTTGGTCAACTAGGTCTCGTGATCAGTACGACAAATGAGAAAGTTTATTCTAATCTTAAACCCTACGTTGTCAATCGATTGTGATGTCTCGTGATCTTAGATAATCTGCCAATTAGGTGACAGCGAGTACGCCCTAGAACGCCCTGCCATATCTATTGTTGAGGCGGAGGATCCAGGGGCCTGCATCACCATCAATCACCTTCCAAAGTGAGTCCATCATACTTTCACTTATTGTCATAGCGTTGTCAGCTGCTTATCTTGTTCAAACTGTATGTGTCACTTGCTGCCTTGGCAGTTAGAACGAGTGGGGACAAGACTGGAACACATATGTAAATGGATAGACACGGAGGTACATGTATATAGAACAACAGGCCAATTGCAATTTTAACCTAAACTAAACAAATGTTTTTATTCTACCTGACAACTCGGGATTTCGCAACAAGAAACCGGCGACGTCACCGCCTGTTTCTAAAAAAGAAAGGAAAGAAAAACTTACCCCAGCCTCACTGAAACGCAAAGGCGGGGTCAAATTGGGACGTGCGTTACGCGTGGAGCGCGGCTTGGTTGAGAGTGGGTAGCTCTTGTGGAGCTACATCCATCGCGCTAGTTGACAGACCGATATTTACGAGCTGTGCATTGCATGGAGACGCGAGAAATCACAGCAGCGGGGTCAGCAACTTGCATGTGTAATTGAGATAACATTAATCATATTGAAGAGGATTCGTAGCGTTTTTAGCTCTCTAAGCTCTATATTCCCTTACATATTCCCTGGTGACTTTTTCGTGTGTTTTTACAGCTTGGGGCTCTCGATGCGGCGGCCGGTCTCATCGAAGTAGATCTTCAGGCCAGAGTTGAGCGACTCCTGGAGGGCGCAGCCGATCTTGACGGCCTGGACAGCGCCGCTCAGCTTGAAGGGCAGTCTGGTGTTGTCGAGGCAGGCAGCGGTGAACTCGTTGGCCTCGGTGACGAAAGCGTGCTCGAAGCGGCCGTAGTAGTCGTGGGGGATCTCACGGCGGACACCAGAGTGCTCGTGCAGCTCGACTAGGGTGCCGGTGGGGTTGGCGTTGACGGCAATCTTGCCCTCAGTACCAATAATCTCGGTCATGTCGTGCTGGCCAGCAGCCATCATGCGGGAAGAGTAGAAGTAAGCCATCTTGCCACCCCAGAACTCAACCATGCCGATACCGTTGTCAACATCCTTGTGCTTGCGGAGCTCGGGCTGGACGGCAGTGATACCGTTGGCGACGACGCTCTTGACAATGGAGTCCTGGCCGAAGAACCAGAGAGCAAGATCAATGTCGTGAATGTTGCAGTCGACGAAAATGCCACCGCTGAACTCAGCGTAGGCGACGAAGAAGCCAGAGGGGTCGAGTCTGTCGCAGGTCTGGGAGCGGAAGACGGAGGGGCGGCCGATGCCACCAGTGTCCATGCGGTTGAAAGCGTCACGGTAGGAAGCGTCAAATCGGCGGGAGAAACCGCACATGACCTTCAGATGGGGCTTCTTGGCGGCAGCATCAACGACGGATTGCGACTAGGGGACAGTTGTGTTAGCAAGATCCTTGCAGGTGGGTCGGCGGTGAACTCACAATCTCAACGCTGGTGCTCAGGGGCTTCTCGCACAGGACGTGCTTGTCGGCCTCGATGGCCTTGATGGCCTCCTCGGCGTGGGCAGTGGTGACGGTGGCGACGACGACGGCCTCGAGGCCGGGGTGCTTGAGCATCTCATCGTAGTCGCTGTAGACGGTGCAGCCGTCAAGGTTGGCGCGAGCCCACTGGGCTTCCTTCTCGACGGGAGTGAAAGCAGCGACGACCTCGCAACGGGGGGTTCGAGTGTGGAAGTTGAGGGCGTGACGAGCACCCATGCGGCCGAGACCGGCAATGGCGACCTGAAGCTTCTTGGACATGATTGGTGTTTAGGGGGGTTAAGAAAAAAAGTTGTTGGAAGGGAGGAGGAATTGAGTGCGGGCAGACAGCTAAGTCGGCTGGGGAGATGGGCTTTTTTCGTGAGACAAGGAGCTTAGACCTGGAGCAAGAGGGCGCGAGCGTCTCGGGTATCAATTGAGTGCTTGGAAGGGACGAGAGTGTCGGAGCAGTGCAGAGCGAGCTCGAGAATCTTATACCTTGAGGGTCGGCATTCGGAAAGTATTGTTCCTCCCCCACGACGATAGCAGGGGTGCGCAGGCGGTGTCAGCCAGTCGCGAACAGAGGCCGGTAGTGGGATCTCAGATGTCACAAGATCGGCATGGCCCTGGATCGGAGACTGTTCCAGCCAATGGATAAGCAGATCGGTGCGACACAGGGACTGCGAGTTCACGAAGCTCATCTCAACAAGTCGCTGAAGCTGGTTGGCCAGCCCCGACCGTCGACGGTGCAGCCTCAACCCGGGGGCGGTGGTGGGCGGCGGTGGAGGCGGAGGCGGGGCCTGTTGGGCTTCCACACGCAGTAGGTGCCGCCGAGTGACATCTCCCAAATAGGAAATTTCGTAACATCTTGCCAACCTCGGGGGCCCCGCAAAACGCTCCGCACGCCCCGGACGACTGGGGCGCTACCCCATGACTCGGGGTTGGCACACTCTCCCACGGAGCCTCAAGAGGATCCCACGCTCCACGACACCCTCCCGTGATTGGGAAAGAAGCCCGTCGGAGAGCTCAGCGAGACCAAGTCGAGACAAGTCGGGGGCCACTAGCCAAGGTCAGTGAGGGGTTTCTCATAACGGTCCCCTTGCCCCCAATTCGAGCCGACGTGCCGCGAGAGTGTGTCCTCGTGGCTCGGCTATACTTTCGTCCACAAACGTCTTACGCCCACATGATGTTCATGTCCCCGTTGGGCAGTTTCCCAAACCTGCCGCGCGGAGAAGGAACATGCCTCTTTGTTTCGCCCTGGCCCTTGGCTCTCCCCGCAGGCAAGCCACACTACCACCCACTACCACCTCGCCTCCCCATCATGTGGCAAGTATAACCGCGTCTTGTAGGGCAAAAGGTTATCTTGCATGCACGTGTGAATCTCCAAAACTTCCCGATCCAGGGGGGCTAATGTCAAAGCAGCTGACCATAGCTCATCAAAGACTTTTTTTTTTTTTTCCCACTCTAGTTCATGTCAAATTTTCTGGAGTGCTTCACAATAAACCCAATCGTTTAATACCCTATTCAAAAGATCTGATCTTCTACGTTCCATAAACCCCCAGTTTGACAATTGCCAAAATCCCATTGTCACCCTCTTCTCCAACACATGGCCATCTTAATCGCGTTGTACCCCTTGTCACTTTATCACAACACCTAATGAACAGCGCCCAATGAGCAAATTCCAACGACGAAGCCAAAGTATCAACATCGCCGTTATTCGGCCATTGGAGCACCACAGCCCAAAATTGAAAGGTTTCAACATGAATAATTGACATTGGTATATCTACTGTATATTCTAGAAGTCCAGTGAGCCTTCTATGCTAATCTTCAATACCCGAGTCTACCTATGTAACGCAAACCAACCACCGCCTCTATACTCTAAACCATCCTCTTACGCCCTAGAAGCCACAGCCTGTTCATTCTCCTTCATCTGCTTCTGCATCTCTCGGGCCTTGGCAACACCGAAACCGTGCTGGAACACCTCTCGGATGTCCTCCAGAGTCATTCCCTTGACTTCGGGGTAGCAGAAGTAGATGCAAACGTAGCCAGCCATGCAAATAGCGGCGTAGAAGCCAAAGGTTCCGGAGGGCGACATGCTCTCCATCTGGGTCAGGAATGTGGAAGCGACAATGATGTTGGAACCCCAGCAGGTCATGGTAAGCATCATGGTACCCATGGCACGGATCTCAAGAGGGAAGAACTCGGAAGAGAGCCAGGCAGTGTTGCCAATACCAGAAGAGTAGAAGCCGACGAAGAAGACCATGCTGATGAGGACAACAATGGCGGCCCAGCCAACCTTGGCATCAGCAGCCAAGGTAAGATCGTGGTTGACAGGGATCCAGTGGAAGCAGACGGCAGCAATAACCAGAGCCAAACTCATAAACTGAACAGTGCAGAGTAAGATTCTACGGCGACCGGCGCGATCGACGAGCATGAGATTGACAAAGGTAAAGATGAAGTTGGTACCAGCGATGACGGTTCCGACAGCGACAGGGTTGGAGAAACCGACAAGAGAGAAGAGGACAGGGGAGTAGTACATGAGGGCATTGAAACCAGTGAGCTGGGAGATGGCCATCAGACCACAAGCAGCGACGAGAGCGCGGAAATTGGCGGGCACGTTGTACATCTGCTTGAACACCCACCACTGAGACTTGCCAGTGTTGATGGCCTTGGACTGCTCCACATGGTAGTTGAGGACCCGCATCTTGTTCTGGACCTGCTCCTCGGTACCGTTGGGGTAGATGCGTCGGATGACAGCGGCAGCCTCTTCCTGCTTGCCAAGGTACACAAGCTGTCTGGGAGACTCAGGGCAGAAGGGAAGGAGGCAGCCAAGAACAATGGCAGGGATAGCACCACCACCGACCACTGTTCATAAAGGTCAGTTATGTGTATTCAAGGGGGGTTCCGTCAATGTGACTTACTGTACCGCCATCCACCAGCCACATAGGCAAAGCCAGCTCCGATACCGTAGCTAATGAGCTGACCTCCAGTAATAGACATATTGTCCAGACCAATCATACGGCCGCGGTACTTAGCGGGGGAGACCTCGGCGATGTACCTGACCAAGTGTTAAATCAGGGCCGGTGTGGGGAAGATGCGGGCAGTGGAGAACTTACAAGGGAACAATCATCGCAGCGGAGCCAACACCGAAACCGACAATGAGACGACCGACAGTCATCTGAGCCAGAGAGAAGGAAGCAGCTTGGACAATGGCACCGATTGTGAAGAGAACGCAGCCAACATAGATGGCAACCTTTCGACCATATCGATCGGCAGTTGTACCAGCAAAAATGGCACCGATGAAGGCACCGCCAGAGGTAATGGAGGTGATGAGCTCCTTCTCCTGAGAAGTCAGGGTCTTGCCAAGGTCCTCATTGATGTAGATCAGGACGGCAGAGATGATACCAGTGTCATAACCGAAGAGCATACCACCGATGGCAGCAGTGATGGAAACGAGCCATGAGAACTTTCCAGTCTTGGTAAGCTCAATGGTATCGAGCTCTTCCAAGTCAAGCTCCTGGGTAGAACCTCCAGAGTTGGGATTCTCCAGGTGCTTGATGTCGTCCTTGAGATCTTCGCCCGACATGATTGCAAACTTGTGCAAGGATGAAAGGGTCTTGGAGAGGGAGGATTGCCCTGTAAGCAGGCAGGGAGGAGTGAACAAGGTGCAGGAACTTGTGGGGAGTGGAGTGAGGAGATGGAGATGGAGATGGAGATGAGGAAGATGAGGCGGATGATGCTGATCTCGAATCTAGGGATCGACGTTCCAAGGCCTCTCTTATAACTTTGTCAGAGATTGAAGCACGTCCCTCTTTTCAGTTTTGAGCTGAAGATAGGGTGGTAATGTCAAAAGGCGCTGACAGACAAAAGCTGGGTTCTGGAAGCACGAGAGCAGCTTAGCGTCCTGTTGGTGGTGAGCCGTGAAGCGCAAGTATTGGAGGCAATACCACGCGGTAAACGAGAACAACCCCAGAAAAACGAGCAGAGTCCATTTTCGGATCAAGGCTGCTGGGGAGAGGGGCCCGGGGGAGTGGAGGCAAACTCAGGGTTGGGGATGAAGCATTACTCGCGTGCTAAGACTGAGGTCACATCCGCGAAGCTGAAAGCAGTCAAGAACGGTAATTTGCACTTGGTGATTGGCTCGGGGCCGCGATCTAGGCCTTGTCGGCACATCGCACCCGCCCCCAGAGACGCCCCCCAGAATGACCCAAACGATGCGCTGAGGGGGCGAGGGTGCCCCCCATGGGGAAGCATCGATTCAGTGGGGAGCCCGCTAGACAGAGCATAGACAGAGCATGAACAGAGCACCTGCCTGCCACTAGCCACAGCGCTGTGGAGCCCAGCGCCTCCAAGTCGGGGCCATCCTGGGGCCTCCCGGGGTCACGCTAGTGTGTCGTCAGGTGCGGGGTTTGGCACCTGCCCAAAGCGATTGAAAAAGGCAATTTCCCCATTTCAAGACACTGGCCTGATTTGCCTACTATACACAACATCATCCTCCTCGCACCCGGCCTGTGTCTGGAGGTCCAGCAGCAGCTCGCAGTCTACAGTCTCCAGTCTTTCAGCCCTCTGAGTGTGCACCGATCACTTCATTGTGTGCTCCATGGCCTGACGCCTGTCTCGGCACCCCCCCTCCCCCAAAACTCCCCATGAACCATGCAGACGTCGTCGGCCTCGACAGTCAAGCCGCTCAACCCCTGTACGGTAAGTAGGCCCACACAACATCGCTTGTCCCGCCCTCTACGGAATGGAACTTGTGCTAATGACTTCATATTGCCACTCTAGGTTTGCAAACAGAGGTGAGTAGTTCGACTTCCAATTCTTGCTCGCAGCAGTGCTATCGGGCAATATCGCCCGCGCGCCAACGTTCCGCGTCAAAGACATAGTCTTCTAACTATCGTCCGCGCTTGTTCTAGACACCTGAAATGTAGGGCCTAATTCCTCCAGTCCCCAGTCCCCAGTCTCGTCCACATAGGCAATCCAATTGGTTTCGCCAAGACGGTCGTGGTTGTAGCCACCCCTAGGTTGCACCGGGCTTGCTGACCATGTGCACCAAACAGGTGACTCTGATCGTCCTTGCTCAAACTGCCGCAAGAGCGACACAGAGTGCGTCCGCGGCTACAGCGTACGATTCCGTTATGCAAGGTCGGTCCGCGAGTTTCCTCTGATTGGTTCCCTGCAGTTATCTTAACCTGGCTGCAGCGTTCGGGCTGGCAAAGCCCCAGAAACTTCCAAACGCGGGGACTACCACTTTGCTCACGATCAGCCCTGGGTCCGGACAAATCGTACGTTGAGCTTCGTCGATGAAACCCCAGATGTCATCAACATCCATGACTCTGGTACCGGTACAAGCAACTTCGACTCTGTAGAGAACCCTGACCTAGCCCTCGATGTGGATACCCGCAGCCAAAACTCCTCGCCATTTGCACAACCTTCCCCATCAATTGTCAATGACAAGCCATGTTCCGAACCTGAAAAGCCTGAGAAGCAGGATCTGGATGCAGCATCATCCCCTTTAGTTGCAGATTCCGGGCGTCCCCACAAGAAACGCGCCCTCAGTCACTCTGCATTTACATCCTGGAGAGCAACCCCTCGATCCGACCCAAGTCAGGGCCGCACCCCAAGCCGTGGCTCTCACAGTCTTGCCGAGGAAAATGGCATATTTAACCCGTTCGCCCACTCCCCCGCGGGCCTCCTCAGCGTTCCTAGTGAAGTTGGCACTCCTGGGGTTGACAGCCCCGGAGTCTCGGGGCGCTCCCCAATAATAGACTGCGTTGAGGCCATATCCGGCATCTACTTGGAAACGCCAAGATGGCCCCTCACGGATCCGACAGAGGCCATGCTATTCCAATACTACGTCCAACAGCTGGCCCCCCTATTCGACCTATGCGATAGCGAACGGCACTTTGCTACCGTTGTCCCTCGTCGAGCCGTCGTGTGTCCGCCACTTATGAACGCCATCCTCGCTGCCTCAGCCAAGAGACTCTGCCGAATTAGCGACTTTGATCCTTTATTAGGCGACAAATATCATCAAAATTGCCTCGATGCACTCATTCCCGCTCTTTCGAGCTCAGCCGCCGTAATGGACGAAAATTTGTTAACAGCTATTGTTGTCCTGCGATTCATGGAGGAGTTGGACGTTCCAACCATGTCTACAGCAGTCGCATCCGAGTCGCATCTTGTGGGCACACGAGTATTTATTGCAGCACAAGACAAACTGCGTGACTTTACCAGTCTGCGTCGGGCGGCGTTTTGGGTCGCTCTCCGCCAGGAGATTCACATGGCTTTTATTCAAACTCGCCCGGTCCATATCAACTTTGATTTAGAGAGCATATCCCGCTTGGTGGTACCAGATGATAATGGATGTTGCTTTGCGAATCTAACCATTCTTCACTGTGCATCATGCGTGCGTTATTGCTACGGCGTAGAGGAGCAAAGTGTTGCCATTTGGGAGAAGTTGCGAGAAACCCAAGATAATTGGTGGGCTGAAAGACCGTGGTTCTTTTGCCCCATGTATGTCAACGAGGACAACGGCGTGTTTCCCGAGATTGTCTATCTCAATGACGCCGTCACTACTGGTGTGCTGCATTACTACCTAGTTCAGATTCTTCTCGCAGCCCACAACCCTAAGACTCCAAAACTGGGGCCTGGTCAAGCCAAGGCATTTAGGGAAACCAATGAGGAGATTAAGAAAAACGTCCGCATCGTTTGCGGAATCGCCGAGGTACCAAGTCCAGCCTATTTTCTGCAACATCTTAACTGACTCGTGTTCCTGCAGTCAAACTCACGTAATGTCACATGCTACGCGTATGTTTTACACCCTTGTTTCATACTATTCAACACACCACTAATCATGAGGTTTGCAGATACGTGTGTTTAGCCATAACCATGGCTGGTGACAGGTTCACAGACCCACAAGAACAGGAGGCGCTCTATAGTATTCTTGTCAAATCAGATACGCAATACGCTTGGCCAACCGGCTCTACGTAAGTAAATTCCATCCCTACTGACGTCTCTAAAGATCTAATACTCATGAATTATAGTCAACAATATCTAAGAGAGGCTTGGGGTTGGGCAGATTCACCTCCCAATAACTCAATGACGATTACACATATACTCAATAATAGCACGCAAGCGACATGATAGTATCAAAACTAAATTAAAAAGTTAAACAAAAAAAAATCACTAAACTACCTTTACAATCCGGAAACATCGGGCGGTGTTTTGCATATAGAGGGACGTGACGACACATTGGCGGCGTAGAGGCCTGAAATAGATGGGTTGGGCGGCAATAGGTTCTGGGGTTTGGCGCTTGGCTGGGTCTCCGCAGTGGTAGTGTTGGATTACTATATTTTGAGGCGGCTATCGATGCATTTGCCACGGCTAACCAAATATAAAATACTCTTACTATATATACGGCGCTCGAATGACATGGTGTTTGGGGATGTGAAGGATTTGCGTTGGGATTCACGGTTTTGGCAAGGGAACTCATCTTAAGTATGAATATCTAAATTTTCATGAGGGCAACCTTATTGTTATACACAGGATTAAGTTGATTGTATCTTGGTCGGGCGAATCATATGGCTGAACTTAGTTGTATCTACCACCATTGTGGCTTTGGAGCTCCCTCTTGGTCGAGCCCACGATTTACCAAAATAATAATAATAACTTTAGTAGGTGTTTAATTTAAAATAAATTTTAATAAAATTCTTATTTATTAATTCTTAAATTATTTATACTCCCTTCTTTCCTAATACATAATGTAGCAACATGTAGACATTATCCACTAAATCCCTTTCTGCTACTTCTAGATCTATATTGATCCGCCATTTCCATGGCTCCTTAATACTAAGACCATTCCAAGACTTTATAGACCATGTGTCCAAGTTCTCAATTTCCGCTTTTTCAGTAATGTCGGCAATAGTCATAGCAGAAATACATTTGGAGTCTTTTACGACTAGTGAAACTCCTTTAATTTCGATGTTCTGGTCGCGAGCCCAGAAAGGCAACCGAGTTCGGATGCTTCCCAGATCTAAAAGTGGTTTGGTGTCTGTCTGGCCCTTGCGAGCTGCTGCTGACTGTGTCTTAAATGCATACCACTCGTTGGAAAAATCGTTTCTCAGATCAAACATTTCCCAGAGACCACCCTCTCGCGCAGCGTCGGAATCGGTCACTTGTCGAATCGCTGAGCGGACCGCGCTATTGGCGGCGGATCGCATTAACGCACCGCCATCTAGAGACGTGTAAGAGACATGAAGAAGGACATCACTGATCGTCCCATAGTCAAAGGAGCGCATTTCGGTGGGTAAGTCTAAACGCCATGTTGAGATGGCACCTGCTCCCTCAAATGGCACATAGCGTGGTCCTTTAAATGCCAATTCGAATACACCTGCATCGTGCGAGCCAGAACTGATAGCTATAGACGAGATGGGTATATGGTCCGTTCTGAAAACATCATTACTTGCTGAAGAGGTAGCCGTAGCAGCGTACTCTTCTGGGGTCGAGAGGATGGAGACACGGTATTTGTGGCGTACCAACGTAAGAGTTGCGTTCATACTCGCGTATGGCCCAATCAATGCCGGAATGGATACAGAGACAGATCGAATACGTCGCATGTAGTGTCCTGGAAAGTCCATGTCAAACAACGTCTCATTGAGCGTAAAAGTGGCAGTGCCACTAATACGGAGACGCATCAATGCCAGAGGGTCAATTTGTCGGAGTGAAACTGTTTTGGTTATTTCATAATCGTGATGAGATCCCTCAAGGTAAGCAGATTCTAGACGCTTGAGATCAAGGTACAAGGGGTCTGCCGCGAGAAGACCATCCCGAGAGGCGTCCCAGTAACCTCCAGGTCGCAGTATGGAAATAGTGCGACCTTGCTCAAATCCAAGCGCGCTCTCAGCTCTCCGTGCGGCCGAGATAGCAAGAGAATATGCTTGATAGTAAAGACCACGCAAGCTCTTCTCGACCCAGCTGTAAAGTTGCTCGTTGGTATACTTTGTGCGATACCATTCCTCGATTTGTGCTGCTTCATCAACCTCAGCTTGCTGCCTGTCAATGTCCTTTAGAACAGCCTTGATACGAGTCTGCTGCATCTCAATTTGCTTGTCAATCGACTTGATCTCACGGCCATGTAAGTTAGCTAATAGTCGGCGCTCTTGCAGTTGTCGTATGAGCTGGGCCTTCCGTGCTGCCCTACTGCCCATGCTCAACTCAGACGTTGCGGAGCTCCTCAGCAAATTTGAGGCTGCCTGAAGCATGGCCGCCAGGCTACTCCCGGTCCCAACTGTTAGACTCGTGCCAACACCCATGGGCTCCATGTTGACTGAGATGGACGGCAGCAGGAATAAGGGTGCGATGCCTGTGTCGATATTTTGGGCTATCTCGTTGAGATGGGCGGCTTTATCTTCCCTGTCCATTTCTTCCTTCTCATTATAAGACATCCGTAAGTCGTCGGAAGTGGGCATGGAAATGTTCTGTTCAATATCAATCCAAGGACTTTCGGGAGATGGAATTCGGCTGTTGGGCTCTCCTGTGAGGGCCAGATAAAAGGCCAGTTGGGAAACTTCTGTCTCTCGGCTAATATTTAGAGATTCAATTGTCTGTCTCGCCTCATCAAGATTGATGTTTCGGATATCGAGCATCATGCGTTGTATTTGTGTGGCGTGTTGGGCCCGAAGCCGGCTAAATGTCTCCATGTCTCTCTTCTCAATCGATGCTAGTAGTCGCTCGCCCAAGCTACTCAACTTTTCGCAGAGCTCAAGCGCACCATGCACGATGAACTCGAAACGGTGTCGCGGGAGCGGACTGTTTCCGTTACCTACAATCATCGACGCTGTGTCTGACGCACTGAACCCAGCCTTTTCCAGTTCCAAGAGAGCGCCTGGATCAATGAGCGGTTCCATGATGGAATAGGTTATGGGCTGTCCCTGAATATCCAAGTTATTGCGAATATTATAGAGACGTTGATTGATACGATCGCGTATTTGCTTAAATTTTGGGTTGATAACAACACCAAAATAGTTGGTTTTCAAAAAGGAAATGGTCTGTTCTTTTTTACTGTCTGAACCACTCGTGGAACCACCAGTAGAACCAGTGCCAGGTTGAAGCTCAGGTGAGAAGGGCCATTCAAGCTCAAATTTGACATCATCAGCTTTCAGCTGCTTGAAAGTCATGCCACGGCCGTTGCGTTTGATAAGCTGTGGCACCTTCGGGGGTTCCTGTCCCAGGACATGAGCTGCTTCGACGTAGCGTTGGATTGCAAGCGGGAGACTCTCAAGTGTGCTTCTGCGGAAGTAAACATCTCCGCTGTCTATCAAGATCTCGATGTATTTCATAACAATCCACTTCATGTAAGCCTCTGGTCGTCCACGGGCTGTTGAATGGATGAGAGCGCCGTTTGACTGACGTTCCATGACAGCTGGTTGCACCAAAAGCCCAATTTCGTCTACCTGGAGGGGTGCTTCGCCTCTTCCAAGAGATATCTTTCTAGCCACGTCTTGGAACGGGGGAAACCGCCAGCAAGTCGGCATATCCTGATTTCTTTTAATGTCCGTTTTCATTTCCAAAGCCTTAGCGCGACTGCGGGTTAATGACACGATACGTTGATCAACTCCGCCAATAGTTTCGGCAATATACTCTGGAGAAAAATCAGTTGTTGGGTCAAACACCAAGCGTGCTATTTCGAGAGCTTCATCGAATTGTTGCACCGAATGGAACCGATCAACAGCCAACATGATAGCATGCACGCCAAGTTCCCAGTTGTAAATGGCGCTGGGCTGGCCAAGCTCATGAGAAGGAACCCCATCGCGTGCGCCCCAGATGTCCGTGCCAAATCTGGTCGATGACGCAGCTAAAGCATCATAGATGCTCCTTAGTGGATCACTCTGGTTACCAGCTGCCTTCATCAGGTCATGTGAGAATGGGTGATCCAACTCGACAAAATCCATATTTTCTTTTAGCGTTTGAGCATCCCACTTGGTGTTGAATGGATCAGTTATGGGTAAATTGAAATAAGTCTTAGATGAACCATCAGTATGCTTTGCACTGACAGCGAAGCCAAGGTGTGGGCCATGGCTGTCCGATCCTGATTCGCAACTCTTGAACTTTTGATCAATGCGGTGGGACATCAACGTCCACGTGAAATACGCAGGCCATTCGTATTCATAGACTTTTTCTTTAGTTTGAATGTAGGCCTCTAGAGGAGGTGGTATCCAAACAAGCCCGTAATGATGAAACTTGCGCCACTCGGATAGTTTCGTACATTCCCAGGGCATCATATAGGTGCGGCAGGTAACTGTCTGAAAGCCCCTATCATCCAATGGTCGTTTTGGAGCCCAGACCCCGTTAGAGCTATATTTACTCTGCTGGATTGCCTGACCCTGTACAAAGGCAAAGCTTCCGAATACATTGGGGCTGGGTTCATTCCCAATACCTTCAAGAAGTCCAAGCATAACCGCGTCATAAGGGTTCTCAATTTCTTTGGTGGGGTTATACACACGGACGCTGGCCACAATGTCGAAAGATTGCGAGTTTTTCACAATGTCAAAACATACATCTGTAATTGACGATATGCTTGAATTCTCAACCGTTAGACTTCCCGGTGACACCCGTTTAGGTGTCCAGACCCCTTGCACGTACTCAGTCCAAGCCATGGTTACTTCCCAGACCTTTTGTGGCGTGGAGACCGACGGGCTCTGGTTTGAAAGAGTGACAAAGGATTCGGACTTTTCTATTTTGCTCGAATCCCTTTCGATCGTCTTTTGGACAACATGGGGTAGAAATAGATAGATACGACCGTCATGCACAATTGGCAACATATATGACCCAGCCTCGGTTAAGCGGGAACCGTCCCATTCTCTATCCACCAGCGGAATGTCTATGTGCATCTTTGACCATGGCCGCCAGGACACATGCGCCTTAGCCTGACGTATCAATGTGAGAGTTCGGTGGTAAAAATGATGCGGTGCAGTACGAGTGCGACCGAACAGATGATAGATGTCAGTGCTTCCATTCTGTTCAACTGTGTAGGCGACTAGCTCGAGATTGGAGATCTGGTCCAGACCGTGGACGTATGTCTGGATTGATTTTGTAAATGTATGAAGATTCAACCCCTTCTTCATGAGACTAGCCTCATACTGCTGAAATAGCTCACTTTTGTCGTCACGAAGGACTGGATCCAGCCAGTTTTCTGGATACAGGAACAGCTTACGGCGAGCCTCCCAAAGACTGTACTGTCGCATCCACTCCCACTTCTCACGCACCAAGCAATTTTTGTCAACGTCCTTTTCCAGTCCAAGGAGGCACCGCTGTACAAATAGCTGGATGACTGAAATGGCCTGCTTAATACGTGTTGTGATCAACTTTGGCCCCATTTGGACATCGATGAGAAAGTATTCAAAAATCTCATCGGCATCCTTTAGATTCAAACCCTCTTGCACGTACTCCTTTTGGAGTAGATATGCCACAAGGACTGGTCGCTGGTTCTCCATAAGCCGCTCGTTGATGGTTGAACGCTGAGACGTGGTCAACTTCATTTGCAATGCTCTTACAATTTTAGGATCGTTTTCTGTCGGGGTCTTGCGCGCTGATGCAATAGAAAACAGTGTTTTCATGGAGGGTCGCATGGATATGCCGGAAACTCTTGTAATTTGATCGTCGATACGCATGATCTTTTGTAGAGAAAAAAGTGATTGTATGTCCTTCATTGCTTCGAGCTTTTGAGCCTGCGTGAATTTGGGGTATTTTTCATTGATTGCCGATACCACTCGTCCAGCATTCTAGTCAGTAGCCTCCGCAATCTTTTTGCCAAGGATCTCCACGCTGATGTCTGTCACGCTGGCGAGCCACGTGAATAAATCAACCAGAGTCATATTTGGTCTACTTTGAGTGCTGCTTCTTAATTCGCTGTAATTTTGCAGCAGCGTTAGATCGTTGAGGCTGGGTTGGTTCAGATCTATTTTCATGATATTTGAGGTGCTTTTCGTGCTCAAGTATTCAATCTCTTTGACACTCAGATTGAAGTTGTTGCAAACAGTCACAACTCGTGAAATAGCGCTATATACTTGCACACCCCGACGTGCCATGCTTGCAAGGACCAGAGTATTATTTGTAAATGCGGATTCTAGTTGCTGCGGGGTTGACCAAGAAAGCTTAGAAGATGCAAAGTTCCCTTTCAGAAGGTACGCCTGACCACACTGCATTCGAAGCGGCATGAAAGTGCTTGTGCTATTGGTAAAGGGTATTTCAAGGCCATTGATAGACAGTTTAATACCCTTGGCATCACCACTATACTTTAGAGTATAGATTTCAGTTTTGGGTGGTAAGAAGTACGCATCCGTTTCATTTGGAGTCTCCAAAAATGTTTGAGTCCCTTCACTCAATTGCTGAAGAGCTTCCATTCCATTATAAACGCGGCCGTTGGGCATTGGGGGCACGCTTATAACCTCTGATAATAAAAGTGATGTGACCGAGGCATCAAGATTGGGCACGGAATCTTTGATAATGCCCAAAATAAGCGTTTCAAGTTGCTCCTTGATAATTGTCGGTGCTGACAGCTTGACGAAGGCTTCGCGGCGTTTGGATATTAGCTCTGCTGCCTGCATCGCACTGAATTGCCCTGAAACTTGGGTTTCATCTGGTTTCGAAACTTCCTCTATCTCTTCAGTGGTGTTATCCTCGCCCGAGTTACATTTCGCAGCTTTAAGTAGCACTTCAAGATCTTGGCCAAGCGCGTCGTCTGCTAGCCTTTCTTTACCGCCGTGTGTGGCTTCAAATCGGGACTTTATCATATCCCATGGTTTCAAGGAGTCGTGCACTAACGACTCTAACAGTTGGCGAATTGCATTTTCTGCCATCCCCGATAAACCTAGGATGATCGCCTTAATTTGGCGAATCTCAACTTTGTTGAGGAGGCCGGTAAGGGATATCTCCGCCTTAAAACCTGCACTTAATTGTGGTACGACTGATATCCTTTTTGGCCATTTCCCGGAAGCATTTATCAGAGCTTGCAAATTGTCTTTGTTAAGAAGATCAAGAGTGATGGAATTTTGTTGGGTTCCTGTGATTTGTTAGTATAGGCTTTGCTATTGGGTGATGATAAAATAGCTCACCTTCAATGAATTGTACAATAACAGGAGCGGTAGCCTTGTCAAATATATGAGATGCACAATCCACTACGTCTGTAGGGCTGGGAACATTCCTAGTCATAAATGGAAGGGATTTATGGATTTCTTCGCTACCTTTGAGGATAGTGGTCATAGTGCGAAAGCTAGCTTCATTGCAAGCTATTGGAGCCTCATTCCCAGGAGCCAGCACCATTGATAAGGATTCGATATCCCAGCCAGAATCCATCAACCTGGTCCAACATTTGATGGATTTAAGGGTGGCTGTTGGGGATGCCAATGGATTTTCATCCTGTGATTTGAAGAAAATATTGAAAAACTTGGCACTTTGATTTGGCGATACCTGAAGCATCCGGCACAGCAATGAGTAACGGTAAAGCTTCGATAGGGATGAAACGTCGAGTACGGTATCTGCGAGTCTGGTAGCGTCGATGAGGCTGTCGGCAAATTCAACAGGCCATTTAAGAGCTGCACAAATGCCCTCCCTATGTTGTGCGATCAACGCGTTGAGTCCAAGTTCGAGGAAATATTTGCCACTAATCGGCAAATGGAAGGCACGATCAATCTGGTAAACTGCCGGAGTCAGGAAATGGGAGTTCATCAACGACTTGTCGCCAAATGAGTCGATTGGACCCCAAAGGGGGAGTAACAGATGCGGTTCGATGGTGGTCAAATCACTCAGCCTTTTGATAGAGGCTATTCCTTTTAGTACAAATGGTGTGATTTTGAGCGGACCATTTGTGAATGGTGTATGATCTAAACTCATACCGGTAGTAGCGATGTCCGACATCATCTCCATCTCTCCCTTTCGCAGGCAATAGAGAGCGGCATCAAGTACCTTGGTGGACCACCCTAACTTAGCTTTTAGGCGAAGAAATGCCTGTAAGCTAAAACATAAATCCTCCGTTAGAACACTTCGTGGCGCATTTGTAAGATAGTGAGTGCGAAAGTATTTTGTGTCTCTAGGCTGTGATATTTAGTGATGTGTCGAATGGCAGATTGGACCATTCCGCAATCAATTAAACTAGCGTTCAGGGCTTATCCTCATTTAGCTAGGCCATGGATGATCCATCTCCCAAACTTCACGCAACTCGAAGCTTGTGAGACCCCATCACCAGTGTATGCACTACGTGTGTATTGACAAAAGATGACTTGACGATCTGGCCTAATTGAGGGGTCTGCATAGCCGGCTATCCCACCTAAATTGGGGCCCAGCGGGCCTCACTTCGAGGGTCCGTTTACGCAAATGACCGAGTCGGGCGTTCGAGGTATTCCAATGCCCCTTGACCCGTGACCAAGATAGAGCTGGACTCGTCACTATGCCACGTGCGGAGTTTCGGATCTTAGGCGCAATAATTAGGTCTCACAACGAAAAAGAGATAAAACGAATCTATAGGGACAGGATATGACCGCATGCCTTATCTCACTCTTCAGCGTTCATTTCAAATCTGCTAAAAGGCCCATCTTTCCCATTCCAAAACTGCCCGTTCCGATACGACAGCGCCGGCGATCCAGATCTTGACAAGTTTCGCACCATGACGGCATCTTCTGACATGTAAGCCTCTTTATTGGTATCAATCATGTAAATAATATCTCTAACAAAATTCATCGGATAAGACATGAAGAGACCTTGTCTCATATCCCATCAATAAACCCTAAAGGTCATTTTTCTCTGTTACCCACACTTCTTACTTGGACTGTGGATGTGAAAAGTGAGAGGAGAAGAGCCGCAAGGCTAACAATCAAGGCGATTAATACGTCCAAAACATGGCTGGGGTTTAAAAGGTTTCAAATCAGCTTCTTACAAAACCCAACCAGCTTTTTACCACTTTTCTACTTGGGCCGGTCGGGAGAATGGGGCGACCGCACACTGTTGGCCCCGGATGGATACCGCCTCTTTAGGAGCAGTTGGGAACTTCAAACAACCGGCATTCAGCAGAAGCTCAAAATCGTTACACGAAACAATGAGCATCTGCAACAAGATGATAGAATTCTAGTGTTTGACATTTTCCCGGAAGAAGAGGCTGGCAATTCCAACAAAAGCATAAGACTAGGAGACTCTTCTTCCTTCACTATTAACTTGGAGGGCAGTGTGGCTGGGATTGGCGAATCCTTGGTCAAGATCACGGAGATCCGCACCGACCTAGAGACAGATTTGTCAGATGATTCGGAGCTTTATGGTCGCTGTGACAGCTACTTTAGGGTTAGGGTATCTGACCTCAACACCGTCGAGATGATACCTATAGGAGACCAGGAGGTGTTTGATGTGAAATTGAGTGAGTAAGATAAACCCCTCAAAAAAAAAAACCAAAAAAAACAGCCAATTGTATAGTTCCGGCAAACAGCTCCCATCGTTTAAAGACATGCATAAATGGGCTTGGTCTGGATTTTGGGATTGCTTATGAGGCCCACTGTTGTGGCTGGACTATTGGCTTTAGCTCAATGTGTATGTTAAGCGAACCACTAAGCGTCTGAGCAGCGTGCTCGGATGCTGCTATGTGCGATGATCAAAGATCAGGTGATTTGGAGTATGGAAATCGAACTTATTGTCTCAGCACGCGATCAGTGCAATCCAGGTTTTTCACAAACTTAACTCTAGCCATGCCTGAACAGCTAGCTGGATGGCCACCTCACTGTGCATGTCATCTCAAAATCTAGATCTCGGGCGAACCATGTACAATACATGCCGTAGCCTTTTGGGGAATAGTTGAATGTATTCTATCTTGTCCAAATCCGACAGGGGGCGAGGCCCTAATTCTGAGGTTCCTTGACAAAGCCAGCTCAGCAGCCACACTGTTGTGCACCTCCATGTAAACACCGCCATTAAAAGGTTTTGGCGATTTCTCCCTCATGAGCATGCAGATGACCTAAGGGCACTGCTCTAGAGACCTGTAACACCCTAAAAAGTTTTTAATCCTATTCCACCGAGTTTGCAATAAAACAATTTGTTTGCCAAGCAGCGATCATGGATGTCAACCCAGGGCTTCACCAGCCAACCCAAACACATCTACAGCATCAAACTTCTACAAACCATTCCTCCAATGCAAATGTGGGCCTAAGGCCAACGAATATACCCGTCATTGATGCGCCCGCGTTCATTACAGGAAAAGGGGGTGGTGCACTGCGGTCAATCGACGAACACTTTCAAGTGAATCCGTCATCTGGGACCCTATCTTTATCTATTCCGCTACCAACGACGCCGTCTCGAGGAGGGTTTCAGCCCTCTTTGAGCCTCACATATGACTCCGGAGGAGGAAACAGTCCTTTTGGTGTTGGATGGGGTATACCGATCGAAGCTGTGCAACGCAAAACCTCACACGGGGTACCTGCATATGATGACAATGATGTGTTCCTTCTTTCGGGTGCTGACGATCTGGTGCCCTCGGATACGAAGCCTGAACAGGCTTATGGGTGCTACATGGTTCGCACATATCAGCCTCGAGTAGAAGACGATGCGTCGCGCATTGAGAGATTCTCCAATATCAATGATTCAAGTGATGTTTACTGGCGCACAATTTCTCCATCCAACATCACCAAGATTTTTGGACGGACAAATGAGTCTCGCCTATATAATTCCGACACGACTTCTGCGCGAAAGATTCTTTCATGGCTTTTATGTGAGGCATATGATGCTTCAGGAAATGCCATAATCTACTGTTACAAGGCAGAAAATACCGAGCAACTCAATCCGGAGTCTTGTTTCGAAATTGGTCGGAACCCGGCAGCTTGGTCACGCGCGAGATACATCAAATCAATCAAGTATGGCAATCGCGTCGCGTGCCGCGATAATGAAACATGGGATATTTTGCCTTGGGCCACTGTCATTAGTATGGACTGGATGTTTGAAATAGTATTCGACTACGGAGAGCACCAGCTGCAGCATCCTGGGCTTAACGAGATTTCTCCTTGGAATATGCGTCAAGATGTATTTTCATCATACAGAAGTGGCTTTGAAATCCGAATGGGCCGCCTCTGCCGACGGGTGCTCATGTTCCATCACCTCCCCGAGCGTATTGCAGGGGTTGAATACTGTTTGGTATCTTCCACGACCTTGGAGTATCGAGAAAGTCCAACGGCTACGTTTCTCGAGTCTGTGACTTTCAAAGGCCACATACAAGATTCGGATGGTGATCTTCAGTCACAAGCTCTTGCCCCGTTGAGTTTTGAGTATACTCACGTACCCGATCCTTCATCTCTCCAGCTTCAAAGCACTCAGCCTAAATGTCTCCAAACACTTCCAATTTCACACCCTGATTCAGTCACGCAGTGGATTGACCTGAACAGCGAAGGGCTAACTGGTATATTGGTTCAAGCCAGTGGGGTATGGTATTACCAGCGCAATGAGAATGCTGCTCACCCTAGCCTTGATTCTGACGATGGCGAATCTTCTGGAGAGTCCGATTTTGAACCGCAAATGGTCGATGGCTTTGGGCCCATCCAACGACTTCCGACTGTTCCCAATTTTCGTGACAACACAAAGTTGTTTTTCCAAGACATTGAAGGAGAGGGATCCAAAAACATTGTCGTTCTTGATCACTTGGGCCGCCTGGAGAGCTATCATACTCGTCTTGATAATGGCGATTGGACTATGAGTAAAGGATTTGCTCATATCCCAAATATTAATCTCAATGATCAGACGCTCAAGCAAATAGACCTTACAGGTGATGGTCGGGCCGATATTCTCACAGCAGATGCCCTCGGCCAGATAATCTGGTACAAGTCTTTGGGAATCGAGGGTTTCGGCCCACCCACCAGCTGCAAATTTGACACTACGAGAGGGAGAACTCCGAAACTATTGTCAGTAGATGAACAACAGGCAATATACCTCGCAGATATGAGTGGAGATGGTCTTTTGGATATTGTTCAGATCTCAAATGGATGCATATCTTACTGGCCTAACATGGGTCTTGGGATGTTTGGTGGTGAAGTTTTGATGGGTAATCTACCCTTAATGGACTGTGTTAATATTTTCAATCAACGCCGAGTTCGTCTTTTGGATATCGATGGAAGCGGCACCACAGACCTTATCTACTTACCGCCTTCAGGTGGCGTTGTGGTTTATTTCAATCAATGCGGCAACATGTTCAGCCCAGGAAAGTTCATTTCTTGTTTTCCACCGATGGATAATCTTTCGGCCATATTTGTGGCTGACATCCTGGGGAATGGCACCAGTTGTCTTTGCTGGGTTGGTCCTGATGGCACCACTACAAACGAATTGACTATTTTCTATTTGGATATAGCAGCAGGCAGAAAACCACATCTTCTCAGTTCATATACAAACAATGTTGGTCTGAAAAAATCTATTGCCTATCGATCATCCACAAAGTTCTATCTTCAAGACGAGCGAAGGGGTCAAAGTTGGCGAACTAAGCTCCCTTTTCCTGTCCACGTGGTTAGTAAGGTGCTAGAGCGAGACCTTATTTCATTAACTACTTGCATGACAAAATATCGCTATCATGATGGTTACTATGATAAACAAGACCATGAATTTCGAGGTTTCGGCAATGTGGAGGAATGGAAAACAGAGAGCTACTTTATCAATGGCTGGAATGAAAAGCCCTACAAAAAGCCCGTGTTGCACACGATACTGTGGTTCTTTGTAGGCTCAACCGAATTAGGGTTCACGTTACATCGAACTTTCAATTCGACTTTTCTAGCTACTATATTGAGTACTAGCGATTCTGTACTTGAATATAGAGACACTATTCGCGCACTTAAAGGAAGACCAATACGGACAGAAGTCTACGGCTTGGATGGTAGCCCCAATCAAGACGTCCCTTACTTCATTGAAGAATATAGCTACGAGGTTATCACCTTGCAGCATCTAAAGCCTGTCGGAAAACCAGGTATTCAGAAAGTCTTGAACCGGGAGTCTATCACGGCCACATATGAGCGTTGTAAAGAACTTCCTAGACTATCCCATATGCTTTTTCTCGAACATGACTCACACGGGCAAGTAACCAAAACTGTCACAGCTCAATATGGTCTGAAGGTTAGTCATCTCTCAGACCAACGCGCCAGGGCGTGTCAGGAAACCAACAATATAGAATATTTGGAAACTATTTATACCAACGACATATGCACCCAAAATGAGTTTTACGGACCATTGATTTCCCAACAACGCAAATGGCGAATTTCTGGTCTTCCGGCAGATAAAATGCTGAGCGTGGAGCTCCTTCGACGGGACAATTATTCTTGCATCCACCCAACCATTAATAATGATGGAAGTTTTAGTATCGTGAGCGAGTCACGGTGTTATTACCGCAGTCAGGATATGAAGCAGCGCTTGCAGTTAGGCCATATTGAACCTTTCTCTGTTGTTGACCAGACCTTCGAGCTGGTACTAACCCCAAAACATGTCGAACTTGCTTACGGTGTCAATGACGAGAGATTATATGACCTGAAGGCTAGGGATATCCTCGAAGATACAGGCCACGTTGAAATCTCCAAAGATGGATATTGGTGGGCGCCATCATCACGTTCTATTTTCACCACCCCAGGCAGCGTTGCAGAAATTTCGGTCGCAAGACAGAGCTTCTATACACCCACCATTGAAATAGACGTTTTTGGAAACGTGTCAATCGTGAAAATGGATGAGTTATACCTCCTTCCGGTTGAATCAACAGATGCGGCTGGAAATGTGACCAAAGCTACCTATGATTATCGTCACCTGAAACCTGTCGAGTTAGTTGACTGTAACCGAAACCGCACCATGTTCAGTATGGATGCATTTGGGAGCATCGTGGCGATTTCCAAAATGGGGAACGAGTATGATAATGTGGGCGACTTGCCCATAGACTCTTACTCTCCCATCCTTAAGAATGTTCAATTATCCGACTTGATACAAGGACTGACGCCAATGATCGCGTCTGAGATTTTAGGAGGCGCCACGAGCAGACGTATTTGCAGCCAAGAGATGTTGAACCCCTTAGAAACAAGTGGTGGGAACCAAAGTCTTCCTAGATTTCAGCTGGATCTTTCTCGATCGCGTCACTTGAAAAACCACTCCGGTGATGGTGTTTTTGATGACAGTGATATATTGATTAATCTGACCTACTTTGATGGCCGTGGTCACGCTGTCCAGGAGGTGAACTTCGCAAATCATAGTGACTCCAAGATATCTTGGGCTGTCACCAAGTCAATTATACCAAGCTCAACAGGCCACGTGCTAAAGAGCCACAGAGAGTTTTTCACTCAAAGCCATTTATGGCAGTCTCATGTCGATGTCGCTGCCCCCGCATCTATGGAATTTCTAGACGCTCTAGACCGCAGAGTGGGTTCCCTACATGCTAATGGTAGTTGGGATAAATCTGTGATTACCCCGTGGGCAGAAACAATCTACTCTGCTGGTAGTCTTGGAGATGTATTGGATCCTAGTTCCGACACAGATCTAGGCTATCACTTTAAGCAACTTGAACAACCTTCGTATTTGCCGTCATCGTCGAATACAAAAAGCAGCGGAACCAAACTTGAAAGAGAAAGCGTTCAAAAGTCAAGGGTTTACCTGGGTAGTCTTATGATTCACCACAAAGACTCGAACCTCAGAACAATTATGATCGAAGAAACGGGCGGAAGCAAAAAACGAGTTCAGGTTATCGAATACGACATTCAGGGGAATAGTGTGCTAGAACTCGACAGTTTGGGACGACAAGTGCAACGTAATCAATTCGATCTTCTGAGAAATAAAGTCTCTGTAGCAAATATGGACTCTGGACGAACTACAACTATTTATGACTGCATGGGTAACCCTGTTATTCAATCCAATGACCGTGGGATTCTGAGGCGAATCGTGTATGATGATCTGCGAAGAGCAACTGAGACTTGGATAAGAGATAAATCCAACAAACAGGAATATCTTTGGGCCCAAATTCTGTATGGAGAAAGAGTCGCCGGCGTAGCAGCGTCCAACCTCCGTGGCCATGTCGCAGAAATCCGTGATCAGTCTGGGATTCACCGCAATATCCGGTATGACTTCAAGGGTAACTGTGTTGAGTCTGTTGCTCAGTTTGCCGCTGACTACAAATCCACCCTGGACTGGTCGCAAAGGTCACCTCCGACACTTGAGCCTGCTTTGTACAGCACCACGACACAGTTTGATGCTCTTGACCGGCCGTATATATCGACTGATGCTCTTGGGCATACTACTCGACGTCACTTTGACCCCTTTGGTGGTGTCAGCCGCGTCTTTTCAACAAATGCGCCAAATATACTTGAGAACCAGGCTACCGTGTGGGAGTGTCACATTGACAACATCACTTATGCTGCCGACGCTCGACCGCTGAGGATTGAGTGGGGGAATGGGGTTGAGACCACATACACATATGACAGTGAAACGGGTCAGATTTGTACTAGAAAGTCTCAGCGCAAAACTGATGGAACCGTGCTTGAGAACTTGATGTACACGTATGATATCATGGGACGTCTCCATCATCTTTCAAACTCAGCCCAGCAGAGATTGTTCTTCCGCAACTGTGTTGCCGACCCATCACGCGAATACTGGTACGATTCTTTCGGGAGGCTTGTGCAGGCTACTGGCCGTGAAATGGTCGCCACGTATGGGAATAAATCAAGAAGCTGGTTTCAAAATCTTTCCTCTGGCGAGGAAGCCATTGGTGGGATACCTAGTGATGGCCAAAGCCTAGCCCCCTACACTGAGACGTACGTCTACGATGACGCTGATAATCTACTCTCAATGCAACATGAGTCCTTAGATGCAAAGACTGCCGGGTGGTCTCGGAAATATCACTACGAAGAGGCAAGTCTTTTGGTCGCCGGGGAATTCAGCAATCGCCTCAGCTATACTATGATCGGCAAGGCGCTTGAGAGCTACGGATACAATGATGATGCAGGGCGATTAGGGTGCATCACACAGATGCCTGGATATTCGCGATTGGGCTGGGATTGTAACTCTCGACTTCAGTGCAGCGCACGACAAATACAAAATTCGGGAGAACCTGAAATAACGTGGTATGTCTATGATATAAACGGCAACCGAGTGCGGAAAGTCACCGAACGGTCGACTGTGGATGGTAATAGTACTGAACAAAAGCTCAAAGAGACTTTATATATTGGGACGGCAGAGATCTACCGCAAGTATGCTAGTTACCTTGCTGGATACGATAATCATCTAGCATTGGAAAAGCAAATCTCAAATATCTCACGAGGCAGCGGTCCCATGATGGAAGAAGGTGGCCTATTGGCGATATTCGAGAAGGATATCCTCGGAGCGAACGCTGGGAGGACTTTGATTCGATACCGTCTCCAACAAAACCTTGAAGTAGATAACGAGGGGTGTTTGATCTCGTACGAGTACACGCCATGGGGGAACTCTGTCCTGATTTCATGCCGATCTGATATCGAAGCCCCGAGTAGCTACCGATATTCAGCATACCGGCGAGATAATGAGACGGGTCTCTACCATTGTGGTGCGCGATATTACATCCCATGGCTAGGGCGCTGGATGTCCCCAGACCCACTCAGCACATTTGACGGTCTCAATGTATATCAATACGTTGGTGACGATCCCATCAATCACATGGACCCGACTGGGTTATGTAAAAGCGTCACTCTTCCGGCTCTAAACCGACACAACGCAAATAATAGGACACCTGCAAACCATCAAACGGGTTCAAAAAAGCAAAAGTCAACCCACTTACCATCAATACCTCAGACTCAAACGCAAAATGCTAGGACTCATCCGGGGAGCAAGAAGAGCCAATCTTCAATCAACCAACCCTCAGGATATCAGCCACCAAGCAAGAAGTCACCAATTCCGCTTCATGGAAAAGTCGATCCGAAGCAAATAAATCTCTCGCCAATAAATCTCCCACCAATAAACAAGCCACAGCTTAAAGAAGCAATAGGTTTACCGTATGACAACAGCAGCCATCAATGCAAAATAATAAAGACAATGTCGATCGACCCAAGCATTGTAAATATCAAGACGGAAGAGCTATTCACAACGGACCCCCTTATAAAAAGGAAAATCCTAACTTCACAATATATAATCCAGGAATTTACGAAAGAGTATGAGGCCCATCCAGAACATTATTCAAGTCACCTAATGTTCTCTTATGTTGAATCTGAAATGAAGCAGCATTGGAATAGTGGGAATTGGGAGGAAATTAGGCAGGGCTTTGCATATAGTGGAAAAGTTGCTAATGAGGTTCCTCATTGGCTTTTAGGTTTCGCAGGTCGTCGAACCGAGTTAGCAGACTTGTATACGTCAAAAAGATTAGGCGGTTTACAATAGTAGAAAACTAATGCTTGGACTATATAATCTTTAATACAAGATGGTTAAACCTCTAGCTATCCTTAGACTTAAGTATTAAATACTTAGAATTAGAGTTTTATTTTAGTGAATCGTGGGCTTGATTAAGAGGGAGTTCCAGCTATAACAGTGGCAGACACAAGTTTGGCCATGATCTACCCGACCAACCTACCCGCGAGCCAGGTGTCACAACCTATGCGCGGCCCTATAGGAGATCAAGTAGTTGAGGATCGTAGAACTAAGCAAATCTACTTGTATAGTGAAATAGGGCGGAGTTGAGTGTACAACATTTTAGCACAGCTGTTACAAGCGGTCCCAATTTAGCCAATGGTTGATTGAACATTCCTCCCTGAAAATGATATTGAAGAAAAGGGTAATTGAGATCTGGTATTTGGACAAAGACAAATCACTCGCTAGACGAACAACTCATGTGACAGGAGAAATTTCTCCCTGGCTGTAATTTTCTTCCCTCCTTTTCCTCTTTTACACACAAATTAATATATATTAAAAAACACAGCGTAAATCACAATTAAAATCACCAAGCATTGTTGAATTTGAATATTTTATTATTATTAAATAGGCTAGCTGCTATTCCCGAAGAATAATAATTGAATCCCTTGACAGGTGTTGATTGATACGGAAATGGTATCAACACATATGGAACCCTGTAAGTGTGTGCCTTAGGCACCCTTGGAAGGCATATATAAGCCTGTTATTAGGGTAGATAGAGAAGAAGATATTAATCTTCTTACTATATATTATTAAAATCTTTATTATTTTAATTTTATTGTATTATATAGTAGTAATTATTTTTTTTAAGATTAGTATTATAATATTATTTTAAATAATTATATTAAATAATCTTGAATTATATTTTAATATAATATATTATTAGATTATTTATTAATTAATTAGTAAGAAAAATATTTATAATAATTCTTATAAATTTATTTTTAGAATCTTTTTTTAAAATCTTTCTTTATATAAAGAATATTTTATTTAATTATTTATATAGTTTAAAGAAAATATTAATTATTAAAGATTATAAGATAATCTTAAATTACTTTATAAAATTATAAAAAGGATTTTTTTATTATAAAAGTAAGATTTAAAATTATTAATATTATTTTTATTATAATAAATTATTTAACTTTTATAATAATTATAATAATTTAATTATAAATCTATATTCCTATTAATTAATATTATCTTACACTTTATAATTATCACTCTAACTTATTTAAAATAAATATCTTCTTATACTATCACTCCCCTATTATTAAATAAATTTATAATAATATAGTAAGATCTACTACCTTAACCTTAGTTTTAATAAAGCCTATATTTTCCTAAAAAAAGAAGATCCTTCTTTAGCAAACCTAATCCTTAAAAAAATAAGAATAAAGAGGTAGGATTTATAGAAGATAATACCTCCTAGCCTTAGCTAGAGCCTTAAAGAGCTAAGATTATTAATTAAAGAATATCTATTATAGAATTTAATAAATAATATAAAGATTAGTTCTTGGATAGGAAGGAGGTAAGAAGAGTTATAAAATAAGGAGTTTATTATAATAAATTAATATTTAAAAAATAATTAATAAAAACTTTTAATAAATTTACTCTTTAGAATATTATCTTTATTTAATAGATAAGAGATTATATAGATAGTGCTATTAAATAAAACTATTAAAATGCTACTATTTTAGCTAATATACCTTAAGCTAAGACTTAATATCTAAATACTTTAGTAGTTTAGAGGTAAGAAATTATTAAATATATTATATTCTTAAATTTCTCTAGATTTCTTATAATCCCTTTTAATAAAATATTATAATCTAATAATATATTTATAAATACTATTATACCTAATTTACTTATTCTAAAAAACCTAATCTTTATAAATAAGTAAGGACCTAAATAATAAAATAATCTCTCTAGCTTAAAGAAAGCCAACTACTCTACCCAATCAATCTAATTAACTTAAAGGGAAGCTTAATATACTTTAGCCTAGATATCTCTAATAATAGAAGATTATAAACCTTAGCTTATTTAGGTAAATATTATTATAAATTAATATAATTACAAGTTAAATATAATAATAATAATTATTTAAATAATTTATTACTTTCTTTTAGTTTATTAGACTTTTTAAATATAAGTCTTAGTTTATTATAATATATTTAATCTTATATATTACTTTTAATAAGTAATTAGATAAATAGAAGATAAGTTAAGTATAATATTATTAAAATCTTTAACCTAGATTTTAAGGACCTTAGGAAGTAAGGACTTATTATTATATAAAGTAAATAACTCTATATTAATATTAGCCTCTTCTATATATATCTTAAAACCTTTAAATGATTTAATAAAGATTCTCTCCAGGAGTATTACCCTATAATACTCCAAAGCATAGCCTATAAGTAATTAATAAAGAAGCTTAGTAATAAAAAGTAAGCTAAAATCATAAAGGGCTCTATCTTTTATTTTTATTAAGATCTTATAAGGCAATTTAAGCCCTAGGAGTTAGATTTATTAGAAAAATATATAACTAAGAAATATATACTTAACTCTACTTAATAAAATATATCTCTTCCTTTTTAAATATAATATAAAATTAAGTTTATTAAATAAATTAAAATATAGATAAATAAAGAGATTCTTAAAATAATCTTTTTATTTATTAATTATAAGATTATATATTTATTATAGATTTTAATATTTAAAATAATTATTATTAAGTTTATTTAGAATTATAAGAATTAAAAGAAAAATATTAATATAATAATATTTAAAAATAAATAAATAAACTCTTAATAAAAATACTAGAATAATTAATAATTATATTATAAAAGAAAATATAATAATATTAATAAATAAGAATATTATACTTACTAAGATAATAAATAATCAAATAATTATAATTATAATTACTACTATAAGAATAAATAATATAAGGATTAGAATTAATCTTAAGAATAATAATACCTTACTAAAGATAACTTATATAAAGATAAGAAAATAAAACCTAAAGGCAAATATCTTACTAAGGAGGAACTTACTAACTAAGAACAAGAACCTAGCCCTAAGAAAAGCAAATTAAGCTCTAATAAGTCTACTACCTTTAAAGCTTCTTAAGATAGATATTATATACTATTATAAAAATAGGTCCTATAAAATGCCCAAGGAAAGAATAAGTATACTTAATATAAGTATACTTTTAATTCCCTAGTCCTCCTTAAAGAATATATATATATTAATATCTATATAAAATCTATAAAGCTAATTAAAGAAGTATTTATAATTCTTTTTAGGAAAGTATATTATAAGGGCTATAAGTAAGACTTCCTCTTCTATAATAAACTTTTTATATATTTTAATAAAAAGTATTAAGGACCTAGAAAAGAGAAACCTAAATAATTATTACTTATAAATAAGTTATTTATTTTATATAAAAGGGTAAGGGTAAGTAATATATATTATATTTATATATATATTAAGATTAAGATTAGTAAGGATAGTAAGGAAGAAAAGAAAATTTATATTAATATAAGGTATAGAAACCTTATAATTAATAAAAAGCTATTATAGCTATTTGATTATATTATAGAGTAAAGAACCCTAGTATTTATTAATAGTATTAATAGTATAATCTAAGTTAGTAAATAAGTAATTTTTAATATATTTATTAAAGAAATAAATATTAGTAGAACTATTAAGTAGATAGTAAAGTTTATAATTAGTATATAAGTATAAGATAAACTTAAACTAAAGGCCCTCCTTAGGAATGATTTCTTAGACCCCTATAAGATCAATATTATTATATTATAAAGATAGCTCTGCTATAATGCCTTAAATAACTTTTATATTCTATATTATATTAATTACCTAAAGAAGAATATAATTCAATAAGTTAAAGTAGCTAAAGATATAGTTATTCTTATAAAGCAAGCATATATTATATCAACAACTTAAAAGAAGATTTTTAAAGATCAAGCATTTATATTTTATACCTCCACTAAATATATAATAAATATAATAATTAATTATAATACCCTAGCCAGGATTATAATTATTAATAACTTTAAAAAGACTATTAAGTTTTATTAGAAGTAAAAGCTTAATAATATTACTAAGTATAAGAAAGAGTAGGCATTTATAGCTACTATATAGATCTAAGTACTTATAACTATAATTATAATCTATATAATATTTAAAAATAAAGCTCCAAATATAATATCTAAAAAAAAGCATATCTTTATTATAAATAAATATTATAAAATCTAAGTTTATACTTATCTTAATTAATATAATAATTATTATTAATAATTATAAAATAAACTAAAACTGATTAATAATAGTTAATATAATCATAAAATTATTTAATAATATTATTTTTACTAATATATATATAGCCAAGTTACCCTAAAAATAAAAAAAATTACCCTCAAAAGTAATAATATACTTTATATAAGAACCAAAAACTATTATTATTAAAATAAATAATAAAATTACCAAGAACTCTACCTTAATACCTAAGAGATAATTAAGTATCCTATATTAAATATATATCTAATAAATACTTAATCTTTTTAAAATTATTATAATAAAAAGAATATATATTTATAATTAAAATAATTATTTTATTAAAAAAATTAAAATTTTAATAAAAAAGTATATTTAATTATAAAATAATATAAGCTTAGTAAAAGTACTAGAAGGCAAAGAGCTATAAGTACTATTCATTAATAACTAATATAAGCAAACCATCTCCTAATATCCCTATCCATCTAGCCTAAAAGATTAATAATTTATTAATATAAAGTTTAATAAACTCCATTAATAGGGTAAATTAAAATAAATTAAAAAACTAATTTTATTTATAATATTTATCTTTATTATATAGAAAATAATTAATAAAGAATTAAAAGAAAGAATAGTAATAAACCTATATACCTTTAATAAAATTATTATCCTAGATAATTACCTATTATTAAAATAGAAAGATATTATTTAAATACTTTAAAAGGCTTAATATATTATAATTATTAATATATTATTATTTTTCTTTTAATTTAAAGTAAGATTAAAGTATTATAATTATTTTATAATAATTAGCTATTAAGGATTAGAGTAATTAATAATTATTTTAATAGGATTTTAGAACTCCTTAATATATATATAGTAATATATAGATTATTTATTATATTTATACTATAAATTCTATAAAGCCTTTATTAATAATATTATAATCTTCTCTAAGATAGAAGAAAAGTACCTTAAATATTTATAGAAGCTATTTAAACTTTTTTAAGAAAAGAATATTATTATCTTTTTTAAAAAGAGCTAGATTAAATACTCTAGTATATAGGTACTTGGCTTTTAAGTAGATACTTTTAATCTAATTATTATAAAGGAGTAGATTATATTATTTATAAAATTAAAGTTCCTAGTCTAACTATTAGCTCTAAAGTAATACATTGGAGTTATAGAATATATTAAGTATTTTATCCTATATTATATTTAACTTATAAAGCTTTTATAAAAATATAAGATTATATTATTAAAAGTAGAATATAAATAAGGTAAAGTAATTAATAGAAATCCTAATAAATAAAAGGCTTATATCTATATAATATACTATAATTTTATAAAGGAAGAAAGATTTATATTTAAAGTAATTTAATATAAAATAATTAGTATAAGAATACTCTTTTACCTTAAATAAAGTAAAAAATTATACCTTTAAGTAAATGTAAGTATTTAACAAGGCTTTGAAGTAATACTTTTCTATCTTAGGAATAATTATAAATAGAATAGGATATTATATATCTTAATAATAGTAATAAGACCTATTTACTTTCTAAATTATACTTTTAACTTAACAAAAAGAAACTATAGCCTATTAAAACTAAAGATAGTATATTTAATATAGGCAGTCAAGAGGTTATATATATACATCTAATTATTAATATACCTAACAATCACCTTCATAAACCACTCTATAATAAAATAAATCATAAAGAAAACTACACTTATTATATCTAATATAAACCAAACAAATTATAAACTAATAATTACTTTAATCTACTTATTAAAATATAAGCTTAATATACACTACCTTCTAGAAAAGAAGAACTTTATTCTAAACATATTAAGCCACTTAGTAGCCTTAGAGACTAATAGGAACCAAGTGTAGCTATAACCTAACTATATAGCCTTAGATAATATACTAATAATAATAAAAGCCTTAATAATAGAGGAGTCTAAGAGAAAGTTCTAAGAGAGATACCTTAATAATATATATTATATAAAGATTATTAATATAATAATAAGAAAAAAGATCTTAAACCCTTTAATATTTAATAATAAAAATATTATAAATATTTTAAAGTATAAAATATACTTTAAACTATATAAAGAACTTTTATACTACTATAGCTAATTTAGATACTATAAGCTTTATATTCCTTACTTTATAATCAATAAATTCCTAGAGATAGCCTATAATAATTAGCACTACTTTAATAAGGAAAAAATACTAAAAGAGCTATCTAGCCTTTATATTAAAAACTTAATATAATAAGCTAGAAAGTATATTTATAAATATAAGATATACTATCTTAAGTAAATTAATTACTAATAAGCCATTAAAAATTACTTACTAAATAAATCTTTAATCTTATCTATATATATAATAATAATAGATTTTATTATTAAACTTTTATTAATATTAATAAAAAGATTATTATAAATATTAAAAGAATAGAATATTTATAATTAATTAATAATAATTATTTATATAATAAGTAAAAAATGCTTATTAATCTTGGGATTTATTAAATATATAGGCAAAAAGTAAGCAACTATACTAGCTTAATAGCTTATACTCTTTAACTAAGGTATACTAAAAGTTATTATTTTAGATTATAATAGCAAATTTAACTTAAAATTCTAAAGAGATCTATAGATAAGTTTTAGAACAAAGATAGTAATAATAATAATATACTATCTATAGGCTGATAGATTAGTAAAAAGATATAATTAAATAATTAAAATAATAATATACTTTTATTATATAAAGTATTTAATAGGAGATTGGTTATATATTCTACTTATATTATAGTAGAACTTAAATAAAATATTTAATACTATAATTAAAGCCTTTATATATAAATTCATTTATAAGATCACTCTCTAAGGCTTAATAAAATTAATATAATTAATAATAAAAAAATATAAACCTATTATTCCTAAAAGAAGCTATTTAAAAGAAAGTATAATTAACTATAGATTTTATAATAACTAAGGTAAAGAGGTAGTATAATACTAAGCATCAATTAATCCAACTTAAGGTTAATAATAAGATCTACTTATAACTATATTATAAATACTATTTACTAAATAAGCCACTATATAAATAATTATAATAACAATTAGGCCCATTTATAATCAAAAGAATAATTAATAATCTAATATATAAGCTAGATTTACTAAATAATATAAAGATATATTTAATAATCTTATACTAATAGTTTATATTAGCCTATATTAATAACTTCTAATTAAAAAAATCTAAACTAATTTTTAAAAATAATAAAACTAATTAATATAAAATAAATAAAATCCTTAATTAAAAAAATTAATATATTAATAAATATAATCTAATAATTATAAAAAAATATTAAATAAATTAAAAAGATTATAGGTACTATTAGGCTATATAGATCTAAATAGAGAATATTAATCTAAATCTAATTATAGAATTTTAATATTAGCAAGCTCCTAAAAGTAATATCCTTTAACTAGCCTAATAACTTTAAGATCATAATAAGAAATAGGCTAAAGCCTCTATCACTACTCCTAACCTAAAAAAATCACTAGAAAATAAAACTATCTTACTACTAAAATAATAATCTAAAAGACCTTATAAATATCTTAAACTAGACCAATAGAAGAATAATATAGGCCTAGATCCTCCCAAGTAATAATTAAGATAATTATATAAGACTTCTTTACTAATTATTAATTTAAAATCTAGCCTAAATCCCCTTATAAAAAGACCTAAAGAGCAACCCCTAAGAATAAGATTACTATTTAAATAAATTAAAAGAAAAAATTATATAAAATATAAAGGTTTAAAATAAGAAGATATATATAATATTCCAATTACTAAAGATAATAAATAATTTCTTAAATACACTAGAATATAATATAGAAATAATATCAACACATATAGAACCCTATAAGTATATACCTTAAACACCCTTAGAAGGCATATATAAGCCCGTTACTAGGGTAGATAGAGAAGAAGACATTAACCTTCCTACTACATATCATTAAGACCCCTACTGTTCTAATCCTACCGTATCATTGATGCAATACTGTTCCTTGTGGTTGTGGCCCTCTATGGCCTTTGGCTTTTTGTTGAACCCTTGATAAAGTTGATCGCAAAATCCTAGGTAAAAATTATTGATCTTTCGATGTAGCTGAAAATTGTGATGATTGCTGTGACCTATTAAGGTGTTTATGGAGGCAAATATTGTATGAGAATTGAGATGAACTTCAAACATTGCACCCAGTTCGCGAGCGCGACATTCTTAGAACCAAGTATTAAACTTTCCTTAATTAGAGTTTTATGATATTAATATGTTTTCATTTTCATTTTCGTACTATTTCCATGTCGTCTAACTCCTTTATATGCTGTCGCAATAATTCAACCTCGACTTGCAACTACCCTAAACTAGATATGCACTTTTTTCAGGGCCTCTCGATGCACTAATTCATCAATTGCCACGAGAATTGATGTGATTGAGAAAATATATCTAATAAATGAAGGTGGATATTGCATGCGATGGAAAACAATTGGTCTTTCACGGCCTCTTATCGTGTTTAATCATTTTATTCCAACCTCGTAGCAATCATTTGCTTCACTTGTCAAAGGCAGGAGGAGTTAAAACTCACAATAATGCTCAATTTATGACTAATCGCTGCCAGCCCTTGGCAACCTGATCCATACACCATTTCTATCCCGGACCTATGCTAACACTACATGAAAAAATCGCTTCCCTCAAGTTCCCCCCTCCCTTTCCAGGACCCTGCTGTCTCACAGAGAAGCAGAGTTTAAAAAAAAAACAAATGAACAATGGAAAGATACTCAAACACTTCATTTCTCGTCAATTTTCCCTATCAATGCTTTTCATCAAATTCGGAGACGCCGAGATCCCTCAGCCAGATCTTGACAGGCATGGGACCAGGGGCCAAGTTCATGGCCTCTCTCCTCTCAGGCTCCCAGTCGGGGTGGGCCAGGGCGAGCTCGTATCGGTGAACGACACTGGCGAGAAGGACAGTCTGCTCGAGGTAGCTGATGTTGCGGCCAATGCAGCCTCGGGCGCCGGCGCTGAAGCTGATGAAGTAAGGCTGCAGGTCCTTGCCCTTCTCGCCCAGCCATCGGTCGGGCAGGTAGGACTCGGGCTCGGGGAAGACCTGGGGATCACGGTGGGCGACGTAGGCAGAGATGGAGACGGTGGTGTCGCCGGGGATGAAGTCGCCGAGGACATTGGAGCCCTCGGGAGGAGTGCGGCGAGGTAGACCGAAAGTGGTAGGGGGAGTAATGCGGAGAGACTCATCGAGACAGGCACGGAGGTAGGGCAGATGCTTGACCTTGTCGTAAGGGGCGATAACCTCATCGTCGTCAAGAACGGCATCGACTTCTTCGCGGAGCTTGGCGAGGCAGGCAGGGTTCTTCAGGAGCCAGTACATGACATTGTTCATGGCAATGGCAGTAGTGTCAGATCCGGCGTTCATCATGATGCTGACTTCGGCAACAACCTCGCCCCACTCGATTCCAGAGTCGTTGGTATCGTTGTGGTCCATGATGGCTTGGAAGAAATCGGGGAGACGCTCACCAGCCTCGTAACGCTTGAGACGCTTGGTAGCACGGTGGTAGACAATGTCGTTCCAGCCCTCGTTGAGGTCCCACCACTTGCGGAAGCTTGGGGAAAGCCACTTGGAAGCCTCGACGCTGAAGTTATACCAATTCTCAGTCCAGGCGAGGATAGACTGGGCGCGGGCGGTGGAGTGGAGGCACTCGCGGTAGTTGACCTCGTGCAGGGTGCCATCCATTCGCTCGCCGACGACACGATCGTGGCCCTGATCGAGGAAGCCGAGACGCTCGCTTAGACCAATGTCGGCAATGGCATCAAGAGTGAAGAAGTTGGTGAAGGCACGGTAGTCAAAGGTGAGGTCGGTAGGCTCGGGGCGGAAACCCTTCTTCAGGGGAAGAGTGCAGTGCTTGTCAGCAGCCTTGATGAAGCGCTCGGTCTTGTCAGCGACCTTGAACTCCCAGCTCTCGAGGTTCTTGAGGGCATAGGCAGCAGAGAGAGCACGGCGCTTGCGCTGGTGGTCGAGCTTGTCGACGACATCGGCAAGGTGGAAGTGGGTTCCGGCAAGAGTCTCATAGAACTCGCCCTTGGTGCACTTGGTGCCGTGGCCGTAAATGTCCTTGATGGCATCGAGCGAGCCGTAAGACAGGGAGTTGGGGCCGGTACGGATGACAGGATGAGTCTTGTGCATCTCATAGAGCGTCTTTGATCGGAAGCCCTTCCATGCCTCCCACATAAATGGCCAATTGGTGATGCCAGCCAGTGGGTGGAAGTTGGGATACCTTCGCAGACCCTTGGGGTCGCGGAAATATTCAACAACCGGGTAAAGGATAAAGTAGGAGATGAAAGCCGTCACAGCGACGGCGGCAACGATTATTGCGTACATGATTGGCAGGCTTGAAAGGAGATGATCGTTGGTGATGGGCAAGGAGAAGGGCGAGGACAAAGAAGGCGGTTGCTCAACGCGTAATTATATTCACGCACCCACCCACATATGTAGCAGTAGCGTCAACCTCCAATCACTAATGTTGTAAAAGATGAGAAAAGTGACAACAATTGTTAGGGCATTGGCTTTTCCTGGGTGCCAAGTTCGCCGCTACGCGTGGGCTGTAAAGTGGGAATTCCCCAAAGCAGACGAGGCATGGTGTCGAGTCGCATCGAGTCGTATCGGGCAAGTGGGATTAGAGTAAAAAAAAAAGCCAAACCCGCAGAAGTCAGAAGCAGACAGACACTAGACGTCAAAACATGGTGGTCAGCTGGCTTCACGATGTGACAGCCACTAGTCCCCGAAGGAGGGAGGCGACGATATGAGGGGCAGTCCACACACGCACACACGCACACACTCGTACAGCATGGCAAAAGCCCTGAGCGAGTGGGTTCCCCGCCCCCGCATCTGCCCCAGATCGCATCAAATCTGCGTAGTTTAAGCCGGCATGAGCGGCTGCGCCGGCGCTGGTTCATCTACAATGCCTGTGTGGGGGAGAGGGGAAATTTCCCGTCCTGGACGTCCTAATTGGGAAAATTGCCTAAAACGATGCGTCAAGACGGAAATATCGCCCGAGTGCCACGCGCCTGGGCCCAGGGCACCACCGAAACGATCTATCAGAAAAGGATTCAGAATCTAGATTGCGCATTCTCAGCCAATCCAATGTTCGGCTGACACCTCCGAGTACCGACTTTCCATCTTCGGAGCCGTAGTGGGGGAGGGAAGGAGGGAGGGAGAAAAGGGTTTGCACAGCGCAAGATCCCCGACAAGATGAAATATCAAGTCCCGTCTTGCTCCTTGGCCTCGAGCTGACCCAGACAACAACAAACTCCATTCTCTTCTTGCAAGGCCTTCTTTTTTTTGCAACCATGGCCAACACTTTTGCTGCGGAAGCTGTTTCCAAGCTGGCCCAGTTGGGCCCGCCACAGACGACGGCCGATGTTGTAGCTCTCGCTGCCGTCGGTGTCGCCTCAGCCGCCTACATGCTCAACGGCATTGCCTGGAACAAGCCTGATCCCTATAACCATGTCTGGTACCAGCGAATGGAATCCAAGAGCGGTGGTCCAGGTGCAAAGGCAACCCGCAACATTGCCCAAAAGCTTGAAGAATCCGTACGGCTACCCCAACTATTAGAATAGCTATATGATGCCCCTCATCCAATTACTTTGTACTAACATTCTATTTTTAGGGCAAGGATGTGGTCATATTCTGGGGCTCCCAGTCTGGCACGGCAGAAACATTCGCCGGCCGATTGGCCAAGGAGTGCCATCTCCGCTTCGGCCTCCAGACGTTGTGCGCAGATCTGTGCGACTACGACTCTGAGACTATTGCTCTTATTCCCCAGACCAAGCTCGCCATCTTCGTCATCTCCACATACGGAGAGGGCGACCCCAGCGACAACACCCAAGGGTTCTGGGAATGGCTTCACAAACGCCCCTTTGACATCCAGCTCCCCAACCTACGCTACATGGCCTTTGGTCTGGGAAACACCAGCTACAGATACTACAACCGGGTCATTGATGTCGTGGTTGAGGCTCTTGACAAGGCCGGCGCCCAGAGGCTGATGCCTGTTGGCAAGGCCAACGATGCCAATGGCGGTACAGAAGAAGACTTCCTCGCTTGGAAGGATGACCTGTACGAGGTCTTTATGAGCCAGCTCGGCTTCAAGGAGCAAGACATTCCCTACACACCCAGTATCAAGCTTGTCGAGGATGAATCGTTAGACATCATCGACCTCAACCATGGCGAGCCCAAGGAGCATCGCAGTGGCCCTGCCAGAGTGGTCAAGGCATACTCTGCCATCCGTCCCTTGGCTGTACAGCAGTCTAGGGAACTCTACACCTCTCCAGACAGAAATTGCCTCCACATGGAGCTTGACATTGCCAGCACACCCGAGCTCTCATACAAGACGGGTGATCACTTGGCCATCTACCCCATAAACCCAGACCAGGAAGTCCAGCTACTACTGCAAGCCCTTAGCCTCCAAGACCGGGCCGAAAAGCCTCTGCTAGTTCAATCTCTAGAAGAAGGAACCGCGGTCAAGATCCCCAGCCCCACCACGCTGCTGGCCTTGTTCCGCCATTACCTCGAGGTCAGCGCCCCAGTCTCTCGTGAGATTGTAGGCCAGCTGGCTCGGTTCGCACCCAGCCAGGATGCAGCAAACCTCCTCCTGTCACTAGGCAAGGACAAGAACGGATACGCCGCCTTCGTCGCCAGCAACCATGTCACCTTTGGCCGCTTGCTCGCCCTTGTAGCTCCCGGTGCCGTCTGGAAGGACCTGCCCCTCGCTTACATAGTCGAAACTCTCCCAGCGCTGCAGCCGCGCTACTACTCCATCTCGTCGTCCAGCGTCGTCTCCGCCCGTAAGATTACCATTACGGTCGGTGTCGACAGCACACCCCTCGCCGCTAACCCCTCAACCGAGATTCGTGGCGTGACCACTAATTACCTCTACTCCCTCTCCAACAGCCTTAACGGCGTCACCAACCAGGCTCTCCCATCGTACGCCCTCTCCGGGCCCGGAAATGCCCTGGACGGCAGCAAGGTCTATGCCTGCATCCGCCGATCCCAGTTTAAGCTACCTTCCCTGGGCGCCACCCCGCTGATCATGATCGGCGCGGGCACTGGCATGGCGCCTTTCCGCGGCTTCATCCTTGAGCGAGCCCGCCTCAAAGCCATCGGAAAGCCTGTCGGCCGCATGATTCTGTTCTTCGGATGCCGACGCCCCGATGAGGACTACCTCTATCGTCACGAGCTTGCCGAAACCGCCGCTGCTCTGGATGGCGCCCTGGAGATCGTCCCCGCCTTTTCGAGAGCAGACAACCAGCCCAAGAAGTACGTGCAGGATCGCGTGGCTGAGATGAAGAGCGACGTCTGCGAGCTGCTCCAGAACGGTGCCAACATGTACATTTGTGGCCGTGCCTCCATGGCCCGGGAGGTTGGCAAGGTTGTCGAGGCCGCCATGAAGGCGCACAACAACTGGAGCGAGGCCGATGCTCGCAGCTGGGCCGAATCAGCCAAGAAGGGCAACAAGTGGCTGGAGGATGTGTGGGGTTAAACATGCATGGTTGGTTCAAGGTGTTTCGGTTTATTGGGATATTGGGTAGCGATTATGACGGTAACTGTGCTGGGCTTTTTATGCGATGAAAATATATGAAGGATATGTATAATCAGAATGATGGTTGGAATACATTTGCGGAACGAATAGATAGACTAGGCTCAATCTCTGCTTCAAACTTCATAGGCTGAGGAATTCAAGTTATGCTTCTATTTGACATTTCTCTCCGTACATCTTTGGTGTGATTTATCACCTTGGTATCCGTGAAATCAAGGGTTGATAGTATCTGACGATATTGTCTCTGCGGCTCTAGTCCCCAATTCCCCCACTTCTGGTCAGTTGTCGGAGGACAGAGGTGTTTATGTCACATATCTTCCTTCAAATAGGTACTCGTCACCACAAGCTAAAGAAATGCAACAAAAACACTTGTATTAAAATCGAGCGCCACTAAGGGATGGCAAGGGTATAAATAAGTACAGAGAAAGAGAGGATCGATGGTGACAAGATAAAAGGAACAGGACCACGAAGAAGTTGAAAAAAAAAAACGGGAGAGAGAAGGAAATAAAAAGAAAGAAACAGCAAGCCCGAGGGTACCCGAGGGGGAGAGGTCAAACGGTAGGCAGGATAGGCCAAGTTATTTTTTCCTTTTGCTCTTCGAAGATTTCGATCGCGACGTTGAAGGACTCGGAAGCGTTTGGTTATCCGGGAGGCCTTCATTGGCTTCCTTCTTGGCTTTTATCCTGGAGCTACGTCGCGGAGGTGGCTGAGAAGGATTGGCGTTTTCCCCGTCAAGTTGACCAACAGCGAGAATTTCTCCGCAGGGGGGCGCTTTCGACACCGAGGTTTCGCCCGACTGCAATGCCAAATGCTTCGAATCAGAGGCGCTTTGGGCTGCGCCAACAGAATTGTGTCATGGATCAGAGGAACGGTTGGAGTGGGAGGTCTCGGGAGTTCTCTGTTGTTTTGGCTTTCGCTCAACATTTTCGTCTTCGTCGCCGCGGCAGCGCTTTGTGTCAAAGATTAGCAAATGCAAAAGGTAGCATTGAATGGTTACACCTCTTACCTTGGAACGACCAGTATCTGGGATCTCTGTGTCTTGGCCATCCGTTTCACCAATGGCGTTGCTTGCCGAAGACGGTGGTTTTCTAGGAGGAGAGCATACGCCAGGAAAGGAATGTTCTTGGGGGAGAGGAGTCGATTCAGCGCTCGAATCGAATAAGTCACCAACACGGACATTATTTAGCGGAGCTTCTTCATCGAAGTAACGGTAATGATCTTCCTCACCATCGGGCTCTTCGCAAACCCAAGTAAGTCCAGGGAAGAAATCTCCCCAGTTCTTGTTCCAGACGTTACTCTCAATCCAATGGAGTTTGACGCTCTGGTAAGCTACACGTCCCACATCAATTATTTCACCGGGTGTCCGAAACTTGATCTCATCCTCGATCCAACGCCGCTCGTAGGTCATTTGAGAGAGAAACTGGTTATATGGGCGTGATGCATCATGTTGAGCATATGTGAATGGCTCCTTTTTGTATCTCAGTTGATCCCTGTGTGCCCACTCATCCAATGCAGCGGGACCACTATCGGACCAACCATCCTTCCAAATGCCTTGGGTTTTCCAGCGATCCCTGAGGTTTCTTTCGGCATTTTGGCCCAGACTCAAGTTATCGTCCCACGGCAACGTTTCGGCACGACCAAAAGACCGCTGTGCTGACTGAATGAGGAGACGGCGTCTCTCACGATGAAGTTGGGCTCTAAGTTGCCAGTGTGGAAATGACGCCTCGTGAGGATGTTCCGGAGGCTTGTCGTAAAGAAAGAACTCCGGCCCATTTTGTTTCTTCGGGATCTTGTAGATGCTATCCGGAGGCGGTTCAGGGGGGTAGAGAAGTTTTTTCTTCCCTTGCACTTTCACGAACCCAGTAAAAGGTTTTAGAAGTCGCTGTCTCTGTTTTTCCAACAGTGTAGGATTGTCCTTAAGCATTTGCAGCTTCTTAATGACAGCCTCATAGTCGAAAACTTGACGTGGATCATTAACTTCGAGGGCAGTGCTTATTTGTGAATAGCATCTGGACATTGTGGGCTGAAGTTTTCTTCAATATAAACAGCAAATTGGCGAGATTTAAAATGATGAAGGAAGATGGATGCAGAAGATCCCGCCAAAACAAAGGGGCTGGGTACGGGCAGCGTCACAGACTTACTCATCAAGCCAGCCAAGAACAAAGACCGGACCATTCCATGCGGGTCTTGGCCAATAAATTCCTTTTGATTAAAATCCCTCCCGTCGTAATCATTGATTCCCAGCGAAAGGGGGCACGCTCGGCCACACCCACCTCGGTGTCTCTTGATGCAAAAGCTGAAGGCGCGGAGGCCAGTTTCCCGTGAAACTGTCTCGGTCAGTGATTATTGGGATATTTCTAGCCACAAACCATTCTATTCCTGGGTGGTGAGGATGAAAACTCATCTTCTTGCCGACCTGGCGTTTTGATTCCGCTCAGCCACCCCAACAATTGTCGATAATACGCAATTCAGCTGATATAGTAGATAGTCTAGCGCAAGCCACTTGCAGTTATGTCTGAAAATTGACAGGGGAAGGCAGGCAACGTACTTACAGAGTGAAGGAGAGCCTATCAACTGCTGTTAGTGCCGGCAAGCTGCATTGAAGCTTCAACAAACCTGCAAGTTTGCTCACTTCCGGGCGCTCGTTCCGTCAGGATTACCTTGTGCTCCAAACCTTGTCTCCCGCCTCTCTTCTCTTTTTCCCTCCTTCCCCTCCTTCCGCACCTTCTCTTCCTCTTGTTCTTCGTTACTTTCATACTACCGACCAACCGTTTATCAAAATTTCTCATTCTTTTTTATCTTCTCCAAAATTCACATATCTCGTCTACCTATCCATTCATCCATGTATCGAAACGTTAGCCCCTTGACCATTCTATCACTGGTTCCCCAGACGTCCGAAGCCTATGCCATCCTACGTGAGCCGCTTAGCGAGGATTTTGTCTCCGTTTTCACCGACCCATCAGATGATACGAAAACATTGACTGGGATCGAAATTGGGCTTCGTCAATCCAATGGCTCCCTAACGTTGGCTACGCTAGGGCGAGGTGACCCTTCTCGACGTGGACACATCGCACTCGGGGACGCCGCTTCATTATCCAGAATCCAATGTCGATTCGAGTGGGAATCAACCACTAAACGAATGCAACTTGTCAAGTACTATCTTTCGGGAGCTACTGAGTGCTACCACGACAGGGACGGGCTTGAGCGTGATGCAATCCCCTTTGACGCGCCCGAAGGGGAACATCCTCGATTGCGTCTGCAGCCTGACATCAACATCACCCTCGTGCTAAATGACATGGCCGAATTTCGAGTTGTCTGGCACGAGGCCCATTTTGACGAACTGGAAAACAAATTCACCGACCTTAAACACAGCCAAGATACTGACCGGACGCTTCGGCCTAACACGCCATATCGAGAAATGCACTATCCCTCCACTCGCATGCACCTCGCAAGTAGATGTGAGGTCACGCGATACAACGAAGAAGTATTTCTTGACCAAACGCCGTCGACAGAGATCGTAGCCGTCACGGAAATATCCCGTGGTTTGAGACTAGTCATCAAGCGTATGAAGAGGCCACCAATCGAAACCAACGCTTTCGAATGTATGAAAAGGGAGGTGGAGACCCTCCCTACCCTCAAACACGTATGTATTATCCTTCCCTTACTTCACGATGCCGCTGACAAACTTAAGAAACACATTGTGCGGTTCTACGATGTCCGATGGACGTGTAATTACGAATATCTCGAACTTTTTACCATCCGTATGGATGGAAACGTTGAGTCTTTGTCACACACAAACCATTTTGCTCTGAGCAATTTTCAAAGCAAATCTTTCCTATTCCAAGTTGTGCAAGGATTCGTATACCTTGCATCCAAAGGTCTGATTCATAGAGATGTCAAACCCTCGAATTTCTTATTTAAGCGAGGATCATCCGATGAGCATTTTCTTTTTCAGATTGCAGATTTCGGTTCGGTGTGTCGAGGTCAAGGGCGATTCCAGCTGGGTACCGAGCCCTACATGGCTCCCGAGATGGCACTCAGCCAATTGGGAAGACAGTCTTGTAAAACGGACATGTATTCCGTTTTTGTAACCCTATTGCAGTTACTAGATGTCAACGGTTTTCGACATCGAGTTAGCAATCATTCTAGTGTCGTTCTTCCACTAATCCAGGGCGCCACCCACCTCGCTACGTCCGTTGTCATAGCTCGCATGGCTAGCCAAGAAGTTACTGAGCGTCCTTCTGCCAATGAGGTCTACGAAAGTCTTCTTGAAGACTCCAACCCAGACGAAGACCTCCCGCTTTTCCGCACCGAATAGCCTCTTCCTTATTCAGAGGATTAGTTACCAATGTATCAGGTGGAAAAAATATTTTGGGTGCTTTTTTTTTTTCATTTCCGCCTCTGTCTAATTTTTTTTCATTCATTCCTTGAAAACCAACTTTATTCATCATCGAATAACATCATTGCATTTTCTTTTTCAGATTTTTCCTTGGCTGGGTTCTGGGGATACACAAGATGATCTAGGCATGAAATTTGCTTCACTCAGTTAGTAATCAATACACAAATGACAATTTTTTGGTACAAAATTATCTCTATAAAAACTCCCTTGCAGGCATTGGCAGCCTTTTCTTCTTCTTCTTCTTCTTCTTCTTCTTCTTCTTGTTGTTGTTGTTGTTGTTGTTGTTGCGCAGGCGGGGACGGCGCAAATTTCTCCACAACGCGGTCTCAAATAAACAATATTGGAGAGAAATGTCAATGAGATAAATTTGTCATATATGGCGGATTTGTTAATATTTTATTTATTTAATTTATACTCGTTTAGGCTATTAACGCCTCCTTGTTACATACGAAGGCCGAATAATTACGCCGGTCGAGTGGAAACTGAACCCATCGAAAATTCATAAAGTAAAGTTATTCAACACATATCATCTTTCATCATACGAGTCCCGAAAACCCTCGGCGTTGTCCATCGCTAGATGGATGCTCTACACCAGGGCCTCCTATGCCTTGTGCTGCGAGGAATATGCGGATATCGTCCACCTCCTGTGGCACCTTGAGCCAGTGGCCCTCTTGCTCTGCTCCCGTGTATTCCCTCCACTGCACTTTAAAACCGACACCCGATAGAATTTCCATCGCTTCTTTCCCAAGGTTCACATCAACATATGCATCGTCAGTCCCGTGTCCCAAAAAGACTGGGGTTGACAGGATGGCTTCGAAACATTCCTTTTCAGTTTGCTCCGGCAGGGGGATCATCATGTCCTTGATAAATGAATCAAAACTTGACGGCGCAGAATGTGGTTCTGAACCTGCTAAGAGCACGCTTCGAACATTGTCTGCGAATGGAAGCCAAGTGCTAGCTCCAATAAACGCCCCCAATCCTTGAATGCCTCTTTTGCGCATGTAGAGTAGAGTCCAGATTGCAATTGCGCCACCTTGGCTTATGCCCCCCAAGACCAATTTTTCTGTCTTTCCACCGAGCAATTGGACCTCTTCCTCGATAATTTTGCAAACATGGGAGACAGAATCTTCGATCCCTCCAACCTGCAAATCCTGTCTAGCCGTAATGTCCGTCAAGGAGTGCGCTTCGAACCATGTCGGGATATGCTCCTCAAAGGTGGCACTCCACAGCTCCCGCGATGATGGAAACACCCACTTGCACTCCGGTAGCGCTTCTCGCAGGCTCAGTCCATTGGCCAGATTTGATTCAAAGAGCTCATCGGCAAACTCCTCTCCAGTACATCCGCGGCCATGGAGCAAAACAACGGTATGGGAATGCCGCGCCGCGGGGAGGAGGACATGAATATCTCCAAAAAGTGGGGTGACTGTTGTCTCAAGCGCAGACCCGTCCATGATGTATGCATGTGATCAGAATGTCTGGGTATTCCTGCGCACACGACCAACCAAGCTGACTGAACCCAACAAAAAAAACCAATCTGCGCTTTCAGCAAATGAAATTGGATGTGAGGCGAGGACGCAAAAAGTAAGCAAGTGCGGTTTGTGTGGATCGAACACACGACCTTCAGATAACGATTCCCGAAGTTTGACTTCAGTCTGACGCTCTCCCAACTGAGCTAAACCCGCTCTTGATGGAATGCTGGCTGCAATCTCCATCCTAGAGAGCAACGCTGCGTTGACGGGTGGCCTTAGATAGTGATCAATCGGTGTATACGAGGGTGAATAGGCATAGTTGCCCATGGTAGGGAATCCGGTCTTTGCTTGCTTCATTTGCAATTGTGGTAGTTGGAGGCCACCTGAGACCTGGCTTCTCTTGGCTTAGTGGCTGACAGATTGCATCCTGCTGCCACATCGGTGTGCGTTTGTGCGGGGGAGATGGGGATGAGACAAAAGCTGCTTCCTGGATGGTGTTTTTACGGTCACCAAAGTCTCGGGTTACACCAGGATTCCGTTGGCTGATAGCAATGTCTTTCCTCGGCCGCTCGATGCCCGTAATGGACTAGAACATGGCGTCTATGCAGCTGACCTAAAGCTGTCAAACATTGACACCAGTCCGTCGTGAGTGGCTACAGGGTGGCTGCTTAGAGTCTCATTGTCGCATTCTGATGGCCATTAGAACAAACACCGCCCTAATCGACCACCGACTAGATCACCTGCCAATGGGTTAGTGCCTTGATTTGAGCCTCCGCATCGGACCTTTCGGACCCTGAAGAACAGACGACAAGAAAGCTTTTTTTTTCAATCGGCATTTCTCATGTCTCCGTCTGAGCAAGCTCGAGAATAAGCAAAGATGCCATCCCAGCCATAAAACATTTCGTTTCTTATTCCATGTGCAGATCTTCGCTCCCCCCTTAACTTGCCCACTATCAGACTAGACAAAGCCTCAATGTGGCAAAAACTCTTACCAGCTTTCTGGCTACATGGCGACTTCTCTGGTTTCCGGATGGATTTGCTATCCGAGACGACCTGCGATGGACGACTCACGATGCGGATGGATGTCTCAAAAAGTCTGATGTAATGGCCCCCATTCAAAGACCCACGGGTCTCCAGCTAATGCGGAGGATCGGCATCGAGCGCACACCGGAGATTTCTCACAAAATTTATTTTAGAGACTGGACTCAGGTGTAGATCTAGAATTTTGCTTGGGCATCGACGCATCGTGACTTTTGGCTAGTGCAAGTTGGGGCCATGAACCATTGTACCGGGCTCGCACTAGACGGTTTAGCGTCGTTTCTCAACCAAGAGAATGCTTGATGGCATTGAGCTTCTAGTTCAATCGGGCGGGGGAGAGAGAGAGCGAGAGAAGCTACGCACCATGCATATGAGCACGCCTACATCGGAGAAGCCCGTGAGCCAACACCAAATGCATCATCCTCCATGCAGGTGACTCCATGTCTGATCTCGGACGGGGCAGTGTTTTGGTGTGTGGAATCGAGCTCAATTGACACAGTTTGCTGTTGAGACAAGAGTGAGCCCTTGATTGATTGATCCTGTGCTCCTCCGGTCGTCGGCCCAAGACACCGGGGTCGAAATTCAGACCAATCCCAAACTCACACAAATACGAAACCTTCCGCGAGGGCCTGTCACAAATCCCTACCATGGGCGATGAGACATTCTAGTGACGGCACACACACACATACACGCATAGGGCAAATCTGGGCTAATCATTTTGTGTTGCCCTAAAGTATAATCTGAACGGGATATGGTGAGGCGAAAAAAAAAAAAAACAATAGCTCGCGTTGTTGATACATCAATGCGAGAGTTAGAGTATGTGTGATTGACAAGGGCGTGGTGTCAATTGGCGTTTCTTGATTGAACCGACCTAGCATCCGATCCCCATCATCTTATGTGAGACTAACTTGACAAAGAAATATATCTTGGTCACCTGGAACTTATGTGACCAGTAACATGCCAACGCGTCATGTCTCCTCCCAAGTTATACCCATATCTAGTCTCGGGGGCATGCCGTGGAAATGCACACCATTGGAAATCTACCAACCCAGGATAAAAAAGATCACAGTTTAGGCTTTCCATCGGCCTTGGTTGTTAGCTCCTCTTACTAATTCTTCCTGCAGGCCAAGACCATTCGGCCCGACGAGATATGTCAGCTGTCAACACGTTATACGTCAAAGCAAAGTGCCCCCAAGCTAGACAGTACGGCTCTGAGACATCGCAATACGACTGCTCACCTTTTATGCTCATTTATGCATTAGAGCTGCTACATCGGGCCAAATATATTGCATCATCACTAGTTAGGCAACTTAGCTTCCAAGACAATTGGGTCGTATCTACTTCAATGTCTTTTCCCATGCAAACAATGACACAAAAACGTGTCAACTACGAACAAATAGCAGAGATTCTGCCCCCTTTCCGGCATTATCTTTCACCTCATCGTCCCCGGTATCAACATCCGAGACATCGTGTTGATCAAGCCTGATCTGGGCCGAACCGGGAAAGAATGAGCCTCCTGACCTCAGTTTCGAAGTCGACTACTGGTTCTAGCAAGCAGACAATGCGTCCAAGAAGGTATGTCTGGGTGCACCTGACCCAACCTAGGCATGATGTCGGGATGGTCGGCTCGTGTTGGCTTGGCCAACGTCAATTTTCCAAGGAAGCCTCCATCGTGTGATGTCTATCGGTGAGTAAATCTCACGCCGAAGCATCATGCTGATTTATGTCAACTAATGTGAAAAAAAAAAAAAAAAAAGGTTTCACGTATCGCTGACTGTACCCTGGGGGTTGGGTTTGTTAACATATCAATTCTTAGTGACGACGAAAAATGAATCACAAATTTTAAATTTAGTGGTTGTGTTGGTCAGAAAAGGACAGTTTGAGCATGCCTTCAAGCACGCCTCCTATTGCGCCAATGGCTGTCATTGCTTTTGTCCCCGATTACATGGATGAAAATACGTGTGCTTTTACCTTGGCAGGCCCCGTTTCATCCTTCGCCGAGGATGCTCCTGTGGATCGCTGATCGTCTTGTTTCACGATGCTTTGCCGCACCCTCAATTTTGAGCGCCATGTTACTCTAGAGGTCTTACCTCTCTCATCATCCATTGGTTAAAAAAAAAAATAGCAAACCGGAGACGTGCGAAAGGTGGGGGTGAAAGTTGGAACAAGTTGACAGTTTCTTTTCAGCTCTAATTTTCTTTTTGTTTACGCATTCGTGGAACTAGTTCCCTGTTTGTTAATAAATAACGAACGTTTTATACCACTCACTAACCAGGGCCGAGCTCACGGTGGACCCCAGCCAATCATCTCTCCAGTCGGTCAATGAGCCTCAATTTATTACCCAAAAAGTTCACCCATTCCCAGACTTGTCAGATTTGAACGTTTGCCCCTGCACGAAACACTGGGGGGCATAGTTCTGTAATCAGGTGAAGATGGGAATGAGATTACCCTGGTGGGTTTTGAGAGAGACAAAGTTGCGATTGGTTCGACCCCAAAGCTGACAACAGAGTGGAAACGAAATCCATCAAACTTTTTCAACGTCAACAGCTCGGGTAGGGATTTTTGGTGGGTTGGTGGGTCGGAGATACGCGATCCTCGATCCCAATTCCGACGGAGCGGGATAAAAAAAAATCGCGATTTCCCACATATGGGCTACTGTATCAAAGGCTTAGGTCAATCATGACCGCATCTATTGGATCGGTAATGCAGGGAAATACTTGGTTGAAGTTAGGGATGTCCGCGGTCAATAGGCAAGGATCCAGGGTCCTTGAATCACAGATAGTGGATTGAGTGGGCAGTGTGTATCAGGGGTCACCTCTTGTGCTAAGAGGGGCATCTTGCATTCACGAGGGTCTAGGACAGCGATTGGGTATCCTAAGCGTTTGAGAAGAAAACGCTTATTTTAGAAGCGCTATACCCATGTCCTGTGGCAACAATGATTGACAACCACAGGTCAACTCTGAAGGGCGGGCGGACGGAATCGGGTTTTGACGGATACGTGCAGTTGAGCTGGCCTGAATACAGAGTCGAGAGGCTTTGCTTTGTCCAGCGCCAGCATGCACCAATCCGGTGAGCGATATCGGGACCAAGTTATGTACCATGTTGCCTTGTTCAACAGAGAGTTGTCTCGGCATCTAGACGGCCCCCAACTTCGCGCAGGTATCCGTCGGGCGTCTCCGCTGAGGCACTCTGGGACTACATATCTAGTCCAGTCCGTTAAACAACCACGGACGGGTACTGTACTTGTATACTGCAGTTCGCCATGCTTTGCTGGTTAGGGCCAGATCAACAGTGACGAGGGAGCGGGACGGCAGCAGTTTAGCTCCCGTCTCACATAAACGCCAGCATGGGTGCGGACCAGGCTGTGGTAAGTGCAGCAATTGGAGATGTCATCGTCCACAAGGTCGGATCCAACTCGGCCTAGAGCGCGGGCAGATGCCGGTGGCAAGTCGTACAAAGGTTCGCATCGCGCTTGACAACGGCAATATGTCGCACATGTCAAACACAGTTGTGGCCGTAAGGCGACCTGTGGACAGGCAGACAGGCAAGCAAGCAAGGCAGACGACAAGTAGAAGGCCCAGATCAACCGAGCTTTGACGTTGGGGATCTACGCCACTCCCCAGACCGGTGAAGTAGGGTCTGAGCTCGAGAAAAGCCCAGTAAAGCAGCTGAGTAACGGTTAGCAAACCGTCTGGGCCCAGATGGATCAGAGGAGGGGGACAAATGATAGGGCCGGTTGACAGCCCGACGGGGCGGATTGAGAGAGCTAGAGGGCATTCTCTGGGGGAGGGAAAGATGTCGGCACTGCGCCGCCCGGGTTTCATCAGGCATCCCTGGTCCTGCAGAGTTGATCTCGGTGGACCGGGGCGACCTGATGCCTGCCACGCCGATGGTGAAATATGACAAAGTTATAGCGGACGCCCTGGGAGTGGGCGTGTAGCAAACGGGGCTTTCGTCCGTCGTAATTGACAGATGCAGACCGGTCAAGACTGGTGACGACTCAACTGACTGCATCCAAGCCCAATGGTAAGCACGCTGGTGTGGGCTGGCGACCGGTGCAACTCTGTTCGTCTCATGTCTCGTTTCTCCTTGCTGTTTGCGCGCGTCTCGAGACGAGCTGACGGCCACTCCCGTCAGAGAAGAGGGAAGAAGAGACGGGCGACACGCACACATACACGCACACAAGCACACACACACACACACACACACACACAAAACAAGTGTTACCGTGCTCTTTGGCGCCAGCACCGGCCGGAACAACGCATACTCTTGATGACGTGAACCTAGCCCGGCTGCAGGGTAAATGATTATGTATTGATGCCTTGCAGCTTCAGCTCGGCCTAGACCCTTTTTTGGCGAGAGGAAACAGCGTCGACGTCTCGCCGCGGCCACGCAGGGCGAGATAACGTGGCTTCACACGAAGGGCAAGCAAGCCGTTTGTCCACAGTCGTGTCCCGCTTTTGGCGAGTTCCAGAACGAATAACAGGGCGTGATCCCGACGGCAGAGACAAACAATTGGAGGCGGAAATCCGACCTATCATCAACATGAGACTTTTCCCCAAAGGCCCGGGGGTATGTTCATAAAAAAAAAACTGCGCATCATTGCTCAGGGTTGCATATTTGGCTGGCTCGTCGAAAAAAAGAAGTCGCGGGCGGCGGGTCTGGGGATCCGACAGATGGGAAATCAGGTTCACTGCAGGGCGCACGTACCGTACCGGCCGGTTGTTGAATGTACACTTCTCACACACTGTCTTGGACGACGACGAGAGCGCCCCGGCCCTTTCGGTTAGCCCACCGGCAGACAGCGAGGATGCAAACTGCGGTGAGAAACCAACAACCAAGTGAACCGGCAGGCGGCCGGAATGTCACTGGCTGATGAGACCAACTCCATCTTGTCGAACCCTTGGCAAGCCCAGGCCTTCCTTCCCTCCCCCCGTCCGTCACGCACCCGAGGCGTCCAAGCCATCCCTGCGCTGGTTGAACGCCTTCGGGATAAAATGGTGGTCGCGAGACGCGCTTAGGCGAGATACCGTTGGAAAGGGCCCTGGTCAAGCGGCGGCGGCGGCGCTCGGTACATACGTAATGGACGTTCAACATGGCTACCGTCCCGCGTCTTCGCGAAAGATAGAGTGCTTTGGTGGTGACTAATATACTGCACAAGCAAGCGAAGAAGAGAATCATTCGTGGGGAGAGGGGGCGTGTCCCACTGGACTGGCTGTGCGCGTGGGTGGATGGGCGTTCGGATGCAGTCGCCAAGATAGTCTCGATATTTGACTCTGGCTCTGCAGAGAACAATGGGAGAGATGAACCCTAGCAGCAAATCACGGCCGACGGTGGTTGCCAGGTCGGGCCAACCAACAAGTTCCTGTTTCTCAGACGGAGACGGACGCTGCGAGAGAAGCAACTAGCACAGTCAGGTCCGGGAGCTACTCGCCGCCAGATGTGTGATCCATGGGCCATGGTCCATGCTCCTCCCTTACTCCCCCACATTGATGAAAGATCCTGGCAGTAATCCGGCAATGGGCGAGATGGGGGTCCTGGCCTGGTGATCACTCTCCACCTAGGCCAAGGAAGAAGAAAGCATGGCAATCAGCTTGGAAATGGCGCGAAAAGCACCAAGAGGGAAGTCGGGGAAAAGAAAAGCAACGACTCGCAGCCCACCGGCTGGCACCCTAAATTGCGCTGGCATCCTTTCGCTTCGTTGCGCTGCATACCCTGCCCATGCCATTCCACCAAAGGACCTCGCCGGCTTGACGTGGCCAGCGTTCATCTCGACCTTTAGCTGGGCGGTGGGTTGATGAGGATCGATAAACTAGCCCGCAACGATGTGCGATGGCGCCCTCCATCTCCGCGCCCCGTCACAGACCTTGGGGATACTCAATCTCATCACACACTCTGTTTTTTTGATGTGGTGCCTGCGTTGGATGCAATGCCACGGCGTTGCGTGCAACCTGGTAATGTCCCAAGACAATTCCTGCACATCATTGTGCCCAACCCAACCTGCGACCTAGATTGAGGAAGAGGTGGTGTGTGTCTAATGCAACCTCCTCATCGTTTTCGTTTTTTTTTTTTTGTTCGTTTTTTTTTTCTCCTCCTCCTTGCTCACGCGCCCTCTCCAATTCCATTCCTCACCCTCCGGCGCGCGCTTCATTTTGCTTTTGCAGCCCTTTCGTTTCTTTTTCTTGCAACTGTACGTACATACACTTACTTACTTGGCCACCCCCCCCCCCTTTCCGTTCCGTTCCCCTCCCTTCCTCCCTCTCGTGTGCGCAAAGAAGTTGGTCCATCCCGGTCTCCAGGTCCCATTATACTTTGCTTTTTTGTATCTGGCTAGCCTTTCCCAAACAATGTCCTAGCTCCTCATTGCCGCATGGCGCCGCATGGGCTCTCGCACATTACGGAACAGCACCCTGGACCCGTCGCCGTCCCCTTGCACCTGGTGCATCATGCCCTGCGCCGCCCCGTGAGTGACCCAGAAATCACTGGCAAATCGTCTGCACACCCCCAGCTCTTCCGGCTGGCTGGCTACGGGCGGGCTAGCCTCTGGACATTACATCCATCCTGTACGGTGTCGTCTCGTCACACATCCTATCCCATCTCATCCGCCATCCAATCTGCCCCCCGTCGCCGTAGCCCAACAGCCAAGGCAAGCCAGCCCCATTCCCCCATGTCGATGCCCGCGCTCTCTACCAACCACCAACGCGGGCTTCCGCGAGCCTCATCAACGCCCAAATTCCTCCAGACACAACGGCAGCCCGCCCCGCTCCGTACCCGCTCCCGAGGACCGGCCCCTGCAGCCCGGCGCTTTTTCCCAACTCAATCCACGCCTCCAGCGTTTGCCACCCCCAGCTGGATTTCCGCTGCGCTCGTTGAGCTTTACCCAAATGTGCCAGATCCCACCCTCCTCCCTCAAGGGGTAAGAAGAAAAAAGCAACTACAAGCCCTGGGCCGGTCTACCTAACTGTGCCCTCGCTCGTACGCCGTACTCCGTAGTCACTTGCTAGTCATGGCTTCGTTCCTTCTTTCGAAATCCGTTTCGCCCACCTCAAGACTTGCCGTCCTGTGCGTGGCTGAACATCCCTCCTTTTTTACTATCCTGACGTCGTCCTCTCTCTCTTGCTCGTAATTTATTTATTCCCCTTACCTCCCGCTTCCCAAATCTCGGGCACACTGCCGCAATCTACTACTCCCCCATCTTGTTTATTTAAATAGCTGTTCTGCAATACCTGGGTGGGCATTTCATCGCCTTGCGTAAACGACCTACAACGTCCCCGTCTACAGGTACCTAGTCCTTTTTTGCCACCTCACACCCCCAATCCTTCGAGGCCGACCAGTTGCTTGCCCTCGTCCTACTGTGAGGCCCTTCGGATAGATACAGACGGACCACCTAGCAACCAAACGCTGGTCGCCGTCCCAGGAATTTTTTTTTGCTGCCAGTTCCCTTCTTCCTCACACACCCCTCGTTTGCCCAACCACTCCCAAGGCACCCTCACACTGCCGATTCGACGTCGTCTTTTGGACTTTATAAATCTTGGAGTCCGCGCCCCTTCACGCCGATTCGATCCACCTCCATCTTTTTCATCTTTCTCCACGATCTCTACCACAACCCTGTCCGAGGCACGTCAGCGCTCTGCTTGTAACCCGACTCTTACACCAAACCTTACCACACCAACCCACTCTTCATAATGGATATGCACCACGCTCCCGCCACTGGCCCCTGGCAAGAACGCCTTGAGCGTAAGTCTTATATACTGCTGATGCTTACATCAATTGATCAAGAAAAAAAACTAATCAATATCTAGAGACCTGTCGCACGAATCAGCTCAGCCCTCCTGTCTTTCAAATCGTATCTGATCGTCGTGGTATGTTTTGACCTCTCTGATTATCGTATTATTGATTGCCTTCTAACTAATCTAGGTGGACGCACCGCTTGGTCGAGTCGAGTTACTGTCCACGGCAAGACGCTCTCCGCTCGCTACTGGTATGACGGAAAGAATCTCCAGAACGCCAGAGAGGATGCTGCCGAGTGTGCCATTAATTGGTTGAGCGGCTCCGCCTCCAACTCCCCAACTCAGTCTTGGTCTAGTTGGTGAATGGGCTTGCGCTGAGACCTGTTTTGTGGCACACGCACGCTCCTGGCGCATGATGATGCACCGTTCAAATTGCTCGTTGGAAAATTTACGTCTTGCTTTTCTGTCTTAATCTACGGCTGGAGTTTCTTTGTTGGATTTCTTTTGCGCGTTTCTTTTTGCGTTGGCGAGTTTCGCATCTGGAGTTGGGCAAGGGATATGGACAAACCAAAAAGGGCGCATTGCTTCGACTTTCAGACTGGGGAGTCCCTTTCAATGGGCTTTGGAGCACAAATCTGGAGAGAAAGAAACGAAGAAGAAAACGTGCACCTCGCGGTGCCGAGCTTGAGACATTGGCCTGGGATTTTGTTGATGCCCTCTGGGGGCACACATCCCCCAAGCTCTATGCTTCTTCAGCTGAGAAGAGCTTGTTTGGATATCAAGTGTGTTTTATTTACTGCTTTGGGAGATGGGGGAGGACGGAACCTGTGAAATTATTGAGACAGACAGAATCGACAATGTATCGAGGGGAGGCATGTGAGCCTTCGCCTCGATTTTTTCCCGAACCATACGATTGCATCTTGGCTTTTCACAAACGTCTGCAGTGAACGCATCCGAAACATGCAACTGGGATGGCGACTCCCTACAAGGACAAATCACACCGGGGATAATCACGAGAATACCCCGGTCATGGACTTCACCGGTCTGCCAAGGATCAGTTTCATCCTGGCTAGTTCTTTTTTCCCAGATGTCACATGTCCATGTCCAGTGAGGAGGTGCGGTCTCATGCAACCTTGGCCGCTTTGACTATGTAAGCACCAGATGATCCAGCGTGTCTCTGCTGTCAACCCCCACTCTAGGGGACAGCCACAATTTGGCAGAGCACGGTCGGTCGCACGTTCAAAAGCAACTTTGGCACGATGGCAATTGGCCGTTGTCACCGCCGCGAGCTGACCTCTTGCCGTGGCAAAGACCGTGAACTGTCAGGCTGATGGGCGTGTGGGAGCAGAAAAAGCATTGATTGGGACAACGCCACAACGCAGGTGTAGATGCGGTGAGTCCAACAGCCACGAGGGAGGATCAACGTCCCAGGTGTTGGGAGATGAGGGGCCGAGGAAGCCGCGTGGGGTTTATCGAGCAAACTACCCTGGGCGTGTCGTTTGATCTGGCCAGGGTCCTGATCAAAGCTTTAGGGATAGAGCGTAGGGCAGAAGGGACATAATACGTAGCGATGACGAAGTGACGACGTGACGCCGTCGGGCGCATCGTAAGGCACATTGGGGGGAGATAGGAATTGGGATAACATGGCGACAATCACCCGGTGCATGAATTCGGTGGAGTCTCTCAATGATGCACACAGGGACTCTGCGATGTAACCTTACCTATGCCTTGAATTGCATTTTATCGAGACGTTTGAAACACTCTGATAAGTACCTAGGACCTAGGCATTTGTAAGATGTAAGTGGGTGGGTTACATTCTAAATCGCCATTGGCCTCGGCCCATGCGCATTATGTAAGCCAAAGCCTCCAGTGAGCTCCCCAGCTTTAATGCATCGGATTATAGCTGTTCCGGGCAGCTCGATCAATGGGGGAATTTTCATCACGAAATTGTCGAGCCACCACGTGAAGCCACAAGGCTGTAAACGATAATTGCTCTAAGACGCTGCTAGCGACGCGGAGCTCAGCCATGTCTCCAAGATTGAGGATCTGGGGCGCATGCAGAGCTCTCGCAATTCGATCGAGACCTGCCGCCGCCCGACCCCAGCCGTTTGTCAACTCGCTTCCCCGACTCCGATGGTACTCAAACGATGGAGACAATCAACCCTCGAAACCCATTGGCAACTCCAACGACGCCAAGAAGCCTCAATCGCAGCCCGCTTCAAGTGAAATTGAGGCTACTGAAAGCCCTGATGCGCAGGAGGATGCTGAGGTGCGAATTGGGATCTGGACATGCGATTGGCGTTGAACTAACGTCCGAATCTTCTAGGTGACGTCTGCGGCCGAAGATGCGGGCCTTGATGATGCGACTCTCGAACAACTTTTCTTCGGTGGCCGCACCGTTTCGAGTCCCGATCAGGGCGGCTTGACACCTGCCCAGGAGGAGACACTCTATCGTGAAGGCATGATTCCTTCCCCCGAGGTGGCGGAGGCATTGAATGCAGCCGTGGAAGAAGCCGAGCTGGCAGCAGACGTGGAAGAGGAATTGAGCATCGATAACCTTGGTCACAAATTTGGCCTGCCTCGGGGGCCATGGCCCGAAGGCTTCAACCAGAAGAAGCGATACCACCCCGTCCTTGAGCAGATCACACGACTGCTGATGCGGGACGGAAAGCTGAGCGTTGCGCAGCGAGTATGTGCCATTGCTTGAAGGATGCGATTTGATATGGGCTAACTTGCGATTTAGAACATGGCTACCGTTATGAACTTCCTCCGAACTGCACCTGCACCCATCTACAGCCCGAAATTCCCCCTCCTGCCCGGCACTCCCCCGGCCTCATATCTCCCTCTCAACCCCATCCTGTACATTACGGTGGCCATTGACTCCGTGGCTCCACTCATCAAGGTCCGAAACGTAGCAGGTGCAGGCGGTGGTGGCCGAGCCCTGGAGCTGCCAATGCCTCTGGCTCTCAGGCAGCGTCGCCGTGTCGCCTTCCAGTGGATCCTGGATGTGGTCAACAAGAAGCCTTCCAAGGGCAGTGGACGCAAGCAGTTCCCCGTCCGGATAGCTGAGGAGATTATTGCCGTGGTGGAAGGACGCTCAGGTGTGTGGGAGAAGCGCAAGCAGGTCCACAAGCTGGGCACTGCGGCCCGAGCCAACGTTGGATCCAACAAGCTCAAGGTCAAGAAGAAGATGTAAATACAGACAAGTTCTTACATCTCGGTTGTACATTAAATGTGTTAAAAAACGTGTAACTATACCAGCCTTTTATAGAAAGACGAGGTTTATGACATTCTCTTATCGATTCCAACTAAATGATTTCACTTTACTTTGCATTTCACTGCAATCGGTCAAGATCGGAATGGCACGGTGGAAGCATTCGGTAGAAGACGGCACACTGGCCTTAGGGCTCCACACAACCAAAAACTCGGTTGGTACAATTAGCTAGATCATGCAGTTGTTGGTAGCTGTTAGGATGCGTTCATGCACATGGCGTCCGTAGCGTGTGGTGCCTAGTCAGGGAGTTTGGGAAGTATTGCCATGCTTCCGAGATGACAGACACTGTGCCGCGATGGTTTTGCTTTTGGCTCGATGCGAAATGAGACAGGCGAGCGAGGATTTCGTATCACTAGATGAGATGGCACGATTCGGTGCAATTGACATGGAAGAAGCCTGATGGTCATTCTTCTGCGTTTGGTTCTGGTTAATCTAGTGGAAAGGGCGGTTCTAGGCATGGGTCCCTCGGCTGTAGTCGCGGAACTAGTGCGGCTTAGTGGCAGGTTGGTTTACAATACACCCCTTGAAAGATTGTCCCTGTGACTTCTGTACCTTTAGTAGCATGGAACTCAACCGTTTGAAGGTGTCAATCTGGTAATAAAGGGAGGGGAATAAATAAATAAATAACCTATTTAGTATATCTGTATAATATTTATTTATTTAAAATTCGGCTGGAAGATGGTGGGAAAAGGTAGAGGGGGTGCAATCTTTCAGGGATTGTGCTGGACACGACCTCAGCCCACCATGACAAGGTGAATGTCACCAAAGGGGACGGTATTGACTAACTTGAGTCATGATACCGATGGGCTAAAGGAACGGAGCAACATACACCAGAGACCGGGATTAGGACCTTTTATGACGTCGATAATCAACGATATATCAGGGGCTCTGATGTGGGGAGGTCTCAGTAACTCGTAGGGGTACTTTTTCACATGCCGAGGCCTCCTATATATTTTTCTGTCGCCTTACTTTCGGAGGTTGGTGACGCCATGTCGCCTTGGAAAGACCCGCCGCTTACAAATGTTGGGTGGTAGATGTTGCATGTAGCGAATAAAGATAAGCACCCAATTGATAGTTTAAATGCTCTGAACCTACAGTGTTGGATGGTTAAGCGTGTATACACACGACACAGGTTTTCTCTTGCAACCCTGTGATAAGAACATGATTGATAGGATAAAAACTAATTCTCAGCGAAGGAAATAAATCCATCATCGGACAATGTAACGCTGGATCTATTTATATCGTTCGTGCCCCTTCTTATCTCTGGATTGTACGGTTCTTGTGTTGCAGTATGATATGATCTCAGTTGCTTCCGCAGTGCCTTGGTTTTTTAAGGTTGAAGGAGATGCAAGTCCCAGTGGAGCTTCAGACGTCTCGTGTTTCCTCGGTTCCCGAGTCCCCGAGCAAGAATATCTCTGCAGAGGCGGGGAAAACCGTCTTGAGTTGTGGGGATGTTTGTTTCAGGGCTTGAGGTGCGCACGAATCCGAGGCAATAGGAACGCACAAATTGTGGTTGATGTACGGGCCTCTTATGTCCGACTGTGCTTCTCGGATTGAAGACGGCGGTCAGCGTGTAGGCTCTAACGGCGGTTCGGGTGGTGGTTCGGCAAGGGACTAGTGGCAACGCAGCGAGCGCATTGACGAAACAAACAAAAATTTGGCAGGCAATAAAAAAAAAAAAGAGCAGAGACTTTTGAGTTTGTTCCTGGAATTATGTCCGCCAATACTGATATCATCGCACAAGGAAGGGCATGCTACCACGGCAAGCCCGGATTGACGTACGGATTCTAGAAGTTGGCGTATTTAGCTCATCGTTAAAGTGAGCGCTGAGGCGGCCATGGCTACTCTAAATGAGCCGGCAAAGGACCTAAGTGGGAGCGGCGGAGCACTGAGGCAGCCCCTCCTCTCCACCCGGGCGCCCAGCCTCCCCACGTTCCCACGTCGAGACCGCATTCTCCTCCCAAACCCTTCCCAGACACTCGTCACCCGACCTGAAAGGACCAGCAACCACCACCACCGAAACGTTGCCTCTTGCTCCTTGTCTCTTGTATCCTGCCTCTTGCCTCCTGCACTTTGCACCTTTGGCCCTCGAGAGAATTACCCTCGTCTACTCGCAGTCCCCGTCCGAATCGCCTCGCGGCCCAACTGACGTCTGTTACCTCGACCTCGAAAGCTACTCCGACGCACGCACACAACTTACGTATTTCATTCATTTGCGCCATGATCTAGAAGGCGCCCGCCACCCTTCGCGAACCGCCCCCGATTCCTTGGAAACCCAGGATGCTCTCTTGATCTGCCCCGACTGCAGCGCCTCCCTCCTCAAGTTCGCAGACCGCGGCGCATATCGCTGACTGATCTATCGCCCGCCGTCCTCGTTACGCAACCCCAGTCTTAGTATCAAAATAGTCGCTGCGACCGGTCCACACTCCCCGCATCGCTCGTCAATCTCGTTTCTTAAGGCATATCCCTACAACCACAACTTTTTCTTACCAAAGAAGCAATTGGGTGACAAAACCGCCACAATGTCGCACAAAAACCAGCCTATGAGCATCGAGGCCATGCTCGACATGGAGCGCAGGGAAGTTCTTGCCCTGCTGGAGAACAGGCCCATGCCCAAACCCATCTCCAGTAATTCGCCAAGCCGCATGCGATCCGCCTCGCCGTATACAACCCCGCGCTCACCAGTCCGGAGCATGCTGGATATTGGCGACGTTCCCGTAAGGAAGACCGGCTCACCACGACAAGGACCGGTGCGGAGTATGCTCGATACTAGCTCGCCGCCTCCGCCTGTGGTGAGAAGCATGCTGGACCCCGACACCCCTCCCACCAAGGCCTCTGGAACAAATACCACGCCTAGCTCACCCGTTACACTTACTTCCTCCCGGTCCCGGGAACTCAGCGAAGCCGCGCATATTCGAAGCTTTTCCGATGCATCGCAAAAGCCTGTTGATTTTGGGCCCCGTGCCTCAGCTTCCCGCGACCCTACAGCTGACTATCAGTTCTCCGGAATTTTGACCCACAAATCCGGCCAGCAATTGCCCAAGAGGAACACTCAGGGTGGCAAGAGACAGTCTGCCGGCGCCCTCGCTGAGGTTCTCAGAGGAGGAGATCTAAGCGGCCTTCAAATCCCTGGTGATCGTGGCCGTCTCTCCTTTGGTGGGCGTCTTGGTGGTGGAGGCGGCAAATCTAAATCTCCCCACAACCGACTATCCTCCCGGTCACGGTCTCCCGCTCTGATGCTAAACCCCGGCACTGCCATGCTCGATGACGGCCAAGTTGTCGATTTGAGTAACGCTTATCGCCGGCTCTCCGATGCACGTCTTGCGTACTCTGGTGGAACCCTTTCACAACTCCCAGCAGCTAAGCGAGACGATTCACGAGGTCCTGGTAGGTTGGTCAAGGACTACATGGGACTGGATGGTGAGCATCTCGGATCTAGTGAGGATGAAGAAGTAGTGTCATCGGATGACGAGGACCGAGGTCGCAAGAAGGAGCCACGGTCTTTGAACCCTGATGCAAAGGGCGAAGGCGGTAGCGACCCTGAAGACAATGAAGCTCGCTCATCAAGCAAGGGTTCGAGGAAGACTATGAGCCTTCTTGCAGCAGCCGAAGCAGAGCGTAAGTATTGTTGTACCCCACATCCCTGTAACTCCCTCTGACCATCTGTCTATACAGGAACTCAAGTCGCCAGCAAGGCACCCAAATATGTATACCGGTCTCTACTATCAGAGCCTGAAATTAAGGTTACCAACCCTTCTGGTGACAATGTCAAGCCAACAAAGCCCTCAGTGCACCCCAACACTAGCTATGACCGCCAGAACAGCTCAACGACTGCTTCCATGATTGACTCTGATGAAGAAGCCGATATGGACGACATCAAGAGAGCACAGAAGCTGTCATTTTCCATGACCAACGTCATCACTAATCCTGAATTCCACCGTGCCATCCGCCTCATTTACCGAGGAGAATACAACAAGATCGCCCAAGCAGCCGAAGAAGAGCATCACAGACTGCGTAAATACCTGGTAGCAACGGATCTCAGTGATGAGTCGACGCATGCACTCGAGTGGGCAATTGGTACGGTCTTGCGGGATGGAGATACGCTACTTGCCATATACTGTGTTGACGAGGAGGCTGGAATCGGAGGTGAAGTGCCAGATGATCCTAAAGCCATGAAGGAACAAGCTGCTGCACTAAACAGTGTTGCAAACACAAAGAGCCAATCACAGGCTATGACGGCGGTCCCAGAATTTATGCGCAATTCCCTGCGCGGAGAGTCGAGGACTAGCACTCCCAACACTTCACCTGGGCCTTCCAGCCGAGCAGATCGCGGCAAGGCTGATGAGGAACGCCGACGGGCTGTGAAAGATATTACAGAGCGTGTCGTGCGTCTTTTGAGAAAGACGAGCTTGCAAGTGCGAGTTATTGTGGAGGTGATACACTGCAAGAACCCCAAGCATTTGATTACCGAGGTCATTGACCTCGTAAGCCCGACATTGGTTGTTATTGGAAGTCGCGGGCGAAGTGCATTGAAGGGGTAAGTCTACTACTAGCGTGTGTGTATGTATTTGTGGAATCTGGATTGCTAACAACTGCGCAGTGTTATTCTTGGATCATTCTCGAACTACCTGGTCACAAAGAGCTCTGTTCCTGTCATGGTAGCTAGGAAGAGGCTACGGAAGCAGGGCAAATACAAGAGAACCGATGTCAAACAGGTCAACAACCTGAGCAACCCAACGGCCAAGAGTTTGGCAAGTGCCAAGATTGACTGAGCAGCGGGTTGCGTTGTGGTGAGGTGAGGTGAGGTGAGGTGAGGCACGAGGTTGAAACTACAGTGTATTGAAATTGAGAGGGTGAAAGCGAAACTGGGCGGCATGATGATGATGATTGAACACACGGCCAAGGGAGTTGAGGGTCTTCTGTTGTCTTGTTTCCGATGCACCGGGCGCAGATTAGGGAGCACCATGCATGATTTTAACTACAGACGGGATTTGTGGGGAGGAAGAACTGGAGATGAGGGGAAGGGGGGGACTTTAGGGGGTTTAGGGGCATCGCTCATTAGCATTTCCTTTTATGATTGGACTTGACGACTAGTAACAATTTACCAATGAATGAACGAGACAGGGAATGGTCCTTGACGTGTCGGAGGAGATGTCAGAGAGTGTCAAAGAGAGGCCAACTACAGGACTGGCTTGAGCCAATGCCAGATGCGGCGCATAGTGCGGTTTCGGGTATATCCCTTGTCGATCCCGGTCCTTTATTTGGACGACCATGCTAGGCGTCAGGGAATGATGTAAGGAGAGTGGTCATTCCGGTTTAGAGTGGTCAGGATGGCAAGTGTGACAGATCTATTTATAAGTTAGCGCCTGGGGTTGAGCCTCGTCCCGTCGAGCGCAAGCCTGGTCTGGTCTGGTCTGGTCTGGTTTGGTCTGGTCTGTTCTGGCCTGGCTTGGTCTGGTGGCTGGCTGCGAGCTGCGCGAGAGCGGGCTCGGCCCAACTGGGTAAGAGGTCAGTGGGAGCGAGTGGGAGCGAGTGGCCACCGTCACCAGCTGAAACGCAGGCGATGAAACATCGAACATTGGAACGACTTCTTCGCCTCTTCTCTCTTCCTTCTCCCTCCGCCTCGCGCCTCTGGACCCAATTGAATTGTGTGATTGCACCTGCACCTCGCCATGAGACTCCTCAACGCCAGGACTCTGGACCTGGAGGAAGCAGGCGACGAGCCGGTGAGCTATGCCATCGTGTCGCATACGTGGGGTTCCGACGAGCTGCTGTACGACCATGTGCGCGACCCAGACCGCCTACGAGACATTCGCTGGAAGAACACGGCCGGCTACCGCAAGGTGTCCAAAGCCTGCGAGACGGCGCTGAAGCAGGGCATCAGCCATGTCTGGATCGACACGTGCTGCATCGACAAAGGCAGCAGCGCTGAGCTGTCGCAGGCCCTCAATTCCATGTTCCGCTGGTACGCTGACGCTGTCGTGTGCTACGCTTACCTCGACGACGTGACGCTCCACCCGGACGGCACAGCCGAAAATTTCGACACGAGCCGCTGGTTCTCGCGAGGATGGACGCTGCAGGAGCTCATCGCACCCCGCGACGTAGAGTTCTTCGGCCGCGACTGGGCGCGCCTGGGCACGCGGGGTAACCTGTCCCCGCGCATCGGCCGCATCACGGGCATCAGCGACGCCCTCCTCAGGGGACGGGACCCGACACGACGCCGCCCGCGCAATGTGTCCCTGCTGCTGCAACACGAGAACATTGCCACACGCATGGGCTGGGCTGCCCAACGGGAGACGACGCGGCGGGAGGACATGGCCTACTCGCTGATGGGCATCTTTGGCGTCAACATGCCCATCCTATACGGCGAGGGGGACAAGGCCTTTCTGCGCCTCCAGGAGGAGATCCTCAAGACCTCGCAAGACCACTCAATCCTAATCTGGAGGACGCCTGCGACCGTCGAAGGGGCCGATTCGGTGCGCAGGATGCACTACTTCGCCGACTCGCCAAAGCATTTCAACCTGCGGACGGTTGGCGGTCAGGAGAACCCAGCTCGGTTCGGTATCAGGATGACGGGCGACGGCCTCGAGGTGCGCGTGTGGAAGTGCCCCTGTCGGATAACGTACTCGACCCGAACTGGTGGCACCGAAAAGGCTGTGGAGGACAGCCAGTGGATTGCTGTGCTCGACTGCAGCCTGTCGTCAGACACGTTGGCGCGGGCCGCCATCCTCCTCGAGGCCAGTGCCAGCGGAGGGGTTGCGTTTAGGCGTCTGCACTCCAACCTGATAATGATTATCGAGCCCAAGCGGTCAGGCTTCCTCATGGTCGACGGTGATTTACCTGGCCATCGAAACAGTAAGTGACAATTTAGTTCTTCTTCCCCCCTCCCCTCCCTGGAGCTATAAACGAAACAACGAATTGTGAAAATGTGTGCTCTCCCCTTGTGAACCAGTCAGTGCTAACACTACAAAACAGAAATCCAGTCGGTAGAATATGATCCTGGTGATCTCAAAAAGGAGACAATATTGCTAGAGAATACGATAGACGGACCTGGAGTGCGGGGTGTGTTCCCCTTCAAACTCAGCCTCCCACCAAGCAACCCGACGATTGTGCAGCGGGCCGCCTACACTGGCTCGCGGCGGTACATTAGCTCGGAGCACATAGCATTCATGTCGATTGACAACCCCATCTATGGCGTGGTATTCCTAAGCGCTGGCCGCGGGAGGGAGTTTCTGGTCTGGTGGGGGCTTGTCGAGCTGGGCACCGCCATGTCGCTGATGCACGACGATCGTGGAGCGCCCCGTCTCTGGGATAACAGCATCCCCGTGTGCTTCATCCAGTCGTGGACGAACTTGACGGGATCGCTAGAGTTCCGCCCAGAGTTGTCTGAGCAGCTGGCCGTCGACATCCTGGACGAAGAAATTCGACTACCATGGTTGACGGGGTCAGTGCCCAAGGTGGTGGACGTTGAGGACGGCCTGGAGCTAGGGCCGCCGTCGCCATCTGGCCGACCCATGATTTCGAGCGTCGTCATCGGCCTGTTCATGCAGCGTGCCCGCCCCGTGGCCGAGACGGTCATTGGTGGTGTCAGGATAAAAGCCGAGATGACTCGAGCCGAGTTCCTGGGCCGTCTGGCGTGCGAGATGGAAGTAGAAGTTTCGGAAATTGAATAACGGTAGAGGCACCACGTTACGACCTTGAATGTAATCCTAAAAAAAAGTAAATAGAGGGTGGAAGGGGCGGCTTGTCTGTGTAAGGTAGCATTTGGAGGTAGCATTTTAGGGGACCAGCGTTTTGGATCTTGGCGATGCAGTTGGGATATGCCATGTTGGACAGGTGCCTAACTGGCTTGATTCTAATATCTAAAAAATAAAAATTCAACCATGGCTGAGTATGCCAAAAATACGTCGCATCTCACACAAATTATGAACCGAGTAACCGTGTGGCTCGTTGGTATCTGAATTCTCCCTGCCGAATAGCAGCTTCTCTCTGAAAGAAGGATGACTCATGGGCCAGGCTAGGTTTCGAGCGTTGCTGCGAGGGGAAAAAAGAAGAAGAAAAAAGTGTCTATCAGCGTTAGCACTCTTTTCTAAGGCAACTTGGTACTTTGCCTCTCTGTCACTGAGAGGAACCTGAGTGGCGGCGAGTCTTGCGACTAATCTTTGTTTGAAACTTAATTGTTCAACGACGAATCTTCCAAGAAACAAAGATATATGCGGGGCTGTGAGCCGTGACTTGTTCTACTTTTGTGTAAATCTAGAGAACAGTCTAATGGATAAAGACGGCGAGAAAGTGAACAAAGAAAAGCAAAGAGCGGATGGCTTTCCTGCGAACTTTGCGGTGAATAAATAGTATCGTTGGTGGGACGCAGAAAGGCAACAAGAACCGCAAAGCATTCACATATAACTTACTGTTTCCCATCTTTATCGACCACTACCAAAGACCACACAAGAACCAGAATGGCAACAACATCAGGAAAAAATACCATTACGCTCTCGCAGCTAGAGTTATTGCCATCACTGGTGCACAGGGAGATACTTGAATGCTTGATCGAGCCGCATCTCAGTTGGCGCGATATTTCGGCCATTTCCCTCACATCAAAACGGCTAGCCGCTGCAGCCAAAGAATATCGGTTCAGGCGCCTTTGCTTCTACCTAGACTCGGAGAAGAACCTGAAGGAATCTCTGGAGAGGCTGTACAAGGCGCTTGGTCCTGAGCCCGAGAAATTCCATTGCGTTCGCCAGATCAGACTCGAGGGCGGCTTGACGGGAAGTGCGGAGCTAATGCACCGTGGCGTTCCGTTCGACCAAATTTGTCGCGAATGACACGATAGGGATATCGAAATCAGGCATAGGCGACTTGCAAGGGATACCCTTGGCGACTTCTTACAACCACCCGACGAGGATTGGTACTATCTCAACACCAACCCCTTTGACTTTAGACTTGGGATATTGGAAAGGGAGCAGCAAGAGAAGGTTTGGCAACCTCTTCTGGACTTGATCCAAAAACTACCTGCTCTAAAGGATTTAGTCTATACCTGTCTACACCAAGTTCCGCGATCCCTTCTAGAGGTCTTGAACAACCACCCTTCAAGCGTGCGCTTCCACGATTATACCTTTAATTTAAGGAGCCTTGACCAGGTGTCAAGTAGCCCCCATGAAATCGACGACGATGAGTTTGTACTTGCCACCTCGTCTTGTCTATTTAGCATCGCCACAACTTTCGAATCGTCTTATAGCGAGACCTGGGTCAATTACTCCCATCAGGCAATATTAGGTATGACAAATGGGCTTGCGTCAAACCTGGAAAATGTTTCGCTGTTTGATGATTCGGCCTGGGGTAGAGGGCCAACACTAAACAGGGAAGAACTTGTTTCCAATCTAGCCTTGCACCGCTTCTCGTGGGGGGACGGTGATATCATCACGGCCGCGAAGGAAAGTATCCAAAAATTATCAATCGATGGTTTTCGAATTAATGAGCGGTTAAGAGAATTCGATGTTAGTGCGCTTGTTTCGCTGAGTCTCAGCAATGTTAACAAGCAGTCTCTGGACTCACTTATGGTGTGCACTGCCGAGTTCAAAAACCTCCGATCCCTAACTATGATATTGGGTAAGGGCCGCAGCTATGATTCAAAGAGTAAGAAAGCCCAAGATGAAAGCTTAGCTAACCTGCTCCAATCTTTGCCTCCACTCGAGATACTAGACCTACAAGGTGGGTTTGCCCAGTTTACATTCAAAGCAATAGTAGACCATCACGGAGAGGCTTTGAAGCGGCTTCGGCTTGAGCCTAAATTATTTGGTTGGATTTGGCACATGTCCTCGTACGATATATGGAAAATTGCAGAGAAATGCTGCGATCTGGAGCAATTAGAAGTCGCATTTGGTCGATCATTGAGAATTGAGGACGAAATTGACTTTTATGAGGCCTTTGGTCGATTACGTCGTCTCAGGCACATTAAACTAGAACTTTGCTGCAATTTTTATCTTAAAGATAATGGTTGGGATACTTATTTTCAAGGATTTTCAGTTGAAGTCTTTTCTCAGCTCTTGAAAAAATGTGCCGTTGACTCTCGGCTTGCCAAAGATATTTTTGATCTGGCAAGTGGTGGGCGCAACATGCTTGAAACTCTCGAAATCAACACCTATCACCACCAAAAGAAGAGAAGTCAATATGGCACAGATTTTATTTTGGACTGGGTCAATCGGAGTTGGTTATGCCGGCGAGAGCACGGAGTTGATGAGGTGCAGATTGAGGAAATTGCCAAACAGGAGTGGCTTAAAAAGGGAGGGAAAAACGTGGACAAAACGTTGCATAGGGAGAAATGTGTGTGGGATGCTTGGACCAAAGTTTGGCCAGTTTCTCGAGAGAAGAAATTGTCTGAAAGCTGGTGTAGCTTTCCGCTCAAGAAGGTGGAGTGTCTTTGTCTATTATGCCGACCATGAATGGAATCGGAGAGAAAGACATATACGGAATCAGATAGATGGATAAATGCTGGTAGATTTAGGTCTAAGCTGTAAGATTATGTGCTTTATTCACTTCTTGATACTGATACTGGTTGTTTCCCTTTGGAGTCACATCAATGAGATATATTTGCGTCATGTGTATGTGTGCCATGAAGAGATGGCAACCAAAGCACAGTAACGGGTGGGTGGGTGGCGGGAGGAAGGAAACCCCAACGAATTCGCTATCGAGCCAGAAAGTGCGCTGCGAGCTGATTTGCCAGAATAGAGAGGGTTCGAATGCGATCATGTCAGTGGTCGCGCGGCGGGGGTGGCAGTTTTGAACCAATCCAAAAGGGCGTAGACGGATAGGGAAGATGTAAACAACACATGACAATAACAAACACGTCTATCTGAGCCGACTCCGCACCACCTCTGCCTAGTTCGCGTACTTGCGTGTTTTTTTTTTCTTGGGAGGGTTTTTTTGAGATAGGGAGAGAGGGAGAGCGGTGTGGTAGACGGTTGGGACAATCTGGTATGGGAGATGACAGTAGAGAGCTGATGATGGATGAGATGGGAGGAGTTGGGAATAAAAAAGAACTAAACTACTGTCTATGTACATCATGCATACTTACTTGCCTATGCGTCGGGACCACCGGATGGAGCAAGAGAGAGAGCGTCTCAAGCAAGAAAAGGCAAGCTGCCCTTGCTGCTGCTGCTGCGACGCCCACCAGCGGCAGTGGCAGCAGCAAGGGCAGCACAGCGGCGCCGCCACCACCACCCATCCACAACACACACAGCTCTCGTACAGCATATGTACCTCTCATGTGACCCGCCTGCATTGCATGAGGTTGCTTCCAATTACCCTCGAACCCCTCGACGCCAGTTCGGCGGGGTGCCTTGCGCATCAGGCCACGACACCAGCGCGCCCAACCAGCGTGTAAAGTGAGTGCATGGGCCTCCAGAGGGGACTAGCGCGGGGTCTCCAAAACGGCCAGTTTCTGGCAGCTGGCGGGCGCCCATTGGCTGCGCTGCTCGGGGCGGCCCTGCACATAGTGCTAGTAGCGTCGCGCACGTCGCAGTGCACATAGTGGCCGTCTGTCCCAACCTCTCCATTTCGGAGGGGCCCCTTCTCTTTTAGAGGGGCCCTGCCCTCTTGGAGTCGGAGGGGAGGGAGAGAGGGAGGGGCCAGCGGGGGGTCAAAGTGCAGCCGACTGGACGTTGAATTATCGCTGTAAGGGAATCCCCCAAGCAACTAAAGAAAGAAGGGCGGGCCTCTGATCAATGCGACAGACGTTTCATCCTCTTTCCCCCTTTCAACCTCCGTCTCTTGTGTCTTAATTCCTGTCTTGGTACCTTTTTTGCATGTATATCCGTTTCCCGCTGTGGGCGCAAAACCTACCTATCGCTGCACACACCTAGAACAAGAGGAACCAGAACCAAGAACCAAGAACCTGCGTTAGCTGCAGCCAAACAACCCCAAACAACCCCGGATCGCTCTGTCTCATACATGCCTAAGCGAGCACCTCATACAATAGCCCGTCTTGCTCCCACTCTATCTCAAGCTCAAACTCAAGCTCTACTACCATATCCATATCCATCCACCTGACCTGTGTGTGTCGCTCCGCGGGCGCACACCCTTCTTCCCTTATTCTCCTTCCCGCTGCAGTGTTCCCTGCTCATCAAACCCACCAACGGGCGAAACACTGCCAAAGTGATTCAGAGAGTGTCTATTGTTTGTCCTCCTCCTTCACCTTGGTTCACTCAATACACACACACTTCTCTTCGCTCTCTTCGTTTTAATTAACGAAGGGGCCATGAATTCCTTCCTGACCGTTAACAATAACGTCTCTCTCATCAGCATCACAATTGCACCGAGCACGTTCCTGTTCTCCGTCGTCATCTTCTTCATCTTCCTCGCCCTCTACATCCCCCGCCTCTACTCCCTCGGACTCCCACGCTTCCGTTTACCAATACCGTCCGCCTCAACACTGCTACGCCCGTTCACATCACAAGAAACAGACAGACAGGCCTTGCCGCCCGGCCGCATTGACAAGGCCCTTCCCGAGGCCCCAACCAAGAACGCCCAGCTAGTCTTTGAAGATCAACACCAGCTCTTCATTACCGGGCAAGACATTGCCCTAACCCGTAGTCTCCACCAGCGCCGCCAACAGCAGTTACTGAAGCAGCGCGAGGACGAAGAGCTCGAGCTCCAGCTTCTCCTCCAAGAACAAGACCGATTAGTCCGCCTCCAGCGTCGCAGAGAATCCTCCCGCCAGCCCGCCCTCGAATATCCCCTCGAGTCCTCACCAGCTCCCTCGCCCTTCTCGTCGCCGCAAAAGAAGCTCGCCGCTCGCGAACGAGAGCTCCCTCGCACCCCCGAAAAGAAGCGCCCGTCCATCTCGTCGTCCCAGCCCGCGACACCCAAGACACCCAACGATGACCGATCCCCTCGAAAATCTCGACGCATCCCTACAGGACTTCGAACACCCAGCAAGCCCACCTCTCCAGCATTCAGCCCTTCTCCGCAGCGAGGCAGCCATGACGGAAGAGGATCTCGAGGAATCGGAAATCGCTTCCGTCGGTGGGTACTCGCCGCCGGCGTGGCGGAGACTCGGCAACGGCGACCGGAGCAGCGGCTTCTGGAGGGGTCCCCATGATTGCCTCGCAGTTCTGCCGCCAACGCACGAGAGCTCACCGGGCTTTGACGATGACAGCGAGGACGACATGATCTTGGAGCGTGCCATTCGCACGAGATTGCCGCAAGGAAGCAGGAGTCCCGACAAGGGGAGAAGTGTAAGTCCAGAGAGAACCGAGGACAGGACAATACAGGTTCAGACGAGGGCCCAGACGAGCCCCCCAACGGCGCTGGCGCCCATTAGAGAGGAGCAGCCAGATAATTGTGAGCATTTGGGAGCAAATTGTTCGGCATTGATGCCGCATTGCAGCTGCTAACCTGGCCTCAAGATATCCGCTTCGCAGTTCGCGCAGAGGTTCAGCACCGCACCGAGCCCATTGAGTCCACCATCAAGTTCCTCCGCTTCCACTACACCTCCCTCACTCGCACCTGGTCCTCGACTGTGACTACCTTCATCGTCGCCCTCCTGTCCATCTCGGCCTTCAAGTCGCTCTTCCAACCCGCGGCCACCCGCCCCGTTGGCGACCTCGTCAAGGTGGCGGGGCTCGCCCGCTCCTTCGAGCCCCTCATTTACTATTCAGAGCATGCAGTTGTCCAGGTTCACGACCTCCAGGCCACCAGCGTCGCCGTCTGGGACCTCGGCGAGAGCGTGCGCACGAGCGACATGCGCGATGCGCCCAGCATTGTCGCCGACCTCGACGCCCTGAGCGAGACCATGAAGACGCTGGCCGTGGAGATGACCAAGTTCTTTGCCCGGGTTGACGGTGACATTGACGGGTAAGTATTCAGCACAATGCCTTGCGCATCTCTCCTTCTCTCTCCCCGTCTTTCACTACACAGTGTCTTACAATGCCTCCATTGTTCAGTATACTCAACGTCATGGACTGGGCCAAGATGCATCTACACCGCCTCAACTCCTCCCCCGCCCCCTCCACTCTCTCCTCCGCCTACGACAATTTACACAACCTCCTCTCGGGCGCACACATCCTCGAAGATGCTGCTGGCTCGCCTACGTCACTAGGTCGCCTGACGACGCACGTCTTCGGGCTCAGCAACCCGCAGCGCGAGCAGCGCATGGTCCAGCTGCTCTTTACCGAGTTCCTCGCCGTGCTCGAGGACAGCATCCAAGCCGAGCTGCAGCACAGCATGACGCTGTTCGCCCTATTCGAGGCCGTCGACTTCCACTTCCTCAACCTCGCCCGCACCGTCGTCCGTGAGTCATCGGCCCAGGAGGAGCTCCACGCCGACCTCCTGGCCAGTCTCTGGACCCGCCTGCTCGGCACCCGCGCCGCCGAGCTGCGCAAGTTTGAGCAGAACCGCCAGCTGCTCCGCAACGTGCGCGACAAGACAGTCCGCAACAAGGGCATTCTCGTGGAGCATAATGGCAAGCTACTGACCCTCAAGGCCTCACTCGAGACCCTGCGCAGCAAGCTTGTCTCCCCACTCGTCCGCGGGGTCAACTCCACCACTCTAACACTCGAGGACCAGATCCGTGGCCTCAGCGACGTCAGCTCCTACCTAGGCGACGTCCGCAAGCAACAGAAGGGCAAGGTCATGGAGACTCTCTTCGCCAGCGTCCCCGGCAAAAAGTACATGATTGATGAAGGCCATGACGCAATCCATAGCGGCAGATTTTAGTTACAGCTTCCCCCCCCCTCTCCACCCACCACCACAGACACAAAGAATCTCCAGCAATGATTCCAATTGTCCACCATGTTTCAGGAGTACCTTCACATATGAGCGCTATGCTTTGGGCCGGCGGTGTTGTTGGTTAGACAAAGGGGTCTCATGGCTTATTTTGTTGGTTATTTGTTTATTTATTTTAGGATAGGCATTTTGGGGGACTGCACTTTTGGGCGTTGGATTCCTCCTTTTTTTTTCTTCTTCTTCTCTCTCTCTGCATTGGCAGGTATCTTTGTAATTGCATCCCTAGGTTTAGCAATGTTTAGGATAGAGTCAATTTCTACTGATAATCTCACTCAATCTTCCCATCCGTTTTCTTCTCCTAGTACTTGCAAACGCGAGCTCAGTCCACTTTAGTAAACCCAATGATAATCCATTTCCCAATGCCACCTTCACAATCAACGCTCCTTCAAGTCGGCACAGTCAAGAGAAAGGAGTAAAGCAGAACATTCACATGGAAAGGAGAAACAACCCAGACAAAAGTATTTGAACATATCTCTTCATTAGACGTTCAGTCCGCATAAAACCTCTGTGTTGATCATGCCTGTAAAACGAGGACCATCGGGGGTATAGGCCAACAGGCAGAGTATCAGAAATCCTTCAACGCCTTCCTGGTGGCTTCTTCAATCATATGCCTCTCCGGCCGTAAAATGGTTGTAGGCCAGCGTAAAAAAAAAAAAAAAACCAACCACCGTAAAAACCCCAATAACTTTTGTTTCTCCCTTCCTGAGAAGAAATGGCAACCAAGTCTATCTGTACATAAAGCACCACCTCATCCGGTAGTACAGAATAGCAAATGATGTTGCCTAATCAGTACTATAATCGTCATGAGGTGCACGTTGCTCCACAGCAAGGGGCCGATTGTAGTATAACCGTGACAAAGGAAATTAGAGGTCAGGAAAAGTCAGAGAAAAGGCTTAAGCCTTGGTCTCCTCCTCCTCCTTCTTAACCTCGCCGGTCTCGGGGCCGCCCTGAGCCTTGACGTACTCATCGTAGACAGCAAGAGCCTCATCGACCTTAGCCTTAAGAGCAGCCTCATCCTCAATACTATTGTTTGTTAGAAATTGACATACAGTCGCACAAATTAGGGGAAACTTACAGGTTGACGAGCTCAGTGTTGTCCATCTCCAAAAGCATACCAGTGATCTTACCGGCAAGCTCGGCGTTGATGGCCTGAATCTTGGGGAAGATCATCTCACCAAGGATCTGCTTCTGCTGAGCGGGCTGGGCGGAAGAGAGCTGAGCCTGGAGCATGGCAGAGGGGCTCATGCCCTCAGCACCACGACCGGCCTGGTTAGCGTTGCCGTTGCGGGCAGCGTTGGGGCCACCACGACCAGCGCCCTGCTGTCGGTTGTTGGGGGGGAATCCAGGCATGGCACCCTGGCCAGCCATGTTAGGAGGAACACCAGGCATGCCCTGAGGGCCGCCGCGGCCGCCCTGAGGAGCGCCACGACCGCCGGCGAGAGCGGCTTGCTGGGCCTGCTGCATAGCAGCCATGAACTGAGGGGTACCAGGCTGGCCATACTGGGGAGGGAATTGACCGGGCATGCCATACATGTTAGGAGGCATCTGCTGGGGCATACCGCCACGGCCACCCTGCTGAGGGTAGCCAGAGAACTGGCCGGGACGACCACCCTGAGCACCGGGCATACCCATGCCAGGCTGGGGGAAGGGCATGCCACGACCGCCCTGGGGCATGAAGCCAGGCTGCTGGCCGGGAGCGTAGAAGACGGGGGGCTGCATGTACTGCTGGGGCATGCCAGCGGCGGCAGCGGCCTGCTGCATGCGCAGCTGGTTGCGAGCCTGGATACTAGCCTCAAGCTGGCTCTTGCGAACGTCCTTGCGCTGGGCCAGAGCGACGTAGAGGGGCTTGTTGTTGACCATGCGCTGGTTCATCTCTGCCACAGCCTTGGTGGCATCATCAGGGTTGCTGAAGCAGACGAAACCGAAGCCCTTGCTCTTACCAACCTTCTTGTCGCCCTTCTTGTCACCCTTCTTGTCAGAGCTCTCATCCGAGTCCTCTTCCTTGGGCTCCTCTTCCTCACTCTTGACCTCACCCTCCTTGTCCTCCTCGCCCTCGGCGGGGGTATCGCGCATCACCTTGGCGGAAGTGATGGGGCCAAACTCGGCGAACATCTGGCGAAGCTTCTCATCATCGACATCATCGTCAAGGTTCTTGATGTACAGGTTAACACCCTGGTACTTGTTGGCCTTCTCCAAACGAGCAGCCTCATAAGACTTGCGGAGCTCCTCCTCGCGCTCGTGCTTCTTCTGGGCGCGGCCAACATAGAGGTCCTGACCACGGAAATCCTTGCCGTTGAGGTCATCAACGGCCTTAGCGGCGCTCTCGTGGGTGGTGAAGTTGACAAAGCCGAAACCTCGAGCCTTGCCCTCCTGATCACGAGCAAGGGAGGAGGAAGTGACATCGCCAAACTTCTCAAAGAGCTGACGGAACTCATCCTCAGTGGCCTCGGGGTTGATGTTCTTGACGTAGACGTTGGTGAAGTTGGCCTTCATCTCCTCAAACTTGCTCTGGCGGTCCTTCTTGGCGATGTGGTGGCCGACGTACACCTTCTTCTCGTTTAGAAGCATACCATTAACGTGCTTAATGGCCTGAGCAGCAGCCTCGTCGGTCTCGTAGTGAACAAAACCGTATCCCTTGGAGTTTCCGTTCTCATCCTGGGCAACCTTGCAGCTCAAGATGTTACCAAAAGCGGCAAAGGTGTCGTGCAGAGCCTTGTTGTCAATGGCAACATCAAGGTTCTTGATGAAGACGTTGCCCTGGCCGTTCTTGCGAAGGGCAGGGTCGCGCTGGGACCACATGATGCGGCAAGGCTTACCCTTGATGAGGGTGTAGTTGAGCTCCTCAAGGGCCTTCTCACCGTCGTTGGTAGAGTTGTAGTTAACGTAGGCGTAGCCAAGGGAGCGACGGGTCACGGCATCGCGGCAGACACGGATGGAAGCAACGGCGCCAATCTGAGAAAAGAGCTCGAAAAGCATAGCCTCGGTGACGGAAGGGTCGAGCTCGCCGACGTAGAGAGAGGCCGAGTTCTGGGGGTGAGGGGCAGCCGAGTTGGGAGTAGGAGCAGAAGGATCCTCGGCGCCGCCAGCGACAGTGGTGTCGATGGCAGGAGCCTTGGCATCGGCGCCGCCATTGAGTGAGGCATTGCTAAGGTCGTTGGCGAGCTGGTCAACAGCGCCGGAGGTAGGGTTGGAAGCCATTGTAAATCACTGTCGGGATCCCGAGAAGAACCTGCAGCGGGCGGGCGAGTTAGCAATAGATTCGAAAAGAGTGTCTTGAGTAGCGAAAGCTGCAGCTTGAAAAAAAGAAATGAGGGCAAGGGCTGTTTGGTTACAACGGTGGTTGGGGGGGTAGTGGAGTGTGGAGGGGAGAGGGGCCACAGACGCACCTTTTCAAAGACTGACAGATCAAGTTCGCGGGGTTACTAGGACCTAGGCGAACAAAGACAGGCTGCGGACAAAGGTCTACGGCCTCGTGAGGATGATGATACTTTGAAAACGAGAGTCTCAAAGTAAAAGGGTATGATGATATGTCGCTCGGGCGGTATCGCGAGAGAGACAAGGAGGGAGCGTCGGTCGGGGGAGGGGTGGGTTGTGTGTGAAGGGGGGTTTTTTGAGGAGTTTTTCAAGTTTTTTTTGTGATTTTGTTTGGGGTAAGAAGTGAGCAGAAACAGAGAACTAGTACGAAGACCGTACCTCTGACCTGGCTCGACTTATAAGGGTTTGGGGGTTGGTTTGATAAGGTTGGTGTTGCGGTTGAGGAGGGAAAAAGAGAAATTTGGTCGACGTGATATTTTTTTTGCTTAACCTAGCCATGCGGTGGAGGGCCACTGTGAGTGGTGGCATTGGTGGGTGGGTGGCGCCTGGCCCAGTGCTGGGCTGCCACTGTGCTGCAGCGGCATCGTCGTCGATTCACGCACAACCCACACACACCATTTTGTTCCTGGGGGTAGCGTTGGGTTGGTCACGGCCCACACCGAGCACATGTAGCTACCCGACACATCTGTTAGGCGTCATGCGGGAGGAGGCAAGAGGTGGCATGGCGCGCTAACAGCTTTGGCTGCGCAGATCCATACTGCCGCGATAGCATTGGCGCACACGTGCTTGCGCCCACCCCCCTCATCCCATCTCGTGGGCGGTCAGGGTACCTCGCCGCCCAGCAGTGGACCTTGACGAAATTTTATTCACAAACCCGTGTCTAACAAAACTGAGGTGGGCAGCAGTAAATGGGGAGCCCAACGGTCTCCAGCACAGACAATCCACCAACCCGTTGCATTCCCTAGATAAGAAAAAAAAAATTCCCCAGATTAAAATTCGGCGGTGGCGCTCGTCATGGGCATCGTCGCCAATGCGCACCGTGCTATGTCTCAGACGCAGAGGCCAAAACCTGTCGAATAATGCGGGTACCACTGCAAGCGCTGCTGCGGGGAGCCAACGTCGCCCACACAAATGGCATTGCAAAAAGGAACCGGGCATGCGACAGATGTTCAACCGACTCGCCTGGATGGCTTGTGGGTAGGGTAACATTGGTATCCCTACACCGCAACGACTCCCATCAGCCGACCGACCGTAGTCTCGGAAGCCCCTAAGCCCAGCACTGGCTGTGGCCACCAACGCGGGCGTTGATGCGGGTGCGCCGATGCCCATGGATGATGGCGCGGTGCTACAGTATGACTGCAAGGTCGCACTGTTCCTGCTGCCACAAGCAGGGCCGCAGGGTCTTCAAACCTTTGTGCACAGGCCACTTCCGTCACGCGCTTCTTCAACGAACGGCGGGAGAAGGCGACCAGGACCAGGACGGGGATGCGGACGGGAATGAATGGAGCGAGTGCCTCAGTACGTACCGAGCCGCCCAAACGGGGGACAGAAGACATAACTAAGACAGTAAGACCAGCACCGGAACAAAATAAAAATTTATTAAATTTGTTTATCTAAAGCCTGAGATGCTTGGAGTAGAGAACTATCCAAGGGAAGTACAGCTAATCAAAGGTAATACCTCTCTGGCTGTGTAGGTGGCTGGGTAATGACTTTGTGTCTCATGTCTTTGTCCCCTGCTTGCTGCCTTGTGAGCTACGAACTGCGAGCCTTGCGGCTGTGGGAGACATGGCACAAGACACAAGATTTCCATCCAACCCTGTAAGAGAATAGTGACATGCGAAAAAGGGGAAGAATATTTGCATCTAACAATGAATTATACCATGCTCTCTATCGCATACTACTTGTCTTCCGTTTTGTTTCCTTGATATTCTTGGTCTTTTTTTTTTTATTTTAGCCTGTTGTTTCCATTAATTTCTACACTTTCTTATTAATTAATGGCCGCCACCGCCCGCCACCCACATGTCATATATTCTGCCCACCCGCTTGCCCAGACCCCAGGGCTTATCTTATCAACCGCCTCACACTAGGGTCAACACGCTAGTTAATACCTGTACATACCTGACGTACCCTGGCTTTGCAGTGACCTCACCTCGGGAATCTGCTAGCCGGCTGGAGACCCCACGAATAGCAGCATCTCGTCCATCTCCATCCATCGCTGACTGAGCCCAACCTTGAATCTTCCAGAAATCGATCCCACTGCCGTCGTCCGTCGACCACCGCCAGCTATAGGATGCCCTTGTTTTCCCCGTAGCCCTCTCCGACAACGCCCGACCGCCGCTCGTCGCCACCATGTTTTCGACCTTTACCGGTAGCTCCAGGCGCCCACGCAACGTCAACCTGAGCGGTCACGCCGGAAATCCCTTTGCAAACACCTCCTGGAGCCCCTCTGCTGCATCAAACGCCACAAAGACTGTCTCCAATGCACAAGCCGACCGTGAGAAGCGACAAGCCGAGAGGCTGCGATTGAAGGCTGCTGGCAAGATCCAGCGCACATGGAGGGGTCACCGAGCTAGAGCCAGCCTCCGACAAGCTCGACGAGCCGCCTTTGATGAGCTGTACAGCTCACCCTCGACACTACAGCCGCCCCAGAGACTGACGCAGGCCTTCACGCTACTGCTTTCTTTTTTCGCCAATGGAAGAAATGATGATATCCAACGACTTGCCCTCTATGCACGAGATGCCGATTCCGTCGATCTCCCTGCCATCGCTCCTGCAGGTACCCATCATTCGCGAATCCAGCGACTAGTACAGTTCCTTATCGAAGCGGTGGAAAGCAACACGTCGGAAGGGTACGTGTATAACATGTGCTTTGGGATACGAACACGCTCGTTACTAACACGTGGTTACAGAATCACAACAGAAAAACAATTACTATTAAAGCTCACCACCCGAATAATATCCTCATCCCCGCAACTGATATTGCCATCGATCGACCGATACTACCGCGCCCTCGCCATATTATGCCAGACCCGGGATGTAGCTGGAGAATGGCCAAGCCTTTTTCTCGAAGCCCTCACAGCTCCCTTTGCAGTCAACTCTGAACATGGTTTGTGATATTCTATGCCTTATTAATCCAGGTCCCCTCTTTACTGACCTATTCCCCTGATAGAATCAAGCATTTATCGGGCATATGCGTTTTCCTTCTTAGTTGGCGAGAGCTTGTCCCTCTTTGAAGAAAACACCAGTGTCTTCTCACAATCAATTTCGGCACCTAAGCTGGCGAATGCCATTCTTGAGGAGCTCTCGACCGAATCTATTGGCCAACATTCAAAAGACGGATTGCTTTGGCTGCTCGCTCACTTCATAGACATGGGAAGTCTCGCGTTGAACGCATCCCACAGGTTCAATTATCTAGAGACCCTCTACACATTGCTTTCGTCCCTCTCCCAGGACATTAGCGTCCGTATCGGCATTAAGGTGTCTCCAGACCCCTCAGATTCCGATGAAACTCACCAAGAGCATTTATTACAGCCCCTCCATCCTTATATCTCCCAGCAACTGCTCTCCCTCGTTGAAAGCGATGGCATCTCTAAGCTCTTGCAAGACTTTTCTATCAATCTTGCAGGATCATCAACTCAGGAGTTTCGCGGCACAAGTCTGCTGGCAGGCTATATCCTGACACTGCTTCAATCCTTCCCTACAAACGGCGATGACATCCGAATGCGACTGTTTCTTGAACAAATTCCAGCCCCATCGGGAAGTGTTCCCACCGTCAAGTTCCTCTGGCAGATTATGAAACAAACGACCGTGTTCCACAAGTTAGCCACCGAGTCAGAGCCTCCAGTCAATGTTCTCAGCAGATATTTACGTGCGGCTTCCGAAAATCCAAGTGATGGCATCGAAGAACAGGAATGGCGAGTAATTCTGCTTTTCCTTGAACTATACATCTTCATCCTTCGCCTAAGCGATGACGAGGATTTCTTTAGTGGTATATTTCCTGAGTTGCTGCAGTCGGATTCATCAACGTCGCGTATTCGTTCCTGCAGCCTGTCGCTAGAGGATGTCAAGATTTTGACTGTCTTTCTAAAGAACACCGCATTTACTCTCCATTACAAAGCTCAGGAGCTTTTCAAAACGCGAGACGCTATGGAGGCAGCAAGTCAATCTCGTATGGACTCATACTTTGGATCTTCTGGGTCAACAAAACAAACACACAATTCGGCTCCATCCAGGCCTGCGACTCGACTTGATCTGGACAGTCTCCGAAGCATGGTAACGGTAGCCATGAAGATGCTGTACGAAAGAGACTCGAGAAAGCAATTTCTCCCCATGAACCACTGGCTCATGACGGATAAGCTAGATAAGGAGGACTTTGTTACAGCCGTCATCACTGAGGAGCAGCGACAGAATCAAGAAGACGATGCGGGTAGTGACCAGGAAAGAGATTCTGATGTTGAGGCTGATCTTGATGCTGATACTGGCTTTTATTCTACTCTTGCCGGACAGAGGCTCTCTCGGCATGCAAGATTGGAGAGATTAAAAGCCCAGCAAAGGCGTGTTCAGCGTGAACGACGATTGGCAGAGCTCGGCCCGAAGCTAGAGATTCTCAAGCACATGCCCTTTGCTATCCCTTTTGAAACCCGTGTTGTCATCTTTCGTCAATTTATCCAACTAGATCGCATGCGTAGGGATGGAGACAACCCGTACCCATCTCACCCGTTTGCTAGGCATCACGCCCGCATCCGCCGACAAAATCTCTTTGAGGACGCATACAAGCAATTCTATGAGCTTGGCGAAGGTCTTAAAGACCCGATCCAGATTACCTTTGTGGATCAGTTTGGTGCCGCAGAAGCCGGTATTGATGGAGGTGGCGTCACCAAGGAGTTTCTAATCAGTGTGACCTCGGAAGCCTTTGGAAACCAGAATAAGGGACCTGGCATGTTTACCTCGAATGAAAAGGGCCTCCTCTACCCCGATCCATCGGCGGTCGATGTGGAGCGCGAGGCTTTGAAAGCGGCCGGGATGACAGAATCGGATCCAGAATGGAAGGGACACATGGGCAGTCTTCTCAAGCGATTCGAGTTCTTGGGAAGAATCGTTGGGAAATGCATGTATGAGGGGATCCTAGTGGATTTAGCATTTGCAGGCTTCTTCCTCCTGAAGTGGGCATCCACGGGTCCAAACGATGAGAACAACTACAAGGGTAGCGTCAACGACTTGCGCGACATGGACGAAGATTTATACAATGGCATGCTTCGGTTGAAGAATTACTCCGGAGACATCTCAGAGCTGGGCATTGACTTTACTGTCACAGATCAGGTCTCACAACCTGGGGAACCAGTCAGAACAATTACCAGGAATCTGATTGCCAGCGGCGACCAGGTACAGGTTACCAATGACAACCGGCTCTTGTACATCTCATACATTGCTCGCCACCGCCTTGTCGTCCAACCATCCCTCCAAACAGCAGCTTTCTTGCGTGGTCTTCGCGCCATCATCCGTCCGTCGTGGCTGTCCATGTTCAATCAATCCGAACTTCAGCGCCTTGTAGGTGGAGATTCATTAGAGATTGACATTGAGGACCTACGTCGGAACACTGTTTACAGCGGTTTATACGAGATTGGAGACGATGGGCAGGAGCATGACACCATCAAGCTCTTCTGGAAAGTTATGCAGGGCTTCACCGACGCCCAACGGCGCGATGTACTCAAATACGTCAGCTCGACGCCTCGCGCTCCATTACTGGGCTTCTCTCAGCTCAAGCCCAACTTTAGCATTCGTGATGGAGGAACTGACGAGGACAGATTGCCAAGTACCAGCACATGTGTGAACCTGCTAAAGCTACCAAGATATACAACAGAGGAGACACTCCGAGAGAAGTTACTCTATGCAATTACATCTGGGGCAGGATTCGATCTGAGTTAGTCAATAAATGACAGTGATGGTTGAGTTTGGAAGGGCAGGACTTGGTCAAAATTAGCGATCAGTTTGGGGTATTGGTGGTTTACACAGTTGTAAATGATTCATCAGAATTAAGATTCACTTTTTTTTCTGCACTAGCGTATACACTAGCCATGATATTGATTTTTGTTATTTAGCATTGCCTTGATAACTCCTGGATATTAATTCCGGTTTCCGTTTCTTCAAGTCCAAGATCATCTGTCCAAACAGACCATTCGCCCATGCAAACCTGGGATAAAAGTCAGTATTTCTAATTTTCATTTCTTCATTAAAGATCTCATGGTGCAATCTTACCAAGACCTTGTCCATCTATTTTCGTCGTGGCTATTGACGGTCTCGTGGATCAAGCCGAGCCCGCTCGTAGATCCCAAAAGTTGCCGAATTCCATCGACAATTTCTTCATCCTTGTCTGTCGTCATCATCTGAATAATCAGGCCCATTGGCCATGCCATGCCAGGACCCAGGTGCGGGCCGCCGGTGGCGTTTAGGACGGGGCCACGGGCGTAGTAGGGGTTGTACGAGCTAAGGACAAAGGCGCGGGTGTTGTCGTAGACGTGGTTGGAGGCGGGTTTGTAGCCCATGTGAGGGATACTGAGGAGGGAAGGGAGGTTTGCGTCGTCCTTTGGGCCGCGGTTGTTAGCGTCATGAGAGCCGGGTAAACGTTCTTTGGGATCGGGGTTTCTTACCATGAGGTTGTATGAGCCAAAGCCGTCGATTTCATAGGCGTAAACGTCACCAAATTTGGCATGTGGAATAATAGCATGCTCATTGATGCCAATCTCAATTCCGGCAGCCATTTCCTCCATCTCCTTGGCCACCCCAGCGTCTAACTTGCGCATGATGGTGGCGCAGGACGTCAGGTAGCGCGCAAACATCATGTTGGCGGGGATGAAGTACTGGTAGATGCAGGCGTCATCTGAGGGCCTGAAGAAGCTGCGCACGAGGCCAATGTGGCCCTTGACGGGAGCGCCCCGACCATGGTTGGACACCGTTTCGGAGGCGCTGTCAGAGTTGCGGAGCCAAGTGTAGTGCGAGTCGAGGACAGTGCCGTCTTCGCCGTAGGTGCCCTTCTGCATGAGGTTGGCTAGCTGGAGGATCCTCTTGACGGCGGCAACCCAGCCGAATTTGCCAAAAAAGGTGCCGTCACCGCTCTCCTCGTAGTAGTCCCAGGACAGCTGGAGAAAGGCGGCGAGCGAGTCAAGCTCATATTTGCACTCGAAGACGACATTGGAGTCATACTGCGGGTGGACGTCGTCGCGGGGGCTCACAGCGCGGCGCGCGAGCTTGAGTTTGGCCTCGGGCGGTGGTTGGAAGGCGTTGCAGTAGGGCGACTTGCGGATGTAGCGGGCCTGGAGGTTGATGGCGCCGCGGAAGAGCGAGGCGATGTCGCTGCCCTTAGTGTCTTTGCTTGTAATGATCGACTTGTATGATTGGAGCTGGTTCGCACTGTCGCGGAGCCACATGGCATCAATGTCGCCGGTGGTGATGAAGGCGAGCTGGCAGTAACATGTTAGTGTTTGGGAATAGCTTCATTGCAGGGTTCGCAGCCCACCTCCTCGTCGGGGTTGTCGGCAGAGACGCCGGTCCACCGCACAGTCGTGTCTAGCGTGTTGGGCCATGCGTTCTGGAATAGCTGATATAGATCGGGATCGCCAATTGCGCCGGTCATCTCCTTGTAGATGGCATTCTCAACGGCGGGGGCCGAGTACGTGCGGCACTGCTTGCTCGGGCGCTGGAAGGGGAACGCGTAGCGGCCAGTCGAGATGGGTTCGTGACGCTGGCGGGCGTACTGCTCGTAATTGGGACAGCTGGCCTCCACGGACGCGGCTGCGGCCAGCAGAGCGAGGGCGAGGAGCTGGGGCTGGGGCATCATGGGCAGGCGAGTTGCTGGCGTCGTTCCTCTGTCGTCTGGCTGCCCCTGAAGCCGCTCGCGACTGCAACAGGACGACGGGCCTTGTTTTTACGAGCACGACAGATGCGTAGCGACAGCTGTCACAAGGGATGCGCGGGACGCGGTCTAGGCCAACAGCGGGCTACGGACTACCTAAATTTAGGGTGCCATCAATACGACAATAGGGCTGATGGTGGCACTGGGGGGCGCCAATGGCACGTCGGCGCCCACTGCCAAGGGAGGCACCGAGATGCAGGTGCGGGTGGTGGAGATGTACAGTGAAGCATGAGTGAAACCACTGGAGCAACTCAAAAACGACCACCAAAGAAGACTGACTATCTCCACCCATAGTTAATAAATCCCACGATAATACCAAATTCGTCATGATCGACCATAAACCACCAACCACCAATCCACCAATGGCCCATGCTCGGAACAAGGTTCCCCGTTAACGTTGTTTTTAACTTTTGCTCATCCGATCTTGCACATCCAAATCCAAATCCTGCAAATCCACCACACTTTTCCATCTCTGGACTACGGCCTTGGTCATTGCGCACCAACTCCGTCCAAGACGCCCGATCCGTTGCATCCGCTTGATTGCGTTGCACGCCAACGCCGTCTCCCGTTCTTTCTATGGGTCCGTCCTACTGACACCCGCCATAAACACGTCATGATGCAATTATCCCGCTACACAGTAGGCAAACATGACAACTATCCGGCCGTCGTGAGACGCAAACAAGTTCCAATACGAGCAATCAATGCGAAGTATACGTGGACACGGGTGATCAAGTAATCAAGGCAGTTATCCGTGATGATTCATCAACCCTCGCCAGCCTTCTATAAAGATCCCTCCTCCTCCTCCTCGCTTTCATTCCTTTCTCTCTCTCCTTCATCATCCAGAAATACATATACATACACCAATACCAACAATGGAACAAGAGGCACTAGACTCCTTCTCGCTAGTGGGCGGAGGCCCCTCACAACAGACAATTATACCCTTGGAACATGACCAGTTCTCGCTTGCAACACCTGCTAACTGCTCAACTACGAATTAGACCTTAAGGTAACATCAACGACTAGCATAGTCTCATCAACTGTAGTGCCTGAACACCATTCGCATTGCAGACTATCTCACAATCATCTCGTCCAGCTCATCAACATACCGCTCCCATGCGCCTCTGGCAAAGGCGCTACCTTTGTGGGAAAAGCAGTATCTCTTCCCTCATCGCTTGCCTTGTTTTCCATTAGGATGTAAAAGAGGATTGTGCAAGGGCCTACCAACAGCGTCCTTCTTCTCCACTTTCTCGCCTTTTGGGACGACATGGCATCTGCCAACTGAGTGCAACCGTACCCACGTCCATGGAATTATAGGCAAATTTCATATACTCTAGTCAACACACACATTACGAGGAGCAAGCTAACGTCTTGAACATGGCACTCGCAGTTGGGAGACCTCTTTTACAAGGCCAATGAAATAGACACCATTCATGTGTCCAAGGTATATCTAGCTCGTCATTTATGGCCGCTCTAGTCAAGCAATGGGAGCTAACATGTCTCACAGCTTCTGTCCGAAGAGCTAATGAAGCCTAAGGCTCTGTTGCGTGTGGGTTGGCTCAGGAGTTCTACCCAAGACATTTCTTGTTAGATTCTGGTCTGCTCGCTCGCCTCTCGTCCCTTCTTCATGACTCCCGTCGCTGGTTGCGAACTCGTAGCCACCTTGCACTTGTGCAATTCACCGATACCTACTACTTTGATCCAGAGCCGATGGGGAGGGTACAGAATCCATATGCAAAAACAGATTTGCAGCACGTATTCTCTGGATTTCCTCCCAGATGCTAGCATACCACAAGCCTACACAATGGTCTCATTATACAAATCCGGACCACCTCACGACTTGGCCCCTGACGCAACGCCAGCAGTTGGAAGAAGTTACCAAAGCCAAACGTCCAGTGGGTTGGTTTGATTCTCTTTTCGTGGAAAAGAATTCTGACACAAAACCAGAACACATCGATAGTCCGAGTTCTGAAGAAGCCATCCAAGTTACCGATGCTATCCAGTTAATTTTGGATGCATTTTTATCGTTCAAATGCTACCGTTCAGGTCATCTAATCCACCGTGTCAAAGCTTCCATTGAAAGGAACAAAACAGAGATCTACATCCATCAACAGCGATGTTCATCTCGCTGCTCATACCTGCCTGCGCAGGCGCTGGGCCCATCTGACCTTGGAGAATGCTCGGCCCGCATCGAATATCGACCTCATTCAGTGTCCAAGTGACATCATAATGGTCTATTCATGACAGCCCAATGGTCCTGTATAGACCTCGGATCGTGCGAGCACCGCCTGAATGCCACGTCCAACAAGAGCAAGATTGTCGCCTTTGTCACATCGCGCTCTAGAAGAATTTGTGCATTCCAAGAGACGAGAAGGAGTTTTTAAGAGTCTCATTTTCACTCTTTATCATTGGATTTGATGTCCTGTCCTCCAGTCTGTTGTTGAACTTTGTTGTGGTGAATCCATGCACCATGAAACACTCCCTCAGGACCGTTCGTTTACCCACACCCTCATTCCATGGGTCTACTGGGGCTATAATAGGGCAGGATGAGAATGGCAGGGTGCACCATGAGATGCGTACCTAGGTGGCCGCACTCATTAACAAGCCAAAGGAGAAAGCCCTACTAATATACGACCCCGAGCCTGTGACAACAGGGTCTAAACCGGCATTGACTAACCTTCAACGGTCACTTGTCAAATACTGCCAGGGGAAGTTTAGCGGGGTAGGAGGACAATCTGAGATTTAGTCAACTCCTGAGTCATCTATACGTACCACCGCGGCGCCTGGGGACCGCCTTCATGGGCGTCTTGCTTTGCAAAAACTGGCTGATTGGGTAGACTGTGGGGATCATCAGTGGGCTGGGCCGAGCGATGCTCGAGCCCAGGGTTTGCAGCAGCTTAGTGTAGTGGAGAATGGGGATTCCAGCCAGCCACTGCACGACGAATGCAACTCAATGAGTCCAGCAAAAAGGTATTATGGACGATCAGGTGTTCAATTCTGTCATGATTTGCCCTCGGGTTAGCCCCGATATTCTCACGACATCAAGAAGCATGCGTTTTCAAGGCATCATCAAAACATCAAAGCAACCTCAGTACTCTCAACCGCTTCTCATCTATACAAACGCCAGTCACCAAAACCAATCATATTATATTGAGATAACCATTGGGCCTACCGAGACTCCATTCCAGAAGCGAGGCCCGATTGTACGCCACTCTGTCCAAAAATACAACACTAACAACAATCAACACAACCTTCCGGTTCATCCTTCAGAGCGGATCAAACTACTCATCCTTTATCTTTTTTTTCTCGCGCAGAACTGTGGAAGCCTTGTTTAGTTTCCTCAGTAGCTTACAACTGAAAAAAGCAGCCCAAGAGCACTTCATATAGATCACTGTTTCGATTTTCTCATCGAAATGAGTATCCGAAAAGAAGGAAACGATGAGATCTTCTCGGCACCTCAATCAGTCTCAGGTTACAACCAAGATAATCTCAGCACATTCCCGAAGCAACCCAACAATCCAACATGATCAGAAAAAAGTTCTAACTCATCTGCTTTGGCAATCAGTTGGTTCGATTGCCGACAAGCATCGATGGCGAAAAATTTCGAGTCGACCAGCTATTGAAATGTTTGGCCTGAGAATCTCGTACATTAATTAGAACAGGCAACCGCAAGACTTCAGCAATATCAGTGCAGTCAATCCCCTGAGGAATTCGACAGTCTCATGGCTCCCCCAAAAAAATTTACCATGAGATTCTTCTCGGGATCTTAGACAATTATCACAGCGAGCAAGGAAATACATTCTCTTGCCATCCTACATCGCCATCCAGTAAGAGAAAGGCTGCCGAGTATGTAGTTGAAAAGATGCATATCCTCATCGAAATGCAACAAGGAGCATCTTTCAATACCAGATTTGGTTGGGCGCAAAAGTACCAAGTTTTTCGACGGGCATGAAAACAGCTGTAACCATATGTCGAGGATACAGGCATCTTGCCTTCCATGGTTTTGTCGCCCAACAATTCATTTCAAGTTCAGCTTGGGTACTCTACTTTCATTATTTCCAAGTATCTCAAGTATTATCCCCAGGCCTATATTCTCATACATATCACTAGTCATGGTATAAGGTGCTGCCGCCTTCTTCAGACTGTAGCTGCGGTCTTTCTGTGATTATGGCACGAATGAGGTGGTGCAGAGTGCCAAAAAAACTATTGTGGTATCCATTATCTCGCGTGTTTGACTATAACCAGTCCGCAAACAATGAAAAACATGCTCAATGCATGGTACATAGTTGAATCTATGCACATCATCAAGGTGGGCTTCGTTCTCTACACAGATGAATCTACCTCTTCTGGGAGAGCGTGGCACTGCTTTTCCTAGGCCTGTCCAAGGACACCGAGGGTAGAATTCTGCACGCCTATCTCATCCTTCTTGGTATATTTGCAACATTTATAAGGGTTTTTCCGCGTCCAAGTCTAACTATGACCCAAATCAGCCACCAGAAGGTCGCAGGAGAACCTAGCGGCCGTAGAGAGTGAACTAATGTCCTCAATGTTCCGAGAAACGGGTCAATCGTGGAGCAACCAAACCGTTACGATATTTCACCCTTTTGCCCATGGCTGGAAGATATGTTCTCTGGCAATTTATCAATCAGTCGGCCATAACGATGAACAATGACGAAAAATTGAACGAGCTGAAGAAAACCCACACATTATTGCCGATATTTCTTTTATATTGAAGAACTACTTGCGAATCCTATACATTGGTGGACACATGCCACTTAGAGACTTCGCCGATTCTCATAGTTCAAATATCCTTCACTTGACTTTCAACGGCCCCAATCAGGGGTATCAAGTCAGTAGAAGCCCCACCATTGCGGTCCGGGAGATGGCGCCCGAAGCACAAAATAGCCAGTCCTAAGGACGCTGGGTGACACCCGAAACCCTCCTTCTCTGGCATCAAGTCTTCCGAATTAGTATTATCACGACAAACACCGACGGAACCAAAGATGATTTTACCGATCCAGAGGACAAGAAGTATCACTCAGCATCTGGAACATACAGCACCGAAGCAACCAACGGGGATATGAGTGGCCTTCGAGGTGTCGCTAGAGCACAGAATCTCATTTTAATTCCCTTGCAAGGTAAGAGCGGTCACAACGATGAACCCAGCCCTAGGGCTTTGCTCTGCTGCCAAAAAATCCCTTCTGTAGAACGAGACGAAGAGTACATCAGCTTTCTACATGGACATCTTCCTTGGCTAGAACGATGGGTCTCAGCAAACCCGCATATCTCTTCAAGTAACGATGCAAATTTGATACCCAGGCTTCAAAATGTGCGATATTTTGGCTAGTTGGGGAGAAAATATTCCATGTCCCAACTGTTCTTTTTCCCCGGGTTGCCTTTGGAGCCAAGGTACCTCCTAGCACTTAAGAACTCCCCAATTCTCCGAGTAGACATATGTTGGAGTTCAAGTTCAGGCTTGCCATGAAGCCGGGAACACCAGGACAAAGGCTTGACTACCCCGAAAACCAGGAAGCACTCCCGGTACGAGCCACCCCACTTGACCGCAGAGCGGGAACTTTGTGAACAGAACCGCCAAGACACAGTTCTCAAGCGAAATGGATAACAGCCAACCGCACCGCCTTCTTGGGGTTTTTGCGGACGGCTTCAAGCTCACTGGGTTCCGACGTTGGTCAAAAAATACCGAGATCAGGGTACACTCAGTCATACTTCATTCGACATTATTGGGTGGAGATTGCCAGCGAAACACCTCGGTACCGACCAGAGGCGAATGAGGTGACTGAGGATATGTCTGCAGTACCATTACGGGAAGACCGACTCGTTCTTTTACGCCCCCCTCGTCAACACCAGTCTAACATTGTGCGCCTTTTACTCCGAAGATATCAATATCGACATTGAGCTAGAAAAGGGTTCGCAGTTGTCATTGGTTCTTGGTCAGAGGTCGTACCGTAACTACAAAATTTGTCAGACGGTTCAACAAGAAAAATCATGATGCAGGAATCTGCAGAGATGGCCGCATGGATAGCCACCTCGGCTTCTACCCTGGGACCAATTCCTAAGGCTAAAGTCATATTGCATCAACAAATAATTGCCAGAACTCTCGCAAATTCCATCGTAATTTGTGGCTCCGATTCGAAGTACGCCATTATATGATCACGAGTCACCCTCGCCACTAAATTCGCCGTCTATTGAATATTTTGCGTTAGATGATACGCACTCGAGCATTGCTAAACCCGACGTCACTGGTCTATAGCGCTCATATTGTTAATCAATGCGCAAACGATGGAGCAGATTGTGGGCTGCCTTGTGAGAATTAGCCAGAAGGAGGTTGTCCATTTCTCCCTTCTTAAGTCATCCGACTCCTACCATGATAGTGTAAAAAGGTCATGGATCACCAAGTTCATGACCATCTTGTCGACGGAAGCAGCTATACCAGCATGGTTGAACTCTGAACAACGGGAGATTATGCACTGTGAAATGATAAAATTCCACTGGCGCCAACCCTTCAGTCATTACGCCTAGCTTATTGAGGGAGAAAACAAAGGGTATGACATGGAATACCACACGAAGTAGATGATCAAGCACGACGCCTTCTCTCGCCTGGAACCCTCCTAGCCTTCACCATGGGGCGCATTACATAAAGTCCCGTGTATTCTACTTGATTGCAATTGACAAAACTGGCTGTGAGCACGAGGCCGCCTCAATGATTCCCATATCGGAATGCAACTATGCCGTGCCTCATCCGGGAGATCCAGGGCAATACGGTTGTTTAACCGCACCAACCAGTCCAAAAAAATATGCGTGGGCAGTCAGAGGGCACCAGGGACTACAGCTAGTACCTGTAGTTCGGCATTAGAAAGAATATTAACATCTCAATTGTCAGTTATCAACTCAGATGGCCATTTCGACAACTCCTAATTTCGGGATTTTTCAAAGCCAACTCTCGCGCAAACCAACTGTCTACTAGCTCCAAACGATAAATGTCTGCCCGAGCAAATCAAGTCCAACACAAACTGATTATCTGATTGTCTCAAACAGAAAATGCCTAGCAAGACCAAATGCTAATCGGTAGTGTACTTTAGTACCTATCATTTCTAGTCTCGCGGGAGCGTTGACAAAGCATTTCAACCTGGAGGCATTATTAATGATGGGGTCTCATCTTGATCTTGCATGTTTCTCCAAAATGCCGTTCCGAGATCCCTTGAGGCACTAGCTGGTGCTTGGTGAATATTCTTCATGGTCAATTGTCTTTAAGAACTGTCGCTTGGCGAAGCTTGAGCCACTCGTCCTGTGCTACACGGTGGCGCAGACATTATGATCCTGCGTGACATTGGGATGGCAATTGCGACATGGTCAAGCAACAAAATATTTGTGATGCAAGACAAAATGTGCGACTGGGAAGAATTCCTAGAGAAGTACATGGCGCTCGCAGTAGAAGAGCAACTTTTCACCTGAGCAAGTGCATACGGAGAGTTTGGTTTACTCGTACATCCACCCCATCCAACGATTCCTGAGAAACAAGCCAGTTTTCACCAAGTATCGAGGAATGGCTCCGCATCAGCTCCCGTGCCGATGTTCATTTCATCCAATGAGCTTCCAGAGTGTTGACCTTTGAACTTGTGGCCAGAAGATCGGAGTGCGAGATGCCATAGTGTTTGTGATGGCTGCCACTAGATTTTCTCCAAAGGTGCATTTCTCACCAGCCCACAGAGTAGCGATCCTGGGCATGAGGAGGGTTTTCTGTATCGACCAAGGAAGAAGCGATGCGGGATGTCTAAAAAAAGGAATGACTTAGTTCCTCGACAGATATCTTCCAACAAGCTATTGGGACCCGACACGCCGCTCAAAAATCACCGGTGATAGATTATTCGAATGAAAGCAGCCCGACTGAAAGCCGCCGAGAGGGGTGAATCGAGTGTCAAGGCCAACCGTCGGCTATCTCACGACAGCATGCGCGAAATTTCTCCAGCAGTACTGACAGCGCTGCGATACCCAAAATCACACATGCACCAAGCACCTCTTCACTTACCATTTCTTCTAAATTCAGCCAAAGCGATTGACGTTATTCATCTTGGAACAACTGCAAAAGTTTTAGTCAGTTAATATTGTTGAGACACCAGACAGTTCAACCCGAAAGTGGCAGCAGACATGATTTGCTTCGAGATGATGGCTCGGTCGTCTATTTTGAGCCTCCGGGGCAAGTTTGTTGCGAGCCAACAGCCTACACTTCTCACAAGAAATCGGTGTGGGCAATGGACACAGGGTATTTCAGCCTCGGGTATATGACTCCGCATTGATTGGAGATTTGACACGACGCCTTGTCATCGACGAGTTGTGAGGCCATATGGATACACTCTTTCCTCGAAGAACTCGGGCACCCGTTGAACTCTCCGATCCGTCATGTTTTGTGACAACCAAAGCGCCAGAGATCTAGCACATAACCCAGAATTCCACGCACGCACGAAACACATTCACGTGAATTTCATTCAGCTCTTGAAGTTGCAACTCGTCAAGGTGCCTGATCCCGCTCAGAATAGAAAGGCATATCTCATTTAAATCCATGCAGGAGTAAATATGGAAAGGATTCTCTTGGCTGATACCGATATCTCGCCTCTTCCTTTTCTCCTCAAATGTGACTCATGTAGCAACACCAAAAACATTACAGGTTGCGATAACCATTGGGTGAGAAAGGGATTTCTTGTCAAATCTTGGCTCAGCCATGAAGATTTCATAAATCATCACACAATATGTTGGTCAGTTGTGCAGTGATGGAGATGGAACAAAAGTAGGGTACCGTTGCTGTTCAGAGCTTCTCAAACATTCGCTGGTCAACAATGACGATCAGAGCAAGCAAATTTTATCTCCCAAGCAAGATGTCGGGGCAACACTTTCCATTCTCCAATTCCCTCTTAGCATTGGATAAATGAGAGCCATTTGCCCATTCCTCGGGTAGCTGATTCGCCTACTCCAGTCTCTCAAAAGGGAAGATGTCTATCATCAACGTGGATGATGAAGAGAGCATCACAAACTTGATCCATACATCGCTTAGATCTTATGAGCAGTGTAGTTTTTTTACAGTCACTGCAGAGGATGAATCTGGGCCTTGCTTTGTGCTGGTGCTGGGGACGAAGAACTTTGGGAATTGTGCAAATTATGCAAGACTCGATGAGGCAGTTGATCCTCATAAAAAAAAGTCTTCAACGAGAGATTAGCCTTGCCAAGGCATCGAACTGAAGGAGCTTAGCAACAGACATCCACCGACAATCGGGGATACAACACAGGCATTTACTATCAACCCCAGGTGGCCGAAGAACAGCAGCCACCAGTGACCCGTTAATGCGAACGTTTCATTGCTCATAGCTACAGTCCCCTAGGTATCGTGCTGGATGAGCCCGAACATGAGATTACGCTTATGAGTGGATGGAAGCTGGTCGAACATGAGGCAGAAAGAGATGCCAAAGTGACAATGTGAGTCGAGCGCACCTCAAACTCAACTTATTTCACATCTCGAAACTGGAACATCCCATATGTTCTGCCATAACAGGTTTTCTCCAAATGGCGTCCCAAGGACAACAACATTGGGAACTCCACTTGAGCTCATCTCTGGGATGACCTACTTTTTGGTTTCAACAACATGGGTAAAAGGGATAGTTCTAGCAGATATAAGTGGCATACGGTTGTCTTGTGGAAGAAGACGTAGGAACTTGGTCAAGTCGGGACTCTTGCCTCGATCGTGTGGGCTGCATAGGAAACACTGTTTTATGTACGGTATTGATCTTGGTTGTTCTTTTGTTTCTCAAGGGACGTCACCTGGAGGGTATTTTTTATTATACCTTATTAAACCTCGTGGTCGATTGACCCGGGGGTAAGCGGTGCAAAGTGGATGGGTTTTTTAAAGTTACTCCCCAACATTTTTTTTTCTTACTTTTTGAGTTTAACGGAGAAAATTATGCCCATGGATCAATCAGGTTGCCATCTGCCGTGCTTGGAGAGTCAAATCCTCAACTTTAGCTATATCGTGGTGTAAATATTCCATTAATAAGTTGGGGATACATAAGCCATAGGTGGCGTCATTGTCGGTGTAGCATTCATATCATCCATCACTCAGAGTCATCCACGTCAAAAAGTGTGGGTGACGCGTTGAACATGATGATGACATGCAGTGCGGCGAATAAGGAGCATTATTCCCATGCCAATGGGTTTATTTACCACAAGAGTGACGTTGTGCAATATTTTACACTGGAATATCAAATCCGACGCCATGGATCATCCTCGCAACGTGATTTGGCCGTGATAAGCAGACGGAAAGGCAGATGCAGGTTAATGGTACATCACGTGTCAGTGACCCCTGGCTCCCAGTTCGGTGTGGAATTTTGGGCCAGACCTAGGTGAGGAGGCGCATGGTCGAAAATCCGAATGGTGAGAGTCGTGATGTAGGGTAGCATCGCGGCTTCTGACGTGAGTGAATCCTCTTCATCTAAGCGCATCTACACCGTTCTTTCATAATATGCGGTATTTCTAGTGAGGTTTTTTTTGGGGGTTTTTTTTTATAGGAATGTGGTATTACACGCGTGTCATGTGCACTCTCGTCGTGGCGGTGTCATAATCGGAGCCAGATGCTGTGGTGTGCAGGCATAAAGTGTGACATCCGTGAGATCAATCAGCCTCCAAAAAGTACCACTTTGAACATTCTACCACAAGCAGCATCAAACCACACCCGATGACATAATGTACACCGTAAACGGAAACACACGGCGAACACGGATTTAGATTGATTGACGGTCGCAACCATCCAACTGAAAACAACCAACGCCAATTCCTAGACTGATTGTGAATGTATGAACACAGAGGTTTCAGCAGAAACGGCGCCAAGTCCTTCCATAATCGGACGCTTTCCCGAACGCACCATATTGGCTTCGCTGTTCGCTGCACATAGTGAGAGCAGCGGCGTCGGACACAAAATCCCGACCAAGGGGTGTGTATACGCCACTCTTGCAACCCTCCCCCACTCTTGCTTTGAATTGCCCTGGTTTTTTCCACCACATGCAATGACTTACGACATGCGCGTGTGTGTATGTGATCCATAGTTTATCAGCTGGATGCTCCAGATAGACTTATTAAGAGTGGCCTCATGTCGCAAGTAGCCGACCCCGTTCGCCGCTCAAAGACGGCAACCTGGCTAAATTAACAGACCTACCTGGGCCGAAGCAATGCGCCGGTAGCCAAACAGCTTAGGCCGGGAGAGCGCTGCGGGGAGAAACCGAAGAAGCCGAGCTTGGCGATCGGCCTAAGCGTCACTAATCCCGAACGCTTGGGGCAGGGGGTTTAGTTGGTTGGCATTGACGCAAGGGCAAGCAAGGAGCTTCAGCTTTAGCAGCAAGCAGCACTGTTGGTTTTGCGCCGTCTCGTGAGGCAGAGCGGGAGCTTCATTTTACAAAGGAGTCAGGGCAGAATCGCGCGTGACCAACTGGCTGCCTGACTGGCCGTGGCAATTGGCTGGGTTGCAGCGGGCGCGGCAAAGCAGCCACGCCTAAATTCATTCGTAGAAACTGACTGGGCTGAGCCGAACAGACAAGTTTGTTCCTCGGTACCGCCCCTCACGCTCCCCCAGAGCCAGAGCGCAGCCAAAGAGCCTCGTTCCCAGCTCGGCTATGAAATCCCGAGCGCCGACAGAAAGCAGCGCACACAACACAACACACAGCGGCAGCGGCCAGGGGGGGTTAGGTTCGTTCAGGGCCATAAGACGGCGTCATTGGCGCCACTACACAGGGAATCCGGGACCTGACCATCGACTGCCAAAGGGCACTGGAATTGACTGTGCCGGCGGCCCCGCGGCTATCAACAGCGAAGCACACAGGGCACATCACAAGCCAGAAAAATAGCTGCCATAGAAAACTCGCCCGTGCCGGTCCCCACTCCCCTCCACTATCCCCACTGCCCAGCCAATTGCCGGCTAGATAATTGTCAAAGTACTCCAGCTCCGGGCAACCCCACCAAACGACCCGGCCACCGGCATGGGAGCTTTTTTCGCCATTGACGGCACCTGCAACTTTGATTCAACTAGCTTGGCTTTCCTTTAAGTCGTCCGTCTTCCCCTCTCCCGCCCGTCAGAGGCTTCAAGAAGCTCCTCTCGAGTTCTCCGCATCCCTCCCTCCCGAAAGGCGCCGCCCTCCGTCCTTGCCAATTGCTCTCAACCATGTCCGCCGCCGCCCCCCGCCCCCTCTCCCGGTGCGTCCAGCACAGCTCCCGGGCCCTCTCGCGCGCCCAATTGCGGCCGAGGGCCGGCTTCTGCCCCTCGGCCGCCGCCGTGTCGAGGTCCGCCTCCTCGCGCCGCTCCCACCTCGCCTGGCCCGTCTTGCGCGTGCCCGTCGTGGGCGCCAGGTGCTTCAGCAACACGACCCGCCGACGAAACGACGAAGACGACGAATCCTTCGATCCCAAGGACATTGAGCGCGAGGCCGACGAGGTCGACGTGTGCATCGTCGGCGCCGGCCCCGCGGGGCTCAGCGCCGCCATCCGCCTCAAGCAGCTCGCCAACGAGGCCGGCAACGAAGACTTCCGCGTCCTGGTGCTCGAAAAGGCCGGCGACATTGGCGCCCACATCCTCTCGGGCGCCGTCATCCAGCCCAGCTCCATCAACGAGCTCATCCCCGATTGGCTCGACGAGGATAACCCCAACCGCTTTGAGCACGCGACCCCCGCCGGCGCCGACCGCATGCGCTTCCTCACCAAGACGGCCGCCATCCCGCTCCCCGCCCCGCCGCAGATGGGCAACCACGGCAACTACATTGTCAGCTTGAACCAGTTCGTCAAGTGGCTCGGCGAGCGAGCTGAGGAGGTGGGCGTCGAGATCTACCCAGGTTTCGCTGCCTCCGAGGTCGTCTACCACACCGACGGCTCCGTCAAGGGCGTCGCCACAAACGACCTGGGCATTGGCCGCGATGGCAAGCCCAAGGAGGCCTTTGAGCGCGGCATGGAGTTCCACGCCCGTGTCACAATGTTTGGTGAGGGCTGCCACGGCAGCCTGAGCAAGCAGGTCATCAACAAGTTCGACCTGCGCGCCGACAGCCAGCACCAAACGTACGGCCTGGGCATCAAAGAGGTGTGGGAAATTGACCCGGCCAAATTCGAAAAGGGCCAGATCACCCACTCAATGGGCTACCCGCTGTCCAAGGACGTCTACGGCGGCTCCTTCATGTACCACTTTGGCGAGAACCTCGTCAGCCTGGGCCTGGTCGTCTCGCTCGACTACCAGAACCCCTGGCTCTCCCCTTACCAAGAATTCCAGAAGCTCAAGATGCACCCGCTCTTCAAGAACGTGCTCGAGGGCGGCAAGTGCATTTCCTACGGCGCCCGCTCGCTCATCGAGGGCGGCTTCCAGTCCATCCCCAAGGTCGCATTCCCCGGCGGCGCCCTGATCGGCGACTCGGCCGGCTTCGTCAACGTGCCCAAGGTCAAGGGCACCCACAACGCCATGAAGTCGGGCATGCTGGCCGCCGAGGCCACATGGACCGCCATCAACGAGAATTCCGACGGCAGCATCTTCCTCTACGACTACGAGGAGAAGCTGCGCAAGTCGCCCATCTGGAAGGAGCTGCGCGAGGTGCGAAACATGCGGCCCTCGTTCCACACGCCCCTCGGCCTCTACGGCGGCGTCATGTACTCGGGTCTCGAGGCCTTCCTCTTCAAGGGCCGCGTGCCTTGGACCCTCAAGCACAAGACGCCCGACCACGCCAACACCCAGCCCGCAGACAAATTCCCCAAGATCGAGTACGAGAAGCCCGACGGCAAGATCACCTTTGACCTCCTGACGAGCGTCTCCCGCACCGGCACCAACCACGAGGAGGACCAGCCCGTGCATCTGCAAGTGGCCGACTGGGACGCCCACACTGATTCCACATACCCGACCTACAAGGGTCTCGAGAACCGCTTCTGTCCCGCGGGCGTGTATGAGTACGTCGAGGATGAGACCAAGCCACACGGCGTGAGGTTTCAGATCAACGCCCAAAAGTGAGTTTTACTTTACTATAGGCCCGAGAGGGTTGAGACTCCCTTAATTCCACATGAGAAGTTGCTAACCGTGGCCTCCCTCCAGCTGCATTCATTGCAAGACATGCGACATCAAGGCACCTCACCAGGATATTAACTGGCAGGTACCTCAAGGAGGCGAAGGCCCCAAGTACTACATGTCCTAAAACAGTGCTTTTGAACCAAAATTTGACTTTTTCTCAAATTTTTTTGTCTTTATTTTCTTATTTTGTATGATACCTAGAGATGCATGCGTCCATGAACCAACCTTAGGCACGGAAAAAAATTGGAGGGATGTATGTTTGCAAAGAGCGAGAGAGCCCAAGGGAGAAGAGGAGAACTTGACAGCATATTTTGGCATGGGTGTATATCGGAGTCAATAATGGGTGTCCGTAAAAACATTCCCACGAATATTTCATACTTAAAAAACAAATATTTGTTTACAAACAATTTTTTTTTTTGCTTTGTTTGGTTGAGCGGGCAAAGGTTCTGGGAACTACCATGATGGGGCCAAAGCTCCCACCGGCCTATTTTACCTTTTATGCGAGTGAATGGAGACATAATGGGATCTAGAATTGAACATGTGGAGTGTGTTGGGGAAACTTGCGGAGAAGACAAACGGCAAACTACGGCCAAAGCGACGGGGTCTTTTTGTGAGAGTGAGGCTATGTTCTGCATTTGCAACGGCATTCCACGCTGTGCAGTGAGTGAGTATCATGTTGCTCAATGACTGCGTGTGTTGTGTAAAGAGCTGTTTTAAAGCCTTCTCTGACTCTGCGACACCGGAACCCTTGCGTATTGGATGGGAGTGGCTTGGACGCATGTGAAACTGGATTTAATTTTTGTGCAGGACCATGGCACATGAGCCTGCTCCTTATTACGGCACAAACATTAAATAGCCTTGATTTGTGCAGAGCGCCTCACTCGATGCATTCATCAGATGGCAGCGGGGTAGACAGGGGAAGACATGGCCATCCTGGCAGGATCCTGGGGAACGAGGCTGGAAGAGATGGGGCCACCGGTCTCTTATCGCAAAAGAGAAGATGACCCCCTGCTTGGTGCAGTTGCGCCGCTGGGCCCGTTCGGTATGGCGGACGAGAAGAGATTGCAGAGCAGGGATAACATGTCGCGGTACGAGAAAATTGTTAGTGCAGTACTTTGGGCTGCCACCACCCCGTATCTGGCGCTTCTTCGGAAATGGAAGCTCGAGGACGATCCATCGTCTATCGAAATTTTCGCGTCACCACTTGGCGTAAAAATGGCCGCGACAGACCGACGGAAACGTGTCCTCAAGAGCTAGGCCTTCCGGTCGGGCTGATATACGGCTGCATGACGATTCCTACAATGCATCACAACTGCTGATGCGACAAAGCATGGACGAGGAGCAAGCAGAAAAGAAATGAGCAAAATGAGCTCGACGCGAGCTGTGCGTGAACAGAGTGTGTGCGTGAGAGTGAGTGTGCGCGTGAGGGTACGCTAACAGGGCACCCCGGGCGTCTGACCAGTGAGCGGCCGCAGAGGGCCAGCCTCCCTGGTTGCACAAACAGGCTCATGCCAGCTTGTCGCTGGTTGGCCACAGGTCCATGACTCACACGAAGACTAGAAAATGGAAAAATACCCACAGCTCGTCAGTCTGTGGCCCCTCGGGCGAAAAGTTTGCGCGATCGCTGTGGCCGAATGGTCTGTTGTCGCCACAGCCAAGCTTGAAAGGCGACTCGTAGCATGATGGGTGAACCAGCATCTGACTGGCGCATGATTTTCGTCCCCGACTGTGAGACGTCTGTCGCGACACGTCCTGAACCAAGGGGTCCATGGGACCTCCTCGGGGGGTGAACAGGAGACGCGTTGCTGATGAATGCAGCTGGGTATGGCAGTCAGCAGAAGGGAGGAGGGGGGGGGCAGACCGTGTTTCAGGGTGCTGGTGGTTGGTTTTGGTGGGTTGCGGTTGGGGGTTGGGACATGAACAAGAAAAAAAAAAAAAATTATTCAGGTCCACGAGGGTCGAATGAAGAGTTTGACAGGACGGGGTGTGCTAGCATATGCTCGAAGAGTGGGTGCTTGAACCAACCAACATGATGGGGGGAACGACCGCAGCCGCGGTCAACTGGGGGCTGGTTGGCACTATTGGGTGGTTCGAAGAGGCGAGACGCTGGAGGCGACTTTGAAAGGGAGGGGCAAGAAGGAAAAAAAAAAAAAAAAAAAAAAAACCAAAAGCAACCAACCAGCCCGTCGGCCTAGCCCCGGTCCATAATTTCCAGTCCGCCCGGCCCGTCGACGCGCTGTGACGCTGTTGACACGGTTGGATTGCGTGCTGCTGGAGCCTGCTGGAGCCTGTTAGAGCATGTCGGAGGAAGTCGGTCAGTGACCGCGAGTCGCGTCTAGGCCCATTGCGCCGCCAGTTGCCCACCACTGCAACTGCAATCTTGCGCTGTCTGAGGGCCTCGTTGTCCGCTCGTCATTTTCGACAAGCCACTGGCCCTTTATTGAGTCGGCATAGCCCGTGTGTGTCGGCTGCATCGTCTCGTTCATTCTCATCTGGCCGCTGGCATCGTGTCTTGTCGCCGCCGTCGTCGTTTGTCTGGTCGTCGGGGTTTTCGTCGATTTCGAGCTGGTGTGGTGGATGATGTTGATGATGAGACGGTGGTGGCCGTCGCCGCGGTGGGTTTGTTTGACAAAGGAGAGAAAGGGAAGGACAGCAGGAAATCCGAGCGGGACAGGTGATGACGACGCTTTGCCTGCGTGCAGCTGGAAGCTGGGCTCAGCCACTGGCCCCGCTGGGGATTTACCTTGGGAGGACAGAGTGGCAACCCGAGGCTCTCGTTTAGAGCTTGCAGTGCGGGCAGCACCTGTGCCAGGAACTCCCCAGCGGCTCGTCTGGTACCAGTCCTTGATGCCAGGGTACCTTTGTACCACGGTCGACCATCTGCTATCGCGGTACTTCAGGGGCCTGAGGCCTGTCCCGGGGTGCATGTGGGAAAAAAAGGAGATAAATTGACATGCAAGGCGCCCTTTGATTGGACGCATGTGCGTTAGCGCACCCCACTAGGGTCCGCCAAGCTTGCCAGCGTCGACGCCACAAGCAGTGTTGTTGCCTGGGGTGTCCTGCCCGAGCGGGCTGCAGCCAAAATTATAAAGAGCCAGCCCTCCCCTCACCCGCCTGTTTCGAAAGTCTTGCGCGGAAGTCCCGACCGACGGCCCTACGTACCTACCACTTACGTTTGGCCTCTCTTTTTTATTTTCCCCCCACGACGTCACACCCCACCCACTTCGGACAATACTTTGTCTAGACCTGACTTGCCTCTGCACTCCAGACTCGGAAGCCACTTGCGCATCACGTCTCTAGTCAAGGCATATCGCCTCTCTCCTTCCATCACACCGTCACACACACTGCTCTCCAGTGTGAGATCAAAGGCTTCGGTGCCCGACATCACTCTGCGACCCAGGACAAAGAACTGGAACACGTTCCTTGCCCCACCCGCTCCTTGCACGCAAATCGACCTCGTTGATCTCGACGAAGACCCGGAACGCGAACACCCTTGCACTCCCTGTCGCCGTTACAGCAGGTCGTTTGTGTCTGTGTAGACTCAAATAAAAAGAAGTTGTTGTGAAGTCAAAAGAACCAGAGTGTCGAGTTCTGGTTTGGTTCATCCGAGCGATTCATTGTCGCCCGCCTTATTACTCTTGAACCCGACCGATCTTGCTTACCCCTCCATTTTGAATTGCATCCCGAGCCTTTGAGGCCGTCGCATTCAAAGAACTATATTTGCCTGGACAGCTTTCTTGTAGGGGAGACATTCATTTGTTCATCTCCCGCGCGATTGGTACGTGCTTTTTTCTGGGCTGTGAGTCACTGCACCGCCACCCTCCCCCGCCTATATAAGGGCCACTTCTCTTCCATTCTCCAAACTTCCCTCCTTCATCGTCGGTGCACAAGCCTCAGTGCCCGAGAGAGAGAAGAAAAAAATACCACCTCGCCGTCGCCCTCTACCTTTGTTGGTAGGGTGCTTTCATCGTTTTTTGAACAAGCGATGCTAACTCGCTGGCTGGTTAGATCTGTTCGGCAATTTTGAACCGATCGCGTCCTCAAGTCCCGACCCCAATCATGGAAGGCATTCAGACGCATCCGTCCAACGCGGCCCAAGCCAAGGCATTCACTGCGCCTGGCTCGCTGTCGTTCCCCGGTGCCACCAACGAGTTGACGCCTCCGCCTGCGGGCCAGGGAGATGCTGCACAGCGCCCTGTGCCTAACGGTCAGCAGGCTGCAAATGGAAATGGGGTGACTCCCGCAACTCCTGTCGCCACGCCTGGCGCTTCCCAAGGACCCAGTGGTATCACTCCCACTCTGCAGTATGTATCCTCCTGAGTGATTGTGACTTGCTCAGTGAGGCTGAACTTGCTATTTTTCAAGGAACATTGTGGCTACAGTCAACTTGGACTGCCGCTTGGACCTCAAGACCATCGCTCTGCACGCGCGAAATGCTGAGTACAACCCTAAGGTACTTCGAGCCGTCTTCTGCTCTGCTGAAACCAGCTTGCTAACCCAAACAGCGTTTCGCCGCCGTCATTATGCGTATCCGTGAGCCCAAGACCACCGCTCTTATCTTCGCCTCCGGCAAGATGGTCGTCACTGGTGCCAAGTCAGAAGACGACTCAAAGCTGGCCTCAAGAAAATATGCTCGTATCATCCAGAAGTTGGGTTTTAACGCCAAGTTCACGGATTTCAAGATCCAGAACATTGTGGGCTCTTGTGATATCAAGTTCCCTATCCGTCTTGAAGGTCTCGCTTCGCGCCATCACAACTTCAGTTCTTACGAACCCGAACTGTTCCCTGGTCTTATCTACCGTATGATTAAGCCCAAGATTGTGCTCTTGATTTTCGTGAGTGGCAAGATCGTCTTGACTGGTGCCAAGGTCCGTGAAGAGATCTACCAGGCATTCGAGATGATCTATCCTGTGTTGCAAGGTTTGTACCCCACATATCAAAGTTGGCTTGTATTTTGAACATGGTCACTAACGAGGTACCCAGATTTCCGCAAGGTGTAAATGCACTACAGGTTGTTTGAGGTATCATTGCCTCGACACGCCACTCTCCAATCACCCATCGACGTGTATGAATAGACAACCCGTCACGATACCACGATTGCTTTTTAAACTATTCCTCTTGATCCGTTTGGAACTCAAACCCCTACAAACGGGCAAGACTTGCGTTTGTATCATTTTTTGAATTTGTTTGCTGCATTGCATCGGCGTTGGCAAGGACGGCCAGGGAGGGGAATCATTTTTGCGGCGGATAAGGAACAAAGGGGAAACTAAAAGAAACAAGACTACTCATCCCGCGACATATCACATAGATTGCTCGCGCCAGTCCCCGGGCGCAAGCGCTCACTGGACTCGGGCGCTTTTTAATTACACTGAAGGGAATGACTGGGTGGCGGATGAATGAAAGGGGGGAGATCAGAGCCGCTGAGAGGGGAGAGAAGGGCCTTGTGGCCAAAAAGAAACATGGCAGCTCTGGGTAATCCAGACTATCCAGACTGCAAAAAAGCAGAGAACACAATGCGTGGTTACCGGCCATCCAACTGATGAGAAATGAGGCCTTGACGGCTTTATGAGACTTACGCCGAGAAGACGTCGCGGAAACTTGCTGAATAGGTCGTCTGCCTCAGGTAGTCTAGATACCTTATCTCAATTAATCGTTCTCCAAAATCTGATTGGTCCTCTGTCGCGTGTTACCCTTGTTCGCCCAGCCCTGCATAGGAGTCTAAAGCATGTCTGACGTCCGATTCCCCACAAGTGCTGCTCACGTGTCCAATAATACCTACCGGGTATATAAGGCTTAACAGTATTGTTGGGGACTCGTAGTGTAGACAGTTTGTTAGCCCCGATTCTCGGCTCCTCTAGATCCCTCCGGACCAGGCTCCGGACCAGGCTCATGTGCTATCCATCGGCCAACGCCGTCATCGGGGATGCGCCAACCTCGAGAAAAAAAATGGCGGGCGTGGAGAAAGGCGTCGGTTCCTGACCCGGCCCCTGGGCTTGGGGAGGACCCGGAAGGGGGGGGTAGGAAAAAAAAGCATTCCCTTTTCTCTGTGAACTCTCCGCGGTAACTTGCCCTCCTAAATCATCTCGTCCTCTCTCTCGTAGCCCGCTTCCAGCCCGCGCAATGGAGCGTACCCCTTCATCCATCCTCATTGTCGGATCTGGCGTCTTTGGTCTCACCACGGCCTATGCGCTCACCCAGCGGTCTGCCTTTGACAACACCTCCATCACCGTTGTCGACAGTTGCGGCGGTCAATTCCCCCCCGATGACTCGGCCAGCGTAGACTCGTCCCGCATTGTCCGCGCTGACTACTCGGACCGCAACTACGCTGCCCTCGCGGCCGAGGCGCAGGAGGAATGGCGTAAGCAAGGTGATGATGAGGTTGGCGGTCAGAAGAGGTATTCTGAGTCCGGTCTGCTCCTATGCGCCAACACGCCCCCCAAGGACTACTCGTACAAGAAGTCGGGTATGGACTATACCAAGGAGAGCTGGAAGAATGTCATGGAAATCGCCAAGGAGACGGGACTGCCCCAGGACAGGATCCAGAAACTCGAGAGCACAAAGGCCATCCAGGAGTATATCGGCACCGACGGCTACCCCGGCGACTGGGGATACATCAACAAGCTGTCTGGATGGGCCGACGCTGGACGAGGTATGCAATGGCTCTTTGGTAAGACCAAGGCTACCGGACGAGTAAACTTTGTGGATGCCAAGGTGGAGGAGCTGTTGACTGAAGGCGGCCGTGTCGTTGGAGTCAAGTTGGCCGGTGCCAAGGAACTCAGAGCCGACGTCGTGTTCGTTGCTGCGGGTGCTTGGACAGGTTCCCTGATTGATCTTCGAGGCCGTTCCGAGGCCACCGGCCACCCCGTCGCCTATGTCGCCATTAGCCCAGAGGAGGAGAAAGCACTAGACAAGCTTCCTGTTGTTCTTAACCTGAGCACCGGACTATTCGTCATCCCTCCTCGAGACGGTCTGCTCAAGTTTGCCCGCCACGACTTCGGATATGTCAACCCCACCACCATCACCCGAGCCTTGCCTCTGTCACCCAACCACAAGCGCGAGCCCTTCCTTGCCTCGCAGCCCTTCAGCTCGCGTGACGACGCCTCCGACCCTTTCCCCATCGAGGCCGACAAAGACCTCCGCCGAGCCCTCACAGACTTGATCCCCCTCCGTGGGTTGGAGCAGCGACCGTGGAAGAAGACGCGCATCTGCTGGTACGCCGACACCCGCGACGGCGAGTGGCTCGTGGATTGGCACCCGGGCTGGAAGGGCCTGTTCATCGCTACTGGCGACAGTGGCCACGGCCTCAAGTTCTTGCCCAACCTGGGCGACAAGTTCGTCGATGTGCTACTGGGTCAGGGCGGCAAGTTTGCCGAGAAGTGGCAGTGGCGTGAAGTGCCAGACGATGGCGCTGGACGTGAGACAAACGGCGTTTACAAGGGACTCATCACTGAGGATGGTAGCCGAGGTGGTTCCATGCTGAACCTTAAGGAAGAGCTGGCCAAGGGCCACACGACCAACGTGGTGGTCAAGGCCAAGTTGTAAGAGGCGAGTGCGGGAACATGGACGTGGGCACGCGATGACGGTCGATGAAATGACACTTGTATGATTTGATTTGAAAAAAGTACTTCTACGTAGCAATTAGTTGATTTTTTTTCTCTTTTAACCGATACCGCGGACAAATCAGATGATGTCCCGTGCCGTGCCGCCTCGTTCCATCTAAGTTTCCTACCCTGTGCTGCGAGATGTCACTCTGTGCTGTGCATGTGGCAGCGGAGTCGTGTTATTCATGTGCCGGGGCTTATGCGCTAAGCGGGTACCAGTCGCCCTTCGCAGCGCCGCTGCCTTGCAACCGCGACTGCACAGCTCAGCTTCCGGACCTTGTCCCCCGCCTCTGAACAAAAGATTACCCTGCAATGCGCTGAACGAGCAGACGACACGACGCCAAAAATGTCCTCCGGCAAGGGCTTTTCCGAGTTCCCAGACTTGGAAGCCAAGCTTCAAAAGCCCACCAAGCAGTCCGTTTTCGAGCGCCAAAAGGCTGAAGCCGAAGCCAAGCGCCAGCGCGAGGCTGCTGAGACGGCTGCCGTCTACGACGAATTTGTCAAGAGCTTCGACCGCGACGATGACGATTACCAACACGGCGCCCACGGGGCCTCGAACCACGCCTCGGGCCACCAGCGCCAGCGACCCGGCTTTGGTGGTCCACCACCGGGACCCGGAACCGGCAAGCGACATTTTGGGACATCCGGCTTGAAGAGTGGCCCAGGAAGTCTGGGCCCGCCACCACCGTCCTTTGGCAAGAAGCGCTCATTTCAGGATTTTGCGCGACCACCAAGGGAGAAGGGCGCGCTTGGATTCGAGGATGGAGGAGGAGGAGGAGGTGGTGGTAGGGATGGGCCGCACTCTGTGACGCGGGCGTTTCACTCCAGCGACGATGAGGACACTGGTGAGGCATCGAACCGCGCGGAGGAGAAGGCGATAGCGAAGCCGACACTGCGCCTGTCCAACCTGCCACCTGGAACCTCACCGGCCGTGATCAAGGCCCTAATCCCTGACAGCTTGACGGTCGAGAATGTCAAGATTGTGCCGCCCAGCGGACCTGGAAACTCCGAGAGAAAGTGCGCCGTTTCGATCGTGACGCTAGCGCAGGATACACCTGCGAATGATATTGATGCTGTTGTAAACGCACTCCAAAACCGATATCTAGGCTACGGATACCACCTCTCCCTCCACAGACACCTCTCTTCTGCAGTCTCCAATTCTGCAGCTCTTCCCAATCTGGGATCATCATCGGCATCACAGCCATTTGGAGCCAAGCCCGTGGAGCAGCCATCAGGTCCAAATAATGCACCTGCCCAACAAGCATTTCACCGAGGATTCGCGCCGCCTTCATCATATGGACCTCCTGGTCCAGCGGTGAACCGGGCTAATCTCTTACACGTACCTGTAAAACCGCCACAGGATGTACGGACTCTCCAGCTCATCAGCAAACTCATCGAAGGCATTTTAGAGCACGGCCCAGAGTTTGAGGCATTGTTAATGTCCCGACCAGAAGTGCAACGAGAAAAAAAGTGGGCATGGATTTGGGATGCGAGGAGCCAGGGTGGCATCTGGTATCGGTGGAGGCTGTGGGAAGTCGTGACTGGTTCACAAAAGACACAGCGAAAAGGCAAATACGTGCCCTTATTTGATGGATCACATGCTTGGAAAGCTCCCGAAAAGGATCTCAGTTTCGAATATACGACGAGACTTGACGAGTTTGTGTCAGATTCCGAGTATAACTCATCCGACGATGAAGATTTCGAGGAAGATGGGAAACGAGAAAATCAAGATGGGGAATCGGACAAGACCTTCCTGAATCCATTGGAAAAGGCGAAACTGACCCACCTTTTGGCACGATTGCCAACAAATATGTCAAGATTACGAAAGGGAGATGTTGCACGCGTGACAGCATTTGCAATCGCGCATGCCAGTCGGGGAGTTGACGAAGTTGTGGATATGATTGTCTCCAATGTTGCAAAACCATTAGCACTTACAGGTGCCAACCCTAAAAAGAAGTCAGAAACCAAGGAACCACAAATGCCGGGTCCTGGTCAAGATGAAAATGCGACGAGCGAAGGTGTTGATATCAGCGCTGCCAGTCTAGTGGGGCTATATGTTGTCAGTGATATTTTATCATCTTCCTCGACATCGGGTGTGCGACATGCTTGGAGGTTCCGCCAACTATTTGAAATTGCTCTGAAAGAGGGCAAGATATTTGAATCTCTTGGCATGATGGCAGAAAAGTTGAAGTGGGGTCGTCTTCGAGTTGAAAAGTGGAAGCGGAGTGTAAGCCTAGTACTGAACCTCTGGGAGGGCTGGTGCGTCTTCCCGAACGAGAGCCAAGAGCTATTTGTGCGCAGTTTCGAGAGTCCGCCTTCGCTTAGCATCGAGGATAAGACAGATGCTACTCAGAAGAAAGGAAAGTGGAAGGTTGTTGAGGCACAGCAAGGGGGCGATGGACAATCTGCCTCTTTATCCGAGCGAATGCTGCCCATCTCAACAGAGGAGACAGATGTTCCCGGCGAACCAATTGATGACGACGATGTTGCTGGGGAGCCAATTGAAGATGATGACGTGGAGGGTGAGCCAATTGATGAAGACGATGTCGATGGAGAGCCCATTGACGAGGATGATATCGCTGGGGAGCCAATGGATGAAGATGAAGTTACGGGGGCAGAACCACCTCATGAACATTCAGGCAACACGTCAGAAAAAACAGGCCTCGATTCGGGGGGTAAAGAAGAAGAATCATCACGGACTGGGCCGCCGTCGCGGAAGAGGATGCGGGCTGCAGATATGTTCGCAGACTCTGACTCGGACACGAATTCGTAGTAGAATCGTATGTAGCATTAGAAGCTCTGCTAAATTCTTAATAAGAAGAAGCTATCGGCGACGATCGCTTCTATTTAAAGGTCCACTCCTTGAACATGTTCGGATGCTCCCGGTGTACCAGATCATGACGACAGCCTCTTATCGTTATCTGATGGGCAGGTGGTGATACAATCAAAGCTGGTTGTGCGACATGGAGAATAATCTCTTGGGGAGGAATTGGCTAGAGTGTATGATTTCTTTGCTTCTGGCACCAATAATTTTAATTGAGCTACAATATTGCTCCTCGGTAGATCCTACGGCCCGTGGTTGAATTCAAGAGTCGTGCCGTGCGTTGGTGCGCTCAAGCCGCATGTGGCCATGCAAATGTGGCTTACCTCGCTGGAGAACGAGTGACTTCGAGAACCTTGAGGGAAGACCTGGTGCTCTGAGACTAGCGGCGTAGGGTAAGCGATACTAGGCGCTTGCAGTGTGTATGTATGTGTGTACTTTCTGGTGCGGTGCAACAGGGTTTCGGTTGGTGCGTGATCAACCGCGAAGCCTGCGAATATCTCATCGCAGGGTATGAAGAAGGCTCTGGCAGCCCCATGCTTAGCTCGGATATTGGGTGGACTAAGTCATGGGTTTGTGGATGGATCCTGGTTGTGGTGGTGGTGATGGGCAACGAGCCAATGGAAACTTGCTCACTTGGCTGGGTTGGCCTGATGTAGGCCGAACATCTGTTCGGAAAGACACTCAGTGTGGAGAGGGGCGAGGCACAGAGGAGAGCGCGAAAAACGCAAGAGAAAAGGTAAAAGAAGTGGGAAAATTTGAGAGAGGTGAGACGTCATGGAGATGCAGTTCCTGGGCTGTTCCTGGCGAACTTATTGATGCCCTCAAACGACATAGACGAACGAATGCTGACAGAACCCCCATCCGGTGAGTCTGGTTGGTGGAGGTTTGCGTATTGCGCTGATCTCCACTCACTATCGATGATGGGGCGCCGGGGGGGACTGTCAGTTGGAGGAAGCGCCTGTAACGTCCGTCAGGTTTAGTGTATTGGGCCGAGTCGTTCGCTAGAGGCGGCTGCCAAGTACGGCACCATGGCCGCGGCTCTGAAGCTTCGGAAACGGTGTCGGAAGTGCGCCAACAGAGCCTCCACGACACTACCAAGATTGTTAATCCAGCATCGGTGGAGGGACGGAAGGGCAATCTGCTATGTAAGGGTCTAGAGTCCAAATCCTGGAGCGCAAGTCATGGTCAGCTAACAATCGGAACTTTTAGTTGGCTTGCGGTGCACTCCAAGTGCCTACTTTGGCCTAGCTGACCCATGGAGAGCGATGGGCGACCCCCTCTGTGTGGGGGTTGAATCCCTGCGTGGCTGGCTGCTTTTGCGCTTGCAGAAGGGATGCCGGACAGAATAGACGAATGGTGTGGCAAAGTAAGTGTCGTCGAGGAGGTCGATGAATGTGGCCGGAGCACAGTCAAGCACAGTCAGAGCCAAGCATCGCGTGGGTGTGTGCTATGGCTCAGGGCCCGTGTGGGTGGCATGGATGGATGGATGGAGGGGTGGGTTAGTGCTTGCTCCTTCCCGCTGCTAGGTGCGGAAGCCGAGTCGCAAGTCACCTTTTTTGCCTTTCTTGCCTGTCTTTTAGTGAGCTGAAGCCCGATCACTCATTCTTTTTGCCCGGCTTTGGCCTGGCCCTTTCTGCTCTCATAATCTCTTCGCTCTCGACACTTGACGCTTGACACTCGCCTCTCACTGCTACGCTCCGAACCCTTGATTCGATCATCCCATTCGCTCGTCGCTGCCAATTTCTCGGATCCCGTGCGCACCTGCTGGCATCCCCCGTCCGACATCCCGCCTGCTGTCCGCCTGCCGACTTGTGCGCCGTCGCCCACACCCGGCTACCCGGTGCTGGTGCTTTTTTGTTCTCGACGCAATCCTTTGCGAGCCTCATTTGAGAAACTTGGGCCTCTGTTCGCTTGTTCATTAGTTCGCGAAAAGTGTCCGAAATAACGCGCGCCTACCCCCGACGACCTTTTGCCTTGATGTTGACTCGCGACGGCCGCCAGCCCTGCCTTTTGTAGGCTTCGTGCCTCTCTCAAACTGCCCACCACCAACATCACCTCTCTCTCAACAGACAACGCTTGACCTACCTTCTGGAATTTGTCGAAGCAAACCCGCGACCGCAATTTCGCCATGCCTCTTATTAATGGGCAAAAGATGGCCTGGTATGTCGTTTTTCCTTGCGGCACCTGTTTCATGAACCCCCGTTCGATTGCGTGCGCTTGCGGGCAATGCCACTAACTGAGACCTCTCTTGTAGCGAGCCTTGTATTCGCGGCCATCGCTCAACCAAATGCACACACGCCAATGAACGATTGATGGTACCTGTCCGGAAGCCTGGTCGTCCCTTAAGCAGCTGTCCTCACCCCGCTTCCCGCCCATGCTCCTGTGCTCAAGTCACTGCTGCAATTCCGAGGAAGCAGAAATGCCACTGTGGGACCAAGGCGACTGAAACCTCCAAAGTTAAGAGCGAGAAGAGTGACAACAGCGAATCGTCCAAGGATACCACTCCCCAGAGTCCCTCAAAGGCCACAAATCCGTCATACCGAGTACAAAAAACAACCAACAAGAATGGCGCATCCAATTCCAGTCGGAGACAATCAGTTGACCCCGCCGCGTTTGAAAGGATGGACCCGAGCATGCTGAATGTCATACCCTCCTCCTACAATGGCGTACAACAGAGCTCGCCTGTGATTCCAGACATGTCTGCATTTGGGGCAATGGGTATGGTGCCAGCAGATGGCCCATTTGGACCCATGGTGTATCCCATGCTTCCACCACACATGGCCCCACCCATGATGAGTCCTGATCTTACGAATGGCATGTCTAATGGGCATTCTGCCTCAATAACAAATGGACAGACGCAGCAAAAGTCCCAGAGTCCGATAGAGAAGACTGGGTCTTGTTGTGGCGGCGGTGGTGGCGGCGACGGTGCCAGCAATGGCATCACGGCAGCCCCTCCAACAACACAGTCTTCAACGAGGTCTTCAACAGCGAATTCCAGTCCGACGATTTCAAAAGAACCCGAACCGAAGAGCTGTTGTTCTTCTGGTGCCACTTCGTCAAAGCCCAGTTCGAAGCAGGACATTCTACCTTCCCCGGATACCCCAACCCCCGCACCAAACGGCATTCCTATGATGGCACCTTTTCAAACACCTATGGTCATGCCGAATGGCATGTATGGATACTATCCTCACCCAACTATCTTCACTTACCCGCCCCAGTATGGCTCATATCTACAACCTCTTCAGCCTGAACAGTGGAGACAAGTTATGGCTTCAATGGCGTTCGCCCCTCCAGGTGCCATGCCAGCACCATATGCCATGCCCGGGCACATGCCTTTCCAACATCAAGGGGCGCACCACCAGCATTCAGGAACATCCCACCAGTGTAGTTGCGGGGCATCTTGTCAATGTGTTGGATGTGCAGCACATCCATATAACGAGGCGACGCAGAATTATGTCCGATCTGCCTGGCAGAGTATGATGGATGATTCTCCAAACCAGGCAGGACACACGAACGGAAACACCAACAACACCCAATCGAACGGTTCTGGAATCAACGAAGCGACAGCTCAGACGGATTCGCCCCAAGCCAACACTGCACCTGCCCTCGCTTCAATTGAGGGCACGCGGTCGCCAACTGCTCCACAAACGCCATCAGATGCTCCCTCGGGAATGAGCGAGGAGCAAGCGCTCTCTGCTAGCGACTTTTTCTTCGTCAGCTATCCGTTTGGGGATTCGTGCGCTGGTGACACAGCCAGTTGCCCATGCGGCGATGATTGCCAGTGTTTTGGATGCGTGATTCACAATAACCCGGACCCGGCCACTGAAACGGGAGACCAAGCTCAGTCATGAGGGGCTTGTATAAATGTCGAGAATAGAACATATTTGATATTCAATCGGAGGAAAACTGATGTCGGACAGAATGGAGAACTATGGAGAGCTGGAAAATTGCCTAAAGTTTGGGCGGGAGCGGATATGGGTTTGAGGCCATTTGAAGTTTTATGATACCCCTCTAGAGCTACGAAGTGAGGATGGGCAATTGCCTAGGATGATGACAGCAAAATAGAGCCCCATTGAAAGGAAATTTGCAAGGAAATGAAACCATAATTCCTCTCTAGCATACCATTTGTGCCGTGCATCCGGAAGCCTTGGAACCTGTCTTCGCGGTTGGAAAAACGGGAGCCATGGAGCGAATTAGTAGATGCAGGATTCTTGACTAATACCCAAATTACGTGCTTTGTTAACTCTAAATTCTAAGTCGCCTGTTTGCCTTTAGTTGCCGCCTTCACCAACGTTATGGATGGCTTGACAATAATGAAAAGCGGATCGCACTGTGCGGTTGCTTAGCAAAGTCTAGCATAGCCACGGTGCACTTAATTTGAGCCAGCTCTAGCCGGCCTTATTCGTATCCGTCACAGTCTCCAATTCTCCTCATCCGCTTCATTTTGAAGCCTGGTAGGTTCTCTTAAGACTCTCTAATGTCAATGGATCACCGAAACGACTCCCGCCAGCGATCGCCGCGTCGCGAACACCGATCGCGCGAGTGGAGCGACCGGAGAAGCCATGATCCCGGCACACGCCGGAGAGATTCGCGTTCGGAATCACCAGGATATAAGAGAGCTAGCAGATCGGTGTCACATCACGACCGGACATCTGAAGAGCCGGACCGTCGCCATAAAAGTTCAAGGTCTCATCGCTCATCTCACAAGCATCGCGAACATGGTCGACACGCGAGTGAAGCACCCGCTAATCCGGACCTACCGTTCTCGGCTAGGGCGTTATCCAAGGCTGACATGACTGCATTTGAGCCGCTGTTTGCAAGGTACCTGGATCTACAGAAGCAAAAGGACATTGACGACATGGATGATCGGGAAGTGAAGGGCCGATGGAAGAGCTTTGTGGGCAAATGGAATCGAGGTGAGCTCGCAGAGGGATGGTATGACCCGGAGATGTTTGCACTAGCCAAAGAGTCGGGGGCTGGACGCTCCCGGCAGGTCAACTATGAGAAGATGGATGAGAAAATGGATGAAGAAGAGGACTACACGAAAAGTGTCGACACAAAGAGGAAGAGGCGGGAAGTGGACGAAGACGAAGACGATGACGATGCCTATGGTCCTGTCCTCCCTGCATCAGACCCTGGCCGTCGTGCAGGCCCCAGCATCCCGACAATCCAGGACCTCTCCCTCCGCGCCGAGCTCGACGAAGAAGACAAGCAAGCTTCTATTACTGATCTCCGCGCCGCCCGCAAAGCGGATCGTGCGCTGCAGAAAGAACGCCTGGATGAGCTCGTACCCCGCGCCGAACCCGGCACACGTGAGCGCAAGTTGGAGAAGAAACAGCTAGTCAACGAAAAGATGCGTTCGTTCCGCGAGAAGAGTCCTGGCATGGAGGCTGGCGATGAGCGCGAGATAATGGGCGGCGGCGACTCTATAGAAGAGTATAAGCAGGCCAAGGATCGCGAGCAACGGCGCAAGACAGAGCGGGAGATCCGGCGTGAGGAAATCGAGAGGGCCAAGCAAGAGGAGTTTGAGGAAAGGCGCAGGGCATGGAGAGAGCGGGAAGAGGGTACCGTGAGCATGTTGAGGGAGCTGGCGCGACAGCGATTTGGTTAAGTATTTTGGATTGCATGACCATGAATGGTCAGCTAGCGTCATGAGCGCCGACATTCATGAGGTTATGCGACGGTGGAATTTTGGGAGTCATGACAGCGACGCTTGGAGCATATTACTTATGACGGGTTGGGCACCTAGCCTTTTGGCGCACTGTGGGAGCGGCCATTTTGGCCCACCTTGATCAAACTCTTCACCAGCATCAGCGGCGACTGATAGAGAAGGCAAAATCAGCATCCGAAACTTGCGAGCCACGTCGAGCTAGCAAGATTCCACCAGACAAAACTGTACCGTGATACAAGCGGTTGCGGTAGAAGAAATCAAAAACCCTGCCTGGTGGCATATTACCCCTCCCCCGCTTCACCTTGGTCGGATTGGAGCGAATATTCAGTCATTGTCTCTGAACTGGACCTCGAAGCGCATTCTACAAGGAGCAAAGGACACCCATAAATACATTCACAATGGAAGATGAAGCCGACTACGGATTTGGTGACCTCATGGAGGTCCCGGAGGGGTACTACCCTCCTACCCCGCCAAACAAGGTGGAAATGTTCACCATGCGGTCCGGCAAGCACATCACGCTGCACCTGGTTGGGTCCAGCCCTACAGAGGCGCATCATGTCTGGAACGGCTCCAAGTTGATCTCCGACTACTTTGAAGAAGATCCTTCTCGCGTGCGGGGCCGTACAGTCCTGGAGCTTGGGGCTGCTTCTGGCTTGCCCAGTCTGGTTGCTGCAATGCTTGGTGCCCGCAAAGTGGTCATGTCGGATTACCCCGATATTCCCATCATCGAAGTCATGCAACAGAATATTGCTGCTTGCGATGAGACGGTAGAGCCACGCGGTCTTATTGCCAAGACGGTGGATCCTATCGGATTCGTTTGGGGTACAAACTCGAAACCGCTTCTTGATTGTCTCAATACCGGACCTAACGCACCCGCCGATACTTCTGGCAACGAGCGCTTTGATGTACTCATTTTGGCAGATCTTCTCTTTCGACACAGTGAGCATGGATCATTGCTGAAGACGATCAATGAGACGTTGGCCAAGTCGCGAGACAGTGTCGCCTATGTCTTCTTCACGTCGTACCGACCGTGGAAGAAGGAGGCTGATGAGCGCTTCTTCCACCTTGCACGCGAGCAGGGCTTTGAAGTCGAGCAGATTGCAGAACGCCACCTCGACAAGCCCCTCTTTGACAACGACCCAGGTGATCTTGAGATTCAGAAGCTGGTGAGAGGCTTTGCTGTGCGGTGGCCGGTTGAGGCTTGCAAGTAAAAAAAAGAGAAAAAAAGAGAAAAAAAAGGAAAAACAAAGGAACAACTGAGGGCTGGCGGAATGTTGGGTTTACGGGTAGTATAAAAAATGAAGCAAAAAACGGCGGCTGAGATAGGGATTCATGAAGACAATGATAAGAAAGTTGAACTGGGCCCATTTTCTCCAAGTTGCAGCTGCACTCATGAGCATCTTCATCGTGATACACAACTGTACGTTACGTTACTTCTGCGTGCAGCCACACCTGTGGGTGGCTCGCCTATCGCTTCCCCACATCATGGGCGCATTATTAGCCGCCCTATCCCCTCTCTCGTGAAGTCGGCTCATCTCACACAAGAACGCAACGAACAGGGTGCACGTCGATCTCTCTCGGAAACCACATACTTCAGCTTATTCCCTTCCCCGCAGCTTCACCTGAGACTGGAGAGTTTTGCATAGCCTTTGGCCCCAAGACGCTCTAAGTTACACGCCTTGTCCTTGGCTCCATCTCCGCACGTCATGTCGGTCGAGACTGAGCCCTCGCCATACCTGAGCCAGCTGAACCAGGATGGCTTCGTCGTCATCAAAGGTATTGTCAGCGGAGACAGGCTGGAGGAGCTACGGGCGGCGAGCAGCAAGGCCACGGAGCTTGCGCGTGGGGGTGGATGGCCATATGTCCGGACGGTCGGCAAGCAGTTTCCGCCGTGGGATGCGCGGCAGGCCAAGGAGCACGGCATCTGGGGTGTGCAACACCTGATGAACCCGGAGCTGCCGGGCCACGAGGACTTCACGCAGGTGTACTTTTCGGAGGAGATCCTGGGCATCGTCAAGCAGCTGCTGCAGTGCGGCGACGAGCACCTCATCATGGAGCTGTTCAACATGCTGGTGCGGCCGGAGAAGGATTTCGAGCTGAGGTGGCATCGCGATGATATCCCAGCCGAGGCTATGCCTCAAGAGGAGATGGAGCGTCTGGGTAGGCCAGCGTACCACGCCCAGTACAACTTTGCCCTCTACGACGACGACTCCCTGGTCGTGGTGCCGGGTTCTCATAAGCGGCCCAGGACGGACACCGAGCGAACCGCGGACCCGTTTGAGAAGGCCCTTCCGGACCAGCTCATTGTCAAGCTGGAGCCGGGAGACATTGTCTTTTACAACAACAACATCCTGCACCGCGGAGTTTACGACTCCAGCAAGGAGCGGATGACGCTGCACGGGTCTGTGGGACATGCACAAGGGAGCCGGCTGCGGGCGAGAAATGTGCTGCAGCACGGCGTGGGCGCCTGGGTCGACAACTGCGCCTTTGGACGGCTTGAGGGTAGGGAGAGAGAGAGGGCCGAGGCCATGAGACAACGCCTGGTCCAGCTGGGGAGTGAGAGCGGTGAGGTCGGCTTCTCTCATCAGGGCTGAACGGCCGACCAGGGCTGAGGCAGGGAACACGGGGGGCGGGAATAGGACCAAGGCATTCCGGGAGGAGGAGGAGGAGGAGTGGGAGAGTGGGAGGGAGGGAGGGGGCAGTGGGCGGAGCCTTGCACACCTGGCAGGCCGTTGGGGGGTGGTAAGGGCAAGGAGGTGACTATTCGTTCCGTGTACAGGACACTAAAAAGTGTCTCTCGACATGGGGGACATGTGCTGTCCAGCTAGCCACAATCCATTATGCAGGTTTCTGCCCATAGGCGAAAATGTTGAGCACACTATGCCGCCGCTCCTTGGGGGTCGGGCGGGGGGGGGGAAAGGGCAACCATGGCCAATAAATGCGATTTCTTTTCCACAGCCAAGCGCGGGTTCTTGACCATTTTGATTTGATTTGACATGGTAGCACGAAACACACACACAAAAGGGTCTGAGCAAGTGGCCCAGCCTGTCTGTGTTATCCAATTCGTATGCCGGCCGACCGGAACGCCTCCCGTTGGCGTCCTGGCCCTCTGCCGACGGCAAACCCCCGCGTACATCGGAGAGCAAACCGACAACACTATTTTTTTTCTCTCGCTGCCAATGAAGGAAAAAAGTCACGCGAAGCACGAAAATAGCCCTGACTTTTTTACTGCTTTTTACAGTGCACACGTACGCTAGTTGATCGATTATCTGGGGCTTCCGTCGTAAACCCCACATTCTTATTACCCCGGAATCACAGAGTGCCGGGGGCAAAGCCGGGGGGGAGAGAAGAGGGGGAACCCCCCCCTTTTTAACTAATATGCGCGCTGCTCAATGAGGACATAGGGAAACTCTCACAGGAACAGCTATTCATGCTGGGCACTCTTTACGCATTGACCTCTTGGGGCTGTGGCTTATACCTTCTTTTTTTATACTCGGCTCCTGGGTTTGTTTTTTTGGGCTGATCCTGACCGGGTGAGTGCCGGTCGAAACTCGGCAATGCAAGACGGTACGTCAGGAGGGAGTAGACCCTGGCGGGCCGAGAACAGAGCTGTTATAAATTACAAAAAGCCCAGGGTTCACTAGGTCTTCTGACTGCATAACTAGCTCCTGACTGTTGGAGGGTTGCAGCTAAAATAAGGCTGGTTGGCATCTTTGATCAGAGGGCACACGATGTCGGGGTTTCGCCGAGTCGTTTCGTTGTTCGTGTTGTTGCGCCGTGGAATCTCGGCAGTGTTCCGCACACATGCCTCCCTCTCCTTTGAGGATAGGCTCTAGAATTTGATTCGGCAGATGCAAGAAACAGCATGGATATTAGTAATTGCACATGCTTAACGGTTTGCTAATCTTTTGTTTAGTTCCTCCTCGGTGATGTGGGGAGAGAGGGGGAAAGCCAGTGTAATCCGGGGGGGAGTGGTTGTCGTTGTAGAAGAAATGGAAATTCCGCGTTAACCACACCCTCTTGCTTGACATGTTTTCCGCCACCTGAATCCGCATACGAGGAAGAGAAATTGCCGTGCTCGTAAACACTATACGTGGTCGGCGAGACTCGGTTGCGGGGGAAGCGCGGAAACTCAACATTCGCATCAAACTCGAACTTTGTCCAAAAGTACAACAACCATGCATTCATAGAGTATAAAGTAAATTTGGCCAAGAGAAAGCTGTTCAGACTTGAATTTGCCAACTCCAGCTGAAGAATGCTTAGACGAGCCACACCTCGGAGATCGCTTTGACAATGGAAGGTTACGGGAGGAAAAAGTCACATGCTATAGGACTGAAAGTAATAAATAGTGTGGTCTATGCTGAACTGCTGAAAAAATTACCTAGATTGATCAGAGACGGGTACCTTGCTCGATGGACGGCGATCATGTTCTAGGGTACGCCGGGGGATTGATAGCTGGTTTGGCTAAAAGGCGCGGAGGCGGTCTTCTGGAGAGGATCACGGTGCCACAAGCATTCAATCATGAGCATGACCGTTGACCGCAGCTGAGTATGCCAAGATTCATTCAGATTAGAATAAAAAGTAGCTTATTTCGGGGAAGAAGAGCCAATGGTCGAAACATTGAGTAGTCCATTTCTGTCCTAGATATGGCGCCTGAGTGCCGGGATCGGAGCGTACTAGCACGCGAACTCGGTTGAGTATTTATCCGGATAACATTTCCCGATCAGAGGACATGTCAGTTACTGTGAGGTCTTGTTCTGAGATTTTGGGATTATTTTATTTTTGATTCAAGCATATACTTTAATGAGAGAGGGGACATTTCATCTGCCGCACATACCGTATTTCTCGTATTGCGGGGAGAGCAAGACCGATCGATATAAGGGGTTTCGAGTATTACAAATAGACCGGCTCGGCGGCCCGCACCCCCCTTGTCTTCATCACGGGTGATGCGACAAGCCAAGATAACATATCATGGGCTTTTCTGGGGCGCTTTCAAGTCTGATCGCGTGCAACCCTCATCTCAGGCAATGCCGAACCCCATGGGGAAGTGCAGGAGTAAAAGTGGAGTGGACAGGTGCTCTGTCATGACTGTGGGGATGCATTGTTGCAACTACACACAAGTCACGAACAGCCAACGCTCATACGATACGACGAGACTGATGACTGAGCCGAGATAAATACCCGGGGCAAAAGGGCTAGAATCTACAAAAATACCCCACATCACGCTGCCATGGGCTCTCCGCACCTCCACATGGGTTGGCCAAGAAAGAGGAGGGCACAGGCCATTTCTCCTTTGTGTTTTTTGGGCAACTTTTTGACCAATTTGGCAATTTTCCCCAGATCAATTCTGCTTGCCTAGGCTGGCGCTAAGCATTCACACAAGCCAGAGAAGTGTGCCAAACCAGGAGAAAACAGTCTACGCGCTAGATGGCCGGCGTTGGCTAGACCTTGATGGCATGACACGACACGCTCGCCTGGGAAGGCTGCTTGTCAACAGGATGAGCGTCCCAACAACATCACCCGTCCCATCCCACTTGCCCAATTGAACTGCAGCTGGACCCTGGTGAGGAGGCTGATCGGCCTGCGCCTGAGTGGTTCTCTGGCGTGGAGGAGGGGGAGAAAGAGGAGGTGCTGCGTTGTTAGCCTCCAGATGACTCGATGCCTGATCCAGGATTAGGTGGCCAAAGATCCAACCCATAGCATCCCGGGATATTAGCAACATGGTAGCATCAAGCTTGCCGAGGAGATAACCTTTAATGACTCGATGAGAGAGGCTCTCATGGCGTCACATCGGACTCCTCATGGCCGCTACCCTGCTTGCCTTGCCTTGCCTTGCCGTAACCATGACCATGGCCGGGTCCAGGCCTGATGCAATACTATGTGCGTGAGGGGACTGACTGGCGTCATACGTAGGAAATCTCTTGCAGGTCATTGCTCGTGCCTTTTTCCCTTGCTCCGCTGATGTCTCGCCCCCGCTCAGGTGTATCCCATGTCCCAACGAAACTCGCTTCCAATTCCCATCTGTCGGCTCCACATGGCCACAAATCATGGGGCTAACGGCGGCTTGAGTAATCGTTGGGGTTATGGGGCGATACTGGGAGTGTTTGACTGTGAAGATGATCGGAAAATGCGAAAAAGGGCAGCAAGTTGTGCGCTCGGGGATTCCTTGCGTGGCAGGCAGACCGTTCGGCACAGCGTCTCAGACACGCTCACGCTCGTCACATCACGTCTCTCCTCATCGGAAATAGGCCGAGGGCAAGTCGGACAGATGGGTGAAGGGTGAGCTTAGGTATAATTAATATCTGTAAGATGTTAATGCGGTGGGCAGATGAACTGTCCGGGGAAGCGGAGGTGGAGAGGATGGAGGGAAAAAAAAGAAGATGGCGGTGTGATTTGAAGGAGTAGCAATGGGGTTATCAGGGTTCTGCTCTTGAACGCACAATGGGTCGTCGATTTTTCTGTGTGTCTCCTAGGGTGCTTGGTGCTTGGTGCTTGGTTGGTATAAGCACGAGAATCCCGTTGCATCACGGCATTCGGAGAGACAAGCCGGGTTGCACGGAGTAGAGCACAGGCGGAGCACAGGCGGAGCACAGGTAAAACTGCAGAGAACCAACGTCATGGCGCTGTGGGAAGTGGTAAGGTGACAGAAACAATGCTGTAGCACAAAGGTTGCAGGTCACTCAGGGTGTGGGGTTGTTTTAGTCACGCATGCGCCTCGACGTGTAAATTCCCCTAGGGCGGGAACAGACACGCTAGAAGAGGAAGATGACCCCGAAACGCAAGCAAGGAAGGTCCTCCCGGCCTGGGGCTTGATGACTTGCCAAGTCCAAGCCACACGACAGGAGGGATCCAGGCGGCCCAATCAGCGGCGCGCCTCCACAACGACGTCGCTCAAACCCTCTGCCGCCCTGCCTACTGCTGCGACTGGAGGATCCTTGGCCCATGGGAGGATGGGCGATGGGGATGGTATGGGATGGTATGGGATGGGATGGGATGGGATGGGATGAGATGGGATGAGATGGGATGGGCGACGTTAATTCCAAGCTTGGCCATTGGCCACTCGCCGCCCCCCTGCATCTGGCCGATGGTTGGATCAAAATGGTGCGCGTACAGGTAATACAGCGACACACACGGCGCTGCGGGCACGTACCTTCCACAATCGCTCTGAGGGCGGCGAGGTACCTACCTCACTGGGCAAGTACTGGCGCACGCCCACCACCCACCACCCCCGCTCAGGTTGCGACCTGCCGAAAAGTGGGCTTTTCTTCTCCAAAGTGCGGAGTCAACCCCATGGGGCCCCAAGGCCCGTACATGCCTACATGTTGTACTCTGTACGTACTAGATTGATTTTGATCTTTTGAATTCCGACCGCTGGCTCGGAAATCCATGGGCCGGAGCTTGGGATTCGTTTCGCCTTCTTGTTTCCTTTTTATTCTGCTGGACTTGTGGCGATCACAAATTGGGGGCCTCTGCAATGTGCTTTTTTAGCTGCAGCTATCATATATCACTGCCATTGTTTGCAGCGTGGCCTTACACGCGCTTTTCGTCCATTTTCAGACGTGCCCCCAACCCATGCCGCGGAAATCTATTTGTGCATACACCCCCCAGCCTCCTCGGGCCATTCATCGACCAGCCTTTGGCTCCGCCACTTACTGGCGTTTTCCTTACGTTGACGTTTGATTCCAGGGCAAGGTTGCCCTCTTGGGCTCCTTGTTGCTTTTTTTTTTTTTCTGCTTCCCTATTTTTCCTCGGCGAGTGGCTTAACGCACCCTCCCCAGCTGGGCTTGTCGCGCTTAACGAAACCCATTCCCAAGGCAAACCCCCAACCCTGTGTTGCTTTTTCCATGCGCAGCGCTTTTCCTTGCCTTTTGCGAAGAACGATGTGTCATTAGTACCTTAGCACACTGTAGTCTGTCGGTGGCTAGGTAGGATCGGGAACAGTACTTGGATCTCATACGACTGTTTGGAGATACCCCGGACAGCCCACCTTTTTTTTTTCTCCCACTGCTCTCCACACTCTGTGCTACGGGGAATCGACTTGTCGATACTGACGGTATGGAGCCTTCTCCTCTCAAATCCGATCCCGGTATTACCATCTTGTGCACCTCCAATTTCCCCGCCCTGGCCATTGCGCCCGCCCCACCGCCTCGTTCTGCAGTTGAGCATCATCTTGGCAGAAATCTTGCCACACCCCCCAAGTTCCATCTCTCCCGGGCTCGCTCCCGGGGGTCAGGTCGCAGGGCCGGAGACGACGGAGCAGCGCCATCTGAGACAATTCTACCCCCGTAATCGTAATGGCGCCTTGTGTCACGCAAACTCGGCCCTCCCCACCGACCCCAGACCCCAGGCCAAGACCAGAGACAGCATCCACTGCCATTTGACATCTCCATTCTCCTGCCCCTTCTCCTCCTCGTCTCTCCACCCGGGTTCGCCACAAATCTTTCCCTGGTCCAACCCTCCCGAGGACCGTTTCTCCTGTTGTACGCTTCACACTTGGTCGACCAGCACCTCGGCCTAGTGCCCAATTGATGCCATCAAGCCACTGACAGCCACTCCCACTACTTTCCACTTTCACTCCCCTCCCCTCCCCCTCCACTCCCACCTGCTGGATATCAGTCCAACACCAACAATGCTGGTAAGTCAACTTGCGCCCTTGCTCGGTTCCTGCAACCCCGAGGTTCATTCCACGCCCTCCATGACCCAGCCGAGCGCCTCCACCTCCATCCCGATCCGGTGCCATTTCCCCCGGTGCCAATTCGAGAGCCTAGCTCTTTGACACACACGTCCCTCCCCCCCCAAGTTGCAAGGCCTACACTACTCTCCCTTTGTTTCCTCCTGCCTCCTGCCTCCTTCTCACATGCTCTCGATGCTCGACCGTCAACGTTACTTTCTTCAGACTCAGACACTCTCCCCCCGCCTCTGTCTTTGTCCTTCCCCCCTCCCTCCCCCTCCGCACTCACGCCCGTCGCTTCTGACGCCGAGGAAATACGCATACACATAACCTCGTACAAAGCATCCACACCCATCGGATACGTTTCCCGGCGGAGTCCCCTCCTCCACCACTCACCACCACCAGAGTTCACAGGCCTGGGGTACCTCCACAAGAGGGCACGAGGGGATACTTCCGGCGCACAAGCAGCCTTGGCTTGGCTTGGAGAGGGGAACCCCAAGGGGCGTCTTTGGCGGCGTCCACTGCCCGCGCCCGTGCCCCGTCCCGGGGGGGTTTGCTCTCGCAAGCCTGTCTCTGTCTCCAGCCTGACTCTGTTCGCACCCGCATCCACGGGCCACCTCCGATACTCCCTCCACATGCCATGCTCTTCGTTCAACGCACCCCGCAATCTACCATCCGTCCTGCATCTCTCGACCTCCAATTTTGCTCTGCTCCCTTCCTCCCTTCATCACTCACTGTAACTCAACTCTTTTCCCCCACACTGCACCTCTCACCCGTCTGATCGCGCTCTCGTGTTATCGCCTGGGAAACTTGACTTATCATGCTTGCCATTCAGTCCATGGAGGGCCCGCCTCCAAGGTCCTTGGCTGGGCCTCCAATGCCTCTCGTCGCTCCTGAACCCGCCGAACCCCGTCAGCCAAAGCCCAAGACGTTACCTTGCAAATATTGCAGTAAACGGTTCAGGTTTGTTCTCTCTCACTCTTTCCATCCCTGCCGCGGCTTCATGATCATGATGTGCTGACCTATTCATACAGACGTGTGGAACATGTTCAGAGACACGAACGCACCCACACAAAGGAGAAGCCTTTCTCTTGCGGTTGGGATCGCTGTGGGAAAACGTTTGGAAGAAGGTACGTGCTGCTAGTTGGGCCTTTACTAATTACACTATATCGCACCCTCCCCTAGTTTGTGTCACCCACTTACTTCCTTGCACCCTATTTCACCCTCTCACCCGTAGTCATACCCTTCTTCACTTGTCCTACGTTGAGGAGCCATCCTCGACTACTTCTTTTCTTGTTCATGCTCATTTGCTAATATGAATATCAGGGACCTTCTCGTCCGACACGAGAAACTTGTTCATCTCAATGAAGGGAACAAAGATGGCAACCGTCCGAGGAAGCTGTCCTCTAATCCTTCCACTTCCTCTCATAAGACGTCAGTCTCCGAGGGCCAAATAGACACTGATGCCATTCCCTTACATCACCACAATGTTCCACAGGCACAGCCGTTGTCGCAGTCATTACCACAACCGTCGCATCAGTTCCATCCTGTATCTGCGCCTCCACCGACAACACCCTCAGCTCCCCAGGATATTCGTGCCCCAACAAGGCCCGGTGCATGTAACCTAGATCTGCTCTCAGATGCTGCTCTTGCAAGCTCTGGCAATGCCGTCCAACCGCCAAATGATGTGCCTCATCAACGCTCGCCCGTGGATACGCGAAGGAAGAGCTATGGAGGAGAGTCGGCTATGGCGTATTCGGATCGATCTCGGGATGATGGGCCACTCGGACCTGCCTATGTGCCCCAACAGCCTAATGGCACATACGACGACTACAACCTTTTCTTAGACGAGTTCTCTTCCTCGGCACACTTCCTGCCTCCACATTTTGAACCGGATCAGCAAATGGGCATGTGGTCCCGGAACTCAGGAGGCGTAGCCGGTCAACGACGTCCCGAAAAGCCTTCAACACTCTTCCCTTCTCGGTTTCCCAACATGTCAGAATCACGAGACCCCGACGACTCAGCACGGCCAACATCCCTTCGCATCTCGGTAGTGGATCATACTGTCATCAAGAACCGGCTCGATGAGTTTTCATCTGTTCTACCCAATGACTTCGTCTTCCCATCCCGGCACACCCTCACCAGATTCCTAGAGGGTTACATCGGCGGTCTTCATGAGCACATGCCATTCCTGCACTTGCCGACATTCTCCCCAGTTGAGACTGCTCCCGAGCTTCTCCTCGCAATCCTTGCTGTTGGCGCTCAGTATCGGTTTGAGAAGAATCGAGGCTACGCTCTTTGGTATGCCGCAAAGGCAATTGCCATGGAGCAAATTCGTAGGAGACGTATTTCTGAGGTCCACGCGCTGCTCCCCACACCCGCTGCATATAGCCCTCATTCTACTAGGCCATCTCCTAGCACAACATATCGCCATTCTTTCGCATCCGCACAATCCGAACGACCAATGACACAAGACACACACCGAGAGCCATAGTACGTTTCCTCTCCGAACTAACAACTTAATAGTCTCTAACCATTAAAAATTTTAGTTCTCCGAATACTCCCCAGGCGCGAATCGAGACCATTCAGGCTGTTCTATTACTTTTTGCTGTTGGACTGTGGGGTGTGAAGACTATTCTGCACGAAGCGCTGTCCTTGCAAAGTACACTGGCAATTTTGATCCGCGAGGAGGGTTTGGTGGCAGAGCCGAGTCAGAATGCAGTGAGCGATTGGGAAACTTGGATCCGCATTGAAACGGCCACACGAACTAAGCTCGTTGCTTATTGCTTCTTCAACCTCTGCAGCATCGCCTATAATATGCCACCACTATTGCTCACATCGGAGTTGAATCTTCCTCTCCCGCAAAGAGGGAAGCTTTGGAGGGCAGAGAGTGCCTGGCAATGGCAGGAATTACGGGCGACCACGCCCCCAATGGACCTCACGCTTCACGACGCATTTTCTCGGCTATTTGGTCGCACAAACCAAAACCTCCCAACACAAATGTCGTCGCTGGGAAGCCATGTGCTTATTCACGCTTTACTTCAACACATTTACCTTTTGAAGCAAACCTCCTTTACAGCCGGGTTACCATATAATATTCACCGAACTATGAAGCCAGAAGACGTAGACGAGGTGACTCAAGCACTGCGGATATGGCAAAACAACTTTGAGGACCAGCACCAACTTCGCGCGGCAGAATCTGGCCACTTCAGCGTGTCGGATTCCATTGAGGGAGGGACCTTGGATTTCACGGCGACGGCATTGCTCCGCCTGGCATACCTTCGACTGTACACAGATGTGTCTCCTTCTACAGCCCTTGAAACTCGGGACCCTCTGCTGGTGGCATCTGCACTGAGTCGGACACCACTTCTTGTGAGAAGTTTGAGATTGCACCGGGCAGTTTTCCAAGCTGTCCATGCGCTCTCAATGTTGGTAAAGGCGGGTGTTAACTACGTGGCAAGGACGAAGTCCGCTGAATGGAGCATTCAACACTCAAGTAAGCGCTAACTCAACTCTAAACAATCAAGGAAACGCACTGACAATAGGCTATAGTGTGCAATTTCGAATGCGCAGTTCTTGTGTCCAAGTGGCTATTAACACTAGCCGCGATTGGACCTAATGACCCCCCTGCTTCCCCTGAAGAAAAGAACTTGTTGGAAATGGTGCGACGCATGCTTGATGAAACGGAATTCGCAGTGCCAATCGACCCTTCGTTAACCGGCGCAAACTCGGGAACGAGACAAGCGGAAATGGCGACGAGCGATAGCGCCAAACTTCGGCAGTTGGCTGGTGCGGTTGTACGACTTTGGGCCGAGACGTTCAAGGGCACCCATATTTTCGACATTGTCAAAGTTATGGGATCATGCCTGGACGGATATGCCGATTTGCTTGAGAAGCCCAGGGATAGGACACCTCCGGGTAGAATGGGTGCTGATGCAGGACTGGGCTAAGAGACGAATGACATGAACGAAACAAGGGAACAATTGAGGGGAGGAATAATGAGATGATGATTCAACGAACCGATGACGCTTGAATTGCCTCGGGCAATTGACACATGCTGTCTAGCCCGTTCACTTGACCAGAGACCATACCAGTGCTTCTGATACCTGGTTAGAGTCGCGACTGGTTTACTGCCAAGTTGGCGATGGATGAGCCTTCCAACTATGAAAAACGGCCATGTGCGAGGATTTTCTTTTATTACATATTGTATGATATGGCGTTTTTTGGACTAGGAAAGTCTTTTGGTGTGTTTTCTGGTAGTGGTGATTTGACCACACGGGATGGGGGAGGGAAACCCAGTGTATCAGGCGGCTAAAGTGAGCTAAAATGGGGACCCTGGAGAAGAAGGTGATTTGAGCAAGTGAGTTTTTGGATGATTTTGCCTTTTTGTATAAAAGGTTTTTCAAAACCTGTTTGTAAGGGTTAGTTAGTTAGGTGCAACGCAATGGCTTATGAGCTCGTGTCATTTCTGAAGGATTAAGTTATTGGCTATTCCATTTTCTGTGTCTCTTATTGTGTGTTTGACTTTTTACTGTGTGATGGTCGTCTGGCAGGGGCTCATGTATATTATCCAATTGGGCAGCAGCACAGTGCCTCCACAATGCGATCACCTGCTAACTTTTTAATGAAGGATGAGCCTTACTATATCCTTGCTTTTTTATTATCTATTACTAGTGTCTTTCATATAGTTATTTTCTTCCTCTTAGGAAAGGAAGACGCCGACAAGGTCGCGGGACCTGAGGGCACGCCTCATGATAGACTTTCAGATCGATTGGTACAATTGTCCTTGTGCCACTCTGAAGCCTAAAGGCAATACAAGATGAAAACCTTGATAGCTAGAAGCCCCGTACAATAAAAGGAAAGCTTTTCAGCCAGGAATGCAGTAACGCACACTCAAACAAACCTCCCTCAAACACACACTCTCAAACACACAAATAACTAAGAATCTATTACTAGTGTTGCCCTATTATCGAGAGAACTTGACAATTATGGCAGCATCAATAAAACGCTGCTTTCAGTCAATATTCCCAAGACCTATCAGAAGCATCAGGCTACAGCAGTTCTTTACACCAAACTATATTGCCAGTGCTTCCACAAGCACTGGCAACAATCCAAAGAACCTTAGCACTAGCCCACCAAATCCCACGAATTGTCACACAAATCGACAAGAATCATTAATTTCAATGATAAACCGGTTAAGTGCAGACGAGTTTGATGAGTTTGCACGCCGTATCGAGGCTGTTCAACAAAGAAGACAAGCTGCTCGACCCTGGTGGATCAGATGGACCAGTTATTAATTAGCAGGAACATTGGGAACAACGGTTGGATTGTGTTATCGCAGGATAACCTACAATCGAGTCAAAAACCAAAGGGCCCGAATAACAAGAATGTGTCCGAAATGTGGTAATTGGCAAATCAACAATAATCTGCAAACTAGAGCCTAGACTTGAGTGAATGCGCTAGCCCCGCTGGTGAAAGAACACATGACACACCACACAAACACTCCTCTCAACCCAGCTGTCGGAAGGAAGGGAAAATGATAGAAATAAACATAACTGCGCATAAGCGAAAAAAAAACTCCGTGATTGGCTTTGGTTAGTGCATAGTGAACTTGTAATTTTCTCGTGCACAATACCACAAGATGTCATACTAGTCGTACCAAGTTTAGTTTGGTTGTACGGACTACGGTAAAAAAAAAAAACTGTCAAAGAGCGCCAAGAAACGCAGAGATGCAAGATGAAGCACAATGAGCATAACGTAGCACCACATCTAGAAAACCAAGGGATCGCCGACACATTACACAAACACACGATGGGCAGTGCGCTACATAAACTGGAATGATATTGGGCACTGGCGTTCGTTGTTTTTTGTTCTTGGTTGGTCATTCAGCAGCTTACCGTTGGCGGCGACGTCATCATGTGAGCTACCAAGCAGCCACCAAGGGCACGTGCCGTGGTCAGTGTTGCACCGCCCCTGGCCAGAGTGACAGCGCCAAAAACGCCAACGGCCTTTTTACGTGTGTGTGTGTGTGGTGTGTGGGAGTGGTGGTAGTGCAAATGCATGTGAGAGTGGAAACCCGGGGGACTGGGGCCTGGAGACTGGGGGCCTGGGGGGAGGTTTTTTGCCGCTGCTGCTGCTGCTGCTTGCTGCGGGCACCACAGCTCGCTCACTGCGGGGAGTGGAGAGGGACGCAAAGTGTGGGGATCAACCTCGGCACCGGCCCACGGCCGCAAGTGGTTAAACATCCCTTGGGAATTCCTACTTTAGCCTCGGGATTATTATTTGCTGTCAGTGTTCCTGCTTTATATCTGTCGCGTCGCAGACGGATTCGACGATTGACTTGTTTTGCATTGCTTGTTGTTTTGAAATATCTGCGTTACTGCCGCTCGGCCCAAACCGTCTTCTCTACCTCTCTCCCTTCAGCGGCGCACCTATCCAAACCATCACCAACATCATCATAACACCTCCTCCCATTGCCGATCCAGCATCATGCCTTTCAACACAGCGCTGACCCGCGCCCTGGGCATCAGAGGTATGTCTCTATTCCTCCGCGATGCCAGATCCTCCCTTGTTTCGCCTAGCTAACCGCTCTCTTCCTTCTCAGTCCCCGTCGTCCAGGGCGGCATGATGCACGTCGGCACCGCCGAGCTCGCCTCAGCCGTCTCCAACGCTGGCGGCCTGGGCATCATCACGGCCCTCATCTTCCCTACCCCCGACGCCCTCCGCGCCGAAATCCGCCGCTGCCGCACCCTCACCTCCAAGCCCTTCGCCGTCAACATCACCCTCCTCCCCGCCATGGTGCCCCCGGACTACGGCGCCTACGCCCAGGCCGTCGTCGACGAGGGCATCAAGATCGTCGAGACCGCCGGCAACTCGCCCGGCCCCGTCATTGCCCAGCTTAAGAAGGCCGGCGTCACCGTCCTCCATAAGTGCACCACCATCCGCCACGCCCAGAGCGCCGTCAAACTCGGCGTCGACTTCCTCAGCATCGACGGCTTCGAGTGCGCCGGCCACGTGGGCGAGAGCGACATTACAAACTTCATCCTGCTGAGCAAGGCGCGCCAGACCCTCTCGGTGCCCTTCATCGCCAGCGGCGGTTTCGCCGACGGCCAGGGGCTCGCCGCCGCCCTGGCGCTGGGCGCGTGCGGTGTCAACATGGGCACCCGCTTCATGTGCACCGTCGAGGCCCCCATCCACGTCAAGGTCAAGGAGCAGATTGTCAACGCCCAGGAGACGGACACGACGCTGCTGATGCGCCGCTGGAAGAACACCACCCGTCTGTTTAAGAACAAGGTGGCCCTGGACGGCCTCAAGGTCGAGCGCGAGAGCACCAGTGGCAAGTTTGAGGAGATTGCGCCCTACGTCAGCGGCAAGAGGGGCAAGGAGGTGTTTATCAACGGAGACACGGAATACGGCGTAAGTCTTTTTTGCTCATTTATATATATTTGCTCTTCTCAAAATGCTGACTGCTTTCACAGGTTTGGACAACTGGACAAGTTATTGGTCTCATCCACGATATCCCCACATGCGATGTCCTCGTCAAGAGGATCGAGAAGGAGGCTGAGGAGACACTGAAAGAGAGACTGGCTCTCTTCACACCTGAATCGAAGCTATAGAGCAAAGTTGTATAATTGTTATAAAGGGTTATGAATCGGCCATGACGAGCCTTGGGTTATTGTTTTGTTTTACGCCTTGCTAGAGAGACTCATTCACAAGCGCCTGCGCGAGGCCCCAAAGGGTTTCTTGTCATCATATAAATCTATTCTCTAGATTAAGAAAGAGATATCCTGTTAGATCATAACGCTTTATTCCTCCAGCTCTTGTTTTAAAATAAAATAAATGAAAAGGACATCTTTTCTAATTTTTAGGTTGTCGAAATGAAATATCCAATCTATACCGCAGTATTTCATCAGATAACTCGGGTTGAGTTTTGGGGACCTCATATCTGTCAATCAGGTCTGGAACGCCTCGCTCTCCAAGCCCCCATTCCTGTGACTGGCACAGACCTATGCCTGTCTCAATCAGAGTCACTCGGCCCGGTGGCATATCATCACACCAACCCGGAGGGACAGGGGCCTTCTTCCGCTCTGGTTCCGGTTCCAGACCGCCATGAAGTCGCCAGTTCATCTCCATCACGCCACCACTGACGCTGCAGTAAAAAGTATCTGACATGTCTGAAGATTTGCAAAGACTGTAGACGCGATGGTACGACGAAGAATCGCCAATGTGTACCGTGGCATCGGATCTGCAACTATCTTTTCTTGATTGACCGTGCCAAGGGCACAAGATTCCGTTTTGGATGTCGCACTGGGGAGATTTCCATTTTGTGCGCCAATCCGGCCTCGCCGAGTTGTTTTCGCGCGATGAGTTTGGCATTGGGTACGGTTGCTCGGTAGAACAAGGAAGGACGGTTGTGTGGTAGTATGATTTGGGATATCGAAAGTCGTAAAAATGAAGATTGGCGCCAATGTTGCTCCCTGAGATAAACCTTTCGGTTCCATATACAAGCAGGGAACTGCCGGTGTGGTAAGGCTGAAATCCATCACGGTATATGGCATCATATGGTGATGGTGTCCGGATATCCGTAAGTCTATTCCAACATTAGTGGTCATTTCCCTAGTTGTCATTAATTTAGACTGACCTATAGGTGCCATCATTCCAGGCACTCAAGAGTAAACTTTGGCTTCCTGCGCCTTTGACAGACTCTATAGCTCTCACAGTTGTCTTAAATCCATGTTGGACGTCTGTTAAAGCATCGATATCATCAAACACGGACGAATTTTTCGCCGCGTTGAAGAATTCGAGGCCAGTAGGTGTCATTTTGCCCCAGCGCAAAGGCTCAGAGTTCCCTCCCAAAGCGCATGCTATGACATCTCCGCCCATAAACTTGGCACCTCTGATCAGAGATGGCCCGTCTGCAGTGTTTCTCTGGGAGAAGTCGTACTGGGCAATCGGGGCCAGACCAACATCATCTGGAGCAGATAGGTCGTGGAGAGCCAGATGTGGACCTTGGCAGCTAGCTAGTAGATTTGATTGAGAATCCCACTCTGTCCAAGACACTGCTACTTGGCCTGGGGATTTCCTCGTCAGATTAGGGACCTGGCTGGGTTCGCGTGTGTCTCCTAGCGACAGATTTTGGAGTGACTGGGCAAAGTCGTCCTCGGCAGATAGAATTTGGACATCTCCGTTTGCTCTTCCCACAGCTACGCACGGAAGGCCCTGACGCTCGATTACTGATACAGCCGTTACATCGCCGGTTCCAGGTCCGTAGCCATGGGTTTGACCCAAAAGTCGGTGCCAGACATCGGTCCCTTTGTCGCCCTGGGGTTTTATTCGAATGATGAGGTTCTCTCCAACTCCTGCGGCGACAATCTCATCCCTTAGGTCGGATGTTAGCCTGGCATCCAAAACAGGATGAAACGAAATCGACTGGCTCTGAGGGTTTCTTCGTCGGTGTTTCGTTGTGCGGGTCTCTTTTTCCTGAAGCACACGTATATCGAAGCCTCGCTTGTCCCAGCACCTGTCTAGATATGTCACGCGATCTGCAACGGCGTCCCATTTCGAGTGGTCATTCACCGGTATTTGCAATGACGGAAAGCGAGTCTTGACAAATGTGCGCCATCCGTCTTGCTGCATGAGGCTGTGGGTGTGCCTTGTCAGTGCGCTGAGGTGGGCGACGTCACGCGCCGTGTCGAGGTACCCGACAACATCAAGGAGGAGCTCATCTGGGAGACTTCCCAGAGACGTCTTCTCCATGTTGAGGTTTATCTTGTGTTGTTTTATATTGTTGTAGCATGGAGATTTTTTTTTTAGAGTAAGAATGAGGATGGAGGATGTGTGCTTTTTTCCCCGGTCTTGAAACGACCACTGCCGCCTAACAATCAATCTCGATACAACTGGGTGGATCAGCTAGCGCTAGGCATCGCGCCGTCTGGCCTGATTCAGCCTCGTTGAGTCAAAAACGGCCTCTTGATGACTCACTCGTATAGTCATCCAAAGGTTTACAGGTTTGGACCTCAAAATTAGAGGCCAAACGAGGTGAAAAAAAATTATTGCCTGTCATAGCGGGTCTTTTTTTTTTTTGGATAGTTGCATACGACCACAGAGCTACCCGGGAAAGGTGGCGACTGCTCGTTTAAAGCTCAATTTGATAAGTAGGTAAGCACTTGCATTCAATTCATAATCTGCCTGTATTTGCGTTCACAATCTTATCACTATTTCCTTATTGCGCTCTCAAACGACAACAACAACTACCTGAATGTTCCTTGCAGCAAGCGAGTTCATTTCAACACGGCAGCCAATAAACAAGAACTCCTCGAGGAGCTAAGGAGAGCCTAGAAATATACCAGATAAGAGGAAATTCTATTTATAATTATTTCGTAAAAATCATGACGCATGATTATCGTCAAAAAAGAAAGAAGAAGAAAAAAAAACAAGATAATGAGTGACAAAGTGAATGTGATCCTTCTGAGTGATCCTTCTGAGTGTTAGGAAATGCACCCCCTTCTAAGCAATAAACTCCGGAAACCATTCGTCTTCTGTTCCACGTCGTCGCCATTTTTTCTCATTATCCACCCATTCCCAAAAAGCGTGTCCTGGGTGATTTTCGAATTCTTGTTGCTGAGTTTGCCAGGAACACTGATTGATGGGATCTACCATGTCGTACTCATCCAATTCGCACAAGGCAGCAACACCGTCTGACGAAAGCCGATCAGATGATTCCGAGGTAAGGGAGTTCCTCAGCGAGAAGGTATCAAGTGTTGAGAATCTCTGGTAAGCGCAGGGCCGGGGCGCTAGTTCTGGGCTGGCAGTCGAAGAGGTGAAGGTCATTGCCCGGTCGGGAAAGGCCCAGCAGAGCGTGCTCTCGTTAGACCATGCGTGACTATCACCGGTATTTTCAGTTACTGAATCCCATTCAACAACAGAACCAGTCGGCCCAGAACTCTCTGATGCAGCTCCTGGAAGAGGACCATCATTGGAGGGATAAGTAGATACCAAAGTGGAACACGGGCCTAGGCGAAGCGGAGTGTTCATCTCACGTGCCGGTGTATGAGTTGTAAGTTGACTAGGGATCGATTGCGTGGGTGTATGTAGGCGAAGAGGCATGACTAGCTCTTGCCCCATACCCCGGGACACATTTGTGTCGTGGTTCCGTGGCATATGAACCGAGTCTCCGCCACGCTGGTCATCGTAGTTTGGTTTACTTTCTTCATCGCCTACGCCAGCAAAGTCATGGCGTGTAGGCGGCCAGGCGTTCTCGGATTGGTTGACAGCATAAGTGCTCGCCATTTCTCCTCCTATCTATCACATGTAATGGATTGTGTACGGGAGGAGGTACGGCGCATAGCTGACACGATCAGTTGAACAATATTTATGCTCCCAAAACGAGCTGCAGGACGGCAATAATATCAAAACTGGTGACCATCGGAAATATTGTAATAAAATAGCCAAGAATGAAGATTTTTGACTGAAGTTTGGTAAAAAGTACTACTGTGTCGCATTGCGTTGTCAAAAAAGGGGAATCTCTCGTTTTTTCACTCACAAACTGTTCCAGGCTCTCGCCACTATTCTTGGAACCGCTTTTCCTGTAGAGGAATTATGTGTGATAGGGGGCCTCAAATTCTTCGTTGAATTCTGAGCAATCTGCAATCAAATGACGCCCGATGTGTATTGTGCCGAGCGCTCGGGAGACTTCAGCTCCATCCACACAACCAATGCCACGTCACAATGTGAAATTGGAAATTTCAGATGCATGTCATCCCATGAAATTCAGGCGCGTATGGGTTCCGGTCATCCCGTGTTACCTTCGTGTCTGACCAAGGGTGCATATTGGAACACTAGTTTAGCCTGCTGATATGCAAGCTGCATGGGTAATTTACAAAATATCTGCAAGAGCCCGCATGAAATCACAAAACCGAGCCCTTTACCTGTTCCCAACAATTGAGACAATGGGCGCTTTCTCTCATCGTCTGGTTGTAATTCCCATATGAGGACCGATCGTCACATGCCGAATGGCCCCTTGTCGCAATGAAGCAGCCCAAAGATTTATCAACGAGTCCAGCGCCACATGCAGGACACAACACCTGAAAGACCATTTCTCCCGGTCGGCCCCAAATAGGGAGAGGCAACCAGTCTGCCTTGAGCCAGCAGGCGCATTTGCGATGCAACCACTGGGGGCAGCACCACATAGGTTGGTCATTGGACAATATGAGTTTGCCTACCCACCTTGAGGCTCAAATTCCATGGGCAAATACAATTCCAATGTATAATATGGCGCAAATAAGGCGATGAAGTAGATGAACGCCCACCCCGCCTAAGCAGCCCGCGCCTTGTCCTGCCCTTTTGTATCTTGCTCCACTGTCCTTTACAATCCCTTCTCGCCCATTGATTGTACGATACTTGCCTTTCTTACCCTCATTTCCTTTTGCTTTTTGGAAAATAGAGAGTCTGGGGTATCGCTCAAAGGAGGCGATGTACTAGGCATCATCTCTTGGTTCCTATCCTAGAGGCGTTGTGGGGAAGGGCATGGCATGGACCAAACCATACAGTCTATTCATCATAAACACTCGCCGCCCTCGCCCATATGTCGCTTGCAGAACGAACCTATGTGACAATGCCTAGGCGAAACCTAAACCCCAACAGAGACGACAAGACTTGGTTGGAAGAAACCGACTTCGATCTCGAGGCAATACGAAAGTTATCTCGACTACTAAAAAACAAGGCTGTCCGACACCCTAGCTCTTGGGGCCCTCCAACTCACCGACAGCCTCACTTAAGTCCTGCCGCGGACAATTTCTCGCCCTCTTCCATTTCACCAATCATCCCTGAAGAGTCACAGCCTGTATTAGTGCCTGAGGTCGGTATTACCAACGACCTTAATGGGCCGGCCTTACTACCGTTTCAGTTCAACAACCACCAACAATACTCGCTGCCTGCAGCCGCACTGGTTCCGATCCCCATGGAACATTTACCGGTTTTACCGGGCGAACAGGGACAGGAACAGGAAACGACAGCGGCCACCGGGCCGGCTCACATTGATCCTTACATCGACCCTCAGCTGTGGCAGCTGCAGACAGCCCCGGTTCCACAGCCTCTTGTGCCTCAAACCTACCCCGAAATTGAGGTCATTATGTCGGGCCCAGCACGTCAACCACGGCGTTTGTGGCGCGCTATGATAGTCCAAAACCTCAATTTCAGTTTTATATCTTCGAGCGTCGCTCTCGCCCTCGGTTGCCAGGTCTGTCCTTGCCGACCCGGCTTTGGCCAGACGGATGCCGCTTATACTGGCTTCGTACCCCAAATTATGGCTCTTGACATTTGTCTCGAGTCGGGAGGGAATCAGATCCAGATTGATGGGTTTATAATCCACGATGCAGATTGGGCAGCGGCCCCAATTGTTCTGGGGGCGCCCATCCTGGCCAGAATATTTGGGCCATTGAATGGCGCCTACCTCTGAGCTAACCCAAGTCAAAATACGTTCACGACTCTATATAATATTCACCTAGTTATTTTCTTCCTCTAAAGAAAGGAAGAACCCGACAAAGTCACGGGCAAGCCTCAAGACAGACTTTCAAGTTGGCCGGTGCAGTCACCCTTGTGCCAACTCTAAAGCCTGGAGGCAACGTTTATGGCGATATAAAGCCAATTAACCATTATGTTACGTTACATTAACCAGACATGCGGCCATGTCAAGCTTTCGCTGGAGATATTTTCGATAGTGGAATATGCTCAGGAATACCCTCACTTGTGTACCCAAGGAGATGATCAGAATCACAACTTTGGCGATTCTTTTCTCCCCCCCCTTCGTTTCCCCCCTTGCCCTTTCTCTCTTTCTTTTCCTTCTTCTTTTTCTGTTGCTTTTCTTTTGCTTTTCTTTACATACAACAGGACCCTCGCAACAGGGGCTGCACCAGGTTCATGTCAATCCTTGACAGATTTTTGTGTTGTTCACTGGACCGGGTTGAGCTACTATATAACGAGCAAGATTGGATTTTGATAGGTCTTTTAGTTAATTACTCTTTCTAAGCATACTGCCTCTACCGACTTCAGTTCATGGACTGTTCTTTCGTGCAATCGTGCGGCCACGTATGTATTGTATCTATAACACTATCCAGTATGCACCGATGTAATTATGTCCAACTCCCAAAACACCCCGCCCTCGCCTGCCCCGTCCCTCGGGATAACACCTTCCAATGGAATCTTCATAGTAACAGATACAATGCTCGTACACCCTTTTCAACGGCCGCAATATGCCATGGCCGCACATCAGTTTCCCGGTCCACCACGCCTCGTGCCCTTGCCAAAGTGCCCAGTCCTCGAAAGTAGCTCAGCATTTCCCTAAGAAGTGGTTCATATGCCCGCGGGGTGGCCTCAGTATGAACAAGATTTACCTCCATCACGACTGGCGGATCCTCTATCTTGTTTCCGGTGCGTTTAATTAAGTAACCGCTGACAAGAGCAGGCCGCAGCTCCAAAAGCGTGGTCGAATTGCTGAGTCTGTGACCTGCAACGGCACCCCATGTCTGGTCAGTGGCATCGACGAGGAAGGCATCACCGTCTGCTTCTCCTGCGCTGTCAGCCCCAGGGGTTGCTGCCGCGGTGTTGGCGTCACGCATGGGCGTAGCTGGCGTGTTCATTTGTTCAGGCGAGAGGATACTGGCTTGTGGGGTTGACACAGGTGTTGAGTAAAAGGTGGATGTTGCCGCTTGAGGCACTTTGACAACTGGGGGAATGAGCTGCAAGGATGGATTGGTATCTACCGTCAGGAGAATCATGGTCACGGTTGCCTTGCTCTCCGTACGAGCTAGGTCAGCCCAAAACTCCATCTCCGCGGTATCCATTGGTCCAGATTTGGTAATGATGATTCGCCAGTGGACCTTCCATACCGATATCAGATCAAGTGTAGATTCCCAAATCTCGTGAGCAACCTCGTTCATTGATGTCGACGGAGGTTTGCCTTTTCTTCCAAGGCAATAAGATGCGGTAGCTTGCTGTTGACCCCTGTTGTCAGTCCAGGCGGCTGTGACCCATCGCTCATCAATGCTCTGAGCATATGCGACATGAATACAAGAATTCTCATGCATGAGAGATGCGGAGGGAGAATTCGCCAACTTGAAGTCGATCATACGTGGTAAAGGCTGTTCAAGCATAATTGCCGGAGTAGGACTGGGGCCACCAAACTCGGAATTCAGAAACAGAGTGCACCGGTCGTAAGTTTCTATACAGAGTTTTGCCAATTCGGTTGGAGGGGGGACCACCAAGGAGGTCGTTGACGAGATGAAGTCCGAGGGAACTAGTTGGAGCACCAACTCATTCTGAGGCGATTCCCTCCGCGATTGCAACGACTTGCTGTAGGCGTCAAAGCAGCGTTGGAAGGCCGAACATGATTCGAGGATCGACCCCGGATTGTCGGGTGAGTATACAAAGTAAATGACGAGGTTCTTCCGCTTGGCCGTCCACTCCGACAGAGAATTCCGCAGGGTCTCCATGCTCTCAGCTAAACCGGATCCATGTACGGTTATAGTACCATCGGGGGATGTAGAAATCCGGTCGACCTCGTAACGGATGATGCCATCCTCCAATCCAGGAAGTTCCATGTTGGTGAAAGTGCCCAGTTTGAGCGATTCGTATACACCCTTCAAACGGCTAAGGAAAGTCGATGCATGATCCGACATGCCCCTCCACCCTGGAAATACGCATACGGCGTTGATGTCCTTGGCTCCGGAAGACGGAGCCAGCCCCAGGCTTTCCCAAAATGTGACAGCTGATGGTAACACGGATAGTTTCGTGTCTGATCTTCGAACCTCCAAGTGAGGACTAGGGATTGGGTATAAATTATTGGCACGGAGTTGTTCCGAATTAGGGTCTCTGCCTGGGATAGGACGGGGCTGCATTCGACTGGGTTGCCCCAGAAGCGGGACATCAGCGACATCAAGATAGCCTTTCAACCGAATTGGCATCGCTCCTCCAAAACTTGAGGGTATAATGCCTTGCAACACCTGGAGTGAGTTGCGAGCAATAACAAGTTCCTGCCCCTTGATCGTAGTTAGACAAGTTTTCGTATCGACTTCATTGTCGATGCCGATCTCAAGGAACCCAGTGGCCGCTTGCTCTGTGATGAGCTGAGCAATCTGAATCAAATCCTCATCAGTGACTCCTATGTCTAGTGTCAGAGGTTCTGGGTCTGAGAAGAACCGATAGAGCGAAATCTCGGGGGGCTCTGGTTTAGAAAGCTTGGGGAGCTCTATTGTAAGCTGCTCCTCGGGGAGTTCATCGGATGTTTCCACTTCCTTTATAGATGTGATCTGTGAAACAACATCATCGTCGTCTAGAGCTGCACGCTTAATACTTGACTTGATTGGTGACATGGGCCCTTCTGATTGTGAGCTTGATTCATCATCGTCCGACTCAATATCGCTATCGTCAGCGCCTAAGCCACAGGCATCGAGTCTCGTCGGACTATGTTGCGATGGCGGCGGCTCAATGCCAGCAAATGCCTTCATCAAGGACCCAGCTGGAAGCGGTACGTCCTTTAACTTCTTGCTTGACTTCCCATGCCGTTCTGAAAATTTGTTTTCTTTGAGTGTTCCCGAATCACGTCTTGACTTTTCAGCATCACGATCCGTCATAAAGTCATAAGTTCCGCCTTGTTCATATTTTTTGTTAATCATAGGCAATTTAGGGTCGAAATTGACCCTTTGAAAAATTCCACTTTTTCGTTGTCTTAGCGAAGTGATATTTGGTTCATCAGCTGGGACTAGCAACGACGCCCGAACTCTTTTGAAGACAGTGTCTGGATCGAAAGGGCTCGATTCTCTCTTGGCGGAAACTGATCGTTCAGGCCTGCCCCGCTGACTGGCTTCATCGTTAAGAGAACTTCGCGCATGTTTTAGTTCAGGTTTGGCGAAAACTGCATCATCGATTTCCGGCTTTGGCTTCGGGGGCGGTTCTTCCTCCGCTTCCATCACTTTCACGGGTTCTGGATTGGTTGGTGGTGCTTGGGTCATAATCTGTGGGGCTGGTGGTGGAAGGTCTGTTTGCATATCAGTCATAGAAAGGTCCAGGTCGACATCGCCAGGTTCATCGAAAAAGTTGAAGTCGTCTTCAGTAACATCGTGATCACCAAACATGTCCCCTCCCATCTCACCGAATATGTTCTCAGATTCGCCAAGGAGATTGCTATCACTTCTATCCCGCTTTTGTTGGTTGTTGCCGTCCCATCCTTCATTGTAGCCATCATGAATCGGGTTCGCAGTCGGCATGACAGTGTCAGCATCAGCAACTGCCACAGCCGGGGGCTGGTTTCCAGGGCTCGAGGTTGTGCCGTCGAAAGAGGGTGTGACGCCTACTTGCTGTTGGATGGCGTCAGGTGGTGTTGGATACATGACACCGGCGGCGGCAGTGCTCGGTCGGCGCAAAGTAAGGGGCGATTGTCCATTGGGTCGTTGGGCCTGGGGTTCGTTTCCATTCGCTTCTTTCGAAATGGCCGCTACTCTCTCAGCTTTGCGTTTGGCCAGCTTCTCGTCCCTTTCTGAAGTCGAGTTAAACCATCCACGAGCATTACCCAATGGATCGTGACACTCCTCATGGCCGCTCAACATGTTCTCACCGACTCGGCAAGTTGCTGAGACCTCGACTGGCTTTTTTCTGAAGCATAGGGATCCAGGCCATGGGACAGTAGCGTGAGGTCGCTTAGTTTCACTATCTGTATCCTGTATGGCGCGTCTTGAAACCATCAGGTTCACCCAAGAACCCGATCTCAAAGAGGAAGCATCAAGGCCGCAGAGCTCAAGCGCTTTGATACACTTTTGTTTCCACTGTGAATCATGCGAATCCCCGCTACCCCTGAAGCTCAATGCTTGCGTGTTTGGAGTTTGAGCAGCTCCAGTGTCCGTGGCTGTAGTGTTTTCGCCATTTGCATGACTTTGCTTCATGGCCAAAACTCCAAATGGAGCTGCTAGAATGGGCCGGCTTGGAGACATGAGATTGGCTGACACGACATCCTCCAAGGATGAGAGGCTCTTGCAGTGGGAAAAGTACATGCTAATAATGAGCGATCCTGTGGTTGTCATGTAAGTTCTAAATGTACCAAGAATAGGTTCGTTTTTGATTGAATCCCTGTCACCATCTTGCTGAATTGAAGGCGGAGGGATCAATACTGTGCGATAGTTGAGAGGAATGGCCATAGACTGGCTACAAAAGGTAAATGATACTGCTGAAAGTATAGCAGCAATGAACTGTTCATAAGTTGTCTTGAGCGCTGTCTGGCCTAGCTTTGAGTCGGCAGCCGATGCTGTTGGGCCCCGAGCATCTACGTCTTGCGCAGAGCCCTGCGATGGCGAGGCAAACGAGTTGCGCTGAGTGGGGTCCGTTATCTGGCCATTCGATGAAGAACTTGTCGGAGTATTTAGCTGCGCATTAGAAGCGGCGCGGTTCTTTTGTAGACTCAAAGGCTCGAATGTGCCCTCCTCAGCCATCGCCAGCGAATGTCCGCACGTCTCGAGGGTCGCATCGGGTAAGCGGGCAACAGTCTCGGTGACCTCATCTTTGCTGTTGATCTGGAACAGCCATATCCCTCGCCGATTGGCATCGTATGATACGATATGACCTTGATCTCGTAGAGCCCCTTCAATTTCAAGAGCGGCTAGATGAAAGCTCTGGGACTGCTCCGCTGACGGCTCGTAAACTCGGAAGGCGACGGACGCGACATTATTCTGCAAAGGCTAGGGGTGAGTGATAGTCTTATAACATGGGAAAAGGCAACAACTAACAATCAAAAAGGCATTAGTTTCATATTCACCAGTCTCCATTTCGGCAACCTATTCTCTACCCCGGGTCGCAACCGTAGAATGCGGGTCGAGGCACTCCAAACTACCCGCGACCTCGGAGTCGATATCCTCGTCCCTTAAAATCCAATCTCCTTGGGCCTTCAGCTCGATATTAAGGCGACGAGCCACTCGATATCGTTGAGAGAAGTGCGATGGTAGGATTCGCTAACTTGCCGGACTCCATCTCCATGAACGGGAGAACTGGGCCGAGTAGCTCGGGAGTGTGCCACGAGGGTTGTTCACGTCAACGGCCCGATCGATCGCGAGAGCAGGATGGACTCGGTGGGCTAAAGTAGAGGTCTGGCCTATGTTGGCGACGGCGCGGGAACGGTTGGCATGAAAAGAATGTGATGCTGGGCAAATGTGGATGGAGGCGGCGTTGTCGCAGGCGCGGTGTCGTCAGTCAAAGCGAGGACGGAAATTCGGTGGAGGTCGGGCGGAGGAGCCAGGGCCAGACTGGATCATCTGAGGATGGCCTGGGGGGGGACGGGGCGAGCAGTTTTAGGGGACAGCGGGCAGAGTCTAGGGCAGCTGGCGGGATTTTAGGGGTCCAGCCAGCAAACGAAACGCTGAAGCTGTAGTGGAGGTGGGCCCAAAGGCAAATTCCACGGCAGGCTGTGAGTGTTGATGGGCGCGGGCGGTGTGCTACCTACGGTTGTCCAATCCTTGGCGCCAGAAACTGGGAAAGTTCCACCTTCTCGGTCAGGGAAGGAGTAGACTGTTCGGTGGGGGGCTTCACCGAACGCAAAGCGGGGCCATCTTTTTCACCTTGATTTTTTTCTGCCGGCTCAAAAACCAAGACTTCGCGACAACGTCTTCTGGCGCAAACCACCTACGGAAAGTTTTATCAGGCGGCCCAATCGTCACCCCGCCGCCATGAAGCTCTCCAACCCCGGGACCGTTCCCGTATATACCATCTCTGGTGCTTCTACTGCCCGTCCGCTCCCCGACTGGCTTGCGCGACGCCGCAAGCGAAGTTTGAAGGATGACGCTGAGTACCAGAACCGAGTCGAGCTCCTTCAAGATTTCGAGTTTGCAGAGGCCAGCACATGCATTCGTGTTAGTGAGGATGGAGACTGGGTCATGAGTACAGGCACATACAAGCCTCAGATTCATGTGCACAATCTCCCTCAACTGTCGCTGTCCTTCGCCCGCCACACCAACTCTCTGAACCATTCCTTCGAGCTTCTCTCATCCGACTACTCCAAATCGCTCCACCTTCAGACCGACCGAAGACTCGAGTTCCACACCCCGATGGGATGTCACTATGAAGTACGACTGCCCCGATATGGCCGTGCTCTCGCCTATGATCGACAATCCACTGAAGCCCTCGTGCCTGCCGTTGGTCTGGATGCCGACGGCAAGGGAGAGGTTTTCCGCATGAATCTCGAACTTGGACGTTTCATGAAGTCGTATCAGATTGGTGTCGGTGGCGATGACGAAGAGACGGGCGGTGGACTACAAGGTGGTATTGGCGTTGGCAGTGTCAACGCCGTAGCCATTGCAGAGCACACTCACAACCTCCTCGCTTTCGGTACCTCCATAGGTACGGTAGAATTCTGGGACTCTCGGTCTAAGTCTAGAGTGGCACTTCTCGGCGGCCATGAAGGCCAGGTGACAGCACTTGACTTTAGCCCCTCCGGGTTGTCTCTTATCACCGGTTCCTCAACAGGCATGATGCAAATATTCGACCTTCGACGACCAGTTCCATTGTTGAAGAAGGATCAAGGTTACGGGTTCCCTATCCAGAAGCTCATTCACATGACCACTGCTTCTCAAGAAAAGAAGATCTTATCTGCCGACAAGCGCATTATCAAGATTTGGGATGAGATGAACGGCGACCCATGGACCTCAGTCGAACCCATTGTTGATATCAATGATGTAGCTTGGTGCAAGAATACAGGAATGATTCTCACGGCCAACGAAGGCCAACAACAGCACGCATTTTTCGTTCCCCAACTTGGCCCAGCTCCCAAGTGGTGTTCATTCTTGGACCACATGGTCGAAGAGATGGCCGAAGAGGTCCATACCGAAACCTATGACAACTACAAGTTCTTGACTCTACCTGAATTGAAGCAGCTCAGCCTTTCTCATCTTATTGGCAAAAGCAATCTCCTCCGCCCGTACATGCATGGATACTTTGTTGCGTCCAAGCTATATGAGCAGGCCAGACTTATTGCCAACCCGTACGTCTGGGAGGAAGAGAGGACGAAGCGCATCAAGGAGAAGGTTGAAAAGGAACGTGCTAGCAGAATTAGAGGCACCAAGAAGGTCAAGGTCAACCAGAAGATGGTCGACAAGATCCTCAAGAAACAGGAGAACAGAGAACAGGTCGATACCAATGCCGGAGTGCTCGGCGACGACCGATTCAAGAAAATGTTCGAAGATGAGGCCTTTGTTGTGGATGAAACCAGTGGAGAATTCCGCGCACTTAACCCAAGTACTATGGTGGATCAGCCAACTGACCCATCAGCTCCTAAGCGTTATCAAGGCAAGGACTCAGATGAGGAGTCTAGCGATGAAGATATGAGCGAGGAAGAAATCTCGGCGCCAAGGAAGACCAAAGACGAAGTTGTTATGCGGGTGTCTTCGGCCAGTAACGGTGGCCGGGCAGTGAGGGATACCGCATTGGGCTCAAGACAGCAAAAGTTTGGCCGCATCAACAAGTCTCGCAGTGATGTTGTTGGCGAGAGGCAAGTCACATTTGTCCCAGAATCAAAGAAGAAGCAGAGGCAGCAGGAAGAGGAGGCACCCGCACCCCGAGAAAAGAGGGCAGGAAATCGCCGAAGCGCAAGCGGCAACACTTTCAGGCGGATGTAAATGGGTACAGGAGGGCGTTTGGGATCTTTTCGGTGTGGAATATAAAAAGCATCTGTTAAACGTTACGCTCGGCTATTTGGAAATAAGAACATCCATACATGGCAATTATACATAATGATACCCGGATCCCGTCCGATTCAAAACAAGTTCCCCTCCCAATCCAGTCAACTTTCCCTCTACGACCGAAGCGCCTCAATGCCATCCCGATAACAAAAACCGTTTTTTACCTCTACTAGAAAGATGATTTGAATGATTTAGTTCTGCATTCGCCATTTGTACTCCTTTCGCTTGGCTTCGGCTTGGGCAAGTCCTTTCTCCATATCCTCAGGACGTACCCGTGGAGTCGGCGGTACCTCATCATCGATCCGAGCTCGACCCCGGCGGTTAGAGCCATCTTTGACGGAAGACGGGAATTCTGATCGGCGGGGAGTGAGAGCAGTGACAACCTTGCGGGCGGACTTCCTGAGCGTTTCCTTCATGGTCCATTCACGCTTCTTGGCGATTAAAAAGAGAGTCGCAGTCGAAGCTTTATCGAGAGCGTTAGCAGGTGCGGAGGGGTTAGATTGAGAAAGAGTGTACATACTTCCAAGTATGATGACCAGGACGACGACGATGATGATGGCTATCATGCCTCCAGTGGATAGACTGAGTGAGCTTCCTGTGCTGTCTCCCGAGGCACCTTCGTCATTGCCGTCCACCACCGGGCTATCAGTGCCATAGGGCTTCTCTGATGCCAGCGGGAAGGGGTTTGTTGTGGATGCCATGATGGGTGTCTAGCTTCTTGGGGAGTCAAGTGGGCAGATGGAAGTTCGCGAGAGACTAGGATGCTGAAGGCCCAGGTAGATGGTTCACGGAACCAAGTGAATAAAAAACAGGACCAACAGGACGCAGCAACTGAGCGGGAAATTTCTAAACGCCGCCATGTCGAGGACAGCCACCCGTATTTACATGTCAGTATTCCCCCACTCGTGGCCATGCATTTACTAGTAGCCTGGGTGCCGAGAGCCAAGACTGCGACTTTAACTCACAAGGATCAAGTGTGACACCTTTTTCTGCGGACCTCAAGAACCAACAAGGCGCTACCATTGGATCTGTGTAGCAACCTTCTCCATGGACTAGACTCGAACACACAGAGCATGCCCGATGGGTTGAGTGCTGTCGTCGAGTGCGGGGTTCTGATTGGCGAGCGTCAAGCTCGAAGCGCCGACCATGGACACGGGCGTCAGGGGTGCGGCCAATGAGGCGGCCCGGCCGGGTGCCCTGCGAGTCGGGTGGCCGGGGTTGAGAGGTTGTCGTCAAGCGCCTAGTCGTCTCCATCACGTCCATCACAATGCGCTGAATGCACCACAGCGAGTGGGCCCTGTGACAGATACAGGGTCACCGTTGTCTGCTGCCCCATGGAGGCCGCTGGATTGGCCCGCTCCGGCACTTAGAGGCCATGCTACGCTGCAGTGCGAGGTGCGTTTCACATCGTCTTCCGACTTTTCGCTCTCCATCATAATTGCTGATGCCCACGCTGCAGACCCCTGGTTGGTGCATTCGAAGCGCTGGCTGCCCAATTTTAGATTTTTCATCTTGGCCCTTGGACCTGGCGGCCATGGCATTGACGGTGACGCAACCGCACACATGAGCGGCCGCGGCCTCTGTCGGAGGGGCATGTATGTCACCGATGTAGTATTTGCTGCGGTTGTCATGGAAAACTCGTAGGCGCCACTCCCGGCGATACCAATTCACTGCCCCAGACCCCCAGAACGAGGCGCTCATCGATCGTATCTGACACTAATGTTGAATGAGGTATGGTTGAATGCAGTTGACCGCCCAAGGCCCGACACCGTGCATCAATCACAACGAGACGTCGGAGGAACCACCACATGTAGCAGACGTGGTCAGCACTTCCACTCGAGTGTGATATCGGCAAATATGACATGATAGACTACCTTTGCTTTTTAGCATCACGACCGTGGCTTGCAAGGGACCAAGCCGCATAACCGCCAAGTGAGCTGATACGCGAGGTCTTTTTTCGATGGCCCAATCTCAGATGCATCGAATATCGGGCGATTAAGCTTCAGGTTTGGGCTCACGATGGCTTCGCGGGATATTTTGAGGAATTATCATGGGCTAGAGCAAGTTGAACCATCCAACATGAAGCGATATTTACCAAGGCCTTGCAGAGACCACACAGGATGGCTGAGATGACACACTACAAACCACGGCAACGGTAAAATACCTAGCTCTTTCAGCTTGCTGATAAGGTCTCAGTGTATGTTACCCCTCAAAACTGCAATGCAACCCTTGGAAGATTGTGCCCCCTCGACCATTTTCTGAATCCTCCAATTAACTGGGCAACACATTCCATGTTTTTCTACATAAATAAATAAATTTATTTAGGCATGAAATCAAATTTAGGTTTAGGGAAGCTGAGCAATGTGGCATCAAAGTTGAAGGTGTTACAAGGGCACAGGCTTTCGCGGGGTGTGTTGTATGAGGCCAGCTGCAGTCAGTGAGTGCAGCATAGGTGCGAACTACTGCCTCGAGCTTCTTGCGCCTTCCCAAACACCACCTGCATTCTGTTTGCTTCCTTCCTTTGCGCAGATACCACAAGAAAAATATGGCCTCAATTAGGCATCAGCTCCATGATGTAGATCAGACAATATCAATTTCCACCTCTCTCTCCACCCGCATAGTAAACTTCATCTCGGACTCTTCTTATCACCATGTGTTAGCTAGTGCCAGCACTCAACCTCTTGCAAGTACGCCAAACTGTGCACAGTCACTGCCAGTGAACATGTCACGCTCTCCACAGTCTGCTGGCGAATTTGCCTCGTCCAGGTCAAACAGCTTGGCATCGTTCGGACGCATCACCGATGAAAGGGACTTTGATCGTCTCGCCCCTAACATCCCAAACTCCCAAGCTGCCAATACCCTTGCTTCAGATAAACCAGCCCCCAGAAGGTTCGCGGTAGTCAGGGAGGAACTTTCCGAGTCAGTCCTTTCTGAAGGGTTCAGTTGGCCAGTCAAACGACCACCTTGCCCCGTCCAGTTTTCTCAACCCAATCATCCACCTTCTCAAGCCTCTCCCAGTCGCCTCCAACTTGCTAATTTCTCTTTCGAGCTTCCTCCCCATGCGCAAAGCCCGAATAATTCATCTCAGCCACTCCGAAAACGTGTCCCTTTGGATCTTCCTGAATTGGGTCTGGCTGGAAATACTTCATCTATCAGACCCTCAGCTACCAGCACTCGGATCAGTGAAACACATGGGTTCACATCAAAACCAAGTTCGCAAGATGATTTCCCCGCCATTACTTCGCCTCAAAAACTTTCATCAGATTCTTCAGCTCCACAAATTCCAAGACAAAAGAATTCCCATAACCAGCCAAGGAAAGCATCTCAAATTGGCATTCGCCCACATCTGGATCACCAAGCATCTTTGCCACAGTCTACAGCAAAGAATACAGTTCTCGGCCATTTCGAAGATGGGGTGAAAAGGATCAAATCCACTCCTAGCTCAAATGGCACCGAAAACAAGTCACCGGAGGCGTCGTATAACCAAAGTCTCACCAATCATTGCGTGGTAACACATCCGAGCGACCTCAAAGTACCATTGCCTCGTCAGACCAGCACTCATGAATCTCAGCGATCCCATCTATCCTCTAGCGTTTGTGGCGATTTAGAGAGGCCAACCGCCCAAACACCAAGATCTTCCAAATATTCTTCGAGTGAAACCCAGCGCCGAATAACAAATCACCCTGCTTGCAGTCCACGGCATGAAAGTAGAGTTGCTCATAATCGAGCTCGTTCTCGATCTAGAGCTAGCAATATTTCTCGGAAAAGATCCACCATTCAGAAGAAAAAGAGGTCTAGAACTGATCCTGAACGGAAGAAAGAGGCCATGAGCCACGTTGCTCGATACTGGAATGAGTGTATTCAAATTTCAGAGGACGAGAGGCGCGAGGCAAGCCGGGAGATTGATCAGCTTCATGGTGAAATCATTCGCCGAGAATCAAAACTCAATGAAACACTCGATCTTATCAAGGAAAAAGACGCTCGGCTTCAAGAGACTCATCAGCGCTGTATAGCGCTAGAAGATCAAAGCCATCAAACTGAGAGCGAGAAAAATGAACTTCAGGTAACAGTAAAAACTTTGAAGAGCGAGTTAGACGAGTCCAAGCAGAAGATCCAAGGGCTCAAAGACAAGCAGCGCATATACAAATCAAAGTTGAACGAAGCAATTGAAGAACAACAGTCACTATACACGCGTTGCCGTGAGGATCACGAGCAGACCAGACAACAGCTTGAGAAGGAGAAAGCCACCCGCGCGACTGATTACAAAGCTGTAGAAAAGGCTCTCAAAGTAAGCCACAAGACTCGTGGGGAGCTGAAGGCCTGCTTTGAACAGTTTCGCGAACAAACAAAACAAGATTCTCAAAAGAGTAAGTTCCCCTTTTATCTGTTCCCCCCGTGTCTCTCCTGATGTTCGACCAGAGGACGAGGTTCTCGCCGATCTGAGACAAAGTATGAACAACAAGGAAGAGGAGCTAGCTCGGGAACGAGATACCATACTCGAATTACGTCGTCGCATTAAGGAACAGGCAAAACTGCAAGATATGGTCGAAAGGGTAGAATCTCAAGTTCATTCAATATCCGACAACAATACGAAGCGCGAGCTCGAATCTCAGCACCAGAAGGAAGTTGTCGATCATCTCTCAGCCAAGTTAGTGACGATACCACACCACACTCACTTCGAATGCTAATGCCGTTTAGGCTTGATCTAATTTTGGAAAGTCTGTCGACGCCGAATTGTGATGCGATAACTCCCACAACTATCGAAGAAAATCTTGAAAAGCTAGAAGGAAGGATCCTTTCAAGGTAAGAAAGCATCCCAATGTTACCTGAATGTTTCTAACGCTTTGAGTTGATGCAGACTTCTACCAGAAGTTCTCAGTGTTGCTTCGGAGCAATCCCGAATAGAAGCATCTACACTGGACTGGAGAATCAACTTCCAAAACGAAGTCGAAGACCTTAAGCTTAGCTTAAAGGAGAACATCGCAGCTCAGCCTCCAACTCAGCAGAACAATGAGGTCATTCTCAAAGATCACCTCGATCGACTGTCACAAATTGACGTTCGTACAATAAGTATTGAGAGAGCTCAAGAGAAAATAGAGCAGTGTGTTTTCGAATGGACTCACCAGCAAGATTTACTTCAGAGTAGGTCGGATAGCATCCTTCAGAAAGAAATTGCGGAGCAGCTCAATATTAGAGAATCCGTCATCAGCTCACTCGAAGGGAATGTCGTGTCGGTAGCGGCTCAATTCAACAAAAAGTTCGAAGAAATAGAGAAGCTAATAATCCAGAGCAACGAATCATCCAATAAAGGTCTTGAAGAGCAGCTTACTGCAATCGAAACGGCACTTACAGATGGGTTCGACAAGGAAAGACTCAAATCCGAAAATGCACTTGCTCAATCAGAGGCAGTCCATCTTGCACTAGAGGCAATTGTTCAGAAATTACAGAAAACACAGCAACCCTCAAGTAGCGAGGTTGACTCAGACGAACATGTTCAGGCTGTGGGCTCTAAAGAAGAAATGGTTTCAGAGCTTCAAAAACAGATTCATCAGCTTCAGCATGAATCTAAGACAGTCAATGACCTGCGAAATAGATGGCTAAAGGATATTAAAGCCATGGACATGATTAAATCTCAGCTCAAAGATATGAGCGAGCGTCTACCTCGACTAGAAAATGCAGAAGCAAGATTCCAACACATGGCTGACATCAACCACATAATCCATTCAACCGCAAGCTATTTGACGGCGGAGCATTCCTGGATCAGCCAATATCTGGAGGAAAGGCCAGAGTCGGGCAGTCCTGCCATCGACTCTAAGAAGTTGACAGGATCGCAGGAAACCATTGTGGTGAAAGAAGAGACCACCGAGACGCCCGTCTCACGATCAATAATGACAACCTTTAAGGAAAAGTCGATAGAATTAGGCGATGCATCCAGTCAAGTTTCTCCCAAAGAAGAAAGTCTACGCCGCAAAGTGATTGTCAACAGTCCCAGGGGTTTTACAACTTCTCCTTCTCCGCCGCCGTCTATCCGACAAGAGAAACTGCGACGACGGGAAGCAGCAGCGCCTCGTTCAATTCTCAGGTCATCTGGTTCCACAAGCCAAGAGACATTACAAAGTCTGCCAGAAACCGTGACACCACACAATCACACCCAGTACAATAGGCCAGTGATGGGAGGCATCAGCTCGGCAGCGTCTGGCACAAACCAAGTAGTAATCGAGGAAATACGATCAAATCTAGTTCAAAACATACCATTAAAAGCTGGCTGGAACCTCCCTATGATGGTTGACTTCGAGCCAAAGAGTCAACCCAACGCCATCATATCCAACAAGAAGCACACGATTGTCATCCAGGACCAAGCGCAGGGTCCGTGTCCCAAAAAAGTCAAGGTAAAGGACGAGACATCACAAGTTGCTACAAATTTAAACAACCGCAGACCACAAATCGGACCAGTAAAAAGACCACGAGTCTTTAAGACTTATTCGTGCAGAAATGCTGAATTGTCACCTGAGCTAACGGCCAGCATTGATAATCCAAATCAGCAAGAGTAATCATCCAAGTGTCGAAGAACATCTAAGAAAAATCACCAAAAAAATGAAAACATCTCATAGGTTGGCGAGTTAAGTTGATGCCAATGTTGTCACATATGCTTGGAAGTGAGGGGAATTTACTTGACGCATTGGTGCTTGCTTAGTAGATTTATTCAACCTCCTTTGGGCCAGCTTGCTCATGTTCGCTGAGATTTGTATTTATATTCCTAGACGCAGTGTCTAAATCATAATGGTGGTTTTTATTGTATTTGTACATGTACATTTGCATTGCGCAGAGAGCTAATGTGGGAGGTCTAAACTCCAGCAATGCTCTTCGTGTAGTGTTACAAGGGTGCGAGGATCTCGAAGGAGGTTTCTGATAGTCCGTACCGATATCTCCTCGTCCAGGTCATCTCGGCGGATCGAATCGTCATCATGCCATTGAAGCGTGCATTTATTATTTTGATCTCTTTTTCGTTTCGAGGAACAAGACCTTCTTGCGCACTAAATCGGAGATACAAGTTAACCAAGCTGTCCGGTAGATTCAATTGCAATTTTTTCGTACCGATTGGGTCGTATTTCATCATGCTCATCATGGCGGAGGTTCTGGGCCGCTTGAAGGTGTAAAAGAATCCCGTCATCGCCATCGAAATGAGGCGCACGTGTATCAAACGAGCTTTGGCTATAGGAGAAAAATGGAGTCAGCTCCCATGCACTAGTTTGTTTTGCAGTTCTAGAACGCAAGCTTACCCTTCTTTGCCATGTTGGGCGAGTCTACGGGCAATTGAATCAATGACCTTGAATCGCGAGATGTCGCATGTGGTGATGGGTTAGCAAATTTCCAGCTTGGATGTTGTCGGCAGCTCGGAGAAACTTGGCCCCGGAGAGTGGTTTATGCTCTGGGTGTGGGAGTGGGATGGTGCACGCACCCACATTATTTGCAACAACCAACAGCGACACCCCTCTACGCTTCTCGAGCTCTATCAGCGACAAGCATTGATTGGCCAATGAGAGCCAACATAGTCAGCAACAAAATATCATGGTTATTACGATAGGAGAATGGCCAATGGATCTGCAGGATCCCTGAGGAGGATGTAAGACACCGGACAGTTTTTCGGAGCGCTAAGTACCGTTTTGTTGAGGGTCCAGCCTGAATGAAATGAAGCCACTGCCCAGGATACGCCCGGCTTTTCCCATACCGGACTTGCATCGGACGCACATGGGCGGTGACTGGACATGATGGTGAGGTGAGGCGAGGTGGATGCGGTACAGTAAGCTAGCTACAAACTAAAGTTTGCCCGCGACTGAATGGGGGGCCTTGTCCGCGTGAAGCGATATAAAGATTCGGCCGGCACCTGGTAGTTCCCAGAGTTGCAGAGTCTCAGGGCGTGATCTCGTAGCCACGTTCACGATTCAGCAGAAACTACTGCACATCTGCATAGACGGCACATATCGGTACTTTCCCAGAGGCTGTTTCTTATCAAGGTTGCTGTTCATTTGCCGGGCTCGACTCCTGCAGGACCCCTACGGCGCTCCCACTCCGCTGACACAAACCATCACCGACAACGCTGCGGACCACTCCCACTCCTCCAACCCCAACCCCTCACAGAATAGGGAAAGGGCAAATTGACTTCTCCGCCTGACACGATAATTCTCGCGCGGGAAGCCAGCTTCCAATTTCTCTCAACTCTCACCTCTCACCTTTCTCAATTGTGTTTCCTGGGCTTTTTCCCTCACTCGTGTCGGAATCGAGTTGAGCTTCGTCGCATCTCCTAATCAGGAAACTCTGGGGACCACACATAGAGCCATCCCGCCACCGCTCTGCACCAATCTCATCGACTCGCTTCGCATTCCCGGCAATATCTGACCTCAACCCGCACATATACATACATATAAACACACTAGCACAGCAATGTTAGCGAGTCGTAGTCGCAACCCCGCATCGGCCGCCGCACTGGGCAAGGCGGTGCGAAACCAAGCGCCGTCGAGCAGCTCCATCAACGGCCGCCGATGGGCAAGTCACGGGCGCACCACCGTAAATGGTACGTAGCAATATTGGCTTTTTTTTTTTTCTCTCTATCGTCTTTTTTTTTTTTACTTTTTCCTCCCTTCTTCATTCATCACCTATTCCTTTTGGAGCTCATGGCCCGTATTGCTCATGCAACGGGCGAATGGAAACAGTGCTTGTGAGGGGACACGACGAGTTGCCGGTCCTGCTTGCTTCCCACCATCACCAAAACGCCCGTCTCCCGGACTCCAATGCGATAGCTGTATGTCCGGGCCGGTCCCGATACTGCGGAGGCATTTTAGTCCATGTGAGCAGCGAGCGATAGCTGGACTCCCGAGACACCGTCGCACCATCGTCCGCCGCGGCGCGAGATCTCGCACGCGGTGCATAAGGCTCTCGATTGGATCTCTTGGTTGGCTGCAAGTCGCTGCAAGTCGCAATCCACTCACGGCCCAGCCCAAGTCAAACTGCGAGGCATCATGGTCCATTTCCACTTGCGTCCCCTGTCTCTCTAATATACCAATTCCACATTGTATCCTTTTGCCCGCTCTTTGTCCACTCATACGCTCCCGTTGTCTCACACTCCCAAAGTTTTGGGTTGGACGAAGTGGGAGGGGCCATTTAGTACATTGCCCTTCCCGGTGGAAGCCGACGCCATGTGATGGGTTGAGTTTGCCCAAGCGCCGTCAATCTCGGCAGCAACCGATGATTAATTGACAAGACAAGACACGCTCACCTGTGTATGAGTGTTTTGGTTCGGTCAGCAATGGCCCGTCACCGTTAGGCAAGATGAAGCCATTTTCGCAGGGCTTCCCCCATTGCCCACACACTGCCCACGTTCTCCAGGGTCTGGCCGATGACCGGTGACAAGGGGCCCGGCTACGCATATTGGCAGCCTTGTTTCTATTCCTCATAGCGAATCGTCATCATCATGACAATTCCCCTGTTTGTCTGTGTCGACATTTCCCGGGGTTCCGGAACCGGGCATTCTCTTTTGCTGCCCCAGGTCCCTTGTACCATGTCGGGCCGTCCCTCCATTACACACATCCCACATCCCACAAAGCACATACCCATGTTCCCCCATGGCTACCCACACTCCTCCGGCCTGAGGTGAGGTGAGGTGAGGTGATTGAATGGAGAAATTCGGGGTACACCTGAACGGGGAAGCTTCAGAAACGGGCAGCGTGCAACACGCAACACCCAACGGGGGAACTGAGGCCGCGGGGTGGTCGCTGCGGGAGCTGAGCCCTTTGAGTTGTTTCTCGCCTCACCTTGAGATGTCCAAAGTCAGGCGGTCGAGGGCAGAATGCGCTGATTTCCGTCGACTGTTTTGAGCACTCTAGCACCACTGCAGCCCACCCGGGTCCCCATCCGACCCTGCGGTCGTCAACGCCGAGGGTGGTCTCGGTGGTGTTCGGTGGTGACAGCGGAAATTCTGCGGTGGAGGAAGTCCACGCCGCCTACTACTAGAAGCGCTGCATCCCCCCCCTTCGTTTCCTGATCTGTATTCCTTTCCTCTGCTCCTTATCCTTATCCTCGGGCTCTCCGTCTGCTGCAATACCAATACCCTTTGATCGAATAGAAAGACAGACAAGTGTGTTCTCCCCACCCACCCACAGCCTGCCTATCCATCCCCCACGTACACTACACCGGCTCCCTATCAGCGCCACTGTTATCTGGTGGCTGGCCTTGTTTCATTTCCTGTGATGCTCTTACACTTTGGTTTTTGTCCTCGAAAGACAATCACAAACACATGGGTCATCACGGTGGTTCGAGATTCTTGATCCCCTTTTTTAGACATTAATTTCTCCTCAGCATTGGGTGATTTTGTTGCTAACTCGTCCGACCCGGCTTGACCAGGCCCCTGTATCCCTAGTACTTTTACCAGCGTTACCCCGCGACCCGCGTCCTCTTCGTTTACTTCTACTACCCCGCCAAAACTTTCTTTGCAACCCCGCCATCGCAACTTTTCTTCAAAGCCACCCGCCGCCGCCAACATGACTCGATTGACCGTTGATTCCATCAACCAGCACGTTGTTGCTGCCAAGTACGCCGTCCGTGGCGAGCTTGCTGTCAAGTCTGAGGAGTACCGCGCCAAGATCGCCAGCAACGACGCCGCCGACCTGCCCTTCAACGAGGTCATCTCGGCCAACATTGGCAACCCCCAGCAGCTCGACCAGAAGCCCATTACCTTCTTCCGTCAAGTTGCCAGTATCCTCGAGAACCCCCAGCTTCTCGAGAAGGAGGCTGACCTCGTCAACGTCCTTGGCTACAAGACCGATGTCATTGAGCGCGCCAAGTTCCTGCTCAGCAAGATTGGCTCTGTCGGTGCCTACAGTGCCAGCACCGGTGTCCCTGCCATCCGCGACAGTGTCGCCAAGTTCCTTGAGCGTGAGTCCTGACTCTGATGTCGCTGCAATTTTTTTCTCCTTTTGCTCTGCGCACCGATTGAGCCATTTTGCGGCTCTTTTGGCCACTTGCGCCATGCTGCTCCTCCCACTTACCCTTTGGGGTTGAATCTTGTTTTACTATGACTAACTGCTCAACCCAACAGGCCGCGATGGCTTCCCCGCCGACCCTTCCAAGATCTACCTCTCTGCCGGTGCCTCGTCCGGTGTGAACACTCTCCTCCACGTCATCTGCGCCGCTCCCAACACCGGTATCCTCATCCCCATCCCCCAGTACCCTCTCTACACTGCCACCCTCTCTCTCCTCAACGCCACCTGCGTTCCCTACCTCCTCGACGAGGCCAAGAACTGGGGCACCGACCTGAACACCATCCAGACCGCCTACGAGAAGGCCAAGGCCGACGGCGTTGACGTCCGATGCATCGTCATCATCAACCCCGGCAACCCCACCGGTGCCTCCCTCCCTGAGGAGGACATCCGCGCCGTCCTCGACTTTGCTGCCAAAGAGAACCTGGTTGTCATGGCCGACGAGGTCTACCAGACCAACGTCTTCCTTGGCAAGTTCCACAGCTTCAAGGCCGTCCTCCGTCGCATGCAGCAGGAGAACCCCGGCAAGTACGACAGCGTCGAGCTCGCCTCCCTCCACAGTGTCTCCAAGGGCATGGTTGGTGAGTGTGGCCACCGTGGTGGTTACTTCGAGCTCGTCGGTTTCGACGCCGAGGTCGAGGCCAACATTTACAAGTTCGTCTCCATCATGCTGTGTGCCCCCGTGATTGGCCAGTGCATCGTCGAGCTCATGGTCAACCCTCCCCGCGAGGGCGAGCCCTCGTACGAGCTGTACAAGAAGGAGTACGACGGCATCTTCAACGGTCTCCGCGACCGTGCCAACGCTCTGCACAAGGCCTTTGAGCAGATGGAGGGCGTCGAGTGCGGCGTTCCCCAGGGCTCCATGTACCTCTTCCCCACAATCAACCTCCCCGCCAAGGCCCACGAGGCCGCCGCCGCCGAGGGTCGCACCGCAGATGAGTTCTACTGCATGCGCCTCCTCGAGGCCACTGGTATCTGCGTCGTCCCCGGTTCCGGTTTCGGTCAGAAGGAGGGCACTCTGCACTTCCGTACCACTTTCCTCGCCCCTGGCACCGAGTGGGTTGGCAGCATTGTTAACTTCCACAAGGACTTCCTCGCAAAGTACCAATAAATGCAAATAGAAAAGGAAAAGGCAAACAACATACAAGGGTCATGAAGGAGCAGAAATTTTTTTAAAGCAAAAGAAAGGGTGTTTCCAGAGTTGGATGAGTCAGCGTTGGATCATATTTATATAGAACGATGATCGCAAATTCATACCCAATACAATCAATTTCAGAACATTCTCCAGTAGCTCTCCGCGTGTACAACTGTTTTTCCTCAGTTTCTGTTTCCGTTCTCTCTTGATAACAAACACACCAATGCTTCAATTCGAAGTTTTCTGGGATAAAAATGACTTTGAAACATCCCATCACCTAAACACGAAGGAAAAGATTTTTTTTGTTTCTTCCGGGACCCAGCCAAGTCTATTAACGCCCTGGCTCGTCTAACCTGTATCATACAGCTGAATAGGTAAAGCGTGGCACATAACTAACCCCCTCTCTATTCTCACCACGCGGAATTATCAAAAAAACACATTTCTCATGATCCCGCTTCCTTGCGTTTGCCCGAAGTTTCCATTTATGCCCTCTCGCTACCCCTCAATCTCACAGCCTGGCCGTACTTTTGCAGCTTGGTGATAAGCTGATCTCCTTGTCGCACAACATCCTGGTACTGCTTGTTCTTGTCGTCGGGTCTGTTGGTCTCAATGACACCCTTGCCACTCACACGATCAATTGTGCAGGGGATTCGGCCAGCAGCGATGAAGCGAGCAAGGTCACTATGAAAAGTCCAGTTAGTAAACGTATTTACTCCAATATAAAAAGGTGATCTTACCGGTCAAGGAAGTCAACAGTCACACCAAAGTCATTTGCCATGCTCTCGAGACCGACGACTCGGTAGCTCTGCAGAAGTTGCTGGTAAGCACGGAGACGCATCTCACGGATAAACCAGCTCTTGTGCTCGTGCAAGTAACGGTCCTGGTTCAAGAACTGCTCCTCGACATTGGCAAGGGACTGGAAGAAGGTCTTGTAGTTGCCGTTGTAAAGACTGCTCACAAGCAGGGCCAGAGGACTAAAGTCAATGGCAAGCTCGGCCTCGGGCTGGTCAGAGCTGGTTCCAAGAGTTGTCAGGTTGACGGCAGTGGTGGCACCGGCCTTGGGAGTAGGGGTCTCATCGGCACTGGGGCCAGCGCTAAGAGCGCCGCTGAGGGCAAGGAGCTTGTCCTCGCCATCACCTAGGATAGCCTTGATCTCTGGAGCATCGACAACCTTAGACTTGAAGTCGACTCGCTTGAGCGAGACGGAGCCAGCGAGAACGGAGTAGACGACGAGGTTGGAGTAAGTGCAGAGTTCGTAGCTGGTGAATGTGGAAAGGGAGTCGAGCAACTGCGGGGCAGCGAGGCTGTGGGAACGGAGAGTGAGCAGGTGAAGACCTTCGTAGGCCTTGAGGCGGTTGCGGCGATCCCAGTCACCTCCGGTCTCGACAAGCGTCTTAGCACGCTCGACATGCTTCTTGACAAGAGGCTTGTCACCGTAGAAGAGACCCATACGTATTATGGCAAGGACAAGATCGATCTTGCTACCGAGGATACCCGTCTTCTCAAAAACGCTCTCGTAAGCGGCAATGGCCTTGTCCTATAGCAACTGTTAGCAGAAAGTCTCGGCGAGCTAAAGGATGGAGAGTCGTGCCTTGTCACCAACTCGGGCCCAGAACTCGGCACGCTTGCCCTTGGCAGCAATGATTTCTGTGTCTCCAGCCTGCTCCTCAGCCTCGTCCTCCTCCTTCTTAAACTCCTCGAGCTCGCGGTCGTTGTCCTCCTTCAGCTGGTTGTAGAGGCCCTCGTCCCAAGCAAGGCTGATGGTGGTAGCGGCGGGCTTGGTGGCGATCATGCCAACAAGGCTTGACTTCCTAGATAGAGGCTTGCCGGGAGCGGAGGCGCCACCCTCGCCGATGGTGTTGAGGATGCCGTCAATAGGGTGGGCGAGATAGCGGTAGAAGGGCGCCATCTTGTCCTTGGCGATGGCATCTTGGAGGGCCTTTACGGCGGTCTGCTGGGAGGATTTGGAGGCATAGGCGTTTGTGAGGGTGAAGACATGCTGGGAGAGAGGCAGCAAGGGCCATTTGGCGTACTGGGGATCAGAACCCATGGTGGTGGAGGTAGTGGTGGTTAGCGGAGAGGTGCAGGCGGGAGGTGGGAGGAGGCGGTTGGGGAGTGTGAGGGCTCGTCCGCGGTCGGAGGGGCGAAGGCGTATTCAGTCGTGGTGCTCGTCCGCGGCTCGAGGTGAATCGGGTGCAGATGGGTGGCTGGTGAGGGCGATGATGGATGACGGAGGGAAGCTTGGAGCTGTGCGAAGTTGACGAAGACGGTGTTGCTGCTGCTTGTAATGCGCCAGAGGCCAATGGAAGCTGAGTGGCCCAAGCACCCAAACCCGCTGCAAGGCTCAAGGCTACAGCGGGACACGCACTAGAAACTGGAGCTCCGTTCCTGGCCGCCCGGGTACGTACCTTGACCGGGATTGTGATATAGGGTAGGTCCTCCCGATGCTTGCTTGCTGACGAAGACAACACACTTGGCCAGCTTGTACCAACTGCTTCCAATACCTTGATCTATGACCAAAGAAAAAGGGTAAGCAGTTGAAGAACATGTATATCTATAACTTATCATGTTTATTTATCGCTTATAAGACTCGAGTCTCCAAAGAGAAATGGCGAATGTTTGCCACATTATTTAGAAAATCCTACCGAAAAATACACATTTTAGTCTAATTACCCAACAACATCCCAAGACGGTTCTCTTCCATTCTCACATCCTTTGACGTAGCAAACCTATTTAATCAATCAAAGGCGTGAATCTCGTCCATTTCACGCAACATATAGGACCGGAAATTGATCCCTCTTCTCCAATATTCCAATTCATATTTCCATGCTTCCTCCATCGACATGTCCCCAATTCCTAGAATTTCTAGCAACAAGGGAACGTATGGTTCACTGGCCACGTAAAAGGACCCACCAGAACTTGCACGCGGGACGCCGTGGTGTTTTTGCCGTGGCCGTCGATGCAATGTGAATTCTGGAACTGGTTCGGTTGGCAAATAGTGCCACCCACTATCCGTGAGGAGAGGATCGAGATCCGGGAGGTCGACTGCAATGTCTAGGCCCTTTTGAGCCAGCGGCAAAAGAGGCGACAAAAGGACCCTCTCATTGATCGTAGCCCAAGGACACTCCTCGTTATGGTCCAGCCAGAGATGGATTTTCCTCAGATTATGGAAACGCTTGATATTTTCTGGCAGTCGGACCCATGCGGCCCATTTGAAAGACTCGTGGGAGTGATGAAACCGGGCTTCGGTATCGGCCTCGACGCCTAGTCTCTCTCTTGCCTTGCACGAGCCCCAGGGAAATCTCCAGGCAATGCTCAATTGCCCAATCTGTGGCATTGCAAAGAGGGATGAAATCACCAATGGCGCATCAGGAGAGGGATTTCTAGCGCTCGAATTCCAGGCCCAGCAATCAAGAACAGTTGGTTCGGTTACATGGAACCTGGTTTGGCTGGCCACGAATTCAAGAACATCACAGGCACTGGTTCATTCGCACACAGGTAGAGTTAGTCCAAATAATGATTTCATATTAGCCCATCTCATCACCTACAGTTGTTTGCATACTAGCAAAATAGTAGAGCTCCCCGAGAATATATTGTTCGAGGGGGTAGCTAGCTCTTCACACTCCCAGTGGGGGCCCCAGTTGGACCGTAATCGTCGTGCCCATGCTTCCTTAGCCGACCACTCATCTGCGCTTGATGGTTTGCATTCTGACCCATCAATGAAACTTGATTTGGTTTTGACGCAGGGCGTGAAACGGAGCCTATATTTATTCACAGAGACATGGATTTCAGGAGGCAGTATGAAGGCGTAAATAGAGTGGCGAATTTCGGGCGGTATGAGCAGCAATCTACTTTGATGCTGCTCATTGATAAAGCTGGAAACAAGTACATGTGGCATTGCGGCTGAAAGCAAGCTAAGAAGAAAAAAGTAGAAAAAAGAAAAAAAAAAGGAAGGATACGTACAGTGGGTCTGAAAAAATTTCGCCCGGTCCTCATGTACCTCAACGCCCACCTAATTCTATGACCCGATCTAAGAATCGCTTTTTCGCAGCCAAATCACGATCAAATTGATATCTGAAAAGATCAATAGAGAGTTAAATGATGATATTTTGATGTATGTATTTTTAATATTTTGTATATCAGCCTTGTGCATCGATGGTTGTTTGTATCCTTCGCTGCATTGAGTCAACTAAGCTCATTAACACCGAGTCATCAATTTGCTCCCATATCTCAATTGCTGCTTAACAGAGCATTTCCATAGTCTCATTATTTCGAGGTATATCAGAAAGTTTAGGATACTTCTCAATTATCTTTTCTTTTAATATTTTCCATAGATTTTTGATAAGGTTTAAGTTAGGCGAGTAAGTGGGCCAGTCAATAATAAAGATATCATTTTTTTCCGCCTATTAATAAAGCCAATGTTGAATAATTCTTGCCATATATATTAGTGTATTATCCTGAATGAATGAATATTCTCTTTTAGCAATTAGAGGAAGATATGATTGTAAATAGGCGAGAATTCGGTGTGTAGTAATACCGCCGCGGGCAGATTCAGGGTTGCCTTCAAGGGGCACCAAAGGAGTGCGAAAAATCTACATAAATGAAGATCAAAATATTCGAGAATGATACGATTGCTTCCTCTTTGGATGAACATGCTGTCGATATAATCTCTCATTCTGTGCTTTATTAGTTGTGGATTTATTGAGGAGTTATGATTGTGTGTGATGCGGTAACTTACGGTGTGGCAAAATACCCATTTCTCTCTCTCACCTTCACCACGCTCCACAGAGACTTTATTAAAGAAAATCCATAATTTCCACTCCTCCAGTATATTATCAATATTTTCTTTAGCAAAATCAAGTCTTTTTTATGCACTATCGGGTGTTAAGAGGGGGCAGCAAAGTGCTTTAAAATACTATATCCCTTCCTTCTTAAGATAGCTGACTAAAGTCTGCGCCGTGCACGGTAAATTCGCTTTTTAAACTAAAACTTGGGCTTAGATAAAAGGGTCTTCATTAATGCATCTGAAAATAGCTTCTTTATAACTCTCATTTAATTTGGGTGGTCGCCCAGAGCGTGGTTTACTTTGTACACTCTGTTATTGACGGTAACATCGGACGATGCCGCGGATTGTTTCCTCAGGAACTCCCTCGCGCTCCGCCACCACCTTCACTGGGACGCCCATTTCGCGCATTGATACAATCCTCGTCCTCTTATGAGGGCTCCAGTGCTTTTTTCGCTGCACGCGAGGCATTGTGGTGGTGTGAAATAGAACCTGAAGAGGAAGGAATTCACTATTGTTGTCTTGGTGTTGGTGTGAGTGCGGGGTACAAAGGGACCGGGCGAAATTTTTTCAGACCCACTGTATCAGTGCCAAATGAATATGACTTTTCATATGAATATGGTGAGATTTTGTACGTGGTCGTGGTGGGTTCTCTGAATGACTCGATATGATTTGATATTTGTAACCATCCAGCAACCAACAGTTAACGAGCATCAGATGCAGTATCCCCTCTTTGCTGAGCGGGGTAATTGGTGCGTGGCGTGAAAGGCGGAAGTGCAAGTATGATAGACCAGTAGAAGAATGGGTTGAGTCATGGCGCTGGGCCAAGGCCAGTGCTGTCTTGGAATATAGTTTGATGAATTTTTTCTCGAGGTGGCCTTAAGGGGAAAAAAGCAAAGAATAGATACATAAACAATCCAGTAAGTAAAAAAGTAAACAATCTTACGGGATTATTTAGCGTCGTTGGTAATCAATTTTGCGACTTCTTGTAGGCCAAGCAAGTGCTCTTTATACAGGCGCCAATGATTGGGTTGTCCAGTTTTTCAGTCGGAGTAGGCCGGCGGTGATCCGGAGGGTTTTGGGTGGTGTCTGTGTGTTTCCAAGCGAGTGACTCTCTACTAGCTTCTAATCGTGCTGTAGGTGAGATGTCGATTTTACAGTGGATTAAACAACGTCATTTTATCGGGTTCCATTCCTTATTCGTTGTGACGACTGACCGCACTCTTGACAACATGGGGTGGTTGTCGCTCGCCTTGCTAGCGTCGCTAAGCAAAGATGAAGGGTGGGAGGTCTAGGAAATCACCCGCAACGTCAATTATAAAGAAAATTTAGGGATAATATTTCTAAATAAGATCATCCGTGGTTTCGTTCTGGGTTATTGTTTGGTCAAGTTTCCTACATCTGGCTTGCTAAGTCCCTGAAACTCGAGGATGGACTGGGTGGGATGTGATGGTGCTTGGCACACAGGGATTTCTCTTGGCACAGCTGCAAGGAAAACTGTCATAAAATGTGTCGATTTGATTGCAGCATAAAAATCACAATGCACATGACGAATTCCCAATTGACTTTTCTCATAAATTTGGAATCAATCTTATTCGGGCAAGTGAACAGTGACAAGACGGCTAAACTCATGAAGGGAGCTACTGTTTATTCGGGGCTCGGATTCTTCCGCTCACAGCCCAATCAAAGCGCGAGACCAGCTGCGCATCCATTGCACCGCACCATCCCCGGGGCTTTGGTTGAAGCTAACCCACCTGATCCACTTGGACCCTCGCTCCCTCTCAGTCTTTCAGATCCAACTTCAGTTTGCTCTCCATCACGCAACCCCCAACTGACAAACCTTTCCCACTCCGTATTCTTTGCCTCGCATCTTTTACGCATCGAACACCAAGTACACTAACCATACAAAAAAACCAAAATGGGCAGATCCAGCCCCGACCCAGACGAGAGGTATGGCCGCAAACGCCGTGCCAACGACGAGCATGAGGATGAACTCCCCCAGCCCTACAACGCAAGGGCGCTCCAGCCCGCGAAGCGACGCGCCGTTTCGCCATCTGAACAACCTCGCAAGCTCAAGCGCCCTGGTGCGCGAGCTCGATTCTCCGAGGCCGAGCGCGATGCCATCCGACAGCGCCAGGTGGATAGAGAGCGCGGATCTGCCGCCGCGCAGGCCGCGCAGGAAGAGGAGGAGAGGCAACGCGGCAACCACGATGTCGTGAGGCAACACTACAACAACGTCCCCGAGCGAGGCCGTGACTGGCGAACTAGGGATAGCAAAATCAAGGGCCTTCGAGTCTTCAACAATTGGATCAAGAGCTGCATCATCCAGCGCTACTCGCCCGATGAGGATCACACCCCCGGCTCCCGCGAGATGGGCCGCTCTAGCGGCAAGGAACTTCTAGTTCTTGATGTCGGTTGCGGAAAGGGTGGCGATCTTAGCAAGTGGCAGCAGGCTCCGCAGCCAATTCAGCTCTACGTTGGCTTGGACCCTGCCGACGTCAGTATTGACCAGGCCCGCGAACGTTACAGGTCCCTCAGCTCGCGTGGCGGACGCGGTGGCAGGGGAGGACGCGGACGACCGCCGCCGAGACTGTTTGACGCCCGATTTCACGTCAAGGATTGTTATGGAGAGAGCATTGAGGACATTGAGATTATCCGCCAGGTCGGCTGGGACCCATCGCCCATGAACCGCCGGGGTTTCGACGTCGTCAGCATGATGTTTTCCATGCACTACGCCTTTGAGTCGGAGAAGAATGCCCGCATCATGCTCCGCAACGTTGCCGGCGCGCTGAAGAAGGGTGGCCGTTTCATTGGCTGCATCCCCAACTCGGACATCCTCGGCGAGCATGTTCGCAAGTTCAACGAAAAGGCTGCCGCTAAGCGCGCAGCCAAGGAGGCCGGAACCGAAGAGGAGGCAACTACCCCCCCTGCCGAGCCTGAAGATGGTGAGCTTGAGGAGGGCGAAGAGGAGCCTACAGCCGAATGGGGCAACAGCATCTACCGTGTACGCTTCCCCAGCAAGACTCCAGAGGATGGTGTCTTCCGCCCGGCCTTTGGATGGAAGTATAATTTCTTCCTTGATGAGGCCGTTGAAGAAGTGCCTGAATATGTCGTGCCCTGGGAAGCATTCCGTGCCCTGGCTGAAGACTACAACCTCGAGTTGCAATTCCACCGTACCTTCCCCGAGATTTGGGAGGCTGAGAAAGATGACGCCGAACTTGGTCCTCTGAGCGAGCGCATGGGTGTTCGTGAGCGTGGTGGTGGTCCCCTGTTGGTGTCCGATGACGAGATGGAGGCTGCAAGCTTTTACGTTGGTTTCTGCTTTTACAAGGTTTAAGGCGCTTGGCCTGGTGCTTTAGTGGTATACGCCCCTTTTAATGGATGGAGGAGGGTTGCTTTTGTTATTTGGATGGATGGTGGGAGCCCGGAACACATTCCACGGAGTACGGGGAATGATGAAGGAATTGCGAGATTCAGCCTGGCGAGAGAGACGAACAAGGTGGCATTGGCATCATTATATTATATAAAGTATGCGACTAAAAAAAAGGTTATGACGGGACTGGGTATCATAGTCTGACTTGAATGAATGGCGAAAATAAAACTCCTTATCATGCTGAAAGTTCCTTCCCCTAAATATCGACCTAGACCCGGAATATGCGCTTTGATGCTTGATAGACAAAATAGTATGGATGAGTGGCGTTTGGTTTATGGTTGGCGACAAACATGTCAAGTTTGAGCACGTTGTTTCCAAAGAAAGACTCATGCTTAGATGGCATTTGTAGCGCGTCGCCAGATCATCAAGGCGGCAACACCAGCGCACGCCGTAGCTCCGAGAGCAACGTAGAGGCTCGTCCGGTCTGGACCCTCGTCGTTGTTCTTGGGGAACGCGGTGCTAGGGGTGGTTGCAGCATCCGCAAAAGCGACAAAGAGCTCGCTAATGCTGCCCCAGGTGACACTGACATGGATAGGGAGGCTCATGTTCAGGGAAGATGTATACTGATCCGGCTGGAGCTCGCAGCGTTGGTTGGTCTTATCCTTGTCCGCCTTGAGAGCGGTGTAAATGGATGGCAGTTCATCAAGGTGCGGGTATTTGGTGCGAATATCGACAACATGGGAGAAGGAATCAGGGTCAGATGAGTCGTAAGTGTAACAGATGAGATCACAAGCATCCAACTTTGCCCGGTTCTCGAGAATTGCAGGCTCCAGCTCACCAAGCTCCTCCAGGATCATATACACCTGCTTACCCCCTGGAAGCTCAACACTATTGACCGCTCGGCGTGGCTTGATGGTGGGGCGATACAGGCCCTCAAAGGGGCGGTTGAGGAAAGAATCTAGTAAAGCTGATTTGCCTGCACCGGAAGCACCCAGCACATAGCAATGGATGACATTGCGCTCGACACGGCCTGGTCGTCTTCTTCTCTTGCGAGGCTTGGTGATCTTGAGGGCGGAAGTGATGGGTTCTTTGGGGTTTGGTGGTTCAAAACCAAGATATGCTAAATATTCAATGGTGGTCTTGGGCTCAATGAATGTCGTCATACTCCACTGAGCTAGCCATCCTTGCAGGGTGATGTGACCAGCTTCGTTTCTGACTGTGGATGATGGGAAAGAGGAGTCCGTCCAAGAGGTTGGAAGGCCAGGAGTCGGCGTGAATAATGCCTCGAGTTCCTCGTCATTGAGGCCTCCGTCATTGTCCTTGTCAAATAACAGAAAGAGATCGAAAAAGAAGCGGTATCCAGCCGGGCTCAGTTCAGCTGACGAGTACTCAGGGACGTCAAATTTAGGACGGATGAACTTGTCTTCAAGACTGAGACTATCAGTGTAGTGATATTTGCGGAGAATAATCCAAATTGTTTCGTGGCGTCCTTTTTCGGCGTATAGTTTGTTGAGCTGCAGGAAGCCGTTTAGGTCGATCCCGTTTTCGAAATGAGAATCGGGCAGAGACTTGGCGATGGAGAGTTTGATGTTGTCAAGATCATCGGTAGTCAAAGGCTTATCAAAGACTCGAGATTGAAACTCACGCATCTCCTGCTCATTGAGGTATCCGTCTTGGTCTTTGTCGCAGAGGTAGAAGATGCGCTTGAGGGCATTCACACATAGCGGCTTGAGATGACCCTCCTTGTAATCGAATAGCGGTGCAATTGGGTGAGTGACTGCCTTTTGACAGAGAAAGAAGAGTTCGTTGACGTTGCGGTGCTCGCGAGCGCTGGTGCGAATGCATGAATCGATTTCACGGAACTCGGCCATGACGGGGAGCATCTCTTCTTCTACGACCTGGGGCGTGGTGCCTTGGGCGGCCAGGTCGGACTTATTTGCACAGAGAACAACGGGAACATTGACGCCTAGGGATCGGAAGTAGGGCATCCAGAACAGAGCAACACGCTCGTAGCTATAGTGATCGGCGTAGACGAGGAGAATGACATTGCATTTGCGGATTTCCTTGCGGAGAGTGGTGCGATCTTCGGGGCGGGCGGAGGTATCGACGATGGTGGTGGTAATGTTTTCGGGGGTACCGATGCTTGGAGGGATAGTGATTTGAGGTAATACAGGTTGGATCTTGGTGGTGACGAATTGGTCTTTGACGAGAGAGGCAATGAGACTCGACTTGCCGGTGCTCTCGTCACCGCAGACACAGATGCGCACTATTTTTTAAGAAGACGGTTAGATGGTGGATGAAGGATAGGGGGAGAGAGGAGAGTGGTGAGCTGGGCAGAGGGAAGTGGCTGTATCATACCAGTGGCCATGATGGGCTTAGAGTATGGAAGCTGTCGATGGGCGAGAGGCGGTGGATGGTTCTACTGCTACTGAGGTTCCATGACCTTGCAAACGAACAAGATTTGTACAGCGGCGGCGGGACGGAGCAGCGAGGAGCGAGGTTATAAAAAAAGATCGGGACCGAGGATGGAGCGGAACTTGACGTATGCAGGAAACAGGAGGGAGGAAAGGAGAGCGTCTGGAAGGCCACGCGCAATGCTCGGCTGATAGGTTTTGGCGGGGGGACTGGAGGATGCAAGATGCAGACCAAGATGTAGCCGCCACCCGCTGGAGCTGCTGGCAGCTAGGTGCCAGGTGCTAGGTGCTAGGGTCTAAGAAAGTGACGCGCGAGGACCAGGGGTTGGACGATCCCCACGGCATCCATGTCTGCAGCAGCGCTAGGGTGGCCCTGGCGGCGGAACGGAACGTGCTTTTATTCTATGAAAAGCTCCCGTGGGACCAGTTGAAGATTGGATTAATCACTAAACTAATGCTGCATATTGTCCAGTGTGGATTCTCTGTCCATTTTATTCGCCTTGTTCGCAAGCCTCCGATGTCGACAGATGGCTAAGCCGCCGTGCGTTGTACACATGGCGCAGCGGGAAGCCTTCCAGTGGAGACCAACTGAAAGCCACCTGGGTGCTGCACTGGAATGTCGCTGACGACATGCGTCGTATACTTAATAAACCAAGAAGATTGTGAACGAGATAAAATAATAAAAAATAAATCAGTAAATAAACCTAAGTATAAATAATAAAAGGCCGAGCTGATGTTATTTATTTTCGGGATTTATTAACTCCTAGTAAAAGGGCAAATAGGGTGATTTAAAGGAGAATGAGAGGTCACCTACGCACCAACTGGTCGTTAAACAAGTGTTAGGACTGCCTGGTCAAATAGTAGAGATCCGCCAGCCATGATTCGTCGTGATCGAATAGTCTTGAAAAAAAGGACCCAAAGTACACGCCAAAGTATGCGCATTCGTGGTTCAAGTTGCCAACAAGGTGATTTGGCTGTACGCCCCCGCTGCAAATCCCCCTAAGCCACTAACCTTGATGTTGAATTGAGGAGACATCTTCATTTCCAATAAGGCGACGTCTTCTGTTCCCTATCTATAAATCCTGTCCAAACTCACTCTACTTTGCAAGACAGTCGAGTCTTGAACCCTTCTCCTATCCAAAGGTGTGTCATCTCTCATCATCCACCTCAATTCTGTCATCATGACTCCGGTCTCTGGCGATGACTTACAACTCTTCAACCCGCTACCAAAGACGAGCGACGAGTTTCTCTATTTCAATAGGCTTCCTCTCGAGATACGGCAGATGGTATGGGAGCTAGCACTCAGTCATGAACGTTTGCTCCATGTTTATCTGCGTTCACGCCTTTCTGGTTCTAGCAGCACCGAAACACAGCCAGCCATTCTCTATCGGACAGGAATGAGGATCACAATGAGTGCGATATCATTTTATCAGAGCGTCAACCAATCAGCAAGATTTTCCATATCAATGCAGAGTCACGACGTACCGCGATGCGATTTTACCGAGTTCATCTACCTTGCCAATACCGTTGGAATGACCAGGTAGAAGAAAACGGGACTCTATATCTTCATCCTGAGCTGGATACCCTAAACTTCAAATCATGGTACCATCTAGCAGATATTGGGAAACGTGTCTTTTTGCACGATCGACAGCATGTTGGCCTTGTGAACATTGCTATAAACACAGCGTCTCTGGAACATGCATGGCCAAAATGCTGGCTACGCCGCCTTGGGACGCTCGAGCAGCAAGTCTTCTCCAGATTTCGGCGCGTCATCTTCATCTTTAGTGGAGGGGAAGAGCATATGTTTTTGGACCGAAAAAAACAAACCTTCATCAACAAGCACGGAATACATCACTCCCGCCCAATCACGGCTCCCATCACCAAGTTTAGTCGCATACCATGTGATCCTAGAGCTATAGATCCGCATCTAAATCAGGTGCTTCTGGGCTCTATCGACCCGCGACTAGTACTCCATCGCTGGTTTGTATCTATGGCAGATTGTGGGGTGAAATATAGCTACAAAGTTGATTACCAGTTTCTGGTCGCCTACGGGGGGCGTGAGCAGGGTGAAGGCAGCTTTGGTAATCCTCTATTAGTCTTTCGTGGATGGAGAAAGCATGAGCTGGACATCAACAATAGAAATGAGGCAATGGGATGGGTTCGAGAAGGAGAAAGGAAATGGAAATGGCTGCTAAATTTGTTGGCAGAAGAAGGAGATCGTACCGCGGAGGATGCAATTGAAGAGCTGGGGCGAACACTTGAATCAGCTATAGGGTTCTGGCTTTTCCCAATCGAGGCCCTTGGGAAGTTGCCGCGTACCAAACGGAAGTATACCCATTACTACTCCGTTCTCAAGTCAGGACGACGTTGGAAGCACAAAAGAGCAGTAAATCTGTCCAAGTACAAGCCCGAGCTTTGTTTGTTCCATCTCCCATAGCCCATACTTATTCTTGGATATAAGCCACTGGTCCTGATATTGGTACTGTTTCACTAGTCGGTAGAATCCATATAAAAACGAAACCGGGTTATACAGCGATCATGACTTTTCTCCGAACCTCCAGAACCGCAAAGTTGGCAGATCCAACTACATTCTATAACCTTGGTTGGCCATTATTTTCTATAATTTAATTAAAAATGGATTTTCTTACGACCGGGTTGGCAAATGTTTTGCATGATGTGCTAGAAACACAATGAATTGCCATTCATGAAGCAATCTAGTTGCCAGAAATCTCGCCAATTCTGGCCCTCATCCGAATCAGCGCCCTCCTCGCTGCACTAATCATCCTCATCCTCAGTGTCTTCATCATAATCCCTGAGGAAAGAATGTGGTAAGAATGCGGTGGAGAGAAGCACACAAGTACCCAGGCATCCTCAACGCTCGAGTCAAGGTATCCCCTCTCTCCGCGCTCTTCAGAAGCCGCGCAAGCACACAAGGCAGTTCTACAGCTATCCTTACGAGTCTGTTGGTATAGTCGGCCTTATGCCAACTTTAAAGCCTACAGGCAACACAGGATGAAAACTTTACTCAGTATTATTTATTTACTACTTTATTTATTTATCTTTATTTATTTATCTTTATTTATTTATCTTTATTTATTTATTTTTATTTATTTATATTTACCCGACTTCCAATTCCCGGGCCTAACTGAATGGAGCTGCTTGGAGGTTCTCATGGTCTACGAGGGACTAGCCTCAGGTGCAATTTAGCCACAATTGCCCACTGACTCGTCATGTTAGTCGTTGTCGATCAAAGTTAAAACCAGTATCTTTTATCTCTCGAGGCGTTACCGTTCTGAATGCAGCTCAAGCCAAAACGGCCCTGCGACTCTAGCAGTTCATCGTCGCATGCATCTCGATCTCGATGCGAGCTCTAAAGAGGCACAAGAGGAGGCCGGCCACGCGCGCTGAATGCAGCACTACCCACACCATGACAGGCCCTTAATTCCCTCGCGGCGCCGTAGACCGAAAACCGAAAACCCCGTCCAAGGCCCCGTCGCTAAACTGACTTACCCCACAACTTGGACGACTTGAGCGGTCCCTTGTCACATTGTCGAGCCCATGTCGCCTCGTCCCAATTCGCCGGATTTTACTGGCCTGGAGCCAGCCTGGAGCCAGCCTAGAGCCAGCCTGGAGCCAGCCTAGAGCCAGCCTAGACTCTTGCCGACCTACCTGGCCGTCCCAGCCCTCCCTTATCACCCCCGGACAGACCTGCCAAACCCCAGACTATGCGCAGCGCAGCGCAGCGTCAGAATAGGTAGGTAGACTGCTCAGTTGTTGGTTAGCTGCTGCGTACGGAGCACAACATCCTGCTCATGGCTGTGGCTCCCTGGCTCTCACCCATGCTGTGCCGCCGTTGACCAACCGCCTGTTTGTCTACTTTTGTACATTAATGTCCATGTTTGTCATATCACTCTTGCATCCACCGCAGCAGCGCCTGGACCTGCCATCGTCATCCCTCCGCAATTCTGCGCGTCTTCCTCGGTCAGCCTCCTCCGCACTTCCGCCCTCCACCCGCTCCAACCTCCACCCCTCCGCCGCGCCTTGGCCCACAACCACACCACGGAGATAGTCAACCTGAGCACCGCCATCCTCCAACTCGACTACCACTGTGAAGCGCTCACCCACGGCCTTTGCTCTTTGCTCTTTGCCGCACCCATCTCCGTCTCTCACTCCGCTGGGCAGCGTCCCCGATAAACGTCCCCGCGCCGTCATCATGTTGTACGTCTGCGTCCGGCTCCGCTCCGCCGACGTCGCCTGTCGCGCAAACTGGAACAATTGTCCCGCTGACTTGAGATGAAATTGGCAGCGTCTTACCCCCTCCGCCTCGGTACCCCTCCATGGGGGCGTACGGCGCCGGCGGTATCCATCCCGTTCCCATGATCGAGACGAACAATACGCTGTCGAATCCCGAAGGCCCCGAATGGCAGTTTTTGGTCGGAGAGGGTAAGTCCCCGGTGCCCCAATTCGCATGCCCCGATGGCCGCTCCTCGTCCTCTTGTGACACTACGCATCCGTCCGCGTGTGCTCCCGCTCCGTCTGCTTTGCGACACGACCATTTACCGCCCGAACAAGGCTCGCGCAACCCACGAGGCTGACCCGAAACCTACAGGAACCTATGTTCTGAAGGAGGACCTGCATCTTGCGACTCCTCCGCCGCACCCTTCTGAGGCAACCATCGTCAATCCGAATCCTCTCTCGACGAACCCGCAACCCGCCACCGCTGGCACCACGGTCTCTCTTATTAGCCTCGATCGAGCTGCGGCCCCATTCTTCTACAAAGGTGTCTCTGCCACCACCTTGGCGCTGAGCGGTGCGCCTTCGAGCATCCAGGAACATCCTCATGAGAGCCGCTACTCAACCGAAGGTGGAATGAGCAGCGAGGATGGACGAGCAACGTCAACTAGCGATGCCCCGGCGACCACCGTCACTTTTGGCTCTGCGCCTGCCTTTGGTGAGGGTAACTCTTTGCTCACGCAAGTGCAGACCAAGGATGTCAACAAGAAGAGGAAACCCAAGAACAACATGACCAAGAGTAACTCCTCTTTTATATCTCGTGTTATTGTCAACGAGGCCCTCAATCGCAAGCTAGCAGAGCGGCCAAATGACGGCGTTTTTGCTTTTGCCAATATCAACCGTGCTTTTCAATGGCTTGACATGTCTGCATCTAACAAGGTATGGCCGCTATCGTTGGGTCGCATTGAAGTACTCGAATGAATGAGTATAACTGACAACTTCAAAAGCAAGATTATTTGACCAAAATTCTATTCACAAAAGCGCATTGCCTGTGTCATGATGTTAATATGATTACCAAGACGGCCGCCCATATAGATGTCATTATGGGATTTTCCACCGGCGAAATCATTTGGTGGGAACCCATCTCTCAGCGTTATACACGATTGAACAAGAATGTGAGATATGCTCGATGAGGCAAAAAACGCAAAGGGAAATACTGACGCCTACTAGGGTGTGATTAATAGCACTCCTGTATCTGCAATTCGATGGATTCCTGGGTCTGAAAACCTCTTCCTATCCGCTCACATGGATGGTTCGCTGGTGGTTTATGACAAGGAGAAAGAAGACGCTCAGTTTAACCCAGATGACGAGGCATTGAACGGTCATGTGAACGGAAACGCAAATGGAAGCGAGACTGACGACATTTCCAACGGAACATCCCAGCCCAATGGAATCCGTATCAACAAGTCAGTTCACTCCAAGAACCAGAAAACGAATCCTGTGGCAGCATGGAAACTGTCAAATCATCGCACCAATGCCTTTGCCTTCTCACCAGACAACCGACACTTGGCTGTGGTTTCTGAGGATGGAACGTTGAGAATTATAGATTACTTGAAGGAAGAGTACGTTGCCGTCGTCCAATCCTTGATGTTACACGTGCTTACCCAAACCTAGGCTTTTGGACATGTTCTACTCCTACTACGGCGGCATGTCATGCGTCTGCTGGTCACCAGACGGTAAATACGTCTTGACTGGTGGGCAGGACGATCTGATTTCGATCTGGTCAGTATCAGAGTCGGCACTGCTGGCCAGATGTCAGGGTCACCAATCTTGGGTCTCTGCCGTTGCCTTTGATCCCTGGAGATGCGACGACCGCAACTATAGATTCGGCAGCGTCGGCGAAGATGGACGACTCTGTCTGTGGGATTTTAGTGTGGGAATGCTTCATCGACCAAAGGCGGTATGTTGAATAATGTCGCAAGATAACTGCGCAAGCGCTAACCCGGGCCAATCTAGCAATCTGTGCGGCATAGGGGATCCATCTCTTCACGATACACGACCCTGCAGCGGGCCGAGACAGGGAACACGACTAACTCGCGGCTCCGCTCCGATTCGAACGTTGAGGCTGAAGATGAAGAAATGACTATCACGCATCCAGTGGAGCCACGTGCTAGGATCCCGATGCTGCCTCCTGTGCTGGTAAGTGCACTATTTTCTGCATCTTTATCGAGAGGGGAGACGTGGGGGCGCGCATCTGTTGGTCCACTAAATGCTGATGCTGATGGGACAATGTAGAACAAAACGATTGATACGCACCCGGTGTGCTGGCTGGATTTTACGGAAGACGCAATCACGACGAGCTGCAAATCAGGTGAGATACCCAACATCTAGAACTATATGACGCAGACAGTCGACAGCGTGGCAAAGTTGTTTCTAACGCATACACGAATGAGTAGGCCACATTAGAACATGGCTACGACCTGGCTCGGATCTGGCGGCGCCAGAGAAAGAGACTCAGGCCGCAGCATAACGATGACGACTGATGATGCGAGTTGGATCTATGACGTGGATGAACAATGACGGACGGGGCTGTCGATAAGCGATGTCAGCGTACGTACATACTTTCCGTGGATGGCTCTTTTGATGGGTTTTTTTTTCTTTCGGGGTTATTTTGATTGGGGCATGTTGAGGAGTTTCTAAGGATATGCTTGTATGATAGGTCAAATCCACTTCATCTTGGACATGACACAAAATTCATACAAATAAGAGAGGCGTTAGTGGTTGGCCACTTGAACCAGGAGTTGCAAATCATAAAGTAATGCTTTTCGGTGAGAGCCCACATGGCTCCGGAGCCTCATCGGTCAACAAAAAAAAAAACCAGAGCCAACCCGGGCGAGTCCGAGTGGCAGAGCAGGAAATCTTTGACAAGCTCCACTGCGCTTAATAAAATCCCCGAGATAGAGATAGGCGTCCATCGGCGAAACTTTTTTTCAATGTTCTTCGGTTGGAGAGGCGAGTAATTTCGGAGGTTGCTAAGGCCAAGAGAAAAAAAAACCGAGATGGATGGCGGATACTTGGTTGGATGGATGGGTGGATGGAGTAAATGATTGCGATTGTGAGCAGTCATGACACCGACGGGTGGGTGGGTAATGGGTGTTCCGAGACTCAGGCCGGACCCGATGCCGGCGGATAAAGTCAAAACCGAAGGGGTCAGGGCCAGTCATGTCCAGCGACGGCGGCGCGTGTTAGAGTCGGTCGATTGTGTGCGATCCCCGAAACGAACGGGGCTTTTTTCTCTCTCTCTCGTCTCTCGTCCCTCTCCTCGAGTGCGGCGGCCGGGAAGAGACGGGACCGGCGTGGGCGTGTGGCCGCCGCCGCCGCCGCTGCTACTACTGCATGTGTGTGTGTGGATGTGCCGAGTTGGCGAACCGGCAGTCTAAGGGGAGGGGGGTCGGAGCTGTATGTCCTCATGCACAGTTAATAAGAATTCAGTTTTTCTTTGCCGCTGTGATTCCCCTTGCTCGACGTATCTGTCATACACTTGGCACACAAGCAAGCATGCCCACACCCACCCCCCTGGCTGATATCCCACGAAAAAGCTCGTAGGGTGTGGCAACACCCTCGACATGCCGCATGTACGGATGTACTGTACATAATGTATGCAAGGGGGTGTGAGCCCAAGGTTTTCCCATTGCTTGGCCTGCTACCTTGCTTGCTTGCTGCAGGACAAGGACATCAGGACGCGGGCCGGGTGGGCCACACCTCATTCCACCCTCTGCACCTCCGTAGGGCGGATGCTGCCGACGTTTTGGAGGTGAGGGAGGCGGCCTTGGTCCATCCATCATACGGTGGCTGGCCTGATGTGTTTGCCCATCTGAGGACCGTGTGACTATCACCGCCGGAAGAGAAACTCGGGAAATATGGCAGGACTGCCTGCAATGTAAACTAGGGGAGTCATTGCCGACCTGCTTGTCTCGGGTTTGTTACATTGTGAGCTTTTTCGTGCAGCATCGAGTGGAAAAAACAAACAGCTTGGCAATGAGTGCTGTTACGACGACGACTAAGAGGTGGCTCCCTCCTTCCCGCTTTTGCCACTTGGATTGCCGTGTGTCAAGTAGGACACAAGCTTCTCTCACACGACATTGCTCATAGTAGAGAAAAAGCCTAAAATAAACTAGACAATATACTACTATTTGAAAACAAACACTATTTATGTAATATAATATCGATTGGCTTTTTGGTCTATATACCCGTTCATTCCTGAGCATAAATAAGCATGTGTATACTCTGCTGCTCTGCGCGATCACGTGAAGACATCCCGTCTTTGGCATGTCAGCCACACACACGGTCGGTGCGCCACAGTCCGCGGCTGCAACCCGCGATCGTATGCATCCTATGTTTCTGTTTAGGGAACAATAACAAGCGCTGCGAGGTAGGTGAGAATGGACGCTCAGGTCCAGCTGGTGCAGTACTATCTCGACAATGAGCTGAGTGAAAATGCCCTCTTTGTCACCGAGCGCCTGCTTGCATCAGACCCCAAGAATCATGCGTGGGCGCATCTCCGGTCGCTCTCTGCCTTGAGACTTGGTAAACATGCGTTGGCTGCAGACTTCAGCCGTCCAGTGGGGGTCACGGGGGAGCATCTTGGCTGCTCGTATGTCTTTGCCCAGTCCTGCCTGCATCTGAGGACTTATTCCGAGGGGATAGACGCCCTGAACAAAGCTCGACCGCTCTGGAGCTCTCGAAAGTATGGCGGTAGGTTTTGCACGAGTTGCCCCTGCATCATGTATACAAGGCAATGAATCATCTGACATCATGTGCGTAGGCCCTCAGTCGCCACCCGACAGATTTTGCCCGGATTCCTCCGCGGTCAACCGTCTGCTCGGCAAGTTGTACAAGGCCTGCGGCGAGGGCAAGACAGCCGCCGCTTGTTTTGCGGCGGCCTTAGAGGACAACCCCTTCATGTGGGATGCCTTCACCGATCTTTGTCATAGTGGTACATGAGTGCTCCAGAGAAACCCTCCAATTATAGCTTCAACTTACTGAGGATCCTAGGAACAACTCTCCGCGTCCCCAACATTTTCCGGCTTTGCAAGGACAAGCCAAAGAAGGGCGGCGCGGTCAAGGTAATCCAAGATGAGCCAGAGGCTTCGGATCTGCCCACGGCGCGTAGCCCAAATCGGCAACGGAGGCCACTCAACCCGGCCCCTCCACTGACGTCCCAGTCGCCCATCCACAACTCTGAGATCCCTCTGGCGACTGAGAATGAAACCAGGATTCCGCACAAGGGAAAAAAGACTCAGACTAACCTGGGAGAATCTGTCGGCGGTCAGAATTTGGCAGCCACAAAGAAGCGAGCCCGCGCAGAGCTGAATCACACTCCTAATGAGGCGCTGGAGCCTCCTCCCTCGAGTGGAAACAAGAGTAATAACCTCGTGGGTGGCGCATCTTCCACCTCAACCCATTCCCGTGTTCCCCAACGAAGGAGCGCTCGGCTTATGGGACGAGCGCCTGCGTTCACCTCAACGATTGACACGCTCTCTTCGTCCGCTGGCGGCACCTCCCGAGCCAACCCGAAACGCTCATCCAAGTTAAAGGAGCCTACTCGTCGGACAGAGAAGCTGATGCCGCAACCCAAGCCAGGAACTGGAATTCAGACTTCCGGAACCTCAGCCGATCAGGATGCTACCAAAGTAGAGCCAACGCCAACCACTCAAAAGTCCAGACGTGGCATTAAAGCACACGACACTAGCAATTCTGCCCCAACACCCAGTGACGACCAGCTTGAGCCACTCATTGAGCTGCTTCTAAAGGTGGGAGGTGGGTACTATCATCTAAGTCGATTCCAACCCAAAGAATGCCTCAAAGCCTTTTCCGCTCTCTCTGTGGAGCAGCAATCCACGCCCTGGGTGTTATCCAAGACGGCTAGGGCTCATTACGAGCTCATGGCCTACAGGGAGGCAGAACTCGTCTTCCGCGCCCTTCGGAAACTTGCTCCTGCTTGGATGGAGGACCTTGAGTTGTACTCCACGGTATTGTGGCACCTGAAAGAAGACGTCACTCTGGCGTATCTGGCACACGAGCTTACGGATAGCCACTTTTCGTCACCGCAATCATGGTGTGCTGTTGGGAATTCGTTTGCAGTGCGTAAGGCCCATTACGAAGCCATCAAGGCCTTTCGGCGAGCGTGCCAATTGACTCCACATGTTGCCCAATCCTTCTCATTGCTTGGATATGAGTATATGGAGATGGAGGACTATGGCGAGGCAGCCTCCGCTTTTCGACGGGCCTTGCAGGTGGATCGCCGACACTACCCAGCTTGGGTCGGCCTCGGTAAGGTGAAGGAGAGGATGGGTGAACGTGAAAATGCTCTTCAGTACTACCGGGGAGCAGAGAGGATCAATTCGAATAATGCAGTGTTGATGACGTACATAGCAAGGGTGGGTGGCCAGCTTTTTTTTTTGTCACTGCTGCCGATTCGATCGACTAACCGCATATAGGCACTTCAAGGCACCGGCATGCCTGGATTGGCCCTGGCCTACTTGCAACGCGGCCTTGAGCTTGACCCGCCGGAGAACATCCTGTGTCTGATCAGGATGCACACGGCTGGTATCCATATTCGCCAGGACGAACCGGACCAGGCATTGCGAGACTTGCGATGGGTGGAACAGCAGGCCCCTGGTGAGGCTCGAGTCCACTTTATGCTAGGACAGGCGCATGCCTTGTCGGGAGAGAAGGGCAGGGGTGCGGCTCTGAAGTGTTATACTACTGCACTCAGCCTAGCTCCATGGGTAAGGCGATGACTTTTAAAAAGAAGCAGAGTGGAGTCCCGAAGCTGACATGTCGATACAGAGCGAGGAAATCAAGATGACTATATCTGACCTTGAGGGTCGCGATTAGAAGAATCGTGGGGGGAGAGTAATTCGGGGCTGGTGTGATATGCCCTTGGCGGAGACATGATACATAGATGGGCGTTTTGTTTTTAAATTGGCTATTT